>CP094633.1:24552173-25752173 GCA_023657505.1 Camelina hispida
ATCGTATTGCTGAACTGGACCGTGAGAGAAGGAATTGGTGTTGGTGTATCTACGCCAAGGTGTTGAACGCTTGGTCGATTCACGAATGCTTTATAAAACGAGTTCTCCTCCTTGTGGACGAAGAGGTTAGTTGAACAAGTCTTTCTTAATTCGCTAAATCCAACAGTTTTGATGTATAACAATTTATATGTTATGAAGGGTTCCACAATAGAAGTGGCGTTTCTACAGGTGAATACCCAAATATCCCCCAAAACCCTGAAATCGGTTCTGTAAGATATTCGGGAGTTTAATTAATTAACTCTCAAGAGAGGAATACTCATCACCCATACCAAATCAAGTTACGATGAGTCAACCATGGATGTGATCCAACTTTGAATCACAAAAATTACTTCCGCTTCGAGGATATCGATGATATAACTCGTGGCAGGAGTTACTCATCCCGTTTCTTTCGGTATGTTTTATCTATAATTTCTTTAATATGTATATATTAATGTCCGTGGAATTATGAACTTGCGATGGTTGCTGAGATTCATTTAGTGGTCGTTTGGTCAGTTGAGGACGTTACTTTTAAGTGTATCATTTGCAAAGTACAAAATAAACGTTACATCCCCATTTTATTTTCCCGTTAGATGTTTGTGGGTGCATCGTAAATGTGGACGTCATAAGAAGACGTTACGATGGCAGGTGTATTGAAGTTGCTCTCCTGAATGGCAGGTTAAGTACCTATTATGCTATAGACATAGTAATATACATATATATATTTGAATTTCATAGGTTTAAATTTGAAAGCAACTGTGCGTTAATGCAGGAATGAAAGTGTCAAATGTCGTCTCACAGACTTCTATGCCCATCAATTCCTCTCTGATTGGGAATCAAAGGGATGTCATGTTCTCCACAAATCCGAGCCAGTGTTTTGTGTCTTCCGGTTCTTTAAGGTTGGGAGTTATGAAGGTACGTCAGATGAAATTGATATTATGATAGAAGCAAGTACATGTAATTTGTCTAGCAACTCAATTACGTAATTGTGTGTAGGCGTACCATGTCTTGTACACACCGAAGCGTCTTCTAAATTCTTCATTCGAGCAGATTTCGAAGGACTTGGACATCACAAGGAGATGTAAGTTGATATTATATTAATAATTGGTATGAAAGCGTATGTGTTCTTATCTGTTCGAGTCTCACATGTACATTTAATTTTTTAAACTTATAGAAGTGAGTTTGCTGCAAAACACTACATTAACAATGTGATGGGACACGATGGGACAACAATTGAAACAATTGCCCAGGAAGGAGAAAGCTCCGGAACCCATACAGAATCTGCACGGACGTCACGACTGTCGCGGAATGAGAATGAAAAACTAACCAGAAATAGAAATCAAATGTTGTTTTCTATTTCAAATATTGGTTTAATTTCGTGAGAATATGTACAATGGTTTTATTATTAAAACGTACTCTATCCTATTTATTCAATATTCGAATAATTGTTGAAATTGAGATAGAAAATAATAGGGAGAGTTTTATTAAAATTGTTATTATTAGTAGCTATTTCACAAAAATATTAGTAAATGTTTATTTCTTTTGGACATTAAATAAAGTAAAAGAAATGACTGAATGCTTGTACTATCTCCTAATAATAAGACGAATCTTTGTATTGTCTTATCAGAAAGATAATTTATTCCACACCATAGTTGATGTACGTTGGAAGTCATAATATATTGTGATAGTCGTCTACGTACAGAAGCTTAAATAATCATACAATCAATACTAGTGAATAGCAACCCTCTGGATTGATCTACTTAGAGGAAGTGATGATAATTACGTAACTGGATACACATCAAAAACATAATGATGAGAAAACTATCATATCTAAAGCAACAATAAATACGACTCTCTTCGAAGTTGTCACATCAGAGAACCTACAAATGTCATAGTCTAGGCTTAGGGTTAGCTGATGGTTGAGTTACAGCCGATATTCAACGAATACGAATATAATGAATTTGAAATCCGATAACACGAAAGTGACACGTGGTTCGCACTACTTATTTGTTTTAGTAATTATAATCGAGTAGGCGTGCATGAGAGCTCATAAACCTAAAATGGGTTCCTTCGTAATTAAGTTGTTAACAATAGGGTAATTTAAAACGACGTCATATAGAAACTAGTATAAATTCCCAGGATTTTCGCCTAACTCCCCACCACCTCTCACATCGTAGGTTTTATTAATGCTTCCGTCTATTTGGTTCTGCACATACTGCACATATTGCTTAACTCCCAAAAAATGGCGACTTCTAGCCGTAAGAAGATTGATCTGCCAGACGAGATCTTGATAAAAATAGCCAAGCATCTCGTAGTTGATGGGTTATGGCGAGCACGCCCATTATTTACGGCTGGTCGGCGAGGAGTGGATACGGTGCTTGCCCGAGAAGTTCTGAAGGTTGCCAGCATCTACCAAATCTGTGAACATCCTTCTTCATTCCAAACGACAAGGAAGCCAAATGGTGAACTTCAGGAAGAAGGGATTCAGGCGTATTTTCGAAAGATGCTTGGACGCAGGGAACAGAATAGCAATCTACAACGAGGGGCTACGGATCGTTGCCGAGGAGCAAGACATTGAGCGGTATCGCACTACTAAAAAGAACGTTCCCGAAGATGCCGAGTCCACTCTCGCATGTGGAATTTTCTCTATGTTATATGGGGACGAGCAGATGGCGGTTCGTTTTCTTCACCAATTTGATGCACATCACTATCCACTCCATCGAGGGAGTACGGCTTATCGGGGAAGATCTGTTCCAACGGTTGAGTATGTTTAAGACGGCGCGTAAAACACGTTCAAAGATTCTTTTGTATATCCCTCCAGTTCGTTGATCCCTTCCCGGACTGTGCCACGACTAGTTGTTTGAGATGGGGCAGGTTATCGACCGACACAAGTTATTATGACATCATCTGTGTAAATTGCGGAGTGTGGTGGGTGGGCAAATCTATATGTGAAATCCTCTAGGTGTATTGTCGGTTCCCTTCTGTGTTGCGTTTCTCCTCGCCACGTATGTTTCATTAGATAATTAAAATTACTATGTAATGAAGAAGTTAATTAACGTGTATGTCAATATCTGTCGTTTTGCTCGTTTTGCTCCTTTTGTTCCAAAAATGTGTACTAGATGTCGTACTGCTCCTTATATTAACAAAAAAGGTCTAAAATGGCAATTTCCTAGCTTCGAACCATCCATCTAGACGACGTGTACTTAGTTTCACCGGGCAAACACACAAAACTATCAACAGTGCCGGCCCAACCAATTTTGCCCATTAACAAACAGTAGGAAAAAAAAGTTCCTAATACAACTTTACAAGGGCTCGAACTCGTGACACTGAAGGACAATGAAGTCCAATCCTACCACTGTACCACCACACCTTTTATGATATTGATTCCCTAAAATCGCTAATATAATATGTAGCATAAAGCCCTTGATTTACCGGCTTTATTAAAGGACCGGCACTGTATCAAGCTTACGACGCCGTTCATATCTACTGGAAAACGACACAATTTGGAAAAGTTCATGTTGTTTTAGAATACAAAAAACGGCACAAAAGCTATACAATCGATATATTATAAACGACAGAATGTTCTATAAAAGCTAACCGGATATAATCGATATATTATAAAGTTCAGGGAAATTAGGGTTCATTGAACTGATTTGGGGGAAACAGAGAGAGCCGCTGCCGTAGATGTTGGATAAGATTTTGAGAGTTGGATATTCGGATAATAGTTTAAAGTTCCTCTTTTCTTTATTTTCACTCCTTCAATTACGTTATCAGTTTCGTTCTTAATGTCTGCTTTGCCAAACACGAGTCCAGTCGAGTATGACGATGCGGAGTATGGGATCCCGGCTGTTTGTTACTGTGGTGAAACGCCAAACCTACAACCTTCTTTTACAAGGACAAACCCAGGGAGGCTTCACTACACTTGTAGAAATAGAGAGGTAAGTGATTTACAGTTTCGCCGAAATTGATTAAAGATCAGATTTATTTGCATAACTTAACTTTCGTGTAAAAAAATATTTTTAAATTAATGCAGGATGGGGACTATCACATTTTTAAATGGTGGGATGAAGCTATGATGGAGGAACTGGAAACAGTGAAGGAAGATTTTCTAAAGTTAACTAGTTTGAATTTGCGTGAAACGCTTCAGGCACAAAAAGAGGACATTGCTAACATCTTAAATATGCACAAGGAAAATCAGATGGAGTTGGAAAGGATGAAGACGTTGATTGCGTACAAGAGTGATGGATTAATTATGAAATTAAAACTGACCAATGTGTTTGTTGCGACTTTGTTTATACTAGCAACAATGACCTATTTCTTAATGTAGTTTTGTCGTTTTATTAGAGTAGTATTTTGGGTTGTGGGTTAATTGTTTGAAATCAAGTTATAAACGTTATATTTGGTTTAGTGACATATTTTGTCGTCTAAAAAAAAGACTGTTTGGAACCTTGTCGTGTTAATATTATCGACCAAACCCTTCCAATTAATCATAAACATTTGTACACGTTTGTACACATACGTCTAACATTAAAGGTTGGCAGTATTAGGAAGATGCTTACCAAATTAAAATAAATATATATAATTAACCATGCGTATTACACACAAACATTTTACATCAAAATATTCCTATCCACGTTAGATAGATTGTTTGGATGTAGGTAATAAAGATAATATAAAGAGTTCAGCAACGTGGTTTAGAAGTTTATAATGTAAGCAACATTGAAAAATGGAAACATAGGCTACGAATCGTCTTGACTCCGCTCGCGCTGGTCGAAGTACTCCAACCGGAGTTTGAAATCTCTAACCTCAGGGAAGGGTGGTTCAAATATCACTTTAGAAACACCCGGTTGACTAACCACTTCCATCCCTCCTGCGGTGTGGAAAAATAAGGAAAAAGGGTACCAAAATTAGTTTTATGCAGTAATCTTATATTTAAAAGGTGATTGAATTGTTTTAAATACGTTTGCCTAATCAGTACCTCCATCCTTAAACTTGGGCCTCCAGAATCGCAAGACTACAACTGGTTTGCCTCCGCATAGCCAAAAATTGCGGACGAAATCATCGACCATCTCATCATACGCCACACATTGCAAGTGATGACCCCTACACACAGAGACACCTTACGTTAATATCCCGGTATATCTTTAAAGTGTGTGAAAGCTAATAATCGCGAAAACGACTCACTCAAGATTCGTCAATGAAAACCGTATCAACCGGGTCTCTCGGCAAAACGTGGAGCAGTTGGATCGTCCACCAATATTCTTCGTTTGACGTCAGTAACTTGCCCCATCGTGTCTATGGTGTCATGTCATTAGAATTATGGTGCTGTATATGATATTACAAACCGGAACAACACAATGCAACGTTACCTAAGCAGCAGTTCTGGGTCCAACGAGGCCATCGTTCGTAAATTTGGTCGAAGGGGACGTAATCGATGTAGTGATTGGTCGACAAGCAACGAATGTTGTCCACAACCGTGTCAGCAGTGAATTTGATCCGGTAGTTGGAAGCCACGACCTTCACAGCGGATGTGTCGTTAGTGACGACGAGATTAGAGAAGGTTTTCCACAAACCCTCCTCAATCTCCGCACAGAACTGGGGCAATAGGTCCTCGCTGATTGTTGCCTGGATCTTATCTCCCTACGGTGGGGGAAAAAAGTTCAACCATGATGTACATGTATCATTTAATATTAAGTGCATATAATATGATGATAAGACGAGTCACTTACGAAAACATCCGAAACAACCATTTCAAAGGTGACGATGTTCGCTTCTCTCTTTCTCCACTTGCGGATGATCTTAACAGAAACCTTCCAATCAGATCGCCACGTCTGGAGATCGGATAGCCTGTCGAAATGCACCATGACTTTGTTGCACTTATGTTTACTTAGCGATGTGATATTTTGGTTTTTGAGAGACGAATACATAGTTCACTGGGTGTGAATTTCGTGAGAATATATAAGCAGCGAACAAACACAAACGGATGTATCATATTGTGGTTTTTCAAACGTCGTGACTGCAATCCAGACAGATACATAGCATTTAGATAATTAACACGTGTAACAGCCGGTTAAGCGAAGATGATACATCGCATGCACCACTTAATTATGACCCTATAGTCGACGTTATATATAGCCGGAAAATATATTGGTTCATTTAACAAACCAATTCAATGTAAAACTTTATAAATCATCAAGGAATAGATCTCATCTGGTATAAACTCACAGATAAAGGCTGATATATAGTGCAAATGAACCAATAACGTTGAAGAACTGTATATTATGAATAAAAATAATTAAAGACAAGCTCAGCCATTGCACTGTGTATAAATAAAAAAATATTTTTAAATAGTTTAGTAGTAGAGGCAAAATCTTCTTTCTTGCTAATAGACGGAAAACTGACGCCTCAGCTGCGACGGCGGAATCTTCTGTCCGATATGATTGTTTTACCTCCCAATTTCTTGAATCAAGGTGTTTAGATCTGGGATAAGTACTACAAAACGACACTCCCTACAAGTCGGCGACAGAACATTTAAGGAAGAAGAGATTACAGAGGTCGGGTGAAATCAGAAAAAGGCGAGTAGTTTCGATCCCTCTATCATCACCGGTTTTGAATCAGAAGGTAAGTGTTTGTCTTCACTTCCTACTTTAAATTGGAAGAGGGATTGTTCCCCCAAATTCTATATTACGTTGGAAGAGTATATAGCAAATACAATTAAGTATCGATTTGAGTAGTCCAGGATGTGAAATCAATGAATAGTTTTGTATTTGCGGCGGGCAGAGGCTAAATAACCCTAATCGTCAACAGAAGTGAACTTTGGTAGACATTGGTATTAGGGTTAATTGGTTTAGTGTACGTACATATTAATATGGTATTAGGGTTACTTCGTGGTGATAGGATGGATCCCGAGGCTGTAGAGATCGTTCCTCAATTGAGCTTGGATCTACCGAGGAGGTTATTTGCTCTTGACCGTTACCCTCTCAAAACCAAGATAAATGCGTATTCAAAACCGGAATATCTTTCTACAATATCGAGGGTGCTGAGTGGAACAAAGGAAATGGAAAACTTGTTAGAGTCTCCATTTGGGCAGCTTTTCGTATCCCTGCTAACAAGATCTCGTTCTCCGGTAAACTTGTTCATGGATTTGCCGTCAATTGGTGACCAAAAAGCGGCATGAGATGTGGATTGTGTTTGGTGGCAATCCAATCAAGTTTGGTTTACAGGAATTTGCAGAGTTGACAGGGCTCGAATGTGGGAATTATCCTAAAAACAGAGATGTGGAAAGAGCTACAAAAACGGATAAAGGATGTAAGACTGTTTGGGAGGTTCTATTCGGGGAAAACATGGAACCAACGATCTCCGAGTTGGTAAAAAGGTTGGAGACTGAGGAAATGGAAACGTGGCAGAAACTAGCTTTAGCGCTGATTTTAATAGTTGATGGAGTTCTAATATGCGCCACGCAACCAGTAAAACCAGATCCGAAGACAGTGGAGATGACCAAGAATATTGATTTTTTTTTTAAATATCCATGGGGAAGGTTGTCATTTGAACGGACGCTGGAGACTATAACAGGATTTAAATGTCCAGCTGACGTAGACAGCTTAGTAAAAACTTTCAAGCAACAATCAGTTGCTGTTCATGGATTTCCTCTAGCACTCCAGCTGCTGGCTTTCCATTCTGTCCCTGCAATTGCAAGATTAGTACCATCTGACGTTCAAGATCAGGCGTTTAATCAAAGATCGATCCACAATCTGGCTAAACTGCGGTCAATCAAGACAGCAGACATCTTCGCATGCGAGGCTGCTAAAGAGGTATGTACATATCCCTTGTCTATCAGATATAATACGTTAACGACCTGAATCTATAAGTTCCGTAAAATGTATATATTTTTGTAAACATATTATAGGTGGTTATTAGACGGATGGTTGGTAGTGGGGAGCATTGTGATAGTCGAGAATTGGCGTGGCGTGACGAAGAGGAAGACCATCAAGTTGACAACATTGAAAATCTTATTAAAGCAGGCCACAAATGGGATGAGGCAATATGGATGGGAGGTGATGATAGGTGTCCAAAACAGACATGTCCCGAAGAGAAAGGTATTAAAAACATTTATACATTACAAAGGGATACACTATAAAGTTAATTTTTTTAAAAATTAATGGTTAATTAGTGATATAGTTACAGTTGACTGTCAGAAGAGGAAAAGAGCAGACACCGCAACAATTGACAATAAGAAAGAGAAGAGCACGAGAACTGATGCACGACCGGGGGGTACGCACGTTGTTCATGAACGTTTGGACGATGACTAATTTGAAAGGTTTAAGGCGGAACTATACCGGTTCTACAGGAAACAAGAAGCTCTGATGAAGGAAAATCAGGCAAACATGGAGATTTTTGTACGTACAGAGATCCCCAAGGAGATAAGAGCTGCACTATTAGAGGTTAAAAGAAACGAACATGGGGAACCTTCTGACGCTTCGCATACAGTTTCAGAGAAGAAGTATTCAAAAAAAAAAAAGAGGGAAAACTATAAAGTTTAGAAGAATGAGTTCAGTAATGGTTATGAAAAAAAAGGGAGAGAAGGTCAGAAACAGGGGATGCGCTGCCACTGCTAAGGTTGATATGACAAATAGCTTAAGGGTAGTAATTTTCTCACTACTTACATATATTAATTTATGTTGCTATCGTGGTGTGCACAGGGTGATCGGAATAATGATGGTTTGAAGGATGCCATAGATGGTCAACACACTGTAAGTGGTGACTCTTTAGTTGGAGGCCAGGTAATGGACAACAAGATCCTCTTTAGAATACGACTCAATCAACGTAATGGGGGTGTTTATGCTTATGTACCTATCATATACGCTATATATATTTGACCGTAGGATACAACCCGTACTCATATTAATGAGTGGGTAACCGATAATAACGACTGTGGCCTGAACGAACCATCCCCGGACAATGGAGTTAATGAATGTCGCCAAGATTGTGACGCGGGGGACATTGCTGTCGAGTTATCCCCAACTAAACTCGTATCCGATGTAAGTATTTGACACGGAATGGAGATTACAACACTAAATTCGTAATAAAGCATTGTCCACCTTTAATTGAACAAATATTGCTGCAGCTGAATACTAAAATGGAACCTGATCTGCATTGTAACAAAATGGTAGGTCAGGAAGTAACCATAAAAGGGTTAACCATCTGTGGGTTTCATATATATTCGGTTATTTGTTTATCTCCTCTAATCTACACGTGTGCAAAATTTTGCTTCTAGCAACGGACCTACTACGAACACGCGTCTTAAAAGTTTCATTATTTTAAATAGGAGGATGGGGAAGAACTGCATCAAGAAGGCGGGAAACTCGAGTGGTTTAACAGTAACGGAGGGGACATAAGACGTCAGGAAGGCGAGTCAGATGAGGGTTGTAACAAAACCAAAATACATGTAGAAAATGAAACTGTAGTTGACGGTGAACAAGAGGCAAGTGTCTAACTTTGATGATTTTGAGTATTTGTGACATTTGTGTACGTAAGTATGAATCTATGTACGTACACCTTATTAGGCCGAAGTCCAAGCACTACAAATTGAAAGCGATGGCATGGAGGGCTGTAACAAAACTGATGGACATGTACAAATAGAAACAACAGTTAACCTCTAATTGTGCAAACTTATTTTTTTATTTCGAATATTTGCCATATTTATAGTGTCTACTAAGATGGTCCAGTTCCCGTCACAACTAATGTATGTACGTGCATCTTATTAGGCCGGAGACCAAGCAATACCCAACGAAAGCGATGTCGAAGAGGGCTGTAAAGAGACTAGAGGTCAACCAGATCAAAGTCCCGGGGAGGAATGTATTCCCGGTGAGTCAGACAATTTAGTGCCGCAGACGGTTATTATTGTGGATGAAACAGGACGGGCTGAAATATTGATAATGGAGATACATGCGAGTCAACCATCGGAAGCCATAGTGATAAAAGCAGGGTCGGTTTCATACGACCCTATGGAAGATGTTGCTGATGGAAAATTCGCCAAATTCACCGAGTTGATAAAACAAGATAATGTGTAAGTGTAGTGTATATTACTCCGATGACATATTGATATCCTCAATCATTGATATAGGGTATCCATAATTAAAAAATTGCACAGGGTACACACCTTTTTCGGATTCCGCAAGGCAGATATCCTATTCTTCTCTACTCTTATATCGTCCCAAAAATGGGTCCATAGTCAGGTACATATTTTAAACTTTAACTACACGATTTTGGTGTGTTCATGGTTTCTTGTTGGATTTAAATCCCACAACGGGTTTGCATTTAACTGCATCTGCAGCACATGGAGATGATTGCCCTAACGCTGTGGCACAAAACGGACAAGAAATGATAAAACAAAGGACCGTAATTTTGGACGACGTTCTGTTTTACGAGTTGACAAGAAGGTTCCAAGCATTCAACAGGAGCACAGCGAAACAGAATTTCAGATGGGACGAAGTACTCATTGACATCGTCAATGGGGAAAGGATGCACCACGAACCAAAGTTGAAGTGGGTTACAGATGTCGACGTTATATATGCTCCAATGAACTGGAAATCTAAGCATTGGGTAGGAGTGGGCATAAATCTTATAACGAGACATGTTTCCATTTACGATCCTTTGATGACCTCCACCAGAGAAACCCTTGTAATGTCCCGGATCAAGCCGGTGTGTGAGATGATACCGTACCTACTTCAGAGGGTTATCGATGTCAACTACCCTGTCGATCCATTTACCGCTGAAAGGGTTAGCCTAGTAGGACAAAACTTGAGGACGGGAGATTGTGGACCTTTTACTATGAAGTTTTTAGAACTGTTGAGCATGGGTAAACCGATCACTGATTGCTTGAAGATCTGCGACAACAATATTGACAATTTCCGAAAGAAGTTCGCGATGGACGTCTACGAAGCTGGTATTGGTCCGATAAATTAAGTAGCGAATAAACATTCTTCCTGGTTGTACTTATTACTTTCACGCAGGTGGTCCATATGATCCGTAACAGTCTCATAGGATGATTATGGTTTGCTGACTTTGAATACAATTTAATTGCCTCGCTCACCATATCATAGGATTACCAGTAGGGACAAGTTAGTGTGCTCATAATGGATAGAAACTAAGCACCAACCATCCACCTAAAAATAAAGTCTATAACGGTAGAAAAACGATTGTACGTACACTGATGAATACACGTACGTGTGTACACAGACCATAAATATACGTACGTCTGTACACAGACCATAGTAAGGCCGTTCCTTAGTTGATGGTACGTACATATATGAATATACGTACGTCTGTACACAGACCATAATAAGGCCGTTACTTAGTTGATGGTACGTACACATCTGATAAAGGCCTAACATATACTAATACTGGTTAGAAAGACGTCATAATGATACATATCTACACCTCCAATATACAAAAACACTACACCTGAAGAGGGTTTACAAACAACCGATAGGAGCTATTTGAGTGACCAGACCTCGGAAAATCTAAGAACGACATCCTCAAATCCCACATGTTACCAAAATAATGACCAAACACGCATCTTCTATTAGCAACACGCGTAAAATCAATCTTCAATTTTGCAAAATCATACTGCTCCGGTAATGTACATGGAACCTCTTCAACTTTTTGATTCCGAGTTAAACTCAGCTTCCGGATAATCTACTGTCTCCGACGTAGCATCTAGTTGGAGAAAGCAGTCTCGGTCTGGGACCTCATCAAACACGTCTGCAGCAAGTTTCATCCTAATAGAAGGCATGGCCGCATCACATAGGCCTGTGTAATTTACTCCAAGAGCTATACACTCTAAGCACTTCAACGTGTACACACCACAGTCACCTTGTTGATAGTTCTGTGGGAGTGTTTTCACCCGGTAGTAACTAAATGCCGCCGCCCCGATATGCTCATCTTTGTACCTCCGGTTATATGCTTGTATCAAGCGGTGAATCATTTTTGCGAACGGTTTGCACTTCTTTTGTAGACTCTCGTCGGTTCTACCGCTGTTTATGCTATCGTAAACTCTTAGCCTCCGCTGGACTAAGTCAGCTTCGATGGCTACCCAATGGTTGTTATCGAGGTTGTATGGGAAGAGCAGGGTGCCTACATCGTCAACCCACACTTTGTTTGTCATTCCGTATTTTGGCAGCCTTCCCACGTACGTCTCAAAACAACCTTCTCCAAAAACCCATTGATTAGAGGCTTCCATTTTAGGGAATTCGAGTGCCCACATACTAACAAACAAAGGATCGAGAAAAGCAATACGATCTGTTTTATATGGGGATGGCGTTTGCGTCCCCCTAATACGGAACATATGCATACATGTAACCATGTGCTGCAACACGAGTGACATCTATCAGGCATTAGTATACCATAGTTAACTGCGTCAAATGTTAAGCTACGAAGCTTACCGCATCCCATAACCAGCCGAATGTTGTAGTTGGCCACAATTGTTTAGGGGTCAGGAGGCGAAAATAAAATTCGGCATTTCCAGTGGAAGGTACTTTAGCCCTGAATACCAAAATTAACAAATCAGTTATAGATCGTAGTCCTCAAATCCGAATATAGACACTAATTATATACAACCCTAAATGAAGACTTACAAATCATCAGTTAGGAAGGACATCAGCTTCGCAATTTTCTCAGGACTTGCCTCACTAAACGGATCGTACACTGCGGGAGATAGGACTACAATGTTGCTTTAACATCGGGTCATTAATGCAGCTCGCATTGATTCGTCATTAGGGTTGGTGCCCACTGGATCTACTAATAGAAGATAGAGCTCTCTTGATGGAGGAAACACCTTTTGTAACAAATATGCAAAATACCTGGCTTTCTCCTTATCTTTCACTGTATGAGACGATGCACGACTCCTGGTCTCATTGGTTAAATCCACAACAGATTCGCACTTTTGATCCGACGAGCGAGGGTTACCACCACTTACCGGATGGATAACATTAATAGGAACGGGTTGAGCACCTGCTCCATCAACTTTGTCATTATACTTTGCTCTTTTATCGCCTTCCTCTGTCTCCCAACTCTGTACTCTTTTGACACGCTGTACACTGTCTACCATCTGCTTTGGAATTCGCTCTACACTGTCCTCTGGTTCGATTTTAATACTCCCAGACCACATGACCTTATCCTTAATGGCTAACGGATTCCTAACACAACTAGCAACTTTATAACCATCCTTGTCCGAATGCTTTATCTGATATAGCCATGACTTGAAACAAAAGACATGTATTTGACGTTATTTACAAGACATTTGAAATTTAATATGACGCTGTTAAACTAGAGACAAAGTATACAAATTGCTAAATTGTGTGTACGAAAAAAATCATATATCAAAATAATTACAAAATTAATTATACAACTTCACAAAACTGAAATTGATATTGTTTCCTCGAATAGATAAATACAATGACTTCATACTGAACAATAGATATATAATAACAATTTTATCAATACGGTACGCATATCATACCTCCTCTATTTTTTGTTCGTCATTTCTTAATGTAAGAGGTCCTTGCGTATGCGCTCCTCCATCCGTTGTGTTGATAACAACTTTCTTCAATAGTTGAACGTCACTCTCAAAGTTACCCATCCTACTCTCCATACCTTGAAGTTTGAACACAACTTCCGCTATTGCTCTAGAAAACGATATCTGAATATTATCCATTTTCGCCCCTAGTGTTTCAACCATAGTAAATAACCTTCCACTACCATCTTCACCCTGCACACCTGAATGCTTATCTCCAGACGCCTTCTCTGCTGAACATTTGTCCCCAACACTTTATTTCTCCTCCTTCGCATTATTGGGGACATTACGGATGCTGGTTGGGGCTGTTTCAAGGAAATCATCGTCACTTACCCCTGCAACATGTTGCCTCCTCTCCCTCTTCTTCGTATGTTCCCCCTTCCTTTTTTTTACACAATCCCATTCTCTTTCATCCACTTCGCCATTGATCACGTCTAACAGCAGATTATTCAGTTTCTTCTTCAAACCTTCTCCTACACCATACACACAATACTGTCCTGGCCAATCTGGATATATAAACTCCAAAGGTTTAGGTACTAAATGCTTCACCTGAAGCTGCATTTCAGATACCATAACTTTTAATAATCTATCACAAAGAAAAATGCAGACAAATAATGTATACGTAAATTGAAGGCTGAAGGCATACCTCCCCATTATTAAGGAGTTTGCTCCGGATATGAAGGCTTCGATATCCTTCCTTGGCCTCCCTCCTCTCCACCTTAACAGAGGCAAATCTACACCTTCTCTTACATTCCCGTAGCTAGCCCCCAGCACCTTCACGCTCTCAAATGCCCATATCAGCAATACATGGACACATCCATGGAGGGTATAAGCATTGTTAGGTAACCCAAGGACTTTGATGGAATCAACTAAACTCTTGAATCCAACCCTACCCCATTGAAAACTCTCAAATGCTTCTTCATTCAACGCCCGTTTAGCGTATTCCAGAGGAATCCAACTATTCCTTGATAAACCAAGCACTCCAACATGAACAAGATACAACCGAGCTATCTGCGCCTTCATTTCATCAGACCACCCATGGCAGCTTCTCAAACCCTCAACTAGCTCCTCCCAGTTGGGTCCATTAAAAGCTTTCACCTTTAAAGCCGCCCATAAAGGTGTATGATCGACTTCAAACTCTGTTTCATCAATCTTCTCACAATTCAAACCACTAATTTCTTCATATTCATATAGAGAGAACCTCAACGGCTTTCCTCCAACCAAAAACCATACCTCCGAAGGAATGTTTATTGCCAATTGATTGGACAATAGATAATGGATGGTCTTCCCACAAAACAGGTAGTCAGATTCGGCTAGATCCAATAGAACTCCCAGCTGCGAATTCTTTCTTATTTTGTCATACACCTCATCACCAACAAAGCCTTCCAAACCACCAAGATTGGACAAACTACAATCGTGGTGCATGCTTCTCATCGGCAGTGGAAAATTAACAACCCCATACAACCTACTTGGATACCTCTTGCTTGACCCCATATCTACGACAGAAGCTTTAGTTTAGTTATTAATTCAATATCACAAAACATTTGTTGCTTAGATTAGCAACGAAGCAACATGAAGTCACACAAATATCTTCTGAAAAACAGAGCTCAATAACATACAGAAAACTAACATACAATATACAAGGCCTACTATGTAATACTCGGGTATAAGAAAACAGTAAGCAATAGAGACTAAACCACGATATAGAAATTTACCTCTGAGCAAATCGCTATATTTCCCTCCTCCTCTACTTCAAACCACCTCGCCGTCAACTCGCCGTCAGTGGTCCTCCAGCCAAACGTCCTCCACACAGATTCTTTTCACGCCGCAAGCTATCTAAAAATAGCTGATCTCAACCCAACAATCGTAAGACAAACAACACAAAGATTTAAGGGATCGACTTAGGTTTATGATCTTTTTATTTTCCCCTTTTAAGATCTTTATTTTAAAAGAGAATGGCATAAATCGTAATTAAACACACAACTCAGATATAGAAGTAATTTGCAAACTTTTATGTGTTATTCTAGTAAGACAGAAATTTCAACGTGTTAGTCTAGTAATAAACCTACTTTTATGTAATATTCTAGGTAATTTCCCTTATTAAAAACTTAAGATTCTATTATACAAAAGTCATAAAATAAATAATTCTATTGTTAATAAATTAAATAACCTTTAATGTTATAATTAAAAAAATTAGATTAAATTAAAGAAACAAATATTATAGGAATATAGTAGGGTGAAAAAATTGTCTTCTCTTTGATCTTGGCTTCCACATCATGTCTTTATGATACCAAACGGATGAGTTTGAAATTTCAGCATAAGCGATTTCTTTGGCTTGAGGAGCTTGTGTATTGAATATAATCCAATCTGAGAATTTAGTTGTTGTAGTCGTTGAAGGAATCATAACATCATCCTCACGACCATCCTCATTGTAGTATTCTTTAGTTTTAACCTGTTCAATATTTTTTTTATAAAGAAAAGTAATAATTAAAACATATAACATCATTATTTAAATAATCTACATGAAATTTAAGCTAAAGATAAAAATTAAACAATTTTGTTTCTATATTCCCAAAAATATACATGGCTATTAACGATCATAGTTATCCTGCAAATATGGCAATCCAAGTGTAATCAACTTATGAAAAGAAATTATATATAATAAAAATAATTTAACACGTTAATCATTTCGATTATATAAAATAATACCTGATATTAATTAGAAACAAATTTATTGATCGATATTATCTATTACATTAACAGAAAATAAAAGAATAATAAGATCCATATGCAATATATTTCTTTAAAAAGATGGAAGATAAATATAAGAATATATTATAAATATTCAATTGAAGATTTTTTTTTTTTGAATGTTATTATAATTTTGAGAACATAATAAAATAATTAAATTTATAACCTCATCAAAAAAGCATAATTATTATACCTTTTTTTAAAGGTGAACCAACAACAACTAAAGCTTTATGATTTATGGACTTGCTTTCCAAGAAACCACTATACAAACAAAAAAATAAAAAGAATGAGTCGATTAATCATAAAAACAGAAATTCGGAATACAAATAAAAAATGTTGAGAAGATAATTAAATAATTAAACGTAAAACCTCAACCAAAAAAGCACAATATTATACATTTTTTGTAAGGTGAACCAACAACAACCAAAACGTTATGATTTTTGGATCTTGCTTTCCAAAAAACCATTATATGAACAGGAAAATAAATGGGATCAATCGATAATCATAAAAACAGCAAGATCGGAATACAAATATAAATTTGAGAACATGATGAAAGAATTATTGAAATTGATAAAACTATAAATTCAATAGAAGAGAGTTTTTTTGAGAACATGATTAAAGAATTAAATGTAAAACCTCAACCAAAAAAACACAATATTATACCTTTTTGTAAGGTGAACCAACAACAACCAAAGCGTTATGATTATTGGATCTTGCTTTCCAAGAAACCACTATATGAACAGGAAAATAAACATGATCAGTTGATGAATCATAAAAAACATCAAGATCGGAATACAAATATAAATTTGAGAACATGATTAAAAAATTATTGAAATTGATAAAACTATAAATTCAAGAGAAGAGAGTTTTTTTCTTTTTTTTTTTTGTTGAGTTATGGTAAAAGCAAACGATAGCATTGTATTTATAGTTGTAAATGATCTATTTTTTTAGGGTTTTCAGTAAGGAGGTGTATTGTTATCAGGTTTTTTTTCTTTTGCAAAGCCCATTAAACTATAAACAATCTAAACCTATTAATTATCTCAAATCTGTAGAATTTATAGTATAAAACAGAACTATAGTTGTAAAAAGGTGTTTTCCAAGAAATTTAGGGATTAAATTAGCAAATTCTAGTTTTGCAAATAACTTTTTATGCCATTAGATTATTTCTAAATCGATTTTTGATTTATTTTTAATGCAAAAAATAGGTAAATTTACGTCAAAGGGCAAAATATTTCAACGTCAAGGGCAATTTCATTAATGGTATAATGGTTAAATTTTGCTGAGATTGAATGTGGGACGTTTTCACTTCTCGTTTAATATAATTGATCTTTATTTTGGATCCATATATGTTTTAAATTATAAAACATTATAAATGAATCCTAAATAATTCAATTAAATTTTCTTTTTTGGTTTCTAATATAAAAAAAATTGCATATTTTTATTGGTCAACATCGGTCAATGCCGGTCAATACTGGTCAACACCAGATTCTGATGAACGGTGTACCGGACTAAGATAAATATGTCATCATCGATTTGCTTATTATATAGAGGAGTGTATTTACAATCCTTTTTTTTTTTTTTATTAGCAAAGTTTTTTTAACATAATAAGATTATTATTATCTTAGGCATCGTTTTACCAATCTTGAAAACTTTGAATTCTGATATAATTGACATTTGTTATGAACTGATGAGTTACTAACTTAAATATTTAATCGTTAAACTGATACGTGTCATGATCTGGTGAGTTTTTAACTTTGATCGTTAAAACTAATATGTGTCACCATCGGCTAACTTTGAGAACCCATAAAATATATTAATAAAAAGAGGACTATTTTTAATATAAAATAATCACAGCAATACATGAAAAAATCTAATAAAAAGTATTGAGAAAAGGTTTGAGAAAATCTTAAATATTACTATAAATTTAGTTTCGCCGACTAAATAAATATATATGTAAAAAAAAAGTTTACAACTTCTCTGTAAAACCTAGTTAGTGTTGTTCGGAGAAAAAAAGTCAGAAAACTCATCGATGGCGAAACTCAAAGTTGCTGGGACATGGGGAGGTTTAATTGAGGTAGAACTCGAGAATTGGACTCTACACATGTTAAGAGACGAAGTCGCTAAGCGATCAGGTCTCGATCCTGACTCAATCAAACTAATTTCCGCCGGAAAAATCCTCAAAGACGACGGGGATGCTACACTCACGCTTGCGCAATTGGGTATTAAAGAAAACTCCAAGATCCTCTCTACTCGTGGCGCTGCACCCGAAGAAGGCAAATCGATCGTGGACGAGGAAGAAAGGTCCCGTCGTCTCTCTCGTGTCAAGTGAGTCTCTTCATCATCTTTCGTTATAAAGTCTGAATTTTTAAACTTCATGTGTCTTTTTGCAAGAACCCAATTTGCCAATTCTGATTTTTGATTAAACTAGAGCAAGATTTTTGATTGTATTCTGATGCATAGTGTAATGATCATCTGTGTCTTTAGTTCTTTGGCCATGCGCAGTAT
The DNA here is from genome assembly GCA_023657505.1 of Camelina hispida. NCBI lineage: Eukaryota > Viridiplantae > Streptophyta > Magnoliopsida > Brassicales > Brassicaceae > Camelina > Camelina hispida. Next base: position 24,571,039 of record CP094633.1, read on the forward strand.
AAAGTCTTAATTTTGACACTTCTTATGTCAAGTGAGTATGTTTAGTCTGATTTGGTACAACTGTCTATGTGAATGTTGTAGAGCTGCAGCGACTGCTTTATCCAAGAGACATGCTGATGGTTCATTACCGATTGAAGACTATAACATTGAGCTGGAAGATCAGGGAGGTCATAAAGTACAGTTTGGAACTGAGACTGATCAGAGGTATTGCTCAATCAGGTTGGGAAACGGAATTGCTAGGCAAACATGAATGCTGATGAAGTCTTTTTGTTTTTTGTTTTTGTTCCACAGTGCTGCAATGATGGGTCTTATGTTACACACTAAAGCAAAAAGTTTAATAGAAATGGAAATGTATTCCGATGCAGTTGAAGTGCTTGCTATGGCAGAGGTTAGTTGCTACTGCTGGGAATCTTTTTTTTTTTCTTTCTTTCAATATTGTATATTGATTTTTGTTGCAAGTTTATTTTTTGTGGTGTGAATGGTTCTGCAACAGCGTCCTTACTTTTTTTGTTTTTTTTGTAGGAATCATTCTTGCTCTGTGATCCCAAGATTCTCGAGGTCTTTCTCTTATTTGAATAAATCTCCGTTATTTTGCTTGTTGTGTTACCATGATGGGTGTTATTGGTTTGAAATTTTATCTAAAATTGTAGTTTCAGCATATGATACCAATATTGATCCTCTTTAGCAAACTGGTTTTATACTTGTAGCTTGTTTTCTGAGTCTCTGGGATGCTGAATTAACCTCATTTGTATCTTACACATGACTGTATTATATTCTTACAGTTTGTTGACAACCTCCCTATGATGGAAATAGACATTGTATGGTGCTATTTCTTGCTCCGGGACATCAAATGCCTTTCAGATGCTGGAGTTCGCCTGGAGAGAGCAAGGAAAGGACTCGAGCGTGCTCATGGGAAGGATCTTTCTCGCTTGAGACTCCTTCAAGCAGGTCAAAGTCCAGAGATGGCACTGTGAGTTCATTTTCAAAGTCCAGAGAATACCCGATAAATGTGCCTTGCCTACAGAGTAAATATTTTGTCTATCTAATTGCTAGATACGTGAGACTAGAGTTACTAGAAGGTGTTGTGGCATATCACACTGGTCAGTGTGATAAAGCCTTGAATGCACTGAAGTCCGCCCATGCGAAATTCTTGCAGGTTAGTGAGCTGTACTGGAAAGTCTGGAATAACTTCGCACTTAGTGTTATTCAATTGTTACAAAGTTAATGTTGTTGTCCATTGTGATGCAGCTACAAATACCTGATGAAACACTGTCTCTAGTTATGGGTATGGGCTTCCAAGAGAAGGATGCTAAAAGAGCTTTGCGATTGAACAATCAGGATATTGCAAGTTCTGTTGATTTTCTTATTGAAGAGAGGGCAAAAAGAGCCCAAAAGCGGGAGGAGGATCTCCAGAGACAAAAAGAAATAAAGTATGTTTTTACTAGTCTAATTGCAGTAGTTATGATCTTTAGTGACTTTTCGTTCTTCAAATAAGCAAAAGCTAAAGCTGATATTGCAGTGAGCAGAAAAAGTATGGAGTGACACCCATGAAGAAAGCTGTTGATATGCAGATGCTTAACAGGCTCAACTCTATTGGGTAAGTAACGCACTGTAAATACTTCTACACTTGTTGTCTTCTGCTATTTATACAGAATTGTTTAAGTTAGAAAAAAGGTTAAACAAAGAACAAAAAGATTCTGTGAAATTACCTTTGCAGATCAACGATTAGCTTTCCTGTGTTTGTTAGATAAAGCCTTGAAGGTCCTGTGTTATATTATCATGAGGCTTTTGCTTAAAAACATTCTGTATAACTTAAAAGGCGTTTACCTTCGCAGATATGCAAGGGATCTTGCTGCTGAATCCCTCCGGAGAAATGAGAACGATTTTCAGCAAGCTCTTGATACACTCACAAACCCAAAAGTTAACTCGTCGATACAGGCTTACATTGAATCGAGGAAAAGAAAGAGACAAGAACAACTAGTAGGGATATCAGTTGACGAACTTGTGACTATGGGCTTTGAACGAGGACGAGGTAATTTTTCTTACCTGAGCTGTTTCTGCAGTTGCATATTATTGTTGAAGTCCGTTGTATAGAATTTGATGAAATGCCATTTACGTCTCTCTGCAGCAACCTCTGCTTTGCAGGCTGGTGGCAATCGAGAAGATATAATCCAAAGGCTACTACAATCTGTACCAGAAGCAAACCCAGCAAGCAGCGCCAACGATGGGGTTGCGGAGAGCAGTGGTTTCGGGGGTCGAGAAAGCACATCCGAGGAAGTTGATGGTGGTGGGGCAAAGCAGGACTCTGAGATGAAAGATGACACAACAGATGAGACTGCAAACCGAGGAAGCACATCCGGTGACGACGGCGAGGAAGAAGATCAAGAGCGGGACTCTGAAATAGAAGATGACATAGCAAATGAAATCACCAGGGTTGATTCTTTGTCGGCCTATGATATCAATCTTGTTTTGGAAATTGAAGCTATCAATGAGTACCTGGCCATGCTAGATGCTTCCCAGGAGTCTGGTTGAAAAGATGATGCTGGAGAAAGTTGTAGATAACTAATAAGTAATAATGGCCAATCTGGGTTGGTATGCTATGCCAGTTACCTTTCTTATTATGTTTAGTAGGATTTGCTATGCTAGTTATTATATATAATCACATTATCTAGTTGCTCCTTGGTTAGGAATTTTAACAAATGTTCGGGGTTATATCGATTTAGAGCTTTCTTCTAAAAGACGTTTATCGTAATCTGAATTGAGCTGTGAAACTAATCGCTTCCATTATATATAACTATCATGTTGACCCGTGCGGCATGAGAAAGTAAAAATTGAAATGATTAACATTGTTAATTCATATTTTAAGAGAAAATTTTATTGTAATTTTTTAACTGTATAGTATGAAATCATAAACAATGTCTAACATGAATTAACCATATTCTTAAACTCAAGGAAACAAAATTAATCAAATAATAATTTTGTTGTAAATACAAAAATCAATTCAACCACAATAAGAGAACAATGTTAACAAGATAATGAATTTAGGTTTGCCGAATCTTTGTCAGATAATCAATTTTGAAAAATATTCATAAAAAGCAAAATTTAAATTATTATTCTGTCAAAATTAAGAGAAGCACTGTGAGGGAGCCCATAGCTACAACCCCTGTTTTAGAAATCGCTAGGCGATAGTCGTGCGGTCGAGGTGGGCCTAGCGCCTAGCGAGAAAATCGGAGATTAAACGGAAATTAATCGGGGACTAGTTTTAGGGTTAATTTATTAAATTAACAATAAAATAAAAATATATTGTACTAAATATATGTATAATTCTGTTTATGTTAAAAAGAAAATATCAAATAAAATATAAAACTATAGTATTGTCTTTAAAATTATGGTAAATACATAAAAACATCATTTTAAAAGAAAATTTTATGATTTTTGTTAAAAGTTATACATTAGTTAATCTCTTAATATAAATGCCTAAATGACAAAAATATTTATGTTTGATTTTTATTTGGTTCTAAAAAAAAAATGGTATACACAAAATTAAGCAGAAAATAATCGGACTAGACATGCATAATCGGATAATCGATGCTAGGCGGGGATTAGTCATTAATCGAGGCGGAGAGGGTGGGCCTAGCGATTTTGCGGGGCGTAATCGGTGTAAGGCGGGGATTTTTAAAACAGGGGCTACAACCAATTAAATTAACTTAAAAGATAGATCTATAAAGAAGTCACAATCAATTACCTAGATTAATATTTGGAAGAGATGATTGATGTGGGTATAAAGGGAAAATGACACCAAATAAAGATTGGATAAATGAATCAATAAATAATCCAGTCCAGATTTTAACGAAGATAAGTGAATCAATGTCGATTAGAAAATTGAGAAAACAATACTTAGATTTATTCAAAACTCGGAGGTGTGAAACAATACTCATAGAAATAAAAAACTCTTTTCAAAATCTATCAAAATCTCTATATATATAAACAAAGATTTGTGTAAACAAATAGGTGTGAAACAAAAAGGTGCAAAAAACTAAGAGGTGCGAAACAAAAAGGTGCAAAAAACTAAAAAATGCAGAACAAAAAGATACGTAAAATTAAGAGGTGCGAACATTGAAAGCTAGGGGTATGACGAAGAAACACAATTGTTTGGATCAAAACATTGCAACTTTTGAGAACATTAACAAATTTAAACCGTTAGATGAGATAAAAAAAAAAAAAAAAAAAACAATCTCATCTGTTAAATTTAAATTGACTTTTAAAAGTGGGTTTGCTATTATATATAGATTATGATATTAATATGGCTGAGCTTTATTATAAGTATATGGGGAAGAACCAAAGGAATAACCGAGGAAGGTCAGGATATATGTAACGCCCCTCTCCACTGTAATTTATGATTAGTCGAATTTATACATAAGTTAAGTGGAGCTGGTGGAAGAATGGTTGAGTATTTGAGAGCTAGTTCGAATGGTTTGATAAAGTGGTCGGTGTGGATAAAAATCAATATCAGCTGATGGAAATCCGAATGTTCGAAGGAAAATTAGAAGTTATCGGATTTTTCGGACAAAGTGGGATTATAGGACAATGTTGTCAGAAGTATTGTTGGATAGGATTGTACCACCAAGAGGCCATCGGTGGTCCATGGGTCAGCTTAGTGGGCCGCGTATATTGGTTCGATGATCGACGCAAAAATGGAAAATATTGAGCGGCTGACGTTCAAAAGAACTAAAGAAGATTTGCAATCTTTGGGTAGGGTTTCTCAATGAACTTCTACATATCCTATATAAAAACTTTCGATCATTTGTTAGGGTTTTCACGCGTAAAAACTCTGAAAGCAACTCGAGAAAGATTTAAGCCTTGTCTAATCAAACCATCAACGAAAAAATGTCTAAGTTGATTGAGATAGTAACTCTGGCTAAGTGTCAAACTTAAGCGAATATTGACAAAGAATTATATCGGTAAAGGAAAAATGGGCTAGGGCATTTCGATATATAGAGAGAAGTTCAAATAAATAAATACATGGAAAGTGTTATAAAACATAACACAAATATATGATATTATTATTTTTATATGAATATGTGTATATATATGTATCTATTATTATATACACTATAGAAAGAGAGAGACGAGAAGTAAGTAAATGAATGAAGTTCTTCTCTCTACTTTTTATTATTACACTGATAACAGAATTTTCACCCAGGGTTTCAATTTCCTATGCAGTTATAGTACAAAGGGTTATCAATCCAAATGGTTGTTATTCAAGCAGATAAGAGATGATCAAAACAATGCAAGTCAAGCCAAGCAATAGTGGGTTTTTTCTAACAACCTAAAGTGAGCAAAAGTAAATAAAGAACAAGAACCCTACGACCTAAGTACTCGATGCAAGCGTTCGGGTACAGGATCGGGTAGGGTAATCGGATTAAGGAGACAAGGATGAACAGCTCGAAGGTATACACGAAGCTGGTGATCGAGTACCAGTTCGGGTAAGGGGTCGAGTTATAGAATAAAACTAACAATCAAGATAAGAAAGCTTCTAAGGATGGGGTAATCGACTCATAAGTGCTCCTGACCAATTTGGGATGTCCTACATGCCTCAAGCAAAAATTCCCTAGACAATGAATCTCTTAAATCTTGCTAAAACACTCTCGTGATAGAAACAATCAACCTTAGTCACTCCCCTACCCAACTCTCGTTAGAGAAACTTGACCAAGCAGGCATTACAATCCGATTCATTATTGTCAATAAACTCCTTACACATCTAGTCTCTTAGGCTAAGTGAGTAAATCTCTAGCATTGATTGATTCAAGCATTTCAACAACATCTCTCGATGGCAAAACACCATAGATCTAATCTCAACCTCTCGGTCTGAATATAGCATTAAGAACACCAATCTAGAAAGGAATTTATATAAAAATAAACATTCAAGCTAAGACATCCTAACCGATCAAGAACACATATTTGTCTATCCCATCCTTAGAAACCCTAATTCACTACTCAGATCTCATAGTAAAAAACATAAAAACACAAATGAATGAAAATTGCATTGTATTAAAAATAAGATAAAAAGTGGTAGAGTACAGAATCAAAATTGAAAGGAATAGCAAAAGAAAATAAAATTGAATCCTAACAAAGTGGAAAAAGTGTTTGAATCGCTCTCTCTCTCTCTCAGAAGCTCTCGTTCTCTGTGTTTGAGTGTCTGCGGCGTGCTAGGGCAAGAGGAAGAAGAGGGCGGTTTATATATGGAAACCCTTTTAACCTAGCTGCTCAGTTCTGTTCGAGGGTCTGCTCGAGGCGGTGCACGAGGTTCAAGTCGGGTAGTTCCTCGGGTAGGGCTTCGGGTTGTTCTTCCTCTTTGATCGGGTTGAGGTTCAGACTGTTCTTCTTGCACGATCGCCCCTTCGGGTACATGCTCGGGTTTGACCTCATTTTTCCCCATTTTGGGCTCCAAAGCACCTATTTTCATCCAAAATGCACAAAAGCAACAATGCACCACCCTAAATGGCCTAAATGCAAATTCCTACAGTTAAGGACCTAAAAATACTAAGGTTAGGACATATATAATGCAAAATATGGACAAAAAAAAGTGTGTAAAACATGTAAATTAGAGAGTTATTACATCCCATACTTATATCTTGCTAGTCCTCTAGCAAGGAAGTAGGAGGATGAGGTTTAAAAATAAGGACTCATAACCTTTTAGTACTAAGCGAATGATTCAAGCTATAGTCCTTAAAGATAGTTTAACGGTGCTAAGATCAATCAACATACTTACAAATATTTTTCTATGCTTATCACCATGCATCGATCTAGTTCATCCTCCAACTAACAGTAAAGGCTTGCAATTCCAATGAACATCTCTTTCACATTCATTAAAGCGTTTGGCAAATTCTTGCAAATGGAAAGTGAATCAAACTCAATCGGTTTCAAGGGTAAGGCTTTTTGGTAGGTAGGTTCCGAACAATATCTTTAGGTGGCTTACTCTCAAAAAGAAGGAATGCTAGACAGTTGTGAAAACTATCTAAGACTGAGAACTATTTGGGCATACAAAGCTTAGCTCTTGATAATCTACCATTTTCTCATTCACTTTCTCTATATCCAACACCTTAGAATTAAACTGCCTACAACCTTGATTTTAACTCCTTTTCTTTTTTACAATCCCTAAGGTTTTAACTTTGAACAGCTAGCTCTTTTTTTATTTCTTTTTTTTCTTTGCTATACTCCTATTTTTTTTTTTTTTTTTTCTCTCTCTTTTTTTTTTTCTTTTCTAGGAGGTTATAGCAAGACTTTTCTCTCTTTTTTTTTTTTAATTAGAGACTTAGAGCTAATTAAACTGAACCTTAGGGACTTTCTTCTTTAATTTTTCTTTTATCCTCAACCCAACCCCAAATAAACATGTTAACCACCTATCTTTCAAAACCGATTCTATTAGATAGTCCAAATGATTCTAAACTTAGCTAGAAGAAGAGCCAGTTCTTTGTCGTTCTCAATACTCTCAAGGTTTCACAACCTATAGCACCATCAAAACATGAAAAGGCCTCACTCAACAAATCACAACAAGGCTTGAAAAAAAAGGTTTGGGTTTAAGGGTATGGAAAAACAATTTCGGGTTAAGTGAAAAGATTGACAAAAATAGAGTGTTAACCCGAGTTTAGAGTTACCATGAGCAAGCATTCAAATTCCATAATCAAGATAATTTAAGTTCAGGTTAAGTCCAATTTATATAGAGATAATGCAATGTTCAAGCAAGTTTCACACAAGTGGAAGAAGCTTTCAAAAGACACAGGGTTTTAAACAAAGATTTTTTATTTTTTTCCAAAGATTGATCTAGCAACAATGAACTGTGATTAAGGGCTATAACTTCAATCCTAAGGTTGGACTTTAGACAAGGTGGTTATAATCATTGTCCCCTAAAATGCATATGCAACAATCCTATATGTATTTAACAATCTTATATCAAGGTGGTTTTTTCTTATGCAAATAGATGCAGACTCAAATGAATAAAACTAGTATGCAAAAATTTGAAATAAGAAAATAAGAAAATAAAACACAATGTTAAATACATTCTCAGACACTCCCCCAAACTTAAATTACACAGTCCCTAGTGTAAATAAAAGTCTGAAAAATAAATATGAGAATCACACGAAGAAAATGAAACAAAATGCAATGGTATAAACAATGGTTTGGATGAAAGTGGTACCTCATGGGTTGGTGAAGAAGGAGGTTGTGGCAGCCTCCATGCTTGCCAAACTGTACCCAGGATCGTCGCTGGCTTCAGCAGGTGCCAGGATTCGCTCATCAGAAAGCTCGGTTATGTGCACGGACGACCTGCTCGGACTAGCATCTGAGGGGTTGATCGGGTAAGACATCGGGTAATACGATGGGTATTATTAATATGATCTCCCTAGGATAGAAACTCTGATGAAGGCTGTAGACTGATGAATGATGATGAGACTCGTTGGTGATTGTGCGGAAGTGGCAAATACGGTGGAGATGATGATGCGAGATCGTTAATATATATGGATATGGCGATGATCGGATGATAGAACAATGGTTCGATGGAGATAGATTGTTTAGGTGGTGATATGGATTGTAACAAGTGAAGTGTTTCTGAATCACAAAGTGTATAGAAACCCAGAAATCAAGAACGCATTCAAGAATTCAAATTGAGGAAAAAGTTTGACAATACTTGTTCTTACAACTTCTTCGCTAAAGAACAAAGAGGCATAGCTTTTAGGTTTTATAATCAACCCTAGGCTCGACACTCCAAACAACAGGCAGTTCAAAATAAAACAGCAAGACGTTTTAAGGAAATAAGAAAGCAGCAAAACGTCTAAGTAACTTGTAGTAGTGCATAAGTCACTTGTACTAGTACAGAAGTACATTATTCCCCATTGGTAATGATTTCTAGATAATTCGACGTAGTGATCCATTTGCCTCATTAAAAACCATGCTGAGTAAACCCATTGGGACAAAACTCAGCTATGGGAAAAAGAGTACAAGCTTCACACCTAAGTTACCTAGTCCTCATTACCGGGTGAAGTCTTCAAGGTGGATATGTTGAAGACTTGGATCCTTGGTAGGTTGAATGACCCGTCAACTATGAGTGAATGAACCTCCTTGGCCATCTCCTTTGCTCTTGACCGAGTGATCCTTCCCACCATCTCCGATTTCTCTGCAGCTTCTGGCTCCGTGCTTGCCACAATTATATCATCCCCCCCCCCCTCTTCAAAAGGATTTGTCCTCAAATCGGGATCTGCATAATAAGAGAGCAAGTCAGAAACATTGACTGTTGATGATATGGTATACTTACCTTGAAGATCAGTCTGATATGCGTTGTCATTGATCCTCCTTATGACTTCCCTGAAAAACAAGTTAGCTACAATAACAGTATCATCCATCTTGTGACTTGCAATGACGTGAACCATCTTGCTAGACCTGTCAACCACAACAAAAATAGAATCTCTACCATTTCTGGTTCGAGGTAAGCCAAGAACAAAATGCATAGAAATTTGAGCCCAAGGTTGAGAAGGATTCGGTAGAGGAGTGTACAAGCCGTGAGGTTGTACCTTACCCTTTGCCATTTTGCAGATATGACACCTAGAACAAACTTTCTCACCGTCTTTCTTCATTTGAGGCCAATAGAAGTGTTCTTGCAGTCCAAGTAGAGTCTTTGACAATCCGAAATGTCCAGCTAGTCCACCTCCGTGAGCTTCTCTGATCAGCATCTCTCTCATGGTTCCTCTTGGTATGCACAATCTATCCTTAAAGAACAGATATCCATCCTGCCAATAGTAGTTTTCAAAAGCAAACTCATGGCATTTGCCATAGCTCTCAGCAAAATCGATGTCAGTCTCATAAAGTCCTACTAGCTTAGAAGGCAAAGTAGAAATGAGAGTGTACCTCCTGGATAATGCATCTGTGACTACATTATCCTTACCTGCACTTGGACTGAGGTTCTCTTTAATGTGTCCCTTGCTCATCAGCTCTTCTACTTGCTCCTGAAGCTCTTTAGTTTCTATTGGATTGGTTCTGTAAGCTGGTCTGTTCGATAGAGCTGAACCTGGCACCAATTCGATCTGAAGCTTTATCCCACGTAATGGCTGCAAACCTGGAGATATCTCTTCTGGAAACTCATCCTTGTACTCCTCTATAACCTCTATGATCTCGCGTGGAAGCTCCTCTGCTAGCTTAGTGCTGGTGAGTGTATCTTTGTACCCAAACATGAATGTGGTTATCTCTGGCTCAAATAGCTTGTTGAACTCGCTGTGGTTGATGTACAGGCTGTGAGACACTTTCTCTGTATCATTGCGGTTCATGTGAAGCTGGTCCTTGTAGATTTTGCTGGGTGTAAGTGGTAGAAGAGTGACCTTGCATCCTTTGAACTCAAATGACTGCTTGTTGGTGTAGCCATCTTGAAACACTCTTCTGTCGAACTGCCATGGTCTTCTCAATAGAATATGACTTGATTTCATCGGAATCACATCAAATAACAGCTCATCCTCATACTTCCCAATCGCTAGTTTCACCATCACTTGCTGCGTGACTGTTAAAGCTCCCTTGTTGTTCAACCACTGTAGCTGATAAGGTCTTAGATGTGAAGTGGTTTTGAGATTAAGCTTCTGTACCATCTCTTCACTAGCTGCATTAGTACAGCTTCCACCATCAACGATCAAGGTGCAGACCTTGTCTTGAACCATACACTGTGTGTGAAATAGGTTCTCACGCTGTCCTCTATCATCTGGATGAATCTGAATACTTAAAGCTCTGCGTGCTACCAACATCTCTCCCATGACTGCTGGTTCACCTTCTTCACCGAATTCAGACTCTGGTTCACTCTCTGAACTTTCTACTGGCACAATATCTCCTCCTTTTTGAAGAAGAAACATCTTCTTGTTAGGACAGTCTCTGGAATAATGCCCCATTCCTTGGCATTTGAAACACCTGATATGACTTGTAGAGGTGCTACTCTTGGGCTTGTAATCGATCTTAACCTCTTCTTTGACTTTGGTTGTCACGGGTTTGCTATCCTTGGTGAAGGCGGGTTTACTGAACTCTCTCGGCTTGGACATGTTAGGCGTAAATGTAGACCTCACTCCCTTTCTCTTGATCTGCGATTCAATCAACTTTTCCTTATGTACCATTTCTTGCACATCTTCATAGTCCTGCAACTCTACCTTGTCTTGAATCTCTCTGTTTAAACCCCCAAGAAACCTCTACATAACCATGTCTTCACTTTCCCTTAGATCAGCCCTGATCATAAGCGTTTCCAGCTCTTGATAGTAATCTCTAATAGACTTAGTGCCTTGAATGAGACGCCTAAGCTTGTTAAGAATCTCTCTCTGGTAGTGTGTAGGCACAAAATTCTTTCTCATCTGCGTGAGTAGCTGTTCCCATGTAGTGATAGCAGGCTCTCTCTGTCGATGTCTAGTAAGCCCCAACTGCTCCCACCACAACAAAGCATAGCCATTGAATTCGGATATGGCTATCTTCACCTTGTTCAACTCATAAGTACCTTGAACCTGAAAGTTGGATTCCATCTTCCTTTCCCAGTCTAGATAAGTTTCTGGATCATTGGTTCCATGTTAAGAAGGATACTGAATTTTAAGGTGATTCAACTGCTGCCTCAAAGGTTCATAATCCCTGCCAGGATCTCTGTTTCGGTTTCTCCTCATTGTCTCTTGACTATGATCTGAAACTTCTTCTTCTTCAGAATATTCTCTATCTGACTCAATATATACTCGATGCCCAGCTACTTGTTCAGCTCGTCGTGGGCGTATATGCTCTCTACCAGTCCTACGGTTTCCTCTTTCTATACCTTGAAGGTCTCTTCTCTGATTGAAACAAGTCTCTCTTCCCCCAGTAGGTGACTTAGCTGTTCTGATCCGTGTATGCTTTGAAGAGGTTCCCACATGAGCCTTTCCTTTAGCCAGACGAAGGGCCTCATTAGGACTAGGCGGTTCTGTAGAACTCTGTTCTGAAGCAATAGATGCTTGAGCTATGTCCTTGAACTGTTTCTCAAACTTGTTACTGAGCTGCTCCATCTGTTGCTGAAACTGAGTAGACATTAACTTGTTTGCTTCTGCTATTTGCTTAGACATGGCTTGGTTCAAAGCTTAAATAGCCTCTGGAGAAAGCTCAATTGTACCTGCAAATTAAAGAAGAAACTCGCAGTAAATTGTTCTTTAAATTAGAAAAACGAAAATAAGCTCTAAGACTCAAAATTTCTAACACAAGACTATAAGAAAAACGGGCAACTCCTAATCCTATAGCTAACAAACTCGAAATAATCAAACCCTAATTGCAGTCTAATTTCGAACAACACCAAACTAAATCCTAAACGATATAGACACAAACGACCAACCAAAAAAAACTAAAACTAAACCCTATTCGATCTAGACACAAACGAATCAACAAAAACAAACCCTAAAACTAAACAAACGAATTTTAAGCAACAAAAACGAGATTAGGGTTTTAGAATCGCTTAGCCTTGGCACAGATTGGCTCTGATACCACATAATATGATCTCCCTAGGATAGAAACTCTGATGAAGGCTCTAGACTGATGAATGATGATGAGACTCGATGGTGATGGTGCGGAAGTGGCAAATACGGTGGAGATGATGATGCGAGATCGTTAATATAGATGAATATGGCGATGATCGGATGATAGAACAATGGTTCGATGGAGATAGATTGTTTAGGTGGTGATATGGATTGTAACAAGTGAAGAGTTTCTGAATCACAAAGTGTATAGAAACCCAGAAATCAAGAACGCATTCAAGAATTCAAATTGAGGAAAAAGTTTGACAATACTTGTTCTTACAACTTCTTCGCTAAAGAACAAAGAGGCGTAGCTTTTAGGTTTTATAATCAACCCTAGGCTCGAGACTCCAAACAACAGGCAGTTCAAAATAAAACAGCAAGACGTTTTAAGGAAATAAGAAAACAGCAAAACGTCTAAGTGACTTGTAGTAGTGCAGAAGTCACTTGTACTAGTACAAAAGTACATTATTCCCCATTGGTAATGATTTCTAGATAACTCGACGTAGTGATCCATTTGCCTCATTAAAAACCATGCTGAGAAAACCCATTGAGACAAAACTCAGCTATGGGAAAAAGAGTACAAGCTTCACACCTAAGTTACCTAGTCCTCATTACCAGGTGAAGTCTTCAAGGTGGATATGTTGAAGACTTGGATCTTTGGTAGGTTGAATGACCTGTCAACTATGAGTGAATGAGCCTCCTTGGCCATCGCCTTAGCTCTTGACCGAGTGATACTTCCCACCATCTCCGGTTTCTCAGCAGCTTCTGGCTCCGTGCTAGCCACGATCATATCAGGTATGGTGGGAAAGGTCCGGAATGATCACCCGTGTAGCTGCTCGCAGGATGCATCGAGTAAGGCATTGGATATGGCATTTGGAATGTCTGAGGGAAAGGACCTGAGTGATCATCCGAATGTGTGCTCGATGGAGGCATCGGGTATGACATCGTGTACCCCGTCGGGTGAGGCATCAGATGGAAAATCGGTAATTTCATACCCCAGCTAAGGGGGTATGTTCAATTCCTACATGATGTTTAACAATGTGCAAATCCATACATTAAGTTAAATAAAATTTAAATTCACAACTCCAACTCTTCAAACTGTGCTAATACATACCTAAGTCGTAACGGTGTTAAAAAATCGTTAACGGTTTCTGACGTGGACGCCACGTATGAAACGACGTCGTTTTGAAAAACAAAACAAAAAACCTTCCTTTGTTCAAAACGACGTCGTTTTCTTCCTTCTTCTTCTTCCTTCTTTCGCTCGCTCCAAAAGCTCCTCCTCTGTTGCTTCAACTCCGATTAAAACCCCAAAGAAACGTCAAATCCGAGAAAAATATTAGTGACAATATGAATTTAGGGGTTTTATTTACCATTACAAATCCAAGAGGAGGAGCCATTGGTGACGGATATATCAAAACGAGAGTGATACCAAGAGCCTTTGACGAAAATCGGATCGGCGCCGGAGATTTCAAGGTGGAGACAAGTGTGTTTCGTTCTCTCCGCTTCAAAGTTCAAAGTAGACGATGACGATTTTGGGAGTCAACTCCGATGGTAATGATCATAAATATTTGAACACGGGTAGCCAGCATTCATAAACGAAATAATAAGTAAAAGTATGTGAGCCAATATGAACCTGTTCAATACACAAGACAAAAAAAAAAAACCCAACAAATATGACTTCCGTTCTTTCAACTACAATTATAATAAACTTACTAAGAATAAGAAGAATCAGTTCTACATATTTATCAAATCAAATCTCATCACAGTCCTTCTTAGGAAAAACCTAATAATTTCCCATTCACGCACAAAATTGGATTTGCCAAATTGAAACAATAATCAAATCCCAAAGATTACAACCTATTTTAAATTCTAACTGACAACCCTAACGCACTCTGTGCTCTCCATCCTCCTCTTCCGCAGCCGGTTCAATCGCAGAAACCCAGATTCCATGAATCGGGAAAGAGAAAGAAGAAAATAGAAAGAAGAAGAATCGCAGAAACCCAGATTCCTTGAGTCAGGAAAGAGAAAGAAGAAAAGAGAAAGAAGAAGAATCGCAGAAACTCAGATTTCTTGAGTCGGGACAGAGAAAGAAGAAGAAGGAAGAAAACGACGTCGTTTTGAACGAAGGAAAGTTTTTTTTGTTTTTTTCAAAACGATGTCGTTTCATACGTGGCGTCCACGTCAGAAACCGTTAACGATTTCTTAACACCGTTACGACTTAGGTATGTATTAGCACAGTTTGAAGAGTTGGAGTTGTGAATTTAAATTTTATTTAAGTTAATGTATGGATTTGCACAGTGTTAAACATCATGTAGGAATTGAACATACCCCCTTAGCTAGGGTATGAAATTACCGATTTTCCGGCATCAGATAGGCATCTGAGTGGCTTCTTGGTGACCTATTAGGTCTGGTGACACCCTCCTCAGCTTGTGGCTAGTATGACGACGCCCTATGAGGCTCTGCAGGTGCCAAACCTCGGATTCCTCCTAGTGGTCCTGTAATGCCCCCGAACCGTTCTAGGACCAAACCATCCAACAACAACCCGGTAGCGCCACTTGGGAATAATCATCAATGATCAAGCCGAGGTCCTAAAACACATTCAGGCCCCTAGCCAGTCCATCGATGATACTCCCACCACTTTAGCCATCACTTAGGCTTTTCAACCCTTGTGATGACCAAGTGTTGAGCCACCCACAATAGATCGCCATTTACCGTAACTCGTACGCGAATATAAAACTAAATACTTTATTAATTTATAGAAATATTTCACAAGTTTTAACAAAAAATAAGAGTTTATGGCCAGGCCTAATGCCGAAAAGATTATACAGAATATTCTGTCAAATATACAAACTTTGACTTTACACAAGGCACAAAAACTATCTTCGGGCTCCTATCATCCAACACGCCCTCTAATTCTCCCTACTGGTTACCTGCAGGAGAGAGTTCTTTCGTAAGTAATCTAAAATTACTTAGTGAGTCTCAGGGGTCCTGCAAATGTTAGTTTCCCATCCCAACCCCAAATCACAAGGAAACACACAACAAGCAAGCAAGCAAGCAACACACAACAAGCAAGCATGCAAGCAAACAAAGGTTACATGCAGGAGCACATAACCCTCTCAGCAAACAACAAGCAAAACTCGAAAAAAAAACAAGAAAAAGTCTTTTAATAAGTTTTACTAGGGCCCAGATATTCCGCCTTCCATTCCCTTTCCCTTTTATATCTGTCTTGCAGGCACAAAGGCACACAATCAGAATAAAACCCCAAATACACCGTCGTGTAAGCATCGGTCCTGGTAGCGAGCCAGACCTAGCTCTTCGTTACAACATGCATAGCCAGGATGCATGCTGCAACAACTTCTCAGGGAAGGACATACATATCTCTCTTAGTGCGCTTCTGGCCGTTTGGATCCCATCAACGAACGCCACGCACTAAGACCAACAATTCAAGGTTGTAGGTTTATGACCTTAAGGAATCATAAACCTAAACAAAAACAACACACAACAACACATGCAATAAATCCATCAAGCGGATCCCATCAACGCTTAAGATTTACCATGCAACACGTCAATCAAGCGGATCCCATCAACGCTTGAGACCCAATATGGAATGCTTCAATAAAGAGGATCCCATCAACGCTTGATATCTAGCATGCAACTCATCAATCAAGCGGATCCCATCAACACTTGAGATCCAACATGCAATGCATCAATCAAACGGAAATCCCATTTCACGCTTGATATCTAGCATGCAAAACACATCAATCAAGCGGAAATTTCATTTCAACGCTTGAGATCAACTCTGGGATTCCTCACATGCAATAGAACCATCAAACGGATCCCATCAACGCTTGAGGTCTACCATGCAACACATCAATCAAACGGATCCCATCAATGCTTGAGATCCAACATGCAATGCAACAATCAAGCGGAAATCCCATTTGACACATTATATCTAGCATGCAACACATCAATCAAGCGGAAATCTCATTTCAACGCTTGAGATCTACTTGGAATCCCCCTCAACCAAAATGCAAAACTTCAAGAAAACTAACAAGAAATCAAGAAGAATGCAACTACATGCACATGCAAGTCGACCCTAGCTTGGATCTACCACACCAAGCTAGATCGACATAAATGCAACCCTGAAACATATGAAAACACACACCACTGTCCGTACATATCCGTACAAGTAACATGGTGGGCCGTCCGTACGGTTTAGAGGCCTTGCGAGTTAAGCCCATGACAAGCAGCCTCTAACGGTCACAAGACTTTGAGACTTCGAGATTCTTCCTCTTGGAGCCGTTGGTGAGTGTGTATGAAAGTGGGAGATCAAACAAAGATCACATGTGATCTTAAAGAAATGTTACTATCATTATGTGTAATTGTGTACAACATATACCTAGAATATTCGATTTGTAAGTGTCTATATTTAATTTGTATCTAGGATCCATATCAAGTAAGAAATACTAATTTATTCCTCTATACTTCTATACTCTCATACTCTCTCTTTATCCGATCCTCTCACACTCTCTTACTCTATCATTACTTGCGACCTAAGATAGAATTCTCTCTTCTTCAAATTTTCATGGTATCAGAGCAAGTTTGTTCCTTACTCTGAATCTCACACCCACCAAACTCTTCCGCTTTAAACTCTTTCTCTTCAATCTCTTTCTGTTTCGTTCTTGAAAGAACTTTCTATTTACCCTTTGGACAATAGCATTACCCAACGAATATTACGAGATGGAAGGCAATAAGACCTTGATTGTTCCAGTTACTCTCAAAGGAGAGAACTATCTGCTGTGGGCAAGAACCACCAAGACGGCACTGTGCGGCCGAGGGCTTTGGACCCACATTACTTCGAGTGAAGCACCAAAGGAGCCACCTACCCAAGATGGCAAAGAAGTTGTCACTAGCGGTGAAGACAAATGGTTTCAAGAAGACCAGAGTTTTCTTGCCATTATTCAAAACTCTCTTGATGCTCCAATCCTTGAAGCATATTCCTATTGTGAAACCGCAAATGATCTATGGGATACTCTCCAAAATGTATTTGGAAATGTTACTAATGTCAACCAAATCTTTTAGATAAAAAGAGCGATCAATAATCTCAATCAAGAAGGTATGGAGTTCACCAATCATTTTGGAAAGTTTAGATCTCTCTGGGCTGAAATCGAGATGCTCCGACCGGCAACTATAGATTTGGCGATCATAAATGAAAGGCGTGAACAAGACAAAGTATTCGGCCAACTCCTCACCTTGAATCCATCTTACAATGATCTGATCAAGCATACCTTGAGGTCAGATAAGCTTCCAAGCCTTGACGACGTGTGCAACCAGATTCAAAAGGAACACGGCTCTATTGGGCTATTTGGAGGCAAAGGAGAGCTAGTAACCGCCAACAAAGTGGAGATTGCTTCCGCAAAAAAAGGTTACTACAAACAGGACGACAAAAACCCAACTGTTTGTGATCATTGTAAGAAGGTTGGTTATTTCAAAAGTCGATGCTGGATTCTTCATCCTCATCTCCGAGTCAACCGGGCCATGACAAACCGAGGAGGACCAAGGGCACATCAAGCCACCATGGTGGGGGAAGCAGTAACCACTGAGCCAAACAATCGAGCTCTTGAAGGGAATGGAACTGCACTAGCTTCCTCTTCGGAGCTAGTATGGAAGTCAGACCTAGACGCCCTCATCAAAGCCCTCAAGGAGGCCTCCGGTAACTCCTATCTTGCTTTAAGACCAAATAAACCTCTCATTGTTGATTATGGTGCATCACATCATATGATTAGTGACATTAAACATGCTCAAGGAAATGTAATCATAGCTAATGGTGAGAAAATACCAGTTGAGGGAATAGGAAACTTGAAACTGTTTGATAAATCATCTAAGGCCGTTTATATGCCGAGTTTCACTTCAAACCTTTTGTCGGTTAAGAGAGCTACCACAGATTTAAATTGTTATGCAATATTTGGTCCTAATGATGTTTATTTTCAGGATATTGGGAGAAGTATAGTTCTTGGACAAGGTGTCACTCAAGATGAACTCTACTTGCTTAAGGATCTAAATCTATCTTCTTCAAATCTATCTTGTTTTTAGCTCAATTAATGTTAAAGAAAACAATGTTATGTGGCATGCTAGGCTAGGACATCCTCATTCTCGAGCTTTAGAATTAATATTTCCAAATATTTCTTTCAAAAATGATGAGTGTGAGGCATGTATCCTTGGTAAACATTGCAAATCTGTTTTTCCTAAGTCATTGACTATTTATGAAAATTGCTTTGATTTAGTTCACTCTGATGTGTGGACATCTCCATGTTTATCTAGATAAAATCCAAAATATTTTGTTACTTTTATTGATGAAAAATCTAAGTATACATGGCGCACCTTGCTTCCTACTAAAGATAGAGTTCTTGAAGCTTTTATTAGTTTTCAAAATTATGTAACTAACCATTATAATGCAAAGATTAAAATCTTAAGATCAGATAATGGTGGGGAGTACACAAGCCATGCTTTCTCAAAACATCTCACCCAACATGGTATAATTCATCAAACGAGCTGTCCATACACTCCACAACAAAATGGCGTAGCCGAAAGGAAGAATAGACATCTGATGGAAGTGGCTCGCTCTATGATGTTCTACACCAACGTTCCAAAACATTTTTGGGTAGACGCAGTGCTTGCAGCATGCTACCTGATCAACTGCATTCCTACAAAAATCCTACAAGACATCTCACCATTTGAGGTATTAAACAAGAAAAAAGCCTATTTTTGATCACTTACGTGTGTTTGGGTGTATGTGTTTTGTGTTAAAACCTGGAGAGCTACGAGACAAACTAGACGCCAAGAGTACTAAAGGCATGTTCATTGGTTACTCTAGTACACAAAAGGGCTACAAATGCTATGATCCTGAGACTAGACGAGTGTTGGTGTCTCGGGATGTGAAATTCGTGGAGACTCGAGGATATTATGATGAGAAGAATTGGGAGGACCTTCGCGAATTGAAAACTTCCACATCCGACCATGCCAAGAACCTTCGCATTATCCTTGAACGGCTAGGTGTCGAAAACGATTGGTACGCCGACAAATCAGCTGGGCCAAACTCACCAGACAACGCTGTTCCACCTGTTGACCTTGACCCTAGTGGTTCAGATGCAGCCCTCACTCTGTCTACCCCCGGTGACCCGTCTGCGTCAAATGACGAGCAAGCACTCGAGGAGGAGAGTCAACCTGACGAGTCACATGACGATGATGATGATAATGAAGAACATGATCATGGGGAGGTTATTCCCTTACGGCGAAGTCAGAGGTTAAACCAGAATCATGGAGAGGTTATCCCCTTACGGCGAAGTCAACGAATACAACATGTTCCCCGCATGTATTACAAAAATGTTGTTGTTGCCCATCCTATTCAAGCTGTATGTACTCTTGCTCATTTTCCTTTGGAGCACCAAGCTTTCCTCGGCCAAAAAGACAAACACTGGGTTCCGCAAACCTATGATGAGGCCAAGGACCACAAGGTGTGGAGAGATGCATTTAGTGCGGAAACCAAGGCCATGGAGAAAAATCATACATGGGATGAGGCTGACCTACCTAAAGGAAAAAAGGCAGTCACATCTCGCTGGATCTTTACCATCAAATACAAGAGTGACGGGGAGATTGAACGTCATAAAGCCCGACTGGTCGCCCGTGGCTTTACACAAACGTACGGGGAGGACTATCGAGATACGTTTGCTCCGCTGGCCAAGCTATACACTGTTTGGGTTGTCCTCTCGTTGGCCACTAACTTGGACTGAGATCTATGGCAAATGGACATAAACAACGTGTTCTTACAAGGCGAGCTTGAAGACGAAGTCTATATGAGGCCACCACCCGGCTTAGAAAACACCATCGGTCCGGGAAAGGTGTTTAAACTCAACAAGGCCATCTATGGTTTAAAATAGTCACCAAGGGCTTGGTACCACAAACTAAGCACCACCTTACTGGGGAGAGGTTTTCGCAAGTCATAATCCGATCACACCCTCTTCACACTACCAAGCGACAAAGGTGTTGTAGTCATTCTAGTATATGGTGATGATATCATCATATCTGGAAATGACAAGGTGGGCATTCAAGAGACTAAAGATTTTCTTCAATCCATTTTTGACATTAAAGATCTTGGAGAGCTTAAGTATTTTCTTGGGATAGTGGTATATCGGTCTAATGAAGGGTTATTCTTATCACAAAGAAAATATGCTCTTGCTCTCTTAAGTGAAGCAGGAAAACTTGGTGCAAAAGCTGTGACAACACCACTTGAAGAAAACTATAAGGCAGGAGGAAAGGGGGAGCTTGAGGCAGCTCCATTCGAAGATGTCACACGATATAGGCGCCTAGTAGGTAAGCTTATATACCTTACTATCACACGGCCTGATCTTTGTTTTGCTGTGAACCAGGTGAGCCAGCACATGCAAGATCCAACCGTACACCACTGGAACATGGTGAACCGAATACTCAAATATATCAAGGGCTCACCAGGACAAGGCATTTGGATGGGACGCAATGAGAGCACTGAACTTGTGGGATACTGCAACGCTAACTATGCCAGAGATTGCGAAGACCGTCGTTCTACTACTGGATAATGCACGTTCCTAGGCGGCAACC
The DNA here is from genome assembly GCA_023657505.1 of Camelina hispida. Taxonomy (NCBI): domain Eukaryota; kingdom Viridiplantae; phylum Streptophyta; class Magnoliopsida; order Brassicales; family Brassicaceae; genus Camelina; species Camelina hispida. The sequence goes on from CP094633.1 coordinate 24,592,215, forward strand.
TAGTCACATGGAAGAGCAAGAAACAGAAGGTGGTATCACTATCAAGTGCTGAATAAGAAAATAGAGCCATGAGGAAACTTACAACCGAACTGATGTGGCTCAAAGCTCTTATCAAGGATCTTGGAATTGAATCTTCAAAGCCAATCACAATGCATTGTGACAATGAGGCCACCATCCACATAGCTACAAACTTGGTGTTCCATGAGCGGACCAAACACATTGAAGTAGATTGTCATAAGGTTCGAGAACAGATCCAGCTTGGAGTCGTCCAACCATGCCACACCGAAAGCTCCGAACAATTGGCCGATATACTCACCAAAGCGGCCAGCCCACAACTGTGTGAGTATATTCACTCCAAACTTGGTCTTAAAGACCTCACTCGGCCATAAGGACACAAACATGGCACCTACACTCTTATTCCCTTATGTATAGTTTTTTCCAAGTGGTTTTCTATACTAAGGTTTTTAATGAGGTGGATGTGCATAAGTCCAATCTTGATCGACACTCGTGATCAAGCTTGAGGGGGAGTATGAAAACACACACCACTGTCCATACATGTCCGTACAAGTAACATGGCGGGCCGTCCGTACGGTTTAGAGGCCTTGCGAATTAAGCCCATGACAAGTAGCCTCTAACGGTCACAAGACTTTGAAACTTCCAGATTCTTCCTCTTGGAGCCGTTGGTGAGTGCGTATGCAAGTGGGAGGTCAAACAAAGATCACATGTGATCTTAAGGAAATGTCACAATCATTATGTGTAATTATGTACAGCATATACCTAGAATATTCGATTTGTAAGTGTCTATATTTAGTTTGTATCTAGGATCCATATCAAGTAAGAAATACTAATTTCTTCCTCTATACTTCTATACTCTCATACTCTCTCTTTATCTGATCTTCTTACTCTCTTATTACTTGCAACCTAAGATAGAATTCTCTCTTCTTCAAACTTTCAAAACTCACTGATTTTTGCAGATCTTCAACTTCTGCAACCCAATCTCCCCCTTGCTTCAACCGCTCTTCACGCAGATGAAGCTCTCATAACTCTCTCTTCTCACACTTAGAAGAAATTTCTCTCTTTTTCTTCTCTTTCTCTCGCCAACAGCCCTTTGGCGTCTCTCTCTCTTTTTCTCTCCAATGGAGAAAATGAGAGGCTACTTATAGAGTGTGTGGGCGACTCAAGCATGTCACACGCAGGGGGTATGTGTGAACACCACATTCACCCTTCTCACACTTGGCAAAAACGAAGGAGTGAGGTGTCACTCTCTCGCCACTCCTTGCATGCATTAGTGGAGAATATTCTCTTCCATTAACTCCATCTCTCACAAAATCGAGTGAAATATGCTTTGCCACTATCTTCATTTCTTCACCACACAAATGGAATATTCTCCTCCACTATCTCCATGAGACAAATCAAGTGGTGGAGGAAATTCCTTTCCACTTACTCTTTTGCAATTAAATAATTGTTAGTGGAGCCTCCACTAATTAATTAAATAATAATTAATTAGTCTCCACTAACTCCTCTTAATAAAATACTCCCTCCGTTTCAAAATATAAGATGTTTTAACTAAAGCACGCAGATTAAGAAGTCTTTACTTTTAACAAGTTCAACCAATCGGAAACAATACTGCATAATATAAAATCCTATATTATGAAACAAAAAACTTCTTCAAAACATCTTATATTTTAAAACAGAGGGAGTATTATTTTTAGCGGGTTACTTCTCATTTCCCGCAACCCTCCTCGGTTACGGTACTAACTGCACAGACGTCCACTCGTCTGTCCCCGTGCGCTGGTACAATAAAATTAATTGGCCTGTTGCTTGATTTAATTTTTCCCGGGCATTCTTCAGCAGTTCTTTTCTGCTTCAGAATTCCTTCCTTCTTTATCCCTTCCCGAATCAATTCTTCAGGAAAATTTTTATCCAGTAGTGAGGGTTACTACAGGTCCGCTCCTCCCCATCCATGTGGGTGCGTATGCTGAAGTGGGAGCTGAGGCACAGCTTGCCTTGTCTTGCAACTCCCTGATTTGTCCTCCCATCACCTTCACTGTGTCGGTAAGATCCTTCACTTTCCTTACTAGGAACTTGTTCATCCTCTTTAACCACCCAATCCTTTTGTGAGCTTCTCTCACCCCTACTGGTTGCTTTTCAGAGCAAACATACTCCTCAAAATCATAATCCTCTGAATCACCTCCCTGGCCTTGTCCTGTTGGCTCCCTCTCCCCGGCATTGGATTCCCCTCAGGGTTGTACAGCTCCTCTAATGGTGGCCTGAAGTCTATGTTTGCCCCTAGCCAAATTTTTGTGAACACGACGTTGGGCAGAATCATTTGAGTAGCTCCGACTGCTGGATGAACGAACTTGAAGAGCAACCTATCATTTGGCTTCTCATAAGCGAAGAATCTCGCCAATGTGAGGTAGTCAATATCTAGCCATCTCGGCTCATGTACCACTCCCTTCAGGGGCACGTCGCAAGCTACCAAAATTGGCGTGACTAAACCTCCTATGGTGATTTCACCAGATCCTTCTCGCCTCTCAGTTTTCATGGCCCAGGATTTCAAATATAAGAACTAATCAAGAAAAACAAAGACCAAGCTGGTGTCGACAATATCCCCTACTAGTGGTCTACCATCCCTAGCATTATCCAGGATTCCACACAAGGCTATGTCTAACAGTTGGAGCTCATGATCATTCACATTCCCAGTTTCCTTCCTAGCAAATAAAGTGCAGGCTAGGGACTTCTGAAAATACCTCAAGACAGGGCTCCTAATTTGAGTAGATTTGGAGCTTGTGGATTTGTAGGGAATCTTATCTCCTATTGTCAGCCATAGGGATTTCATCTCTTCCTTTCTTACCTCCATGTTTTCTCCATGACCGGCCTTGAAACCAAACAGCTCCTCCATCTCCTTGAAAGTGAGCCGGTATTCCTTGTTGCACACGGAGAAGGTGATGTACCAAATCCCCACGTCGGGTAGCAGGGTCGGGTGATCTTTGAAATAGTGTAACCGCAGCGTGGCAAGGAAGTGGACCGTCTCCTCCTCGTAGGCTTCTAGGTTGGCTCGCATCATCTGGCCCATGTGGCACATGTCGAAGAGGAACTCGACATCTCTAGCGATCCCCAACTGCTTCATCATCTCGCGGTGGGGTAACGGGTCCCCACGAAGCTCATCTTGCGGAGGACCTTGAAGAGTTTGGCCGGAGTCTCCACTTCTCTTTGCTTCAGCCTCCTAGACGCCAACAGGGTCCGTTCTCTCTGCTCCTCATCATTTTCAGGGCTCTCACCCTCGGTATCTTGATATTCTTCTTCCGCCGCTCTCTCGGCTACCTTCTCAGCCTTTTCAGAAGCTGGTCTCTTCCCCCTCGCAACCGCGGCTCTGCTTCTCAACTGGAGGTTTGGTTCCCCTCTGGTTCTCCACCATCAGCGCCTGAATCGACCTCCATCGGATCAGTGACGGTTCTCTCGGACGTCGACAAGTCCCTACGTCGAGGAGATCTGTGGATTTCACTCGCTACTGGGCTTGGAGACCAAACTCGGGTGTCTACACGATCGGGTGCTTGAGTGCCTCCTTGGGTGACGGATCGGGTTGAGCATCAGGTAGGGGATTAGAAACGTCCACTCAGCGGTTGGGAATGTGAAGCGTCTCCTCCTCCTTGGGAATCGCGAGCATCGATGCCGTCCCCTCCGGTTCTAACAGCGGCAAAGGTTGATTTGGTCCCCTTCTTTTGGTAAGTCTTGATCTTTGGAGCCATTGGTGAGTCCTTGAAAAGAGGAAAAGGATACTAAACCGAGATCAATAGGGTTAGTCCACCAAGATTGAAAAACTCGATTTCTAGAGAGAAAGAAGAAGTTTGGAAGAAAAAGAGTTTTAGGTTTTAGAGGAAACTTATGGATTTATGATGTTGGGGAGTTGAGGCTCGGGACTCCTTAAATAGAGAAGGTCGGCTACTAGGGCTTCACCTAGAGTGGGCTAGGGTTTTGTGTAATTCGGACTCCATTCGCCACCCGAGTGGGAACACGTTCAGGCGCGTCAGATACGTATTCGCGTATAGCCTCGGGTTCCCCAAAATTTCCATTTTCCTCTTTTTCCCTTTATTTATTATTATAATTATAATTATTATTATTATTATTATTATTATTATTATTATTATTATTATTATTATTATTTTATGAAAACTTATAGAGACATAAAAATATTGTAGAATCCAAATTAAACAAGACAAAATAAATAAAATTAAATGGAAAGAGATTATAAGATACATTTGGGACTTCCTCCCAAGTGAGCTTGTTTTAAGTCACTAAGCTTGACTTTTCATGCTCTTCAAGAATTGTTTTTGGGATGGAGAGGTTTTGGAATTGATATCTTGTGTTTTTATGAGTTTTAAAGCTTATTTCCTCATAGTTTTGTGCATATTCATGAGCATTTAGGTTGTTAAGGCTGCATTGTGCATCAAGTCTGGTATTTCAGGTGTTGGAGTGGAGATATGCAAGGAAAGTGTGCTTTGGAGCCAAATAAGTCAAGGATTTGCAAAGAAATGGAAATGAAGGCAAGAAGGCCAAACAATCGACCAGCCAATCGACCATTTGGTCGATCAACACATCATTGGATTCGCGGACTCCAGACGATCAAGCAAACGATCGACCATTTGGTCGATCAAACCACATTCGGATCCCTCGGACATGACACAAGACTAAATGATCGACCAATGCAATCGACCAAATGGTCGATCGTGACACGAGCCGAGACTTCGGAGCCTTGGACGATCGACCAAGCAATCGACCATTTGGTCGATCGAGACGCAAGCTGGACTTGAGCGAGACTCCGGAGCCTTGGACGATCGACCAAGCAATCGACCATTTGGTCGATCGAGACGCAAGCTGGACTTGAGCGAGACTTCGGAGACTTAAGTGATCGACCGACCGATCGACCAAATGGTCGATCACGACAGAGGACCAATTGACCAAATGGTCGATCAAGTGGTCAATCGTGTGCCATTTTGAGACCAAAACCCGGTTTGTTCCGGTTTCCTCTGAATTGTTTAATTTTAATCCGGTTTGTTCCGGTTTAGTTTATGTTTTCCTATAAATACTCAAACCCTAATTGTGGAGACTTATCTCTTATCTTATCTATTATCTCTTGTATTAGCTTTTGTTAAGTAGCCACCTAAGGTTCTTAAGCTTTTCCATACTTGGTTTTGTTGAATCTTTGGTGGATTTTCCAGTTTTAATAGTAGTTTGTCTTTCAAATCTCTTAATCTACAAGCTTTTATTATGATTTCACAAAGACAAAACTCTTTCCTTTGTGTAATCATGATGATTAGTGAGTAAATATTTTAAGAACTTTGGGCTTGGTAGATTAGGGAGATAGATGGTTGATCTATGATGTCTAGGGCTTATTTTATGCATTTCCTATCTTGATTTGTGATAATATTGCTAGATAGCTTTGATCAAACTTGAATCTAGACTTTAGGATTTCCATGCCCACAAGGTGTTTGATGAAATTCCTGAACCAAACTTTTCAAGAGCTTTGCATTCCTAGCCAATGGAAATTGATAATTAGGATGCTTAGTGGTATTTGAACTTGTTCTTAATGCATGTTTGTCTTGTGATTACCTTTGGAAATTGTTGATTATCACTTGATTACTATAGGATCTCTATCATGGAAATGAATTGATTTGCATTAGTGTTCTAGCCATAGGATTGTTCTTGATTGTTACTTACACATCTAGGATTGATTAGCTATCTCCCAAGACAATTACCTTGCCCAAGGTTATCTTGTTAATTCTTGATTTTCAGTATTATTGCTATTTGTGTTTGTTTGCTTTGAGTTTGCATCTTCTTGTTGCATTTCTTTGAATCTTTTTGTTAGTTAAGTTGTGACATAAGAGCTTTTCCTTATTAAGAATAGATTAAACATATTTGTGTATTTTTGGTGTGTTGGTTAATGCAAATTGTGGATTGATAATAATTGATACTAAAGTTACTACATCAGGAATCCTCCCCACTGTAGCAGACTGATTCAACGGATTTTCTGGTTCCTGTCCTGGTTCCACAGCAAAGGCAGTATGAACTTCTTGGCAACGTGTGATTTTCCTTGGCATCATTTGTGTGGATAAGACCTGGCCATCGATGGTTGGCCTTTTTATTCCGCTTTTGATGTCAAATTTCATCTTGATGTGCTCTCCATGCTCAATGCTGATCTGTCCCTTTTTCACATCTGTCACCGCACCTACTGTTGTCAAGAATGGTCTTCCTAGAATTAGTGGATCTTCTGGTTCCATGTCAAGGATCATGAAGTCAGTAGGAGTCTCCACTCTTCCGATCCTGAGAGGCAAGTTTTCTAGGCTGCCAATTGGGTGCCTGATTGTCCTATCAGCTAGGACCAAATACAGGCTGCTTGGTTTAAAACTGCTGAAACCCATCTTGTTGGCAACTGAAAGTGGCATGATACTGACCAAAACTCCCAAATCGCACAAGCAATTTTTGAAGATCCGAAGGCCTATTGAACATGGCAAAGAGCTGGGATCCTCCAATTTCTCATTGATCCTCAGCTTAGGGTCTAAATACACTCCACTCCTCAGGATCACAATCCCAATTTCTTTAACAGCTTCCTTTACTTCCATCTCCAGCTGAGTTGTCTCTTTGACAATTTCCTCTCAAAGAGTGTGTGATGGCAAGATTTTAGGAGATGGGGCTTTTCGTTTGGACATACGCTCTCCAAGCGCCTTTAATTGGATATCAAGAGCTGATCTGAATATTTCCTCTAATTTCCCTTTCTCAGCTGCAGGAAGTTGAGGTTGATCTGTCATCTAAACGTCTACCTGATGGATCGTCCAATCACCATCGTCGAGTATGTCATCGGGCTCAACCTCGAGTGGTGCATCGGGTTCATACTCGGATAAGTAATATTGGTGCTCGTACATCCCACTGTGATTTATATCTTTCCCATCTTGAACATCGCTGTCGTCAGTGAGGTAATCATCAACATCTTCAAGAAAGGTTGCCTGGGCAGTAGCATAGTCTTTTGGGTTCTGAACAGCTTTACCTGGAAGCTGGCCTAGTTTTGGAGTTGGTTGTGCGTTATGGTTGCCCTCTAGGTTTCTCAACTTAGTATTGAGAGAATCATACTTAGCATTGAGGTCATTGTACCTAGAATCGATCTTGTTGCTCATCTCCGCAAATTGTTTTGCGTTGTCTATCGCTGCCGATGCCTGACTTTGTATCATCTGCTGAATTAATCCGCGTAGGTCAGCCTCTTGAGATTGGTTATGTGATCCTTGATGTGTTACGAATCCAGATGGTACAATTGGTTGGTGGTAATTGATGGGGTACTGCTGCTTAGGAGCATAGCCTTGATTGTATTGGACAAATGACTTTTGTGGATCCAGGTTTCCTTGGACTACGGACGGATAGATTTGATCTTGAGTATTTGCAACAATTGGGTTATAGTATGAGAGATTCAGGTTTGGTTTGTAGTTGCTGTACCCTTTATTGTAACTTCCTTGATTGTTGATGTAGTTTACTTCCTCTAGCTAAGCATTCTCCCCATCTTGTTGCTGAAACTGATCTTCATCTGAGATGGAATGGACATGTTGTTGCTGGTTGAGGAGTTTGTCCAATTTGTCATTAAGGGCTTTCATGTCGCGCTTGTACTTGGCATCATCCTCTCCAAAAGATCGTATTGTGCGATCATATTCCTCTTTGTAGTGCCCATCAGATTTGGCTAAGTTCTCCACTAGATCCCAACTTTCATCAACGTCCTTGTTGAGAAAATTACCATTACTTGTGGTATCCAGCAACATCCTTATCTTAGGGACTACACCACGGTAAAGTGTACTTAGCAATGAAGCATTGATGAATCCATGATGCAGGCATCTGCTGGTGTATCCCTTGAAACGTTCCCAAGCTTCACTGAACGTCTCATTGCTTTTCTAAACAAAGCTGGAGATATCATTTCGCAGCCTTGCAGTTCTGAAGTTGGAGAAGAATTTGGCGAGGAACACCTTTTTGCAGGCTTCCCATGTGGTGATAGACTTTCTCCCAAATGTGTGCTTTGTCACCCAAAGAAAATGGGAAAAGCCGGAGTTTGAATCCATCTTCACTAACTCCATTGATCTTTGTGAGGCTACAGAGCCTATCAAACTCATCTAAATGATCCAATGAGTCCTCCATTGGCAGTCCATGAAACTTGTTGCTCTGAATCATCTGGATGAGACTACTCTTGATCTCAAAATTGTTATTTTGAACAGCAGGTGGCACAATGCCATGTATTTGAGTATGAGTAGATGGAGCATCTCCTGAGGAGCATCTCATGAGGAGCATCTCCACAAGTATGTTGGTCCTCTCTTGAGGAGCTGGTGGACCATTCTGATTATTCATGACCTCCTCAATTGTGGTTGGCTGCGGTTCCTGGACTTGTTGTTGACGGAGTAAGCTTGGTCTGTCTATGTTGTCTATGAAAGAACTCAAGTGTTGGCTACCCTTGGATCGTGTTTGCATGCCCAATCAGTTAACCGAGTGAGTACACGAAGGTCTACCCGATCCAGGTGATGGACTGACGGGTCGGGTGGGTACTCGGGTTGTACCTGAAATGCAAAACAAACAAACACTAAAGTAAACAAGTCAGTTCCGAACTGATGGATAGAAAAGAACTTGATCTAGCAAGTGCTGAAATCTTAAACGTAGCAAAAAAAAATTCAACCAAATGGCAACAACTCCAAATTGATAACAGGATTTTCACCCTGTATATCAATTCCCTATGCCATTGTAGTACAAAAGGTTGTTATGCTAGCAGATAAGATATGATCAGAACAATGCAAGTCAAGCCAAGCAATAGTGGGTTTTTTCTAACAACCTAAAGTGAGCAAAAGTAAATAAAAGAACAAGAACCACACAAACTAAGTACTCGATGCAAGCATTCAGGTACAGGATCGGATGGGGTAATCGGATTAAGGAGACAAGATTGAACAGCTCGAAGGTATACACGAAGCTGGTGATCGAGTACCAGTTCGGGTAAGGGGTCGAGTTATAGAATAAAACTAACAATCAAGATAAGAAAGCTCCTAAGGATGGGGTAATTGACTCATAAGTGCTCCTGGCCAATTTGGGATGTCCAACATGCCTCAAGCAAAAATTCCCTAGACAATGAATCTCTTAGATCTTGCTAAAAAGCTCTCTTGATAGAAACAATCAACCTTAGTCACTCCCCTATCCAACTCTCGTTGGAGAAACATGACCAAGCAGGCATTACAATCCGATTCATTATTGTCAATAAACTCCTTACACATCTAATCTCTTAGGCTAAGTGACTAAATCTCTAGCATTGATTGATTCAAGCGTTTCAACAACATCTCTCGATAGCAAAACACCCTAGATCTAATCTCAACTTCTCGGTCTGAAAATAGCATTAAGAACACCAATCTAGAAAGGAATTTATATAAAAATAAACATTCAAGCTAAGACATCCTAACCGATCAAGAACACATATTTGTCTATCCCATCCTTAAAAACCTTAATTCACTACTCATATCTCATGGTAAAAAACATAAAAACACAAATGAATAAAAATTGCATTGTATTAAAAATAAGATAATGTGACACCCCGGTTTCAGAAACTTGCGGAGAGGTTTAAAAGAATTGATTTGGCCACCTATGTTACCAAAGTGCACTTATCTTTTCGGTCAAGGGGCCTGAGAGAACTCCAGAGTTAAGTGTGCTTGAGCTGGAGTAGTTTCAGGATGGGTGACCTTCCGGGAAGTGACTGTCGGAACTGTGCGAGTGAGGACAAAACACAGGAAAAGATCATGTGGTGATTTGTAGGGACGGTAACAAGTCATTAAAGCCTCCCGGACATAGCAAACCGGCACTGTCGGATATGGATGGGCTCACGGGCCTAGTGAGAGGACGTGAGGCCCATTAAGGAAAATGGGCCCATGGACTGGATTGGACATAGGGCCCACTAAGAGGTGGCGGTCGGGGCGTTACAAGTGGTATCTGAGCCGAACCCAGACGAGTGTGGACTCGAGTACGCTCACACCGTAGGGGGGTAACGGTCTTGGTGCGCAACGAGGACGTTGCGATCTGTTAGTGGGGGTGAATTGTGACATCCCGGTTTTGGAGACTTGCGGAGAGGTTTAGAAGAATTGATTTGGCCACCTATGTTACCAAAGTGCACTTATCTTTTCAGTCAAGGGGCCTGAGAGAACTCCAGAGTTAAGCGTACTTGAGCTGGAGTAGTCTCAGGATGGGTGACCTTCTGGGAAGTAACTGTCGGAACTGTGCGAGTGAGGACAAAACACAGGGACATATCATGTGGTGATTTGTAGGGACGGTAACAAGTCTTCAAAGCCTCCCGGACGTAGCAAACCGGCCGTCGGATATGGATGGGCTCACGGGCCTAGTGAGAGGACGTGAGACCCATTAAGGAAAGTGGGCCCATGGACTGGATTGGACATGGAGCCCACTAAGAGGTGGCGGTCGGGGCGTTACAGATAAAAAGTGGTAGAGTACAGAATCGAAATTGAAAGGATTAGCAAAAGAAAATAAAATTGAATCCTAACAAAGTGGAAAAAGTATATATATGGAAACCCTTTTAACCTAGCTATTCAGTTCTGCCCGAGGGTTTTGCTCGAGGCGGTGCACGAGGTTCAAGTCAGGTAGTTCCTCGGGTAGGGCTTCGGGTTGTTCTTCCTGCTCTTAGATCCTCTTTGATCCGGTTGAGGTTTGGAATGTTCTTCTTGCACGATCGCTTGTTCGGGTACATGCTCAGGTTTGACCTCATTTTTCCATATTTTGGGCTCCAAAGCACCTATTTTCATCCAAAATGCACAAATGCAACAATGCAACACCCTAAATGGCCTAAATGCAAATTCCTACAATTAAGGACCTAAAAATGCTAAGGTTAGGGCATATATAATGCAAAATATGGACAAAAAAAAGGTGTCTAAAACATGTAAATTAGAGAGTTATCATACACTTTTCACTCGTTTACATGTTTATATAGGGAGGATTACTTAACAACTAAGAACATGATAACTATAACTATAGATATAGATAAGATCAAAGTTACTTGGAGTAGATTTAATGTAATGGATAATCACATCCGTAATTATCCGTTTATAACACTCCCCCTTGATTATACATTACCGTTTATATATTGCATATTGTCTCGTTAAGAACCTCATCATGGAAAAACCGTTTAGGATAAAAACCATGATTCGGGAAAAGGAGTACAGTGACGCAATCTTTCCCTTGAACAGATGAGTCTTGTTTTCATTGACATTCTCCTTTAAGGTCGATATTTTGCGTGTTATTTGCTGCCTCGTTAAAAACTTTGTCATGGAAAAACCCAGTGGGATAAAAACCATGATAAGGGAAAAAGAGTGCAGCCACGCAAATCATCATATTCTCCCCCTGGAAGTATCATCTTCAAAAGATGCATTTTGATCTTTGAAGTTGCATTATGAATGAGGTTGTCTGAAGCACCTTTGTAAGTAACTCTGCTACATTGTTACTTAAGTTGATGGACTGGCTATCAACTTCTTCATTCTTCTCAAATTCTTGAGTGTAAGAGAGGAATATGTCTTGTTTTGTCGCTCTTGGTGTTGCTTCCTTTGAATTTGGGCGACACATGCAACAGTTTTGTTGGCTTTGGTGACTAGTTTGGTTGCTTCTTGCTAGTGGATCTCAACAAGCATTAACTAGTTGATGCTGATCGAACCTTCAGTTTGAATGTTTTTCGCTAACATGTTATGAGGCTCCAGTCTTAGGTAGAGAACTATTGGTTGACATTCGGCATCATCTGAGCCATTAGGGATTCACGATAAGGCATATGAAGCACAACTATTTTGGCATGACTTAAGTAAGCGACAACCAAAGAGTCTATCACTGAAACTTCGTGAAGTCGTTGTTTTGCGATATATCTTTATACTGATCCGATATAAATCTTCCATTTGCAAAACCAACTCCAAACTTGAGGGTTCCAAAATATATTATGCCCAAGTTAATCACACCTTTGCAATAGAAGATATGTTTTAACTCATCTCAAAATCGACTCATAGAGAATGAGTTATATGCTGCAAAAGGATTAGTAGAAAATGCTATACACAATTCATAAAATATATAAATGCTCATCAGCATTTATAAATGATCTTACATGAGTATATATATACTAGATTAGGACCCGCGGTACACCGCGGAGAAAGATTATTTGTAACTAAAATATTTAAATTATATGTTGTATTTGTTGTTTAAATATGTTATAATTATATAATAATTGTTAAAATAAATCATATAATACCACAATATAATCATATAATTTAATCAATTTAATTAGATATTCTCTGATACCGACTGTGTTAACAAAATAATGAAATGATGTTTTACCCGTGTAACACCGAATTAATGATATTCTTTAATTTATATATAAATATCAGTAAAACTTGTCCCGCTATATAACCCCGTCTCGAGATATTTTAGCTCATACTATATCATCTTAATTTTTAATATTTATTGTGTATCTACTGTATAATATTTATCATATTTAACTTTTTAAAAGTTTTAAATACTTTTCATATTTAACCTTTTAAAAATCTTTAAAATAAAGAAGCAAAATAAACCAAATAAAAGTTTTTAAAGTTTGAATGTCTGATAAATGAAGCTTTCTACTCATTTGTATTCGGAATCATTTTGGTCTCTTTTATAGTATGACTCTAAACCCCTACCCCTAAACCATTGCCCAATTTTTTTAGACGATATGAGATATTTTACCCGTATTTTTTATTCATCTATTGAGTAATATATGTCCGTTTTTAAAATTTCGAATTACATCGTATGCAGGAAAAAATCACAATTTTTATTAACTAAATGTATTATAGAATAATTCAAGATAATTTAAATAGAAATTCAAATAAAAATGAAATTGAATCATATATTTATGTTTGAATGAGGTAGAAAGATTTCCTTATTTTTTAAATCTTACTTATAATTAATTTTGAAGTTTTGGTAACTACTATTAAATTCAATACATTAAATGTAATAACTTTCCAAAAAGTATTTTTGAGCAAAAACTGCTGCAAAAATACTAGTATAGATATATATATATATATATATATATATATTTGACTTCCTTTAAAAGTGATTAGTATAACATCTATTTTGATAGATGTTTGGTTTGGAATATCTAAAGACACTTTTGTCTTTCCAAGATCTTTTATTCCAAACAACTCTTCAAGAGTTTTGATGATGTTCAAAATAATCACTGTTATGAGTTCTCGAGAACATAACAATGATATCATATATCTTCCGGGATAAGCTCTTCAAGCATCCCACAAGATGTATTTCAAGTCATCATATAACATCAATTTTGACTGATATAGGGAACTTTAACAAAACATGGTGCGACACACCATTTTGTTATATATCATTATACCCTTTTGATGCTTGGACCATTAGTCCAAAAATTACTCGTCTTTCATACGAGTTTAATATAGACTTGACTATCTCGTTTATTGGCAAATATATATCTTTATACGCTCACAGAACGGAGATTTATGATCCTCATTATCACGTGGCGCTATACAATTTATTGTCGACATGTATGTCTTTGGTTCCATATTTCCCGTAGTGATATGGTTAATGATAGACAAGTTTTCACCCAGGGTATCAATTCCCTATGCAGTTGTCGTACAAAGGGTTATAAATCCAAATGGTTGTCTATTGTTAGCAGGAAGGCTATGATCAGTATAATACAAGTCAAGCCAAGCAGATAGGGTTTTGATTCTAACAGTCCTAAAATAAACAAAAGAAAATAATATAAACAAAGAAACCACACGACCTAAGCACTCGAAGCAAGCAATCGAGTACATGATCGAGTGGGGTGATAGAGTATGCAAGTGAGATATGAACAGCTCGAGGTATTACTTGATACAGGATATCGTGTACCTGATCGGGTAAGTGATCGAGTAAGTAAAGAAAATGTAAACAAATAAAATACGAAAGTTCCTAAGGATGGGTGTAATCGAATCCTAAGTATTCTAGAACAGTACGGATGCCTTACATGCCTCAAGCAATTGTTTCCTAGACAATGAACCTCTAAAACCTTGTCACCACACTCTCGCAATAGCAACAATCAACCTTGAACACATTACCACACTCTCGCACTAGCAATATGAACAAGCAGGCATTAAGAACGATTCATTATTGTCAGTAAACTTAAACTCATCTAATCTCTTACTCAGAGTCAATTAAACCTCTAGCATTGGCTAAATCAAGCATTTCAACTACTCCTTTCAGCCTGTAGCATTGGTAAACGCCCTAGATCTAATATCAACCTCTCGGTCTGTTGACAGCATTAAGAACACCAACCTAGAAGGAAATCTATCAATCATTTACAATCAACTAAGGCATCTTAACCGATCAAGAACACAAAATCATCTATCCCATCCCTAGAAACTTTGCTACACTACTCGGACATGATAACAAGAAATAAAGCAACGAAAATGAATGAAAATTGCATTGTATTAAAAGATAGAGTAGAGTAGAAAGAGTACAAGATAGAAATCTAAGAAAACAACAAAATAAAAATGCAAAACAAAAAGGAAAAAATGTTGAGTCGCTCAGTTCTCTCACAGAAGCTCTCGCTCTCTGGTTTGAGGGTCTGCGGCGTGCTCGTTTGCGAGCTAGGGGTAGAGGGGGTTTATATATGGAAACCCGTTTGACCTAGCCTCCCAGACCTGTCCGATTGTCTACTCGATGGGGTACACGAGGGTGTAGTCGGTTTACTCCTCGGGTGGATCTTCGGGTTGCTCTTAATGCTCTTGGATCCTCCTCGATCGTGTTGGGGTTCGGACTTGTTCTGGCAGCTCGATGGCTCCTTCGGGTACATGCTCGAGTTGTCCTTGTTTTTCCCCATTTTTGGCTCTTTAGCACCTGTTTTCATCCAATATATGAAAATACAGAAATGCAATACCCTAAATGCTCCAAAAGTGAATTCCTACAGTTAATGGCCTAAAAATGCTAAGTTAGAGGTATGAACAATGCAAAATATGGACAAAAATGGATGCTAAAAACATATAAAACAGAGAGTTATCAGACCCCCAAACTTAAATCTTGCTAGTCCTCTAGCAAGATAGTAAGAGGGTACGGTTTGAAAGTGGGGACTCATAACCTTAAAATGCTAAGCAAAGGATTCAAGCTATAGTCCTTAAAGATAGTTTAATGGTGCTAAGATCAATCAACATACTTACAAATATTTTTCTATGCTTATTACCATGCATCGATCTAGCTCAACCTCCAACTAAAGATAAAGAACATCTCTTTCACATTCAATTAAGTGTTTGGCGAATTCTTGCAGATGGAAAGTGAATCAAGCTCAATCAGTTTCAAGGGTAAGGTTTCTTGGTAAGGTGGTTTCAAACAGATTCTTTGGGTGGTTTTCTCTCAAAAGAAGGAATGCTAGACAGTTGTGAAAACTATCTAAGACTGAAATTTTTGTAAAAAACTTAAAAGAAATCAATGACAATGAGATTTGTTTTTATTATATCTTCTATCTAACAATTTTACTCATTAAGGATGGGATAAAATGAAGTACGGATACGTTGCAGAGATTATAAAATAAACAATTATAAGAAAATAATATTCTAATTAACAAAAACCCGGAAAACTTGATGTAAATTTAATGGCACATCGCACATAAGTTCAAAAAAATATAAATAAATATAATATTTCATCAGAAATTTAAGAAAATAAGATTATTTGTGAAAAAAATTAAAACAAATCACCAGTGACTCTTCTCAACTTTCACTTGACCATTCCTACCGATGCAACTACTGACCCACGAGCTAAGAGAAAAGGGAAAAGATCTACGATCTAAAGCATATGTTTTGTCATTTATCAAATTACTTGATTAAATTTTGGGTGAAAAGCCAAATGCATAAAGGAATATGTATTTCAATATGATTTTTTTTTGCATAATTATTTTAGTATTTTTAAATAAATTTTAATTATAAATCAATTAGTTTAATAAAATTTTTGGTGTTTTTAAACATTTATATATTATATATCACATTTCTTATGTTCCAACCGCTATTGCACCCGCTGGTCAACTAGTCGTAAACCTCCCGCAAACGCACCAATTTTAAACCGCTAAACCAGTCGTTCAAAACGCTTAACAACGCTTGAAACTGCAATTGCCCGCTTCCGCAATCTCCCACAACCGCAAGCGCAACCGCAGCGTTTGAACCAGTCAGGCCCTGAGAACAATTTGGGCATACAATGCTTAACTCTTGATGATCTACCCTTTTCTTATTCACTTTTTTTTTTATTTAAACCCCCTAGAATTAAAACTACCCAAATCCTTGATTCTAACTCTTTTTTTTTACTCCCTAAGGTTTAGACTTTTTAGACTTTAAACTTCTAGCTCTTTCTCTCCTTTTTTTTTTTTTTTTTTTGCTAAACTCCTAATATAAATATATTATTTTCTTTCTTTCTAGGAGACTATAGCAAGATTTTTTTTCTCTTTATTTTTTTTTTACTTTGAGACTTAGAGCTAATTGATTCTAATCTTTGAGACTTTTTTTTTTTATTTTTCCACAACCCAATCCCAAATAAACATGCTAACCACCTATCTTTCAAAACCGAATCTATTAGCTAGTTCGAATTCTAACTTAGCTAAATCAAGAGGCAGTTCTTTGTCGTTCTCAATACTCTCAAGGTTTCACAACCTATAGCACAATGAAAGAGACCTCACTCAACAATTCACAACAAGGTTTGAAAGAAAAGTTTGGGTTCATGGGTAGGAAAAACAAATCAGGTTAAACAAAAAGATTGGTAAAAATAGAGTGCTAACCCAAATTTAGAGTTACCATGAGCAAGTATTCAAGTTCCATAAGCAAGACAATTAAAGTTCAAATTAAGTCCAATAATATAGAGATGTTCTAATGTTCAAGCAAATGGAGGAAGCATTCAAACGACACAAAGGGTCGAAGCAAAGATTTTTCATTTTTTTCCAAATACTGATCTAGCAACAATGAACTGTGACTAAGGGCTATAGCTTCAATCCTAAGGTTTGATTTTAAACAAGGTGGTTTTAATCATTGTCCCCTATGATGCATATGCAATAATCCTATATGAAACCAACTAGACTCAATCCTAATATGTAAATGCAACTACATGAACACTCTATTTTTATTTTTATTTTTTAATTTTTCAAATTTTTTTTGGTTTTTTAATGCACATAGATGCAGACTCAAATAAATAAAACTAGCATGCAAAAATTTGAAATAATAAAAATAAGAAAATAAAACACAATGTTAAATACATTCTAGGACCCTCCCCCAAACTTAAATTACACAGTCCCTGTGTAAATAAAAGTTGGAAATGAATCCAAGAATCACACAAAATGTATTAAACTAAATGCAATGATATATACAAGGGAGGATGAATTGGTACCTCATGGGTTGGACAAGAAGGAGGTTGCAGCAGCCTCCATACTCGCCAACGTGTAGCCAGGGTCGTCTCCGGCTTCAGCATGTGCCGGTGTTTGCTCGTCAGAGAGCTCAGAAATGCACACGGACGACTTACTCGGACCAGCATCCGAGGGGTTGATCGAGGGTGGGATCGCGTAGCTCATCGGGTAAGGCATCGGATAATATGACGGAAATAGCGGAAGAGGTCCAGAATGATTACCCGTGTATCCACTAGCAGGGTGCATTGTGTATAGCATCATGAATGGCATCTGGTAGGGCGGAGGAAAATACCAGCATTGGGTGCTTGATGGGTGCATCGGATAGTTCATCGTGTATCCCATCGGGTTGGGCGTCGGGTAACCGTCAGAATGGCTTCTCCGCGCTGGCTCAGTTCGGGTGATGTTCTCCTCAGCTTGGGGCTCGTACGATGATGCTCTTTGAGGTTCCGGAGGTGGCAGTCCTCGAGTTCCTCCTAGCGGTCCGCTTCTCCCCATCCAAGTTGGTGCATATGCCGAGGTAGGGGCTGAGGCACAGCTTGCCTTGTCTTGCAGCTCCTTGATCTGACCTCCCATTGTCTTCACCGAACCGGTAAGATCCTTCACCTTCTTCACCAAGAACTTGTTCATCCTCTTCAGCCATCTGATCCTCTTGTGAGCTTCCCTCACTCCAACCGGGTGTTTTTGAGAGAACACATACTCCTCAAAATCGAACTCCTTTGAGCTATCTCCCTGTCTCTGCCCGGTCTCCTCTCTCCTCTCAGCTTCGGACTCCTCCTCCGGGTTGTATAGCTCTTCCAACGGTGGTGCGAAGTCAATGTTGTTTCCCAGCAGAACCTTGGTGCATATGACATTAGGCAAGACCATTTGAGCAGCTCCGGCGGTTGGATGGACAAACTTGAACAGCATCATGTCGTTAGGCCTCTCATGGGCCAAAAATCTTGCCAGCACAAGGTAGTCTACATCCAGCCATCTCAGGTTGTCTACCACTCCCTTCAAGGGCACATCGCAAGCCACTAGGATTGGTGTGACTAGCCCTCCAATGGAGATCTCTCCGCCTCCTTCTCTCTTCTTCATCACCCACAATTTCAGGTAGAGGAATTGATCGAGTAACACAAACACCATACTAGTATCAGCAACATCTCCTACTAGTGGTGTTCCATCCCTAGCCCTATCCAAAACTTCACACAGTGCAATATCTAACAGCTCGAGCTCATGGTCGTTCACATTCCCAGTCTCTTTTCTAGCAAAAAGAGTGCATGCGAGGGACTTGTGAAAATACCTCAAGACAGGGTTCCTTATTTGAGCGGATTTGGAGCTTGTGGACTTGTAGGGGAGCTTGTCTCCTATTGTCATCCATAGGGACCTCATTTCCTCCTTGCTGACCTCCATCCCTTCTCCACTACTAGCTTTGAAGCCATATAGCTTCTCCATCTCCTTGAAACTGAGTCGGTAGTCTTTGTTCCTCACGGAGAAGGTGATAAACCCGATCCCCCCATCGGGTAGTAGGGTCGTGTGGTCCTCGAAATAGTGCAGCTTCAAGGTCGAAAGGAAGTGGACCGTCTCCTCCTCATAAGCTTCAAGGTGGGCTCGCATCATCTGGCCCAGGTGGCACATGTTGAACAGAATCTCGACATCCCTTGCTTCATGGTCTCACGGTGAGGGTATCGGGTACCAATGAAGCTCATCTTCCGGAAGACTTTGAATAGTCTCGCCAGAGTGTCTACTTTGATGTTCATATATTTTACCTTGTTTTCCATTAGTTTATTCACATCTTTTGCATCTTTTTCTATCCATTTAGGCCATTATTGTGTAGCTTTAGCACTAATCATGCATTAGGGTTTAGTTGCATTGCATTTGCATCTTTTCATGCATAAACAGGTGATTTTGGAGCTTATGGAGCATGGAAGCAATGGAGAAGATATGTGGAGCAACCATGAGGAGGAAACAAGGAAGTAAAGGCTGAAACAACAAGGTCCGTAGTCCAACTCGACCGCACACTCGACCAGGCACTCGACCGTGTGCTGAGGAGGACTCGACCGAGTGGTGATTGCACGTGAGAAGCCAGCTCGACCCCTAGTTCGACCGAGCACTGGTCGAGTTGACCGAGCCGTTGACTGCTTTGACTTTTTCTATTTTTAGGGCTTCCCCTTCCCCACTATATAAGACCTTGTACCTGCAGCCACCAAAGAGTCCAATCTTAGTCATACTTTTTAGATATTTTCCAGAAAACTAGTTTTTACCTATTTTAGCATTATTCCTTTTGCTTTTTATTTAGATTTTGTACTTGTTTAAGAAAACTCTAAGATTCCTCAATATTGTTGGTTCAATAACTTTCTTAATATTGAGAATTTGAGTTTCATCCTTTGAATAATATTGAAGATCTTTGTTTTATCTTTCTAATAATGCAAGTTTCAATATTTTCTGGGTTTTTGATTTGTTTCATCATGTCTTGTTGTGAGTAGTCTTCTTAGGATCTTGAGGATGGGTTAGGAAGGATTGATCTTGTGGTTTTTTGTGATTTGGTCAAGCTTGATTGTTGTAGATCTCTTCTAGGCTAGATGTTCTTAAGGCTGATCTTGAACTGAGAGGTTAAGATCTGATCTCAAGCTTCTTAGCATCACACCAATGTTTAAGAAGCATAGATAAGGCTAGATCTAGAGCTTACCATTAGGCTTGCTAAGAGATTAGAGGTCTTGTTTGGTTTGAGATGTATTGCTTAATGCCTGCTTGTGTAGATTCTTTTCATTGTGAGAGAAAGTCTAGGATTGCATAGGTTTGATTGTCTCTTGACCATGAGAGTGGGAGAGACTTGTCTTAGATTAATATGTCTAGAGGTTAGCTCATGTTTGATTGAGGTTTGTTGACCAAGTTAGATGATCACAATGATCAGTTCTTCCCATGAATCCATCCTCAGGAACCTTCTTTGTTTATTAATTTTAAAGTCTTAATCTTGTAGCTTGCTTGTTGTTTGATTGGTTTTAGTATTGCTCTGTTTTTATTGCATTGCTCTGTTTTCACGTTTAAGTCTAGCTCGACCACCCACTCGACCTACACTCGGTCGAGTGCTGCTCGAGTTCATCCCCAGAACTTGTGTTTATGATTTGTGATTGTCTTGTTTCATTTCTGTTTTGTTTCCTTTGCATCCATTTAGCTTTCAGTTCATTTATTGTCTTGCATTAGTTCATTAGTAGTAGTTTCTGTTTCTGTTCTAGCTTCATTACAGTTACAGTCATTCAGTTTCATTAGCATTTAGTTCTTGGTTCTTGTAGTTTACTTTCTGCATCTTTACATTTCATTCTTAGGATTGTTAGTGACAAACAATCATCATATTTGTCTTAACTTAGATTCATATGCACATCCTTAGTGATCACAGACACTCAGATTGGATTGACACCTCTTATACTGCAACTGCATAAGGGGAATTGAAACACCCATCCATCCATTCATTCATCATTGCATTCACCACACATTCATTCCACCACCAAAAATAAGCATGTTTCAATTTGGCGCCGTTGCCCATTTGAGTGTGTTTTTGTGACATTTAGGATCCATATTAGTCTAAGATTAAGTTCGTTTATACACTTGAATCTTCTGTGTCTGGGTTGAAGTTCCATTTCAGGTACCACTCGACCACCTACTCGACCACCACTCGACCGAGCAGTGATCGAGCACTTGATCGAGCCAGACCGCGGATCTCTATAACCATCAGTTTCCAGTCGACTTGATCACGAACAAGAGCCTGTGCTCAGACGCTTGCCTGGGAAAAATCGTTTGTGTTTGTTGATGCACACAAGGTCTCAAGGAAAGGACCATCTTCTCAAGCATATTGACAACATCCACAAGGTGACAAAGGGTGTGGGAACTAAGCAAAGGAGAGTTGTTCAGGACCAACAAGAGGTTATAGTAGCAATGGATCATCAGGATCAGGTTCAGAGACCAAGGAACATTGGTGCTGGAGATGCACCCAACACTCACAACCAAAGGGCTGGGATTGTGCCTCCAACTGTAGCAAACAACAACTTTGAAATAAAGAGTGGATTAATCTCCATGATCCAGGCCAACAAATTTCATGGATTGCCAATGGAGGACCCACTTGATCATTTGGATGAGTTTGATAGAATCTGCAGCCTTACAAGGATCAATGGTGTAAGTGAGGATGGTTTTAAACTGAGGTTGTTCCCTTTCTCACTTGGGGACAAGGCTCATTTATGGGAAAAGACTCTCCCCACTGGTGCAATTACTACTTGGGATGCATGCAAGAAGGCTTTCTTGGCCAAATTCTTCTCCAATGCTAGGACAGCAAGGCTGAGGAATGACATCTCTGGATTTGCTCAAAGGAGTAATGAGACCTTTTGTGAGGCATGGGAGAGGTTCAAAGGATATCAGACTCAATGTCCTCATCATGGTTTCAGCAATGAATCACTCTTGAGTACTCTGTATAGAGGAGTCCTTCCAAAGATAAGGATGTTGCTTGACACAGCTTCTAATGGCAACTTCCTCAACAAGAATGTAGAAGAAGGCTGGGAGCTAGTAGAGAATCTTGCTCAATCTGATGGCAATTATAATGAGGATTATGACAGAACCATCAGGAGCTCCTCAACTGATCAAGATGACAAGTATAAGAAAGATTTGAAGATGGTCAATGACAAGCTTGACAAAATCCTTCTTAGCCAGTCCAAGTCTATTCACTTCATTGGTGAAGAGGAAGCTCAAGTTCAAGAGGGGGAGACTGAGTTTGCTGAGTTGTGCTACATGCAGAATCAAGGAGGATTCAAAGGCTACAACCAAGGAGGGTTCAAGAACAACAATCTCTCTTATAGGAGTACCAATGTGGCTAATCCTCAAGACCAAGTCTATCCACCTCAACAGCCTCAACAGCAACAAAACTACATCCCCAAACAACAACACCAAGTGTTCCAGCCTCAGTTGTATCCCCCACCAGGGTTTCAGACTAACCAAGGCCAAGAACAAGACTTCAGAGCAATGATGCAACAGTTGTTGATTGGGTAAACACAAGGAAAGATTGAGGAAGCCAAGCAGTTTGCTGAGTTGAACCAAAGGTTGACATCACAGTACAATGATCTGAATATGAAGTTTGAGGGTCTTAATTCAAGAGTAAAGTATATGGAGGATAACATAGCATCTACTTCAGCTCCAAAACCCAATCAACTCCCTGGAAAAGCTGTTCAAAATCCAAGGGAGTTCACAGCCAAAGCCATTCTATTTCAAGAGGAAGAAGTCACTGAGGACAGTGAAGTCCAAGTTTGGGGGAATTCATTAGTTACTGAAGCCCCAAGTGACATTTGTGCAAAGAAACAGGAGCTCAAAAGCGAACTCGACCAGGAGCTCGACCACACACTCGACCGAGTGCATACTCGAGTGGTCGATCGAGCTGGAGACTCCGAAGCTGTCAAGCCTGCTAAGTACATTCCTCCTGCTTACAAGCCTCCACTGCCATTCCCTGGGTGTTTCAAAGCACAGAGGATCAAGGAGTTAAAGGAAATCATTGAGAAAAAGGAGATGTTGGCTAAGCAACAAGAGGAAGAAAGGGTTTTAAAGGAAGAAGCTTTGGTTGAGAAAAAGGAAGAAGTGATGGCTATTCAAGAGATCATCATTGCTTACCAAGAAGAGGAGAGAGGACCTGCCTTGGAACAATATAAACCATACCCTCTCTATAGAGATTTTTTGCTTGATTTATCAGTAAAGAAGGCTCAAGCTCAAGATGAGAAGGATCTTGAGAACCTTGGAGGAGTGATCATCCCACTTAAGCTTAAGGACCCAGGGCCATTCTACCTGCCTTGCACAATCAGTTACCTCCACTACAATCAGTGCCTTTGTGATTTGGGAGCTTCAACAAGTGTGATGCCATACTCCTTAGCTCAAAAGCTTGGGAGAACTGATTTCAAATCCACTAAACTCCAAGTGTTACTTGCTGATGGGACAAACAGAGAAGTAGTTGGAAGGTTGGAGAATGTCCCACTCAAGATAGGGAAGGCAAGGGTTCACACTGATTTTGTGGTCATAGAGATGGACAAGGAGCCTGAGGATCCAATCTTGTTAGGGAGACCATTCTTAGCCACTGTTGGAGCAGTAATAGATGTCAAGGAAGGTCTTGTGACCTTGAACATTGCTGAGGATGTAGTGATGAAGTTCAACATCTACAACCCAACCAACCTGCCTACTATTGATAATCAACCCTTCACTATCAAGGAGAAAGTTGATCATGAGGTTTTCAAGGATAAGGGAGACCCTAAGGCTGAGCTCCCACTTCAAGAGGATTCTGTTGAGGAGCTTAAGAGGTCAGTTCAGGAGTTGTCTAGTATGGTTGAGGATCTCAAAGTCAAGCTGAACAAGAGGTCTTTGAGGAAAGCAAGACCTAGGCTCAAATTTAAGAAGAAATATGGTTTGAGTGCTAAGGGTGAGGTGATCAAGGATCAGCTTCACAGTGACCAAGAGGTTCCAGGGAGGATTTCATCACCTCCTTGGTATCTAAACCAAAGTTAAGAAGGAACCCAAAGTCAAGCTTAGTGACTTTAAACAAGCTCACTAGGGAGGAAGTCCCTAAGGTATCCTTTGTAAATATGGTTTAATTTCTTAGTAGTTTTGATGTGTTTTCTTTTATGTTTTTGTTGGACAGGCTTTTAGTGAGAATGTAGTTGGATTAAGGAGAGTTGTGGACTTGGAGAAGAAGACTCGCAGGCCCACTCGACCACCAAACAAGAGGTACTAGGCCGAGATGGATACTAATTGAGGCCCATTTCAACTTCAAACCGTTAGGACGATCGAGTGGAGGGAAGAACAAGGAGAAAAATTTTGAAATTTCAAAATTGGTCAAGGAGCTCGACCACGTGCTGGTCGAGTGTGGGGTCGAGTGGCAGCCAAAAAGCAAGTCAAAGATTCCCAATTCAAATTTGAAATGTAAGGACGCTCCACCCTTGTCTTCTTGTCTCCTTGGCTTCTTTAAATACCCCTTGCACGATCCTATGCCTCTCACATTCTCTCATTTGCTCAAAACACTTAAATTCAAGCTTTAAAATCTCTCTCAAAGTTTATCTTTTGCTCAAGCTTTGTTCTTTCAAGTTTTTGGGTCACTAACCTATTAACTTTGAGCTTTGAGTTTATTTCCCTCAGTTTCTTTTGAAAATGTCTTCCAAGATCACCAGAAAGTCTCACCAAACCGCTGCAAGCTCCATGGAACGTCGTGATGCTGACCTTGAATCAAGAGGAGAAACTGGGAGAGTCACTCGACGGGCCACTCGATCGACCACTCGACCGAGTGCGGGGTCGAGCAGTCGGTCGAGTCAGATGCTGTATCAAAGGAGAGACTCTGTTGATGAAGACCCTGAAAGGACTGAGAGTGAGGAGGAAAGAGAGCCTACTCTCAATGAGTTTATGAGGAAACACAAGGCCAAAGGGAAGAGGCCAGCTGTTGAAGTTGAGGAAGTGAGTGAAGATGAAAGTGAGGAGATGTATGAAGAAGAAGAAGAATTGAGGGATGATGGTGAAGCTGAATCTTGTGGGCTGACAAAGAAGCAGCTTTATGATGCTTTCATGAGGATGGAGTTCCTGGGAACTAGGTATCCACACAAGGAGACTATGGAGAAGCTTGCTATTGATGAAGATGTGGAATACCTTTTTGAGAAGAGCAATCTCACCAAGTTCATGGGACTTTGCATGGAAGGGTATAAAGAGGAAAGCTGTGAGTTCCTAGCCACTGTCAAGCTGTACCAATACTTGAGGAAAGATGCTGAAGTAGGAGCTGGTCACATCTCCTTCACCATCAAAGGGAAGAAGCATGAGCTTTCATTGAAGAAGCTGGCTGATGTGTTTGGTTTTGAGGTTGGGAGCCATAGGAGCATGATGGTTCCAAGAGAATAATTGTTGGCTGTATGGGAGACCATTGGGGATAACAAGTATTACTCATCCTCCAACTCCAAGAGCTCAAGGATTAGGAGCCCAGTCTTGAGGTATTACCATAAGGCTCTTGCCAATACTTTCTTTGCAAGAAAGGAGACTGGAAACATCAATGAGGGAGAGCTGAAGATGATTGACTTGGCTATTAATGGAGTGATCTTTCAAGCAAGAAATGGCACAATCATCCTTGGGAGCACTGTGGAGACTGACTTGGGAATGGTGCTCATTGACCACATGATTCAGTTAAGAAGCTGGGTAGGAAAGTTGGAGAACAAAGGATCAAGAGGAGCACTAACCATTGGAGGCATCATCACTCCAATCCTTCATGCTGCTAATGTTCAACTTAGAGGAGAAAGGGTCTCACCAAGATGGATTGACTCAAGCTACCTCACTTCTACTCTTATCCTAGCCAAGGAGTTGCATCAAGGGAACCACATATTCAACTTTGAGCTCCCAACACTTGGGAAGAAGCAACTCATATTGCCTAACCAAGAGGTCACCACCATTCAAGAAGGAGCAAACATTGATTTTTGGCCAGCTGAGGAGTATTGGTTTGATGGAGTGATTCAGCCTAGAGTTGAGGAAGCTGGGAATGCACAAGTGGCTGATGGAGAACAGCAGTTCTACTTTGAGGACTATGAGGTTAATCCAAGAGATAGTAGAGGAGTGAGGGAAACTACCAAAAGGTTAAATCTTTTACAAAAATGGAACAAGTGGCATGGAAAGAGGTTTGACAAGCTGAAGAAGAAGGTGACCAACATGGCTAAGTCTATCAAAGGCTTGAAGAAGGAGATTGCTGAGCTGAAGAGTGGAAACTCATCTCCAAGCCAACATTCAAGCCCTTTGAGGAGAAGCAGCTCAACTAGAGCACTTTCAAGGATTGGGGAACCTGTGGAACCAGCTAGGACTTCAATGTATGAGCCAAATCAGAGGAAGAGGAGCTCAAGTACCCGCGAACATCAGTTTTCGAGGCACTCGACCGGGTCACTCGAGCACCCACTCGACTGAGCACCTCCAATGCACTCGGCCGAGCACTTTCCCAGACCACCCTATGGTTTCCCACCTCCAGCTGCTTATCCAGGTTATCCAAGCTACCCTCCCTTCCCACCTCAATACTTCATGGATCCAGCACTATACCAGCAGTACCAGCAGTACCAGATTCAAGAAATGGAGACACGCGGTCCAGCTCGACCCCCCCCCCCACTCGGACATGCACTCGACCGAGTCCCAGTCGATCTCCATAGTCGAGCTACCCCAAAGTCCATCTCCAAGCCACCAGCCTGACCCCAACTACTCCTATGATAGCATGCAGGTGGATATGGACAACTTCTTCCACAACCCATAAGGTACCACTATCACCTTACCATTGTTTATACCATTGCATTTCATATTGTGTTTTGTGTTGTGTTTAAATCTTGAATCCTCTCACAACTTTCTGTCACACAGGGGACTGTGTGATTTAAGTTTGGGGGAGGGTTTGAGATAGCATTTGATGTTGTGTTTTGTTTTCTTATTTCAAATTTTTATCATCATCATGTTAGCACTTGCATTAGCATCTAAGGCATAGAAAAACCATAAAAATTTGAAAAATTTTGAAAAAATCTTCATAAAAAAAGAGTGTTCATGTAGTTTGCATTGCATATTAGGATCTTGTTTAGCATGTTTCATGTAGAATTGTATAATATTTGCATTAGGGATCTATGATGAGTTTGCCTTGTTAGCTAGCTTAATCACTAGACTAGGATCAATGCCCAAGTTATTAGTACTTTGATGCTAGTTGAGTAGTTAGAAGAATAAGATTGAACCAAGCTTTGAATTCCTGCATTGCATTTGGTCTACTTTGAAGCATGCTGAGATTTGAAACCATTTCCTATTTATAAGAACCTAATATTGACTTTTAATTATCAATGTGTGCATTGCTTTAAACTCATGGATACCATATACATACTTGGATCATCTTTCTCCTTTTTACCACTCTTGTTGATCCAAGTAGCTGATTAAATCATTAAGATCAGTTCCCCTACCCCTAAACCAAACCTTCTTTCAAGCCTTGTTTATTCTTGAGTGTGTGAGGCCTATTTTTGGGATTGAGCTTGGTAGAAAGTGTTAGGTTTGAACTGACAAGAGTAAGACCTTGTGTAGTTCTAGTTTGCATTTTTCAAACTAGATAGGACTAGGTGGTTCACTTGTTGGGTTTGGGACTTGGCTGTTTGAAAAGAAAAGAAAGAAAAGAGAAAGAAAAAGGGTAGAGTCTTTAAGAGGAGATTGTGTTTAAGCAAAGTTTAGTGAAAGGATGGGAAGTAAAGTGTTGATTAAGATGGTTCTAGTTAAGGAAAAGAAAAGAAAGAAAAGGAAAGATTAGCAAAAATGCTTATATGTCTTAAGAATAAGAAGAAAAGAGAACCATAGCAATAAGTAAGATTCCCCCATCCCACTAGAAAGATCAAATAAGAAGCATCTCCTAAGACTTGAAAACCAAAAGAGAAAAGGGTAAAAGAGAAAAAGAAGAAGCAAAGGGTAGCACTAGGATCATTTGGGTTTAGATTGATAGGATGAAGTCTTTGGGTGCCTTTGGGTAGACAAGGTTTTATTCTTGTATGTGTCTAAGTGTTCTTACCTTTAGCATTCTTCTAAAGCTCAATTCATTTTCATGAGAGAACCTTGATTTTGATAAACCCCACTCTAAACAGAGACCATCATTGTCTCAAAACCCTTTATTACCAAGCCAAATGAGTTTAAGCATTGCATAGATTTGATCCATGTTCTTGTTTAATGAATGTTAAAGGAAATGGTTGATTTGAATGCATGTGGATGTCTTAGGCTCAAATCAATAAAGGTTGTGAAATGCTTGTCTAAAGTCTTTAAATTCCAGCTCATTCAACTTGCATCATAGTATTAGTAACTTGGACATTGATTCTAGATGGTTTATTTGCAAGCTTAAGGAGCAGAGATCCCACTTTCAAACCTCACTTACCTTCTTATGTCTTTGATTATTTGCTTGAGGGCAAGCAAAGACTAAGTTTGGGGGTGTTGATGTTCATATAGTTTACCTTGTTTTCCCTTAGTTTATTCACATCTTTTGCATCTTTTTCTATCCATTTAGGCCATTATTGTGTAGCTTTAGCACTAATCATGCATTAGGGTTTAGTTGCATTGCATTTGCATCTTTTCATGCATAAACAGGTGATTTTGGAGCTTATGGAGCATGGAAGCAATGGAGAAGAGATGTGGAGCAACCATGAGGAGGAAACAAGGAAGTAAAGGCTGAAACAACAAGGTCCGTAGTCCAACTCGACCGCACACTCGACCAGGCACTCGACCGTGTGCTGAGGAGGACTCGACCGAATGGTGATTGCACGTGAGAAGCCAGCTCGACCCCTAGCTCGACCGAGCACTGGTCGAGTTGACCGAGCCGTTGACTGCTTTGACTTTTTCTATTTTTAGGGCTTCCCCTTCCCCACTATATAAGACCTTGTACATGCAGCCACCAAAGAGTCCAATCTTAGTCCTACTTTTTAGATATTTTCCAGAAACCTAGTTTTTACCTTTTTTAGCATTATTCCTTTTGCTTTTTATTTAGATTTTGTACTTGTTTAAGAAAACTCTAAGATTCCTCAATATTGTTGGTTCAATAACTTTCTTAATATTGAGAATTTGAGTTTCATCCTTTGAATAATATTGAAGATCTTTGTTTTATCTTTCTAATAATGCAAGTTTCAATATTTTCTGGGTTTTTGATTTGTTTCATCATGTCTTGTTGTGAGTAGTCTTCTTAGGATCTTGAGGATGGGTTAGGAAGGATTGATCTTGTGGTTTTTTGTGATTTGGTCAAGCTTGATTGTTGTAGATCTCTTCTAGGCTAGATGTTCTTAAGGCTGATCTTGAAATGAGAGGTTAAGATCTGATCTCAAGCTTCTTAGCATCACACCAATGTTTAAGAAGCATAGATAAGGCTAGATCTAGAGCTTACCATTAGGCTTGCTCAGAGATTAGAGGTCTTGTTTGGTTTGAGATGTATTGCTTAATGCCTACTTGTGTAGATTCTTTTCATTGTGAGAGCAAGTCTAGGATTGCATAGGTTTGATTGTCTCTTGACCATGAGAGTGGGAGAGACTTGTCTTAGATTAATATGTCTAGAGGTTAGCTCATGTTTGATTGAGGTTTGTTGACCAAGTTAGATGATCACAATGATCAGTTCTTCCCATGAATCCATCATCAGGAACCTTCTTTGTTTATTGATTTTAAAGTCTTAATCTTGTAGCTTGCTTGTTGTTTGATTGGTTTTAGTATTGCTCTGTTTTTATTGCATTGCTTTGTTTTCACGTTTAAGACTAGCTCGACCACCCACTCGACCTACACTCGGTCGAGTGCTGCTCGAGTTCATCCCCAGAACTTGTGTTTATGATTTGTGATTGTCTTGTTTCATTCCTGTTTTGTTTCCTTTGCATCAATTTAGCTTTCAGTTCATTTATTGTCTTGCATTAGTTCATTAGTAGTAGTTTCTGTTTCTGTTCTAGCTTCATTACAGTTACAGTCATTCAGTTTCATTTGCATTTAGTTCTTGGTTCTTGTAGTTTACTTTCTGCATCTTTACATTTCATTCTTAGGATTGTTAGTGACAAACAATCATCATATTTGTCTTAACTTAGATTCATATGCACATCCTTAGTGATCACAGACACTCAGATTGGATTGACACCTCTTATACTGCAACTGCATAAGGGGAACTGAAACACCCATCCATCCATTCATTCATCATTGCATTCACCACACATTCATTCCACCACCAAAAATAAGCATGTTTCATACTTCCTTTTGCTTCAGCCTCTGCGAGGCTTGGTGTGTCCTCTCTCTCTGCTCCTCTTCTCTCTCTCGGTCCTCCTCCTCTTCCTGTTGATCCTCTTCCTCGACTGCTCTCTCAACCACCCTTTCAGCCTTCTCTAAAGCCGGTCTCTTCCCCCTTGCAACCGCAGCTCTGCTCCTTGATCGAGAGGTTTGGATCTCCCCTTGCTCTTCTCCTCCAGCATCAGAATCGACCTCTATGGGGACGGTGAGGGTTCTTTCAGACGTAGACAGGTCCCTACGTCGAGGAGATCGGCAAACAGCACTCGCCATTGGACTCGGTGAGCGAACTCGGGGGCCTACTCGATCAGTTACTCGAGTGTCGGGTCGTGTGGTGGCTCGGGTGGAGCATCGGGTTGGAGAGGCAAAACATCCAGCCAGCTGTTGGGAATGTGGAACGTTTCCTCTCCCTTGAGACTCTCGAGCTTCGACGGCATCACCTCCGGTTGTAGCAGCGGTGGAGGTTGATCTTCTTCCCTTCCTTTGGTAGGTTTTAGCAGCTGGCTCCATTGTCGAATCCTTGAGAGAAAAAGGCTAGGTCTCGAAGTTAATAGGGTTAGTCCCAAAGAAATCGAATAAAGCTTGAGATCAAGAGAGAATAGAAACTTATGGAAACTAAAAAGCTTTAGAGTAGAGAAAAGACTTATCGGTGGTAATGAGGGAGAAGAGTCTCGAAACCCTTAAATAGGCTAGGGTTTGGTTGGTGGGCTTCACCGAGACTGGGCTTCCTTGTGGAATTCAGACTTCACTCGCCACTCGAGCAGAGACACGATCAGACGCGTCGTGTACGGTGTCGGGTTGATCCTCGGGTTCCCAAATTTTCCTCTTTTCAATTTTTCCATATTTTATTATTTTTTTATTATTTTTTATAAAATTTGCAAAAAGAGAAAAAAAATAAATAAAGCAAATAAACTAAAATTAAAAAATACCTTTGGGACTTCCTCCCAAGTGAGCTTGTTTAAAGTCACTAAACTTGACTCTTCATGCTCCTTAAGCATGGGGTCCATGTGGGAGAGGTTCTGGAATTCTCTCCACTGTAGCAGGCTGGTTCAGCAGATTTTCCAAGTTTTGTCCAGGTTCTAAGGCAAATGTGGTGTTGACCTCTTCAAGATGTTGCACCTTCCTTTGTTTGGTCTTTGTAGAGAAAGCTTGACCATCGATGGTTGGCCTTTTAATCCTTTTCTTCACATCAAACTCAATCTTGAAATGTTCACCATGTTCTATTATGATCTTATCTTATTTCACCTCGATCACAGCACCAACTGTTGCCAAGAATGGTCTCCCTAGAATTAGTGGAGCATCTGGTTCCTTGTCCATATCAAGGATCATGAAGCCGGTAGGCACTTCCAATCTTCCAATCCTGAGAGGCAGATTTTCCAGGATCCCAATCGGATGCCTCACTGTTCTATCAGCCATAACCAAATACAATTTACTTGGTTTAAAATCAGTGAATCCCATTTTATTGGCAACTGACAGCGGCATAATGCTAACTGAAGCTCCAAGGTTGCACAAACAGTTCTTGAAGATCTGAAGTCCTATCGAACACGGCAAAGTGAAAGAGCCAAGGTCATCTAGTTTTTCCTCAATTCGCAGCTCAGGATCCAAGCATACTCCACTTCTCAGAATCTCAAAACCAATCTCTTTGACAGCTTCTTTAACCTCATTCTCCAATCGAGCTGCTTCCTTGGCAGCTTCCTCCTGAAGTTCGTGTGGGGGCAAAAGCTTAGGTGGTGGAGCTTTTCGTTTAGCCATTCGCTCTGCAAGCACCTCCAACTGGATGTCAAGTGCGGCATTGAACCTTTTCTCTAATTTCCCTTCTTTTGGTGCAGGTGGTTAAGGCTGATCTCTCTTTTCAACATCTACTCGATGCATCATCTGATCAACACCATCTTGTAGGTCATCGTGTTCCACTTCGGGTTGTGCTTCAGTTTGTGATTCTTGAACCAGTGCTCGATCATCAACTCGATCAGTCTCTTCGGGTGAAGGCTCGGGTTCATACTCGGATATATAGTATATGGCCTCATTTTGCATTGGGTGTTCCACATCCTCCCATCTTGATCATCACTGTCCCCAGTTAGGTAATCCTCATAGACATCATCAAGGAAGATGGCTTGAGCAGTTGCATAATCCTTGGGGTTTTGAACAGCCTTACCTGGGAGTTAGTTGATTTTTGGGGCTGGTTGGTTGTTGTGGTGGCCTTCCAGGTATCGAAACTTTGTGTTGAGTGATTCGTACTTGGCATTGAGATCATTGTCTCCTGAGTCGATCTTGTTGCTCATCTCTGCAAACCGTTTTGCGATGTCCATAGATGTTGTAGCCTGATTCTGAATCATTTGCTGAATGAGACCGTGTAACTCGGCTTCTTGTGATTGGTTTGGTGGACATTGTGGTTGTTGGAATCTAGGTGGTTGGTTGTAGGTTCCAGAGTATTGTTGCGTAGGTGCATAGCCATGGTTGTACTGGACAAAAGGCTTCTGTTGGACCTGGTTCCCTTGAACTGCAGATGGGTAAGTTTGATCATGAGGGTTTGAAACATTCGGGTTCCGATAAGACAGATTCGGATTCTGCTTGAAGTTGTTGTACCCTCTGTTGTAACCTCCTTGGTTGTTGATGTAGTTAACATCCTCTAGCTGCATAGTCTCCCCATCTTGTTGTTGAAACTGCTCTTCCTCTGATATAGCATTAACATGCTTCTGCTGGTTGAGGAGCTGATCGAGCTTGTCATTGAGGGCTTTCATGTCCCTCTTGTACTTGGCATCTTCCTCTCCTGTAGATCGCACAGAGCGATCATAATCCTCATTGTAGTTGCCATCAGATTGAGCCAAGTTCTCAACCAACCTTCATCAACATCCATGTTGAGGAAGTTACCATTACTTGCGGTGTCCAGCAACATCCGTTTCTTGGGGACCACTCCTCTGTAAAGTGTGCTCAGCAATGAAGCATTACTGAAGCCGTGATGTGGACATCGAGTAGTGTATCCCTTGAAACGTTCCCAAGCTTCAATGAACGTTTCATTGTTCTTCTGTACAAAGCCGGAAATGTCATTTCGCAGCCTTGCGGTTCTGGAGTTGGAGAAGAATTTGGCCAGGAATGCCTTCTTGCACGTTTCCCAAGTGGTGATGGACTCCTTAGGGAGCGATTTCTCCCATATGTGTGCTTTATCTGCCAAAGAGAATGGGAAAAGCCTGAGCTTGAATCCATCTTCACTGACTCCATTGATCTTAGTGAGGCTACAGAGCCTATCAAATTCATTCAGATGATCCAATGGGTCCTCCATTGGCAATCCATGAAACTTATTGCTCTGTATCATCTGGATGAGACTACTCTTGATCTCAAAATTGTTGTTCTGCACAGCTGGTGGCACAATGCCATTCCGTTGAGTGTGAGTAGATGGAACATCTCTTGCTCCTATATTGGTCCTTGCTTGAGGAGCTGGTGGACCGTTCTGATTATTCATCGTCTCCTCAATGATTGTTGGTTCTGGTTGAACTTGTTGTTGTTTGAGTAGCCGAGGTCTGTCGATGTTATCAATGAAAGGACTCAGGTTCTGGCTACCTCTGGATCGTGTTTGCATTCACAGGTAGGTATCCGAGGGTGTACACGAGGATCAACTTGATCCAGGTGATCGAGTGACGGGTCGGGTGGGTGCTCAGGTTGTACCTGAGATTCAAAACAAACAATGCGAAAGAAAACAAGTCAGTTTCCGAACCAAATATAAACAAACAAACTTGATCTAGCAAGTGTTGAAATCCTAAACGTAACAAAATGAAAACAACCAAATGGCAACGGCGCCAAATTGATAGACAAGTTTTCACTCAGGGTATCAATTCCCAATGTAGTTGTAGTAGAAAGGGTTATCAATCCAAATGGTTGTCTATTGCTAGCAGAAAGGATATGATCAGTACAATACAAGTCAAGCCAAGCAGATAGGGTTTTGGTTCTAACAGTCCTAAAATAAACAAAAGAAAAGAATATAAACAAAGAAACCACACGACCTAAGCACTTGACCAAGCAATCGAGTACAGGATCGAGTGGGGAGATTGAGTATGCAAGTGAGATATGAACAGCTCGAGGTATTACTCGATACATGTTATCGTGTACCTGATCGGATAAGTGATCGAGTAAGTAAAGAAAATGTAAACAAATAAAATACGAAAGTTCCTAAGGATGGGGGTAATCGAATCCTAAGTATTCTAGACCAGTACGGATGCCTTACATGCCTCAAGCAATTGTTTCCTAGACAATGAACCTCTAAAACCTTGTCACCACACTCTCGCACTAGCAACAATCAACCTTGAACACATTACCACACTCTCGCACTAGCAATATGAACAAGCAGGCATTAAGAACGATTCATTATTGTCAGTAAACTTAAACTCATCTAATCTCTTACTCTAAGTCAAGTAAACCTCTAGCATTGGCTAAATCAAGCATTTCAACTACTCCTTTCGGCCAGTAGCATTGGTAAACCCCCAAGATCTAATCTCAACCTCTCGGTCTGTTTACAGCATTAAGAACACCAACCTAGAAGGAAATTTATCAATCATTTACAATCAACTAAGGCATCCTAACCGATCAAGAACACAAAATCATCTATCCCATCCCTAGAAACTTTGCTACACTACTCAGACATGATAACAAGAAATAAAGCAACGAAAATGAACGAAAATTGCATTGTATTAAAAGATAGAATAGATTAGAAAGAGTACAAGATAGAAATCTAAGAAAACTATAAAATAAAAATGCAAAACAAAAAGGAAAAAATGTTGAGTCGCTCAGTTCTCTCACAGAAGCTCTCGCTCTCTAGTTTGAGGGTCTGCGGCGTGCTCGTTTGCGAGCTAAGGATAGAGGGGGTTTATATATGGAAACCCGTTTGACCTAGCTTCCCAGACCTGTCCGATGGTCTACTTGATGGGGTACACGAGGGTGTAGTCGGGTTACTCCTCGGGTGGATCTTCGGGTTGCTCTTCATGCTCTTGGATCCTCCTCGATCGTGTTGGGGTTCGGACTTGTTCTGGCAGCTCGATGGCTCCTTCGGGTACATGCTCGAGTTGTCCTTGTTTTCCCCCATTTTTGGCTCTTTGGCATCTGTTTTCATCCAATATATGCAAATGCAGAAATGCAATACCCTAAATGCTTTAAAAGTGAATCCTACTGTTAATGGCCTAAAAATGCTAAGTTAGAGGTATGAACAATGCAAAATATGGACAAAAATGGATACTAAAAACATATAAAACAGAGAGTTATTAGTTAATCAATATCTCTTTAATCATTATATAGATGATTTTATATAAGTATCTGATTTCGTTATTAACCATATCAATCGGTTTCTCTACTCCTCTTGAGAAGTATCTTGCTCCTCTTTAGGAGTCTATGTGCTACTCTATGGGAGTCTATTAGCTTTTCTTTAAGAGTCTATAGGAGTTCATTTGCTCCTCTTTTGAGAGTATAAACCTCTTTTTATTTGCTCCTTTTTCGTTTCGAGGATTTTATTTATCTTAGGAACCAAAGTGGTCTATCACGTTTCTTATGTGTCTTAGACTTAGTATGTCATCCGTCAGAGACATATTTTATTGGAGAATTTTTAGCTGGGATGTGAGATTTCTCAGAACTACAAGTTCATATTCATTGATGTGAGGATCAATAATTATATGAAATCTCATCCATCAGCTTTTTGCATTTGATTTGCAATATAAATTTTGAATAGTGATCTTTTGAACTTTCAAGTTCATATTCATTTCATTCATTTGTTTAAAGATCCAAAATTATTCGATGATTCTCCCATAGTGATGGAGAATTTTATCATCCAACATGATGATATGCAAATCTTGCAATAGGCACATCTCTCATAAGATGGCTTTAACATTATTAGAGCGGAGACTCATCTCCCGCATCTATATATTTCATCCTCTTTGGAAAAGACATAGTCTTTTGTTGGATCTGAAAGGAGGCAAAGCCTACCATATATAACGATCTATCTATCCGAAAAAGACATAGCTTTTATTTGATCGTGAAGGAGGCAGAGCCTACCATATATAACGATCTATCTATCCAAAAATATATAGCTTTTATTTGATCGTGAAAGAGGTAGAGCCTACCATATATCCAAAGATCTATCCGGATATGATTTAGCTATAGATTTGATCATAAAGGAGGCAACGCCTATAACTTATGACGATCAATCCAGAAAAAGGCATAATTTCACAATGTCTATAATATTTATGCTCTATAAACAGGAATGAAAATAATATAAATTTACTTACCTTGTACAAGCTCCAACGATAAAGATATCGTGCTGATAACGTATTATAAAACATAACGCAAATATATGATATTATTATTTTATATATGTATATGTACATGTATATATATATATATATATATGTATCTATTAATATATACACAAAGAGACGAGAGGTAAGTAAATGAATGAAGTTCTTCTCTCTACTTCTTATTATTACACTCTTCACTCGTTTACATGTTTATATAGGAAGGATTGCTTAACAACTAAGAACAGGATAACTATAGCTATAGATATAGATTTGATCAAAGTCAGTAGAAGTAATGTAATGGATAATCACATTCGTTTATAACAGAAAGACATTAAACGAGAAAGCCAATACACAAACTTAAAACTCCATTTGGTTACGAGTTTTTCATTGCTAGGAAATTAAATAAACTCCATCCTCCATCTCCGAACTGGGAAATGGATTAATGTAGGACTAAATAATACGAGCTTCTAACGTCTCTTTTTCTCAATTTTATTATTTTTGTTAATGAGTATCTTTACGGCTAGATACATTCTATGGAAAATCTTTATAGATGACAGTACTTAACGTCGTCCACAATCACAACCTCCAAAAGCTTCTAAGGTATCTTGGAAATTGTTGAGGCAAGAAACTTTTAGATGTGGTCCATGTGGAGGGAAAACGTATTTTTTAACTTGAAAGTTGTGGTATTGGCCTTGTTTCGTATTCTAGAAAGTATTTTTTTTCATTTCTGAAATTGAGGACAATTGATATATTTTCAAAAGTACAAGTCTTCCACAATGATACTTTGCAAGTTTTAGTTCATCCATATGATGCATATGCTCGAAACTAGTATACCACATGTCGATTACATAAAAACATGAAAACTTTTCTTTAATATATAGACTTATAGTGATACACTTACAATAAAATTCACTATATTTAGGAAGAAGATACTATCGATCGAGTAGAATATGAATGTGCATTGTGAAAAACTATACACACGCGCGAGCTCCCGCTGACGTGCTGGGTCGAATTTTTGGGTCATAGTCCTTTATGCCCAGCAAAACTATACACAACAGTTTTATTATTTTCCTATACGAAATTTTGCATAGTATCAAATATTTAGAAGTTTTCAGACAACGCCCAAATATATTTGGAATAAGTTTGAAATATATATCTATGTCCCCTATCCTTGCGTATCAAGACAAATTATTCTTGATGTTTACGCACAATCTTATCATTTCTCTAACTTGGAGATCAAGATACTCACTCCTATAAATAAAGGTTTCCTGAAATTTCTCGAAAATACTATAACGATCGAGCCAACAAATTTCATTTGTCTTTTTTTCCTGGAAAGTAAGTGTACATATAGTATTATTATACATGGCAGATCTAGTGTTATAATTATAGTGTTACCACGGTTGTGTCATGCGATTTAAAATCTCATAAAACAGTCATACTGTGTTAAATTAATTGAATTAAAGAAAGAAATAAATCTCGCTTTCGTATATTCGTCTTTTCCTCAATCTATTTATCGTGATTTTTAATACAAAATTTTATGGTCTGACAACATGTGGATAAGAAACCAGGTCAACAAAAACAAAGTGGAAAAGCAAGCCTCCCAGACTGCATGACAATCGCAAACTAGCCGAAGAATGGACATTACCTACTCCTTTTGAGAACATATACTTGAGTGTCAAATAGACACTTGAGAACCAGCGACATCACCCTCCAACAGCTACTCCAACAAATACATCAAGAGAAATAGTCCCTTCACACACCAGTTATGTGACAAAAACCTAGAGGGGACATATTTCCAGGTTAATCCAATCCAGAACCAAATAAGAACATCGTCTTTTAGGAGACGAAATGAGGTCGGCGAATGGCAAATAACATGAGAATAACCAAGCCCCCCAACAAAGACACTGGCAAGATCTCCTTCCTCCTCGTTTTCGAGAATAAGAAAGGAGATCGCGCTAAGTAAATGATGTGGTGTGGTCACTGAACCGACCACGTCACATGATCTGAGTGACGAAATACAAAAGTGATCTATTGGTTAAGAATATAAATAATTGCTTATGATCCAAGATATATTAGGTTCTATACATATTGTAAAACCTGATTGTTCATCTATATGATATTTACAGTTTAGCAAAAAAAACAAAAATTGCTTATGCCTATTAGGGATATTGAGTCTTTGTTCAAACTAATCTATTGGACACAATCGATATCCAGTCCAAACGGAAACAGATTATTATATGATCATATCAAATTTTCTTCTTAAGTATACTAAACTAATTTCTATGTAACCAATAAAAAAAGAATAAAAAAAAAAAAAAGAAAAGAAAAGAAAGATGATTATAAACTTTATTTGAGAGACCGTGCCACAAGAATTCATACATGTAACATATAAGACTATATGGTGAAATGAAACTAATAAAGAAGATTAAGAAACAAAAAGAAAAATAAAAGAGTACGTTAACAGAGGGGAGATCGTTGAGGAATGCCCTTTCGCCGATTGATGCAAGTGGAA
This sequence comes from Camelina hispida, assembly GCA_023657505.1. Taxonomy (NCBI): domain Eukaryota; kingdom Viridiplantae; phylum Streptophyta; class Magnoliopsida; order Brassicales; family Brassicaceae; genus Camelina; species Camelina hispida. Next base: position 24,631,216 of record CP094633.1, read on the forward strand.
ATATCGTCAGGATCCTCCGATACCTCTTTATAACTATTAGCGGATTTGGCACATAGGCAGAATCCGGTCCGCTTTTTTCTCACAACATGGGTGGTGGAGGCGGCGTACGCAGCAGCCGCACCGGCATTGTTATCGGAGGAAGCCGAGGACCAGCTCATGGACTCATCACCGTCTACCACCGTTGATCGAGGAGTCTCGTAGGCTGCCACATCATCATCCGTCAGTAAGTCTTGTGGGATTATGTAGTCAGGACCTAGGGTTAGAGTGTGACATGGCTTTAGGAATGGGGTTAAGTCCCTGTAACGTTTCATCACGAAGTCCACCTTCATGCATATATAAACCAAAACCTTTTCAGTATTCATTTCTTGTAACATTAAAAAAATACATGCTCAAAAAGCTTATTGTTTACGACTATATGTGAGCGTGTAATGGTGAATTCACTGTATTTTCTGGCAACATGATATCACAAAGTGCAACAATGAAGTGGTTTGAAGTGTGGTAGTGAGATACACCACTTTGGACCAAACTAGCTTCACATGATATGGGAGTTTTTACAGTATTTATGCATATAAACATATATAGTTCCAAGTTCCAACGGCAAGGTCAATGAGAGGATATAATAGACTTATTTTTTTAAATGTTAGCCTCCCCTTTATGGATTTTCTTCATGTTTTTAATTATATAATACATTAGTTCAAAAGGACAAGATTTCAAAATCTAACCATATTTATAATGTTTTTACAATAAACGGTTTATTTTATTAACCCATTTTTTCTTGAGATTCTCATCTTCGGAAACTAACAAGTTTTATGGGTTAAAAACATTTTAAGGGACGGTCAGGTTATAAGATAAGTAACAATGTATAGTATACGTTTGAGCAAAAAATAAATAATAGTCAGGGTCTGCAATTAACTTGTCACTATAGTATCCTATGCTGTATTTGTATTTTCTACTTATGGACGAGTTTAAAAGGGGAACATGAGTTTTCTCATAGAAACGAATCATCTCTAAAGTTCAGACTATCACATAACTTAATTATACATAATATATATATATATATATATATATATATATATATATATATATTAACCTAAAATTTATTCTAAGTGAGAGAATAGTATATCAAGCAGAATTGAGTCGAATATTTTGTAGAAGTAATAGTTAGGATGAAATAACCTTACAACCCAAGGAGCAATGGACATAAGGTTCTTGAAGACTTCGGTCGCAAGAAGTGCAATAGTTGCCAGCTCCTTTGAATTGTCTATTTTGTGGTCTCTTCTTTATGAACACCACCTTTGCACTATTTATTGTATAAGCCTGTCCATAATTCAACCCCCAATCAATTTATAATAGATAAGAGAGGAACATGTATACATATATCTATAATAGGTCTTAGAAAACATTACTTACTTGAACGTTAGAGCAGTCTATGAGTTTTTGGAGATCTTCAAGCCGAACAACATCGTGATACACATAACGGCGAACCTGAAGGAGTCTATGGAATCTATGAGAGGGAACACAGTGAGGGCAGAGACTGATACAACAATCAAGACAACAAACGTTCCTCTCGTTCTTCTTCGCCGTCTCGTGGTATGGACATCCCACGAAGAACTTCTCGGCGTATAGCGCATCCAACCATGCCGGTTTCTGAATTCCCTACCACACCATTTACACAATTTCTAAATTATTTAACAGATAAACAAGCTTAAAGAGAAAAAAAAACAACTTCATACCATAATTCAATTGTTTCTTAGCTATATCCACCATTAAAGTCTATAGTTATTACCAAGGAGTCAAAATGAGGATAAAGCCATAATTTGTAAGGAATTGCATATAAATATTAAGAATCATATAGTAAAGGAACTGAGATGAAAGTGATAGATTCACTACTCAAGCTGGTATAGCTAGAACTGAAGAAATGTTAACCTACCATGAGGACACAACTCAAAGTAAGCTTTGGGAGATGGAATATTTTGGCCACTACTCACTACAAAGAGTAATATTAGGAAGAGAAAAAGGATTGATTAGGGGACTACAGATGATAGGATTTATGGAGGATCACAAGGAAGAGAGAGAGAGAAAGAAAAAAAAACTTAATATTTGATTATTCCTCGGAGATATAACTCTTTTACGCATTTTAAATATCATATAAACTTGGTTGTTGTTTATTAGTGTTGGTGAGATGAGAGATAGAGGGGAGAAAAAGAGAGAGAAAGTGAGGAACGTGGGAGCTGTTTCCGTGTCTCCTACTTTAAACATATATTTATTTGGTCATCTTCTTGGCTTAAGAGCTTAATTAGGTTAAACCCTCCGTGAGAAGCTATTCTGCTTCTCCCCAATTTTATTTATTTTTTTCCTTCGCATTATCATCTACCATTTGAGAGTAGGGTAGATGAATCCCCTACTACGCATTTTAAAACAATCACTACTTACTTAGATGTTGTAAAGACTCATATTGGTGTTCATTAGCCAATTGGGAAAGATACAAAACTACTATGAACAAATCATCGGTCCACACATTGCTAATATAATAGTTAGATAGGCTTGTCGTAGATATTTTTATATATAACGTTAGGATACTTAAATTTAGATATAAATATATAATAGATTAAATAAACATGGATATTGATTGACTAGTCAAATTATTGCCAGTAATACATTATAGTACTATGGAAAACAGAAGCTATGCAACCTAAACTACAAAAAAACAAATGAACGTAACAAATCTTCGTAATGCAATCCTTAAACCATTTTAATTTACTCTATAGTACTAAAACATGTTTATTATAATTATACAAAGGTATCTACATATTTTTATCCGCTTATATATGCTGCTAAGTGCTAACAACATTTCAATAGGGTAATGTTATCTACTAAAACGCTCATGTATTTTGGTTCACCAATTTAAGATTCATGGAAACATATACACCGTCAAATTCTTGTTGTTCTGCGTATTAGTAGTACTAAGAACTTATTTTATGCCTGACCTGATTATATAATATTTTCTGTCTAATAGGAGTAGAAATGTACAGAGCATATGGTTAATCATAGTAATTTATTAATTACAATACCCAAGAAGAAAACATCAAGAAAAAGATTCTTCTGTCTTACGCCAACTTGTTCTATTTTATTGTCATAAACGTCTAAATGCTACCGGTAAAAAAAGTCTAATTGTACTTCTTGTTATGGCAGATAACTATATATTTTATAAGTCACCGAGAATATTTTATATAAAAAAATAATTAATCAAATTAAAGAAGGCTACCTTTCAATATTTACATTTTAACTTGATCTTCAAAATCTTACATGTTCTACATAATATTTTGAAACTTTCAATTCTGCCAAATCGTCAATAATCTATATTAGTATTTTTGCTGCAGTTTTTGCTCAAAAATACTTTTTGGAAAGTTTTTACATTCAATGCATTGACTTTAATATTAGTTACCAAAATTTCAAAATTAATTATAGATAAGATTTAGAAAATAAGGAAATTTTTCTACATCATTCAAACATAAACATATGATTTCCTTTCATTTTTATAATAAAAATTTTATTTGAATTTATATTTAAATTATCTTGAATTATTCTGTAATACATTTAGTTAATAAAAATTGTGATTTTTTTCCTGTATATGATGTAATACAAAATTTTTAAAACGGACATATATTACTCAATAGATGATTAGAAAAATACGGGTACAATATTCCACATCATCTAAAAAAATTAGGCAATGGTTTAAAGTCATACTATAAAAGAGACCAAAATGATTCTGAATACAAATGAGTAGAAAGTTTGATTTATCAGGCATTCAAACTTTAAACAATTTTCTTTGATTTATTCCGGTTCTTTAATTTAAAAATTTTTAAAAGGTTAAATATGAAAAATATTGAAAACTTTTAAAAAGTTATATATGATAAATATTATACCGTAAATACACAATAAATATTAAAAATTAAGATGATATAGTGTGAGTTAAAATATCTCGGGACGGAGTTATATAGCAGGACGGGTTTTATCGATATTTATATAAATTAAAAATTATTATTAATTCGGTATTACACAGGTAAAACATCATTTCATTATTTTGTTAACACTGTTGGTATCAAAGAATAGATATATCTAATTAAATTGATTAAATAAATATTATGTGAAAAAAAAAATTATATTGCGGTATTATATGATTTATTTAACAATTATTATATACTTATAACATATTTAACCAACAAATATAACTTATAATTTAAATATTTTAGTTATAAATAATTTTGCTCCACGGTGTACCGCGGGTCCTAATCTAGTTTCTAGTATGGAACAACCGCCAATTATATTTAAACATACAACGATTTGTTTGTTTTTAGCTTTTTTTCTTTCAGTTGTAACTCTCGAGCCCAAAAAATGGTGGGTGTTGACTGTTGATAAACACCAACAATTTTGAAGGTTGATCGGTTTGGTTTTAAATCATCGGTTTGGCTTGGTTTTATTTTAAGGGAAATTAAAATCCTAAAACTTGAAAATTCGACAAAGCCTCTTTTTCTGTCCTAGTTGTGTTTTGTCGTTCTTGGGAGAAAGAGAGAGAGAGAGAGAGAGAGAGAGAGAGATGTGAGTTTTATCTTGAGAACAAATGCAGCTTTGAGAAGGATTAAGAGAAGCAGAAAAGTCTGTTTTGGGTATTGTTAAGGCGAGGAGAAGGAAGTTTTGTGGTGTTGTTTCCGTTACTGTCCTTCGTCCTAATCAATCTAAATCAAAAGTGACTATGGATTATCTGAACAATTAGGATATTTGTGATTTGTTTGGTGGATTGTGTGATTAATTTTTTTGATGTTTTTTTTGTGTCTTTTGGTGTTTTTGTGACGTTGTGTGGTTTTCTTTTGGATGTGTTGTCGTGGGAGATTATGTGGTCGAAAAACATAGTTGATTGATGGAGGAAAAATTGTTAATGAAGGTATTACAGGGTTGGAGTGTCGATCTGACACATATTGTTAGTCGTGAGGAGAAATCGAAGTGGGTGTCAACGACACCAGGATGGAAGTTTTGATCGACGCCAAGGTAGAAGTAGTGTTGTCTGCTGGTAGTGTCAATCGACACCAACTGTCTGTGGTTGCAGATTTGTTTTTCTAATTGTCTGGTTTGCTTGTTGTTATGGTTCTTATGTATGATCTTTTTTTGTTTATGTGTATAATCTAGTATATGGGAAGATCATCTTATTGAGTATTGTGATAATACTCACGGATCTCTTTTCTTGTGATTCAAGTAAAGTGTGACATAGAATCACGGTGATGAAGAGGAGGATGATCTAGGATCTCAGTTGTTAGTTTTGTTAGTTGGTTTATATGTTTCTAATGTGCATGTTGATGGTTCCACATTAATCTGGGATTGGTTACTGTCGGTTTGTTAATGGTTGTTGTTTGTTATCGTAATCAAATATTATAAGATATTTAGTTATAGAAAATAGGTCGTGTTGTTTCAATTGGTATTAAAACCCTTATGGTTTTAGAGCGGTTAAGTGTAAATTAAAGTTTTAGAACGGTTTCAGTAATGTAATTGGTTGAATTATTTTTTTGTTGCTTGGTGTGTTGGAGGAAAACAAATTTTTTTCATGGTGAATTTGAAAAAGGAATTTACATGATGCAACATAAACTTTTTGAAATTAAAGATGCAGAGGACTAGAAAAGCTAGTATTCAGGTGGCATACGACTCATATGTATTTTTTTTTTTTTTTTTTTTTTGATAATTCAGGATAAATCTCCAAACCTATGGAAGGGCCCGAGACTAATCCCTGGGAGAGGTGTATTTTATTTTTTGTTTTGCTTTGTGTTCTTTAAATCTGTAATTTCTAACACTTACGAGATCTTTTATATGTTGTTTTCACAATTTGGCCTGAATTTGTGATGTTATTTTCTTTTATCTAATTATGTAATGAAAAAGATAAAAATACTTTTTTATTAAGTCGACGGATCATGCAGACCATTTGAAAGAAGGCGTCGTACTCTCAATTATTTTAGATATGTTTTTCAATTCACTTGATCCTACAAAGTTTTGTGATTGTTTCTCTTTAAAGCTTGTTTTGCTTCTTATCTTTTGCTCAAACTCACGTTTTGACGAGATTTCTTGACCATGTTGTCTAACATAATAATTACCTAGATTACATGCTTTTTCTGAATAAGCCTTAAAAAACCACCAATATACAGTAGAACCTCTATAAATTAATACTCGATAAATTAATAATATCTATAAATTAATAAGTTTCTCTGGTCCCAAGTTGGGACTAGTGTAATTTTAGACACTATTCGATAATATAATAAGATAATAACTTTTTTGAAAATCCTTTGTAACTATATGGTCCCAACAATAATATAAATTAATAATTATATAAAATTATCTAAATATATGTATATATATATACATTAATTTTTACTAGAGTTCATTTTTAATATTTTTATTATATAAAAATCTTTGAGTGATATCTTTAAAACATAATAATTGTTATTCTCCTTGTAATTGAATTTATAAAAATATTAGTTGTAACAATTGAATCTTAATTTTAATATTTTTAATCAAATTAGGAAAGTCTCTCTATAAATTAATTTATCGATAAATTAAAACCTCTATAAATTAATAAATTTTCATGGTCTCAACATTATTAATTTATAGTGGTTTTACTGTACCTTTTTTTTTCTTTTTTTCTTTTTTTTCTTTTGCATTTCCTTAAATAATTTGCCTATTTATATATCCACTTATTTATATATCAATTTCCGCAATTAAGTGCGCACCATTTACAACTTGATAGGATTCGGCTCAATCATGTCAAAGGAATTGTAAAACGATGGGAAAAAATCAACAATAGTATACGCGCTTGCTGACTCGTTTAATTCTCCAATTTACGTAGACAACAATGTTGTTTAATTATTGTTCGAAAAATGTAGACATCCTAATTTTATAGGATACTGTAAAACGTAACAATGATTGTTCTAAGAATACTGAAAACACTCACTACACTACACTACACGAACATTATACTTGTTATATCAGTGTAAACCCACGTAAGTCAGAACCGACCAATTCGAAAAAAGTACAAGGCACGTGGACTCGATGTTGACAACAGCATATCGAAGTTTAACCATACAATTTTACGAACCTCAAAAAGAGAGATTAAAAAAAAGCTTAAAAGAAAAGAACAAAATTTAGGAGGCTACAAAATGGATGTAATGTAAGAAAGCCTCACGTGCTATGCAGAGGAATAGAGGATCCAATGTCAACGTTCCTCTTTTTGCTTCTGCAGCAATTCCCATTTTGTAGACATAAACACTTAACAAGATTATGAAATAATTTGAAAACATTTTTAAATTATGACATTTTTCCTTAGTTTCATTGTTGTTATTTTATATGTGTGGTTTGGTTAGAGTCAACTGAATATACATTTAGTCTAAAATTAAAACTGGTACGTTAGAAACCCCAGCCTTACCCAGATTCGAAATAAATATATTCAAATAAAAATTGAATTCGTAAAGTTTGGGATGGAATTTAAGTTTAGTTGATCAACTTGGAAAAATCTTGATAGCTAGGTTTCTAGTGGCGGAACTAGAACGGATTCAAAACAAAAAACAATAAAATGTACTTTAATGTCAACGTTCCTCTTTTTTTTTTTTTTTTTTTTTTTTTTTTCTTTTTTTTTTTTCATTTTCTATAATAATTATAAGTCCAAAATTTAAAAATTTTATGTGCCATGAATTTATATAATAGATATAGGTTCATATTTCTCTGAATTTGTGCTTAGCTATCAGTATACCATATAATGTATATGATAATTAAGCACAAAAAGAAAGATAAAGAAGTTTTACATGCGAACAATTTTTTTTGGTTTTAACTTAAGTGTGGACAGTTTACTTATGGGAAAATGTCATGAAAACTAATTTTGAGTGTGAGTTGTGTCACAAAAACCCACTTTCCACTCATGGTATACTTTTCAAGTTTTTTGCTTATGTGTCCATTTTCCTTTTACATTTTTGCCCCTCTCCTCTTTCTCTCCTTCTTTTCTCTCTTTTTCTCTTCTTTTTTGTTGTTAACACTTTAACAAAGTAAAATATATTTATTTATTATCATAAAACAAATTTTCTATTTATTTATATAAAATATGTTATGATTATATATTTTCTACATTTTAAGATACATATTGCTATATTTTTTATGAATTTTTAGATTATACAGTATCAATCAGTCGTTGAACATTTGTTCAATTATAAGTGGATAATCAATTGCAGTATTGTTAATAGATAGTTACTTGTGTTTATTCATACAAAATATACATACATAAATTTGGTTAGATCTTTATCCATAGCATATTATCCATAACACAACATAGACCAAATAAGTACAAAACCCTTTATAAATTTTAAATCCTAGAACATAAACCCTTGAACCTAAAACCAAAACATTCACTTTAAAAAAAAATAAACAAAGTTTAGTGGATAGAAAAACTATGGATAGGTCTCCATGGATTTACAAAGCATATCTAGACATTAAGCTGAAGAATAGCAGTTGAATGGTGGCTATGGATGTGATCATGTCGATATTTTTTTGTGGATACCAATGTAGACAGACCAAAGAATCATCATACAACATCCACACAATTAAATCCATAGACACCATGAGCTCCTTGCTTCATATTTTGTGTTGGTCCAGAAACATATACACTCATAAGTGGTTAATTGAAACGACCGACCCTTTTTTTTTTAATAATAAATAATAAATATAATATAATAAATAAAACTACAACTAGTGGTCCCATACCCACTAGCCACCTAACCACAATCACAATCACCAGCGGAAATAACAACACCAATTAAATATCCAATAATACTCCAATAAAATCCAATAACCATAACATCAACAATAATCAAATACCAAACAACAAGGAACAAGGAACCAGCAACCTAGCAATGTTTCTAATGACTCAACTCTAGCAACCTAGCAATCCCATACAACATCCAATCGAGTCCCTAGAACATCCTCCTCTTCATTGCCTTTGATTCCACCATCACACTTTGCCTTTACCTGCACACCACAAACAACAATTGAGGTGCGTAAGTATTATCACAAATACTTAGTGAGGCAATCCTCCCATCTACTGGGCTATACACACAAGCAACAATGATTCCAAAGTTCCAAAACAAGCAACAAACAAACACACAAACCAGGAAATCAAACATCGTCTCACTGGAAGGGAGGTGTCGACCGACACCAGCCTAGTGTCGATCGACACTGGCACAATGGTGTCGACCAACACTACCCCACAGTGTCGATCGATGCCTCACTTGCTGGTGTCGACCGACACCAAGTGGTGTCGATCGACACTCCCTCTGCAACTGCGATCCGCGCAAAGTCGAGAGTCGAATCTCGCTCCCAATCTCCTCCAAAACGTTCAATAATCAAAACTCAAGCCTTATACCTCCGTAGGAACCTGTATCAACCAATCCCCAGCAAGAAAAACACACAAACAAGCAACAACAAGCAAGAACAAGGGAATCAAGGGCTTAGATTAGCCATGGTCATGCACTCACCTCTTACAAGAAGATTCTGACCAACAAGAACGAATTCCCTCACTCCTAGCAAGCTTCTAGCTCCTTCCCAGCCTTAGATCTCCCAAGAACAGCAAGGAATCTCACCAATCTCTCTCAAAAGCTCAAGAACACTCTCTCTTTTGTTTTTCTCTCAAAAAAGGCGAATACTGACAAAAAACACGACCTTGGGTCGTTTTCCCTCTTTTACACTCGATTTAGGGATTCCCTAAACCAACCACGCAAACCGGACAATTAAAAATTGAACCGACCAAACCGGCCACAACTGGTGTCGATCGATGCCTCACGAGAAGGTGTCGATCAACACCCTTACCAAAATACCAAAAATTGGTTTGCGGGTGTTACAATTCTCCCCCACCAATCTAGATTCGTCCTCGAATCTCGAACAACCATCAGCCAAGTTCTCCAGTGCAACCGTCTCCACGGCCCGCACTCCTTCGATCGATCTACAGAAGGTCACCTCTAGGCGATAGACTCACGCTCCAGGCGTCAATTGCTCTGGACTTTTTGGACTTTCCTTTACTCATAGGCCTAAACCTTGATTTTTATTGGCTCCTCATCAGACCTAAGTCTGCATGCCAAATGTTGGCTCCTCATCAGACCGAAGCCCGCATGCCATAATATATAAGGAAAAGTCCAAACTCGTCTCTCGGGTTGCCACCCTACAGCGCGCCCCCGGATCGTCATCCGAAGTCGATATACCAACCATACTCCCGAGCCACAAAGTCTCTGAATATGGCAGTACTAGGAGAACCTAAGTCCCCCAAGAGTCGCGAGCAAACGATTCTGAACACGTCTGAGTCCTATCCCTATCCAGGTTTTCTTCCCGTGGTTCGCGTAAAAACATCTCAATGTCCTACCAACCACATATTCCCTCACTGGAATACCTCATGACCACACAAGGATCATATACACGCCACAAGGGCCTCCACCGCCACCAAGACCAAACAAATGTCCTAAAGAGGACCGCCACCAAGGACAAACAAATGTCCTAAAGAGGACCGCCACCAAGGCCAAACTAATGTCCTAAAGAGGACCGCCACCAAGGCACTCTGGCTAAACAGCCCGCCATAAAGGCCATATGTCCCGAAGGACCGTCACAAAGACCATCTGTCCCGAAGGACCGTCACAAAGACCATCTGTCCCGAAGGACCGTCACAAAGACACTCTAGCTAAACAGCCCGCCACAAAGGCCATCTGTCCCGAAGGACCGTCACAAAGACACTCTGGCTAAACAGCCCGCCACAAAGGCCAAACAAATGTCCTAAAAAGGACCGTCACAAAGACACTCTGGCTAAAAAGCCCGTCACAAAGACCACACATTGTCTAAAAAGACCGCCACACACGGCACACTGACTCAAAAGTCCGCCACTAAGGCCACACACAAGCCCCCTTTAAGGCTCTCCACCGCTAAAATGGACAAATTCTAACTCCCATAAAACTTTCCATATTTAGCACTTTCCTTTTTTGGAAACTTTCCACTTTTGGAAACTTCTCCTTCAAGAACTTTCCTTCACAACCCCGCCTCACGGAAACTTTGTACCCCAACACCACCTCATCTTGTTACTGAGTCGCACAACCAACCACCCCAAGCGACCGAGTAACAAGAGAGATGGGCTGGAATACTCCATTCCCGCTCCAGCCACGGATTACAGATGGGACCAGGCTAAACAAGCTCAAGTCGCGGCTTGCTTCTCATACCACTTCTTGAACCTTGCCTTCATCTTTGCCTCAGGCTCCCAAGTCTGCTCCTCAACACCATCACAGTCCCACAGGACTCTCATCAAAGGAATCTTCTTCTTCCGAAGTTCCTTGATCCTCCTCTCGAGAACCCTCACTGGTCTCGCCTCCACAGTCATGTTAGGCTGAAGATGCTCAGGAATCTTAGCCAACACCTGCTCACCCTCACGGAGACACTTCCGCAACATAGACACATGGAAAACCTTATGGAATGCACGCATAACCTCAGGTAACTCCAATCTATATGCTACTGGTCCAACCCGCTCAATCACTCTGAATGGACCCATATACCTCGGACTCAAATTAGTCTCTGACAATGACCTGTTCGGACCCCGCAACATGGCCATCTTGAGGTACACTCTGTCTCCTACCTGAAACTCAAGATCTCTCCTCCTCCTATCTGCATAACTCCTCTGCCTATCCTGAGCCTCCTTCATGTTCAGCTTGAGAACCCGAATCTTCTCTGAGGTCTCCTGAACAAAACTAGCACCAAACATGCTCCTCTCCCCCACCTGAGTCCAGCATAATGGTGCACGACATGGCCTCCCATACAAAGCCTCATAAGTAGCCATCTTAATACTCGCCTGATAACTGTTGTTGTAAGCAAACTCTACCAGGTTCAGGTGATCTGCCCAATGGCCACCCCAATCCAACACACACATCCTCAGCAAATCCTCCAGCGTCTGGATCGTCCTCTCAGACTGTCCATCTGTCTGGGGATGATAAGCTGTACTCATATGCACATTAGTGCCCATCTCCGCCTGAAATGCCTTCCAGAACACCGAAGTGAACTTAGAATCTCTATCAGGCACAATGCTCGCTGGCACCCCATGCAATCTGACTATCTCTCTCACATACTTCTTAGCCAAGACCACTGCTCCATCAGTCTTCTTAATGGCCAGAAAATGTGCAGACTTAGTCAACCGGTCCACAATGACCCAGATAGCATCAAAGGTCCGAGAAACGGGCAATCCTACCACGAAATCCATGGTGATCATATCCCACTTCCACTCAGGACTGGGTAAACTCTTCAGTAACCCGCCAGGAACCTGATGCTCAGCCTTCACTAGCTGACACACATCACACCTCGAAACCCAACTAGCTACATCCTTCTTCATCCCGACCCAATGATAGTACCTCTTGAGATCACGGTACATCTTAGTCGCTCCTGGATGAATGGATAACTTGCTCGCATGAGCCTCTCTCAGAATCTCATGTCTTAACTCCTCATCCTTGGGCACACAAACCCGACCGTGCACCAAGATAGTACCATTATCTGAGACCTGATACTCTGAATCCACATCCTTAGAGGCATTCACCAGCCCCAAATCCTTCTCCTGAGCCAACTGGCACAATGGTGTCGACCGACACTACCCCACAGTGTCGATCGATGCCTGACTTGCTGGTGTCGACCGACACCAAGTGGTGTCGATCGACACTCCTTCTGCAACTGCGATCCGCGCGAAGTCGACAGTCGAATCTCGCTCCCAATCTCCTCCAAAACGTTCAATACTCAAAACCCAAGCCTTATACCTCCGTAGGAACCTGTATCAACCAATCCCCAGCAAGAATCAAGGGCTTAGATTAGCCATGGTCATGCACTCACCTCTTACAAGAAGATTCTGACCAACAAGAACGAATTCCCTCACTCCTAGCAAGCTTCTAGCTCCTTTCCAGCCTTAGATCTCCCAAGAACAGCAAGGAATCTCACCAATCTCTCTCAAAAGCTCAAGAACACTCTCTCTTTTGTTTTTCTCTCAAAAACAGCGAATACTGACAAAAAACACGACCTTAGGTCGTTTTCCCTCTTTACACTCGATTTAGGGATTCCCTAAACCAACCACGCAAACCGGACAATTAAAAATTGAACCGACCAAACCGGCCACAATTGGTGTTGATCGATGCCTCACGAGAAGGTGTCGATCGACACCCTTACCAAAATACCAAAAATTGGTTTGCGGGTGTTACATTAATAAACAAAATAAAAATTAACAACATTGATTTATTTAGAACATTGAATATCAATCATGTGGATTAGTAGTTATGGATACTTATCTTATAATATCTTGCTCATTCTTTACATGAGCAGAAATTTGTCCAAGATAAATTAGCCACATAGATTTCTTTTAGCTAAATGTTTTTGTACTATTTTTCAGCTAGAAGTAGGTATATTAGAACTTAGAAGTGTCACTAGAAGCATACTACACAATAAACATGGTCATTATTAATCTCAAAGCCTATCCACCAAATTCTGACCACGTGGACAAGCAATCCAGATGAAATTTATTGACAAGTTTGTTGCATGTTCAAACATCACTATAGTTTAACCACTTAGATGTCTTTTAGCCAAATGTTTTTGTACTATTTTTAAGCTAGAATTAGAGATATTAGAACTTAGAAGTGTCACTAGAAGCATACTACACAACAAACATGGTCATTATTAATCTCTAAGCCTATCCACCAAACTCTGACCACGTGGACAAGCAATCCAGATGAAATTTATTGACAAGTTTGTTGCATGTTCAAACATCACCATAGTTTAGGGTTTAGACTTTAGATTGTATAAAGATTCAATATCTATGTTTTGAGTTCAAGTTGTATTGTCTAAGGTTCAAGGTGTAGGATTTTAGGGGTTAAGGTTAAAAGTTTATGTTTAGGTATGTAGATGATGTGTATATTTTTAATTCATGGTTTAGGATTTAGGGTTCAAGGTGTATGGTTTAGGGTTTAGGATTTAAGATCTATACTAGTATTTTTGCAGTAGTTTTTGCTCAAAAATACTAATAAGGAAAGTTTTGCAATTAATGCTACTAATACAATTAATTCTGTCTCTCTAGCAATTTTATATGGACCTCTTAGTATTTTATAGGCCTCTTGATAATTTATAATTTAAGAGCCTCCATTTATTTAGGTTGTAGACAAAACGATGTCCAAAATTTCATAGAACCCGCGAAAATATACTCTTTTGCTAATAATCTAGACAAAATTTTTGGAAAATAAATTTGTAGACAAAATTTTCGGAAAACTACATTGAAATAATTATGACATTAATGATATTTTCAATTGCCAAAATGATTCTGAATACAAATGAGTAGACCCTTGATTTATCAGGCATTCAAACTTTAAAATCTTTTATTTGGTTTATTCCGGTTATTTATTTTAAAGATTTTTAAAAGGTTAAAGATGAAAAATATTTAAAACTTTTAAAAAGTTAAATATGATAAATATTATACCGTAGATACACAATAAATATTAAAAGTTAAGATGATATAGTGTGAGTTAAAATATCTCCGGACGGGGTTATATAGCGGGGCAGGTTTTATCGATATTTATATAAATTACAAAATATCAGTAATTCGGTGTTACACGGGTCAAACATCATTTCATTATTTTGTTAATACTGTCAGTATCAGAGAATAGACATATGTAATTAAATTTAAATAAATCTTATATAAAAAATAATTTTTATTGCAGTATTATTTGGTTTATTTAACAATTATTATATAATTATAACATATTTAACCAACAAATACAATTTATAATTTTAATATTTTAATTATAAATAATTTTGCCCCGTGGTGTACCGCGGGTCCTAATCTAGTTTATGGTATAAGGTTTACGTTTTTGGGCTTATATGGATTTAGTGTCTATGTGGTGTTAAAATTTAAGATTTAGGGTATAAGGTTAACTTTTTTTTTTTTTTTTTTTTTTTGTTTGCCGACAACTAAAGTTACTAAACTTAAAATTTAGTATGTTTATCACCAACTAAAGTTACTAAACTTAAAATTTAATAATGAAAATGAAAAATAAATGTTAAAGAAAACAAATATTAGAAAAGAAAGAGAAAAGTTAGAGAGAGAGATGCATATGAGCTGATCTTTTGTTGTCAAAAAAAAAAATGTTAGAGAGAGAGATTGAGAAGGAAAAAAAAAGTAGAAAGAGAAGATTAGCTTAGTTAGAGGGTGTAAGTTGTAATTTGACATAAGAAAAGTATAGAGAGAGTAGAAAGTGGGTTTAAGTGTCAATACTTTAGGAGAAAGTAGGTGTGGGTGTGAAAAGACCGACATTTTTTTTTTTAATAATAAATAATAATAATAAATAATAAATATATAATATAATTTAATAATAAACTACAACTAGTGGTCCCATACCCACTAGCCACCTAACCACAATCACAATCATCAGCGGAAAACATTACCAATATCCAATAAATATAAATAGCCAATATTAATAATATCCAGTATAATTCCATTCATAAACCAATGATCCAAACGACATAAACCAGTGAACCAACAATCCTAAGCAACATTCTAGGACTCAACTCTAGCAACCTAACAGAAGCTAGACAACCAAGCGAACCACTAGAACATCCTACTCTTCATTGCCTTGATTCCACGGTCACACTTTGCCTTTACCTGCACCACAAACACATATTGCAATGCATGAGTATTTAATAAACACTCAGTAAGGCAATCCTCCCATCTACTGGGCTATCCACACAAGCAATAGAGACATCTCTGACCATCAACCATCAACCATCAACCAACAATCATCAATCAACAATCAACAAGCCAAACAACACATAAACAAGCAGATTAGAGAAATCTCCAGCATAGATAAGCCATGGTCCTGCACTTACCTTAACAAGTGATTCACAAAACTAGATACAACCAAATGAGAGGCTTTCCAATAGGTAAGAACAACCAAACTTGTTCCTACAACCAATCACAACAACAAACAAATATTGAAAACAAAATGTCAGAAAAAACAGAAAAGAACAACCTCACAAATGAAACCACGAAACCAAAACTAACCGTTAACTTTCTAATCCCTCCGGTAAAACGCAAGGTATATACGTCCAGAAGCTTCCCACAAAATTTCAGCACGATCAGATTATAGATGAAACCGCAATCGTCCCCGTAACACCCGCTGGTCTCAATCCGCGAATGAGAAGAAACGCCCCACAAAACTGTTAATATCTCTTAGAATATTAATCCAAATTCACTTCTGTAAAAAGGCGAGTGTACGAAAATCTCTTAGCTACAACCCTACCAAAAATCAATACCATTCAAAACAATTTGACCCGTCGGATCTTCCTTCTCCCAAACCCTAACAGTTCTGTTTCTCTCTGAAAAAGCTTGATCTCCTTCTCTTCCTCCTCTACACCAAAAAAAATCAAGGGTTCTCACACTTTCTCTCCCTCTCTCTGATAGTGTCGACAAAAGCAAGAAAAAAGAGAGGAGGCGTGATTTTTATGAAGAAGATTAAGGGTTTTTGGTTTAATTTGATTAAACCAGGATTTAATTAAACCAAAAAAAATCAATTAAAACCTACTCCTTTGGTTTACTCAACACATCCCAAACTCTATTCCTGGAACACGGATGTTACAATTCTCCCCCACCAACATAGATTCGTCCTCGAATCTCGAACAACCATCAGCCAAGGACTCCCGTGCAACCGTCTCCACGACCTGCACTCCTCCGACTGATCTACAGAAGGTCACCTCTAGGCGATAGACTCACGCTCCAAGCGTCATTTGCTCTTGACTTTTTGGATTTTCCTTTACTCATAGGCCTAAACCTTGAGTTTTTATTGGCTCCTCATCAGACCTAAGTCTGCATGCCAAATGTTGGCTCCTCATCGGGCCTAGACCCGCATGCCATAATATATAAGGAAAAGTCCAAACTCGTCTCTCGGGTTGCCACCCTACAGCGCGCCCCCGGATCGTCATCCGAAGTCGATATACCAACCATACTCCCCAGCCACAAAGTCTCTGAATATGGCAGTACTAGGAGAACCTAAGTCCCCCAAGAGTCGCGAGCAAACGATTCTGAACACGTATGAGTCCTATCCCTATCCAGGTTTCCTTCCTGTGGTTCGCGTAAAAACATCTCAATGTCCTACCAACCACATATTCCCTCACTGGAATACCTCATGACCACACAAGGATCATATACACGCCACAAGGACCGCCACAAAGGCCAAACAAAATGTCCTAAAGAGGACCGCCACCAAGGCCAAACAAATGTCTTAAAGAGGACCGCCACCAAGGCCAAACAAATGTCCTAAAGAGGACCGCCACCAAGGCACTCTGGCTAAACAGCCCGCCACAATGGCCATCTGTCCCGAAGGACCGTCACAAAGACCATCTGTCCCGAAGGACCGTCACAAAGACACTCTGGCTAAACAGCCCGCCACAAAGGCCATCTGTCCCGAAGGACAGTCACAAAGACACTCTGGCTAAACAGCCCGCCACAAAGGCCATCTGTCCCGAAGGACCGTCACAAAGACACTCTGGCTAAACAGCCCGCCACAAAGGCCAAACAAATGTCCTAAAAAGGACCGCCACCAAGGCCACACAAATGTCCTAAAGAGGACCGTCACAAAGACACTCTGGCTAAAAAGCCCGTCACAAAGACCACACATTGTCTAAAAAGACCGCCACACACGGCACACTGACTCAAAAGTCCGCCACTAAGGCCACACACAAGCCCCCTTTAAGGCTCTCCACCGCTAAAATGGACAAATTCTAACTCCCATAAAACTTTCCATATTTAGCACTTTCCATTTTTGGAAACTTTCCACTTTTGGAAACTTCTCCTTCAGGAACTTTCCTTCACAACCCCGCCTCACGGAAACTTTGTACCCCAACACCACCTCATCTTGTTACTGAGTCGCACAACCAACCACCCCAAGCGACCGAGTAACAAGAGAGATGGGTTGGAATACTCCATTCCCGCTCCAGCCACGGATTACAGATGGGACCAGGCTAAACAAGCTCAAGTCGCGGCTTGCTTCTCATACCACTTCTTGAACCTTGCCTTCATCTTTGCCTCAGGCTCCCAAGTCTGCTCCTCAACACCATCACAGTCCCACAGGACTCTCATCAAAGGAATCTTCTTCTTCCGAAGTTCCTTGATCCTCTTCTCGAGAACCCTCACTGGTCTCGCCTCCAAAGTCATGTTAGGCTGCTGAAGATCCTCAGGAATCTTAGCAAACACCTCCTCTCCCTCACGGAGACACTTCCGCAACATAGACACATGGAAAACCTTATGGAATGCACGCATAACCTCATGTAACTCCAATCTATATACCACTGGTCCAACCCGCTCAATCACTCTGAATGGACCCATATACCTCGGACTCAACTTAGTCTCTGACAATGACCTGTTCGGACCCCGCAACATGGCCATCTTGAGGTACCTGAAACTCAAGATCTCTCCTCCTCCTATCTGCATAACTCCTCTGCCTATCCTGATTCTCCTTCATGTTCAGCTTGAGAACCCGAATCTTCTCTGAGGTCTCCTGAACAAAACTAGCACAAAACATGCTCCTCTCCCCCACCTGAGTCCAGTATAATGGTGTACGACATGGCCTCCCATACAAAGCCTCATAAGGAGCCATCTTAATACTCGCCTGATAACTGTTGTTGTAAGCAAACTCTACCAGGTTCAGGTGATCTGCCCAATGACCACCCCAATCCAACACACACATCCTCAGCAGATCCTCCAGCGTCTGGATCGTGCTCTCAGACTGTCCATCTGTCTGGGGATGATAAGCTGTACTCATATGCACATTAGTGCCCATCTCCGCCTGAAATGTCTTCCATAACACCGAAGTGAACTTAGAATCTCTATCAGACACAATGCTCGCTGGCACCCCATGCAATCTGACTATCTCTCTCACATACTTCTTAGCCAAGACCGCTGCTCCATCGGTCTTCTTAATGGCCAGAAAATGTGCAGACTTAGTCAACCGGTCCACAATGACCCAAATAGCATTAAAGGTCCGAGACACGGGCAATCCTACCACGAAATCCATGGTGATCATATCCCACTTCCACTCAGGAATGGGTAAGCTCTTCAGTAACCCGCCAGGAACCTGATGCTCAGCCTTCACTAGCTGACACACATCACACCTCGAAACACAATTATCCACATCCTTCTTCATCCCGACCCAATGATAGTACCTCTTGAGGTCACGGTACATCTTAGTCGCTCCTGGATGAATGGATAACTTGCTCGCATGAGCCTCTCTCAGAATCTCTTGTCTCAACTCCTCATCCTTGGGCACACAAACCCGACCGTGGACCAAGATAGTACCATTATCTAAGACCTGATACTCTGAATCCACATCCTTAGAGGCATTCACCAGCCCCAAATCCTTCTCATGAGCCAACCACACCCTACTCAGAAGATCTGCTCTATCTACTGCTTCCAAACCCAACGGCTCCTGTGAAACAGCACACAAGCTCAAAGCACTGATCTCCCCTACCAGAGACTCCATCTCCTGCTCCTGAGCCAAAGCTATTCTCTTCCGACTCAGAGCATCTGCAACCGTGTTAGCCTTACCAGGATGATAGGCTATCTCCAAATCATAATCCACCACAAGCTCCATCCACGGCCTCTGTCTCAAATTCAACTCAGGCTGAGTGAATATATACTTCAGGCTCTTATGATCTGTGAACACCTGTACCTTTGCACCATAAAGATAAGATCTCGAAATCTTCAGGGCAAAAACTACAGCACCCATCTCCAAATCATGAGTAGGATAGTTGCCTTCATGCACCCGCAACTACCACAAAGCATAGGCAATCACCTTCCCATGCTGCATCAGAACACAACCCAAACCAACTCTTGATGCATCCGTATAAACCACATAGGGTTCTCCCTGCTCAGGCAAAGCCAACACTGGCGCAGTAGTCAACATCTCCTTCAGGCTTGCAAAGCCTTCCTCACACTCTTCTGACCAGACAAAAGGAACATCCTTCCCTGTCAACTTAGTCATAGGACGTGCTCTGCATGCGAACCCCTGCACAAATCTCATGTAGTAACCTGCCAATCCAAGAAAACTTCTGATCTCTGTGGCATTCTGCGGTCTAGGCCAATCCCTAATAGCCTGAATCTTCTCTGGATCTATAGAAACCCCCTCTGCAGAAACAATGTGACCCAGAAAGCCCATCTCACGCTGCCAAAAACTACACTTGCTCAACTTGGCAAACAACTTCTGCTCCCGCAGCTTCTCCATAACTGCCCTCAAATGCACTGCATGCTCCTCAGGACTCTTAGAATAAACAAGGATATCGTCGATGAAAATGATGACAGATACATCCAGAAACTCCTGAAACACACTGTTCATCAATCTCATAAACGCTGCTGGCGCGTTAGTCAATCCAAAAGGCATCACCACAAACTCATAGTGCCCATATCTTGTCCTGAAAGCAGTCTTCCTCACATCTGCCTCATCTATCGGTATCTGATGATAACCCGATGCCAGATCTACCTTGGAGAACCAAGTAGCACCCCTCAACTAATCCAAAAACTCATCGATCCTAGGAAGAGGGTACTCGTTCTTCACAGTAGCCCGGTTCAAACCCCATTAATCTATACACAAGCGGAGACTTCCGTCCTCCTTTTTAACAAACAACACCGGTGCTCTCCACGGTGATACACTAGAACGTATGAATCCCTTGCTCCATAAATCCTCTAGTTACTTCCTCAGCTCAACTAAACAAATACTCAAGTATGCCGACATCAACTCGCCGCCACCTGAATATCAACCCTCTTGTTCCTCCAAGAACCTCTAGTAACTTGCCAGTTAGGGAAACTTCCACAAGTTAGCTTATTCCAAAGATAGCTTTCCGCTTGGCAATTCTCTACAGCAAATCATCAATACGAACGTAATAAAACAAACAAGTACCATACGTTCGCATATTCCGATTCCCCGCTTCAAATGCTTTATAGGCCGCTACCTCAAACCACTTGACTTATTCCCTCCAACAAGCTTACCAAAACCTTGAATCTAGCAACCCTGTTCATCTCCAATGAACTTCATCCAACATCGTCGCAACAATTAGTTTATCCTGCCATGAAGGCTTCTCGTGAACTTATGTATCTGGCAAACATGCCTTTTCCGGCTTAAACCTGCTGTAACTCCCCTTCCCGGGACTCCGGCACCACCGGCCTCACAATCCTAGCAAAACAGCCACACATTCATAACCGCTCTGGTTCATAAAACCCTGGCCCATCGGCCAACATAGTCCTAAAATCCAAGATTAAACCACCATCACTCTCGAGGTCTACATTCCGTCGTTGTGTTTATACTCACCTTCTATACATTGCTTGCTCCCACCTCTTCCACTCTTAGGTCGCAACCTTCGAGTCATACCGATCTCACTCTCAGACCAGCGTCTTCGAGTTATACTGTCTCACTCTTGGACCACAATCCTCAAGATCTCGGTATCAGGGGAACTACTCATCCCCTCAGGAGAACAACGTCCCCTCTGCCACTCTCGGAGCCCTGTGACAACCCGTCCCGTTGACCCCACTAGCCCACCGCTAGCTTGCCCCCATAGGCCCGAAGCTGGCCCTGCAGGGCATCGATCCTAACCTCTCACTGGGGAAATGGAACTATTCATCCAAATCCACAGTAGGTTATTGGTGCGCCAGGCGTTCCTCGAACCCTGGTCCCCATTCTTTAACAACCTTCCCACAGGACAAGCTGTCACCAATTGACCCTCAGCCCCTCGAGCTATCGGTATTCAGGGGAATCACCATCCCCTCAGGAGCAACAATCCTTAACGACTATAAACATCTCTCGACACAAGTACCTCCTGTGGTCCGAGTATAACATTGCAATGTTACACCTGCCCAATAAACTTCTAATATCCAACTGGATTAACCCCAAAACAGAGAAATATCTGCTCCAACTGCATATGTCCACCTATCCGCCTCTCTAGGTCTGATACCTCTTGAGAATAATCTCATACCGGTCATCTACAACCGCTCCATCCTCTTAGCATAAGATGGAAAGTCCACAACATCCGCAGCCCTCAGCTGCACCCTGCCACATGCGGCACAACTGGAGCCTACACTGGTACCCCTCTCGGTAACCGCTCCAACAGCACGCCAACAAATCCGCCAAGCGATCATCTCGACCCTAGGCTCCACCTGCTGCAACCCCACACCTGGGTTCCCAGCACCCCCGGCACGCTCACCGGCTAACCCTCTCTGGTCCCTCCTGATACGCTTGCGACCCTCTGACGTACCTCCTCGTGGAACTCTGGACCACACACCCGCTGGCCTCGGGACCCGCCCGACAATGACCACAACCACGTCCCCGTCCACGACCAACAACTCAAACACCTTAACCACTGATCTTCCAAGAACAGAGGCTAACAAGCATAAAACAAATCAATACCACACGAAGAAACATAACAATAACTCACCGTGGAATCTCATTGAAAGCTCGAAGAGGATGTTCTAGGACTCCATGCCATACACAATTGACTAACTCACATAATCAATCAAAACATGCAATCCAAAACATCACAACAGAACCTAGCGAACCCAAACCTAGAACCGTAAGGGCTCTGATACCAAAATGAAAAGACCGACTTTTTTTTTTTAATAATAAATAATAATAATAAATAATAAATATATAATATAATTTAATAATAAACTACAACTAGTGGTCCCATACCCACTAGCCACCTAACCACAATCACAATCATCAGCGGAAAACATTACCAATATCCAATAAATATAAATAGCCAATATTAGTAATATCCAGTATAATTCCATTCATAAACCAATGATCCAAACGACATAAACCAGTGAACCAACAATCCTAAGCAATGTTCTAGGACTCAACTCGAGCAACCTAACAGAAGCTAGACAACCAAGCGAACCACTAGAACATCCTCCTCTTCATTGCCTTGATTCCACGGTCACACTTTGCCTTTACCTGCACCACAAACACATATTGCAATGCATGAGTATTTAATAAACACTCAGTAAGGCAATCCTCCCATCTACTGGGCTATACACACAAGCAATAGAGACATCTCTGACCATCAACCATCAACCAACAATCATCAATCAACAATCAACAAGCCAAACAACACATAAACAAGCAGATTAGAGAAATCTCCAGCTTAGATAAGCCATGGTCCTGCACTTAACTTAACAAGTGATTCACAAAACTAGATACAACCAAATGAGAGGCTTTCCAATAGCAAAGAACAACCAAACTTGTTCCTACAACCAATCACAACAACAAACAAATATTGAAAACAAACTGTCAGAAAAAACAGAAAAGAACAACCTCACAAGTGAAACCACGAAACCAAAACTAACCGTTAACTTTCTAATCCCTCCGGTGAAAAGCAAGGTATATACGTCCAGAAGCTTCCCACAAAATTTGAGCACGATCAGATTATAGATGAAATCGCAATCGTCCCCGTAACACTCGCTGGTCTCAATCCGCGAATGAGAAAAAACGCCCCACGTAACTGTCAATATCTTTTAGAATATTAATCCAAATTCACTTCTGTAAAAAGGCGAGTGTACGAAAATCTCTTACCTACAACCCTACCAAAAATCAATACCTTTCAAAAGGATTTGACCCGTCGGATCTTCCTTCTCCCAAACCCTAACAGTTGTGTTTCTCTCTGAAAAAGCTTGATCTCCTTCTCTTCCTCCTCTACACCAAAAAAAAATCAAGGGTTCTCACGCTTTCTCTCCCTCTCTCTGACAGTGTCGACAAAAGCAAGAAAAAAGAAGCGTGATTTTTATGAAGAAGATTAAGGGTTTTTGGTTTAATTTGATTAAACCAGGATTTAATTAAACCAAAAAAATCAATTAAAACTTACTCCTTTGGTTTACTCAACACATCACAAACTCTATTCCCGGAACACGGATGTTACAGGGTGTCATTTTCCCTTTACTTATTGGTTATGACATAAAAACATAAAGAAAACAAAATTGATTAAGGAAAAAAAAATAGTATGTACGTTGAAAATCCGTACAACAACAACTACAAAGTCTTTATACTTGTTGAGGTTTACAAAACATTTGACAGATCCCTATGTATGACGCTCGACTGTTTCGTGTCAATGAAGCTAAATGGGTCATGGATAATTAATGGATTGGGGCAATGTTTGTGTTGGGTTTGACACAAATCTTGTCCAACAAAATCAAATAAAGTAATAACGATAACAGAAATTTGAGGATAACTAAGAACAAGATAAAATCATACACCGTGACTACTTGACGATGTCTCGTATTACACAAAATCCTCTTGCGGTCACTGTAGTCACGTTACGATCTATATGTCTTTCTTTCCCTAATCTCATAATTTTTTTTTGTCTAGGGAAACAATTTGTAAACCAATTCTAGTGATTCTTCACATATTTCTTATACACCATCGACTCCATCATTTTCTCACGTTCCCTTCCTTCTCCATGATTTTGGATAAATATTGCATATTTTCTGAAAAATCGCTTATGTGATCTACGTTCTTTAGTTTCTAGAAAAGAAATATAGCATAGAGAAGAAAATGTTTTGAAACCATGTTTTCAAACCTTTCATTGGGGAAGTATTTTAGATTTTTGGGTAAATATATATCAGATTTTAATTTTTTTTTTTAAAGAAAAGTTCACATAAGAGTTGCGCTAAAATTAAACAAAAAAGTATTATAACTTGGTGTGATAAACCTGAAAATTCGTGTAATTTAAATTTTCAACAAAAAATTTGTAAAAATGTAGACAGTGTTTGATAAGAAGAAATAAAGGAAAAAGGAACTATAGTTATAATAGGATTAAAAAAAAATGATGCTAGTTTGGACCAAAATCTCATGTATGCATGTGTTATGTGTATACGATATACGTAGATTGGGATGAGTCCATAGTGAAAGGGGAGGGGTGGGTGGGAGGTCAATGGTCAAAGATCTACAGAAGTGATGAATATGATGATGAGGTTTGGGGTGAAGCGAAGAGAACAAATAGCGTGCCGCACGAGGGGATCTCTCTGCCATTCTGACTCAGCCTCACACTTCCTTCCCTGTTTTCTATTAAAAAAGTTTCTGCCTATAAGAAATAAAAAATACACAAATGTTTATTTAACGTGCACTTAAACAAAACTTAAAAACATGTCCTCTTACTCTATCAAAATTTAGCCTTATTTGTATGATTATTTTCTAATTACAGTAATATAGACATAAATCCATAAGTGGAGTACGTGAATAACGTGACTAATCCGTAGGGATGGCTCAGTCTTTTTTTAAAAAAAATTCTTGGATTTATCTATAAGGATTAACCTGTTTTAATTAACTAATATAAAAATATAACAATATGTCAAATTATATTATATTTAAAAATAAATCAAAAATAAAGTTAAATAAAAACAAATTAGATAAAAAATTTATATGTTTTTAAAAGAAATTATGTGTCGATTTGGGTTTATAAAAATATGTTAGAGTTTATATTTTACAATTAAACGAAATTATATGTCAGTAAAGGTTTATAAAGGAAAACTAAAGTTTAAATTTTATAAATGAGTAAAATAATATGTTGGTTTCGATTTAATAAAGAGTGGTTAAAATTTAGGGTTTAGAATGTACAATTAAACGAAATTATATGTCTCTTTGGGTTTAAAAAAGAGGATTATGGTTTAGATTTATAAAAGAGTGGTTAAAGTTTAGATTTTACAATTAGACGAAATTATATGTCAGTCTGGTTTTATAAAAAATGATAAGGTTTAGATTTTATAAATAAAAACTATAATTATTTTAGAGTTAATGATTTTAAAATTCAGATTTAAGATTTTTTTGTATTATTAGCTTTTGTTGATATATTTTCATTATTTTATTTAGATAATATTAATTATTTTAGTTTGTTTAATTAAATTATATGAATTTTTTTTGATTAGCTAATTAAGATGAATAAGAGAGGTCTCTGAGAGTCAATCCAAAAATTTTCCGGATTTTTTTTGGTGTTTCGGGGTTTACAGATTTTCTCTTTATAAGATTTTAAACCATGCAATAAACGGAAAATCGGTAATTTCATACCCCAACTAAGGGGGTATGTTAAATTTCTACCCCAGCTTTAAAACTGAGCAAATTCATACATTAACTTCAATAAAATTTAAATTCACTACCCCAACTCATAAAACGGTGTTAAAACATACACAAGCCGTAACGGTGTTAAGAAACCGTTAACGGCTGCTTACGTGGAGGCCACGTAAGAAACAACGTCGTTTTGAGAAACAAAAGAAATAACTTTTTTTGGCTAAAACGACGTCGTTTCTGTTTTCTTCTTCTCTTTTCTTCTTCTTCCCCAATTCGTTTCTGTCTTCTTCTTCCCTTTTTTATTCTTCATTTCTCTCTCTCATAAAGCTCTCCACAGCTTCACGTGATGACGCTATTCTTCAAATTTAATCCTCTTCATCCTCCTCCTTTGCTTCTCACATCTTCCCGCTTTATCCTCGTTTCTTTACCAGATCGCTACAGTTTTCCGGCACTGGCGGATCCACTCCGGTTAGTTCGAACTTTTTATGCTCCATGTCTCTTCGGATTTTTAAAATTTCGTTGTTTAGCTTTGTACCGAAAACTTTAGGATTGGTTTGTTATTGGTGTTCAGACTTGGGATTAGAGGATATATATTGGAAATCGACAGATAGATTTTCGTTTAGATTTATCGCTGAACCCTCGGAATTTGGTCTGCGTCGGTGAAGGAAATAAGGATCGATGGAGAAATCTAGTAAATGTGCTGTTTGCTACAATTCGTTTTGTGCCTCGATCTGCGTAGCTTGTGTTAATCGCTTGTATGTTTTTTTTCTTTTTCTTTTTTGGAATCAGTTTGTGATTATTTGACATGATAGTAGGATCCTCTATTTCGAACAAGTTCCGATTGATGGTGTTCTTCTGTAGATTATGTGGTTACTTTGTGTATTTTGTTTTGGCTCTATGTACAGTTTAAACTAATACAAAGTTAAGTTGGAGAAGAAGATAAGGGGAAGAAGAAAAGGGGAAGAAGAAGACAGAAACGACGTCGTTTTAGCCAAAAGAAGTTCTTTCTTTTGTTTCTCAAAATGACATCGTTTCTTATGTGGCCTCCACGTAAGCGCCGTTAACAGTTTCTTAACACCGTTACGGCTTGTGTATGTTTTAACACCGTTTTACGAGTTAGGGTAGTGATTTTGAAATTTATTGAACTTAATGTATGAATTTGCTCAGTGTTAAAGTGATGTTCATATATTTTACCTTATTTTCCCTTAGTTATTCACATCTTTTGCATCTTTTGCTATCCATTTAGGCCATTATTGTGTAGCTTTAGCACTAATCATGCATTAGAGTTTAGTTGCATTGCATTTGCATCTCTTCATGCATAAACAGGTGATTTTGGAGCTTATGGAGCATGGAAGCAATGGAGAGAAGATGTGAAGCAACCATGAGGAGGAAACAAGGGAGTTAAGGCTGAAACAACAAGGTCCGGAGTCCAACTCGACCGCACACTCGACCAGACACTCGACCGTGTGCTGAGGAGGACTCGACCGAGTGGAGATTGCATGTGAGAAGCCAGCTCGACCCCTCACTCGACCGAGCACAGGTCGAGTTGACCAAGCCGTTGACTACTTTGACTTTTTCTATTTTTAGGGCTTCCACTCCCCCACTATATAAGGCTTTGTACCTGCAGCCACCAAAGTGCCCAGCTTTTTAGATATTCTCTAAACCTAGTTTTTACCTTTTTTAGCTTTATTCCTTTTGCATTTTTATTTTTAAGATCTTGTACTTTCTTAAGAAAGAAGACTAGATTCTTGTATTGTGTTGGTTCAATAACTTTCAAGATATTGAGAATTTGAGTTTCATCCTTTCATCAATAATATAGATCTTTGTTTTATCTTTCTAATAATGCAAGTTTCAATATTTTCTGGGTTTTTGACTTTGTTCATCATGTATTGTTGTGAGTAGTTTGCCTAGGATCTTCAGGATGGTTAGGATGGATTGATCTTGTGGTTTATTTGATTTGGTCAAGCTTGATTGTTGTAGATCTCTTCTAGGCTAGATGTTCTTAATGCTGATCCTATATCTGAGAGGGTAGGATCTGATCTCAAGCTTCTTAGCATCACACCAATGTTTAAGAAGCATAGATAAGGCTAGATCTAGAGCTTACCATTAGGCTTGCTAAGAGATTAGAGGTCTTGTTTGGTTTGAGATGTATTGCTTAATGCCTGCTTGTGTAGATTCTTTACTATGTGAGAACATGTCTAGAATTGCATAGGTTTGATTGTTTCTTGACCATGAGAGTGGGAGAAACTTGTCTTAGATTTATATGTCTAGAGGTTAGCTCAAAGTTTGCTTGAGATTTGTTGACCAAGTTAGATAGCCACAATGATCAGTTCATCCCATGAATCCATCCTCAGGAACCTTCTTTGTTTATTGAAATCTTAGTCTTAATCCCGTCGCTTGCTTGTTGTTTGAGTGGTTTTTGCATTGCTCGGTTTTATTGTGTTGCTCTGTTTTCCGGATTTAACCAGCTCGACCTCCCACTCGACCTACACTCGGTCGAGTGCTTGCTCGAGTTCATCCCCAGAACTTGTGTTTATGATTTGTGATTGTCTTGTTTCATTCCTGTTTCATTCCAGTTGCATACATTTAGTTTTCAGTTCATTAATTGTCTTGCATTAGTTCATTAGTAGTAGTTTCTGTTTCTGTTCTTGCTTCATTACTTTTGCAATCATTCTGTTTCATTTGCATTTAGTTCTTAGTTCTTGTAGTTTATTTTCTGCATTTTACATTTCCATCTTAGGATTGTTAGTGACAAACAATCATTACATTTGTCTTAACTTAGATTCATATGCATATCTTAATTGTTCACAAACACTCATTTAGGATTGATACCTCTTATACTGCAACAGCATAAGGGGAATTGAAACAGCCATCCATCATTCCATTCATATCTCACCATTGCATACATTCATCATCCACCACCATATAATACTTGTTTCAATTTTGCGCCGTTGCCCATTTGAGTGTGTTTTTGTGACATTTAGGATCCATATTAGTCTAAGATTAAGTTCGTTTATACACTTGAATCTTCTGTTGCTGGGTTGAAGTTCCATTTCAGGTACCACTCGACCAGTCACTCGACCGAGCACTTGATCGAGCCAGAAGCCGTGTACATTTGGGCACCACTTCCCAGTCGACTTGACCCCCAGACGAGCCTGAGCTCAATTGTGAACCCGTTCGAATCAGTACTCGTGTTTGTTGATGCACACAAGGTCTAAAGGAAAAGACAATCTTTAAAGGCCTATTAACAACATCCACAAGTTGAACAAAGGTTTGGGAAATCAGAGAAGAAGGGTAGTTCAAGTTCAGCAAGAGGATCAAGTAATCATGGAGCAACAAGCTAACCATGAGCAGAGACCTAGGCACATTGGTGCTGGAGATGCACCCAACACTCACAACCAAAGGGCTGGAATTGTGCCTCCAACTGTAGCAAACAACAACTTGAAATAAAGAGTGGATTAATCTCCATGATCTAGGCCAACAAATTTCATGGATTGCCAATGGAGGACCCACTTGATCATTTGGATGAGTTTGACAGAATCTGTGGTCTAACCAAGATAAATGGAGTAAGTGAAGATGGTTTCAAGTTGAGGCTCTTTCCATTCTCACTTGGAGACAAGGCTCACCTTTGGGAGAAGACTCTTCCTACTGGAGCAATAACCACTTGGGATGCTTGCAAGAAGGCTTTCTTGGCCAAGTTCTTCTCAAATGCTAGGACAGCTAGATTGAGAAATGAAATATCTGGGTTTGCTCAAAGGAACAATGAGACCTTTTGTGAGGCATGGGAAAGGTTCAAAGGATATCAGACTCAATGTCCTCATCATGGTTTCAGCAATGAGTCACTCTTGAGTACCTTGTATAGAGGAGTGCTTCCCAAGATAAGGATGCTTCTTGACACAGCTTCTAATGGAAACTTCCTCAACAAGAATGTGGAAGAAGACTGGGAATTGGTAGAGAACCTTGCTCAGTCAGATGGCAATTATAATGAGGATTATGATAGAACGATAAGGAGCTCCTCAACTGATCAAGAGGACAAGTATAAGAAGGATTTGAAGATGGTCAATGAGAAACTTGACAAGATACTCCTCAGCCAGTCCAAGTCTATTCACTTCATTGGTGAAGAAGAAGCTCCAGTTCAAGAGGGGGAGAATGAGTATGCTGAGTTGTGCTACATGCAAAACCAGGGGGGATTCAAAGGCTACAACCAAGGAGGGTTCAAGAACAACAACCTCTCTTATAGGAGTACCAATGTGGCTAATCCTCAAGACCAAGTCTATCCACCTCAACAGCCTCAACAGCAACAAAACTACATCCCCAAACAACAACACCAAGTGTTCCAACCT
Source organism: Camelina hispida (assembly GCA_023657505.1). Classification (NCBI taxonomy): domain Eukaryota; kingdom Viridiplantae; phylum Streptophyta; class Magnoliopsida; order Brassicales; family Brassicaceae; genus Camelina; species Camelina hispida. Next base: position 24,661,721 of record CP094633.1, read on the forward strand.
CAGTTGTGTCCCCCACCAGGGTTTCAGACTAACCAAGGCCAGGAACAAGACTTAAGAGCAATGATGCAACAGTTGTTGATTGGGCAAACACAAGGAAAGATTGAGGAAGCCAAGCAGTTTGCTGAGTTGAACCAACGGTTAACATCACAGTACAATGATCTGAATATGAAGTTTGAGGGTCTTAATTCAAGGGTGAAGTATATGGAGAGTAACATAGCCTCTACTTCAGCTCTAAAACCCAACCAACTCCGTGGAAAAGCTGTTCAAAATCCAAGGGAGTTTACAGCCAAAGCCATTCTAATTCAAGAGGAAGAAGTCACTGAGGACAGTGAAGTCCAAGTTTGGGGGAATTCATTAGTTACTGAAGCCCCAAGTGACATTTGTGCAAAGCAACAGGAGCTCGACCTCTCACTCGACCGAGTGCATGCTCGAGTGGTCGATCGAGCTGGAGACTCCGAAGCTGTCAAGCCTGCTAAGTATATTCCTCCTGCTTACAAGCCTCCACTACCATTTCCTGGGCGTTTCAAAGCACAGAAGATCAAGGAGTTAAGGAAAATAATTGAGAGAAAGGAGATGTTGGCTAAGCAACAAGAGGAAGAAAGGGTTTTGAAAGAAGAAGCTTTGGTTGAGAAAAAGGAACAAGTGTCAGCCATTCAAGAGATCATCATAGCTTACCAAGAAGAGGAGAGAGGACCTGCCTTGGAACAGTATGAACCATATCCTCTCTATAGGGATTTTCTGCTTGATTTGTCAAAAAAGAAGGCTCAAGCTCAAGATGAGAAGGATCTTGATAACCTTGGAGGAGTGATCATCCCACTTAAGCTTAAGGATCCAGGTCCATTCTATCTGCCTTTCACAATCAGTTACCTTCACTACAACCAATGCCTTTGTGATTTGGGAGCTTCAACAAGTGTGATGCCATACTCCATAGCTCAAAAGCTTGGGAGAACTGATTTCAAATCCACTAACCTCCATGTGTGCCTAGCTGATGGGACAAATAGAGAGGTAGTTGGAAGGTTGGAGAATGTCCCACTCGAGATAGGGAAGGCAAGGGTTCATACTGATTTTGTGGTCATAGAGATGGACAAGGAGCCTGAAGATCCAATCTTATTAGGGAGGCCATTCTTAGCCACTGTTGGGGCAGTAATAGATGTTAGGGAGGGTCTTGTGACCTTGAACATTGCTGAGGATACAGTCATGAAGTTCAACATCTATAACCCAACCAACCTTCCTACCATTGATGACCAGCCTTTTACTATCAAGGACAAAGGTGGTCAAGGAGGTTTAGGTGATAAGGCAACCCCAAAGGCTGAGCTTCCACATCTAGAAGATTCTGTGGAGAAGCTTAAGAGGTCAGTTCAAGAGCTGTCCAGTATGGTTGAGGATCTCCAAGTTAAGCTGAACAAGAGGTCTTTGAGGAAAGCAAGACCAAGGCTCAAATTTATGAAGAAATATGGTTTGAGTGTTAAGAGTGAGGTGATCAATGATCAACTTCACAGTGACCAAGAAGTTCCAGGGAGGATTTCATCACCTCCTTGGTATCTAGATCAAGTCTAAGAAGGAAACCAAAGTCAAGCTTAGTGACTTTAAACAAGCTCACTAGGGAGGAAGTCCCTAAGGTATCCTTTGTAAATATGCTTAAATTTCTTAGTAGTTTTGATGTGTTTTCTTTTATGTTTTTGTTGGACAGGCTTTTAGGTGAAAATGTAGTTGGGTAAGGAGAGATGTGGACTTGGAGAAGGAGACTCACAGGCCCACTCGACCATCCCACAAGAGGTACTCGGCCGAGCTGGGTATGAATTGAGGCCCATTCGATTCCCAATCTTCTAGAACGATCAAGTGGAGGGAAGAACAAGGAGAAAAATTTTGAAATTTCAAATTTGGTCAAGGAGCTCGACCACGTGCTGGTCGAGTGTGGGGTCGAGTGGCAGCCAAAAGTGGGTCAAAGATTCCCAATTCAAATTTGAATGGTATGGACGCTCCACCCTTGTCTCCTTGTCCCCTTAGCTTCTTTATATAGTCCTTGCACGATCCTATACTTCTCACACTCTCTCATTTGCTCAAAACATTTAAATTCAAGCCTTAAAATCTCTTTCAAAGTTCATCTCTTGCTCAAGCTTTGTTCTTTCAAGTTTTTGGGTCACTAACCTATTAACTTTGAGCTTTGAGTTTATTCTCTTCAGTTTCTTTTGAAAATGTCTTCCAAGATCACCAAGAAGTCTCACCAAACCGCTACAAGCTCCATGGAACGTCGTGATGCTGACCTTGAATCAAGAGGTGAAGCTGAGAGAGTCACTCGACGGAGCACTCGATCGACCACTCGACCGAGTGGCGGTTCGAGCACTCGATCGAGCCAGATGCCGTGTCCAAGGAGAGAGCCTGTTGAGGAAGATCCTGAGAGGACTGAGAGTGAGGAGGAAAGGGAGCCTACTCTCAATGAATTTATGAGGAGACACAAGGCCAAAGGAAAGAGGCCAGCTGTTGAAGTTGAGCAAGAAGAGAGTGAAAGTGAAAGTGAGGAGGAGAGTGAAGAAGAAGAATTGATGGATGATGGAGAAGCTGAGTCTTGTGGGCTGTCAAAGAGGCAGCTTTATGATGCTTTCATGAGGATGAAGTTCATGGGAACTAGATATCCTCACAAGGAGACCATGGAGAAGCTTACCATTGATGAGGTTGTGGAATACCTCTTTGAGAAGAGCAATCTCACCAAGTTCATGGGGCTGTGCGTGGAAAGCTACAAGGAGAAAAGCTATGAGTTCCTAGCCACTGTCAAGCTGCACACATATGCAAAGAAGAGTGGTGAACATGGAGCTGGTCACATCTCCTTTACTATCAAAGGGAAGAAGCATGAGCTTTCAATGAAGGAGATAACAAATGTGTTTGGATTTGAGGTTGGGAGCAATAGGAATTTGATGATCCCAAGAGAAGAACTCTTAGCTGTGTGGGAAACCATTGGGGATAACAAGTACTACTCATCCTCCAACTCCAAGAGCTCAAGGATAAGGAGCCCAGTTGTAACACCCCAATTTCTTAACTCTAATTGGGCCGGGTTGTTTTGTTATTAAATCTAGCCCTTAAGACCTAATTAAGTTGATCAAAACGACAAGATTATATGTGTATTGTGTGTGTGCTCGTGGATACATAGGTATGTATACGCATCTATCGCCGTCGCTGGTTTTACAAAGGGAAGAGATCTTGAGCAAAACCCTAAGTCAATAAGAGTGAGATTGTTGTAGCCGTCGTGGTCCTCTACTATTTCCGTGAGTCTCGTGGAGGAGAAGCGTGGGTAAAGGTCTGTTGTTCTCGTTGGTCTTCGTCGGTCACCACTGATCACCACCGATCGCCACCGTTGGTCAGTCAACCATCATCTTTCACCGGAGATGTCACCCGCTGACACCGGAGCAGCCGTAGCCCATCGTCGAGGCCATTATAAGTAAGGAAACCTAGATTTGTTTTATAACTTGGGCTGTAAGTTACTGACTGTTGTAGACCAAATCCTTGATTTGTTGCTTGCTTGTGATGTATGTTGCTGAGCCATGGGAATGAGGAAGTAGCCACCGTGTGACTAAACCGTCACGTGAAGCCTTCGAGGAGATCCGCCGAGAAAAGTTGGAGAGAGAGGTAAACGGCGAAGCTTAGTCTCGTGCATGTTTGTGTTGTGTTGTTTTGTTGATTATTGAACTGAAAACTAAACCAGCCTAAACCAAGAGATCCTTAGAGTAGTTTAATTCCCTGAACCGAGACTTAATTATCGTGAACGAAGGAAATGGTTTGTGGTGTGTGTGATTAGTGTTATATGGGATTGTCGAACCTGAAAGCATGTAATACGTGTGGTCACGTGAATTGGTTTATGGAGTTGGTGTAGCATTACGTCTTGTGGTGGTTAATATTAAATTGTTAGTTTTGGTTTAGTTTAATTATTAAATCATTCTAATTAATTTAATCGGAGGAATACCAGTTTATCAAGACTTAGAAGTTGGTTTGGATATTAGATTAAAGTCATTATTGTTTGGAAATAATCATTGATCGGTTAATCTCAACCGTTGCAGATTGAGGATTGTTGCTATTTCTAAACCGTGGATTCAATCCAATAGCTAAGGTGAGGGTGGTATTTGCGGATAACAGTAACCTCTTTCCTTATGTACTCTTCGATAGTTGCTGAGTATAGACTCAAGAATTGTTTGTTAATTGAATGTGTTTGCGTGGATTTGTGTGCAAGGTAAAGTAGGTTGTTAGTAACATGATATATGTGAAGCATATTAGCTACATGATATGATGTTATGAATTAACTTATATATTATATTATAAATATAATTATGAACATACATGAGAATGAGAATGAGAAAAGAAAAGATACTTGAGGATGTTGGACTGGAATGGACCGACGGGTTCATTGCAGGTCATAAACCGCTGACGAGCAGTACGGGAAGAATCGAGCTATGGGCCGTGGTCTTCCAGGAATGGGGTTTGTGAGCCAGAAAAAGTGATAATGGCCAAACCTATAAGGAAAGTAAAAATTATTAAGTAATGTAAAGAAACAGAAATGTTTAAATGTGGTAGTTGCCACAGAAATGAATAAACTAAGATGAAAGTTATTGAGGAGAAATAAGATGTTTGCTTGTTTGTTTGATTGATAAACATTCTGAATCTATGCTAAGTAATAGTTGTTGATTATATTTGGAACGTTTTTACTGTATGTCCAGTGGGCAGAGTTTGATCTCCTCACTGAGTAAACTTGTTTACTCACTCCCTTCTTTCCCTTTTTACCAGGTTAGTAAGTCTCAAGAGTTGCATCTTGAAGTTTGTTCGTTGGTGAATTTTAAAGAAAGATATGTTTTTGGCCAGACCGGATGGATTACATGTTGTTCCGTCTTTTGTGACGGTACGGGTGTTACACCAATCCTAAGGTACTTCCACAAGGCTCTTGCCAATACCTTCTTTGCAAGGAAGGAAACTGGGAACATCAATGAGGGGGAGCTAAAGATGATTGACTTGGCTCTCAATGGAGTCATCTTACAAGCAAGGAATTGTACCATCATCCTTGGGAGCACAGTGGAGACTGACCTAGGAATGGTGCTCATTGACCACATGATTCAATTGAGAAGTTGGGTAGGAAAGTTGGAGAACAAAGGGTCAAGAGGAGCACTTACCATTGGAAGCATCATCACTCCAATCCTACAAGCTGCTAGAGTTCCACTTAGAGGAGAAAGGGTCTCACCAAGATGGGTTGACTCAAGCTACCTCACTTATACTCTCATCCTAGCCAAGGAGATGCATCAAGGGAACCACATCTTCAACTTTGAGCTTCCAACACTTGGGAAAAAGCAATTCATATTGCCTAACCAAGAGCTCACCACCATTCAAGAAGGAGCAAACATTGATTTTTGGCCAGCTGAGGAGCATTGGTTTGATGGAGTGATTCAACATAGAGTTGAGGAAGCTGGGAATGCACAAGTAGCTGATGGAGAGGAGCAGTTCTACTTTGAAGATTATGAGCCCAACCCAAGAGATAGTAGAGGAGTGTGGGAGAATGCCAAGAAGTTGACTCTTTTGCAAAAATGGGGCAAGTGGCATGGAAAGAGGATTGATAAGCTGAAGAAGAAGGTGACCAACATGGCTAAGTCTATCAAAGGCTTGAAGAAGGAGATTGCTGAGCTGAAGAGTGGAAACTCATCTCCTAGCCATTCAAGCCCTTTGAGGAGAAGTAGCTCAACTAGAGCACTTTCACGGGTTGCAAACCCTGTGGAGTCAGCTAGGGCTTCAATGTATGAGCCAAATCAGAGGAAGAGGAGCTCAAGTACCCGAGAACATCAATCTTCGAGGCACTCGGCCGGGTCACTCGAGCACCCACTTGACCGAGCACCTCCAATGCACTCGGCCGAGTACCAGCCCAGATCACCCTATGGCTTCCCACCTCCAGCTGCTTATCCAGGTTATCCAAGTTACCCTCCCATCCCACCTCAATGCTACATGGATCCAGCTCTCTACCAGCAGTTTTGCCATCAGAAAGCTCACCATTTTGACACCCGCGGTCCAGCTCGACCCCCCCACTCGGACACGTACTCGACCGAGTCACGGTCGATCGCCGTCGTCGAGCTGCCCCAAAGTCCATCTCCAAGCCACCAGCCTGACCCCAACTACTCCTATGACAGCATGCAGATGGATGTGGACAACTTCTTCCATAACCCCTAAGGTACCATCATCACCTTCACTTGTAAATACCATTGCATTTGATATTGTGTTTTGTTTTGTTTTTAAGTCTTGAATCCTCTTACAAATTTCTTTCACACAGAGGACTATGTGATTTAAGTTTGGGGGAGGGTTTGAGATAGCATTTGATGTTGTGTTTTGTGTTCTTATTTCAAATTTTTATCATCATCATGTTAGCACTTGCATAGCATCTAAGGCATAGAAAAACCATAAAAATTTGAAAATTTTTGAAAAAAATCTTCATAAAAAAGAGTGTTCATGTAGTTTGCATTGCATATTAGGATCTTGTTTAGCATATTTCATGTAGGATTGTATAATATTTGCATTAGGGATCTATGATGAGTTTGCCTTGCTAGCTAGCTTATTCACTAGACTAGGATCAATGCCCAAGTTGATAGTACTTTGATGCTAGTTGAGTAGTTAGAAGAATAAGATTGAACCAAGCCTTGAATTCCTGCATTGCATTTGGTCTAAATTGAAGCATGTTGTGATTTGAAACCATTTCCTATTTATAAAAACCTAATATTGACTTATAATTATCAATATGTGCATTGCTTTAAACTCATGGATACCATATACATACTTGGATCATCTTTCTCCTTTTCACCACTCTTGTTTATCCAAGTAGCTGATTTCCTCATTAAGAATCAGTTCCCCTACCCCTAAACCAAACCTTCTTTCAAGCCTTGTTTATTCTTGAGTGTGTGAGGCCTATTTTTTGGGATTGAGCTTGGTAGAAAGTGTTAGGTTTGAACTGACAAGAGTAAGACCTTGTGTAGTTCTAGTTTGCATTTTTCAAACTAGATAGGACTAGTTGGTTCACTTGTTAGGTTTGGGACTTGACTGTTATGAAAAGAAAAGAAAGAAAAGAGAAAGAAAAAGGGTAGAGTCTTTAAGAGGAGAATGGATCTAGTTAAGGAAAAAGAAAAAGAAAAGAAAGAAAAGAAAAGTCTAGCAAAAAGCTTGTATGTCTTGAGAAAAAGAAGAAAAGAGAACCATAGCAAATAAGTGAGAATCCCCCACCCCACTAGAAAGATCAAATAAGAAAACATCTCCTAAGACTTGAAAACCAAAAGAGAAAAGGGTTAAAGAGAAAAGAAGAAGTTAAGGGTAGCACTAGGATCATTTGGGTTTAGATTGATAGGATGAAGTCTTCGGGTGCCTTTGGGTAGACAAGGTTTTATTCTTGTATGAGTCTAGGTGTTCTTACCTTTAGCATTCTTCTAAAGCTCAATCCATTTTCATGAGAGAACCTTGATATTGATAAGCCCTACTCTAAAAAGAGACCATCATTGTCTCAAAGCCTTTGTTTCCAAGCCAAATGAGTTTAAGCATTGCATAGAATTGATCCATGTTCTTGTTTAATGAATGTTAAATGAAATGGTTGATTTGAATGCATGTGGATGTCTTAGGCTGAAATCAATAAAGGTTGTGAAATGCTTGTCTAAAGTATTTAATTCCAGCTCATTCAACTTGCATCTTAGTATTAGTAACTTGGACATTGATTATAGATGGTCTATTTGCAAGCTTTAGGAGCTGAGATCCCACTTTCAAACCTCACTTACCTTCTTATGTCTTTGATTATTTGCTTGAGGGCAAGCAAAGACTAAGTTTGGGGGTGTTGATGTTCATATATTTTACCTTGTTTTCCCTTAGTTTATTCACATCTTTTGCATCTTTTGCTATCCATTTAGGCCATTATTATGTAGCTTTAGCACTAATCATGCATTAAGTTTAGTTGCATTGCATTTGCATCTCTTCATGCATAAACAGGTGATTTTGGAGATTATGGAGCATGGAAGCAATGGAGAAGAGATGTGAAGCAAGCATGAGGAGGAAACAAGGGAGTTAAGGCTGAAACAACAAGGTCCGGAGTCCAACTCGACCGCACACTCGACCAGACACTCGACCGTGTGCTGAGGAGGACTCGACCGAGTGTAGATTGCACGTGAGAAGCCAGCTCGACCCCTCACTCGACCGAGCACAGGTCGAGTTGACCGAGCCGTTGACTACTTTGACTTTTTCTATTTTTATGGCTTCCACTACCCCACTATATAAGGCTTTGTACCTGCAGCCACCAAAGTGCCCAGCTTTTTAGATATTCTCTAAACCTAGTTTTTACCTTTTTTAGCTTTATTCCTTTTGCATTTTTATTTTTAAGATCTTGTACTTTCTTAAAAAAGAAGACTAGATTCTTGTATTTTATTGGTTCAATAACTTTCAAGATATTGAGAATTTGAGTTTCATCCTTTCATCAATAATATAGATCTTTGTTTTATCTTTCTAATAATGCAAGTTTCAATATTTTCTGGGTTTTTGACTTTGTTCATCATGTATTGTTGTGAGTAGTTTGCTTAGGATCTTGAGGATGGTTAGGATAGATTGATCTTGTGGTTTATTTGTGGTTTATTTGATTTGGTCAAGCTTGATTGTTGTAGATCTCTTCTAGGCTAGATGTTCTTAATGCTGATCCTATATCTGAGAGGGTAGGATCTGATCTCAAGCTTCTTAGCATCACACCAATGTTTAAGAAGCATAGATAAGGCTAGATCTAGAGCTTACCATTAGACTTGCTAAGAGATTAGAGGTCTTGTTTGGTTTGAGATGTGTTGCTTAATGCCTGCTTGTGTAGATTCTTTACTATGTGAGAACAAGTCTAGAATTGCATAGGTTTGATTGTTTCTTGACCATGAGAGTGGGAGAAACTTGTCTTAGATTTATATGTCTAGAGGTTAGCTCAAAGTTTGCTTGAGATTTGTTGACCAAGTTAGATAGCCACAATGATCAGTTCATCCCATGAATCCATCCTCAGGAGCCTTCTTTGTTTATTGAAATCTTAGTCTTAATCCCGTTGCTTGCTTGTTGTTTGATTGGTTTTTGCATTGCTCTGTTTTTATTGTGTTGCTCTGTTTTCCGGATTTAACCAGCTCGACCTCCCACTCGACCTACACTCGGTCGAGTGCTTGCTCGAGTTCATCCCCAGAACTTGTGTTTATGATTTGTGATTGTCTTGTTTCATTCCTGTTTCATTCCAGTTGCATACATTTAGTTTTCAGTTAATTAATTGTCTTGCATTAGTTCATTAGTAGTAGTTTCTGTTTCTGTTCTTGCTTCATTACTGTTGCAATCATTCTGTTTCATTTGCATTTAGTTCTTAGTTCTTGTAGTTTATTTTCTGCATTTTACATTTCCATCTTAGGATTGTTAGTGACAAACAATCATTACATTTGTCTTAACTTAGATTCATATGCATATCTTAATTGTTCACAAACACTCATTTAGGATTGATACCTCTTATACTGCAACAGCATAAGGGGAATTGAAACACCCATCCATCATTCCATTCATATCTCACCATTGCATACATTCATCATCCACCACCATAATAAACCTTGTTTTATAAAGTTGGGGTACGAATTCAACATACCCCCTTAGCTGGGGTATGAAATTACCGATTTTCCTGCAATAAACATGTACAGTTTGGTTTAGTATGGTTCAATTTTCTTCAGTTTATGATTTATTGGATTTGTAAAAACTTAATTAACATAAACTTATTTGTAACTTTATTTGGTTTCTTTTTGAAACAACCCAACCCATTTTTTTCTAATATAATAAATTACTAGTGATATGTCACTAACAACAATCAAATACAACCAGCGGAAATACTAAAACATTAAACCATAAATTATCCAACAATAATCCAATAATGAATAAACCAATAACTAGTGATTAACCAATAATCAATAACTAATGATGTCATAAAGCAAATAACCAGCATCGTACCATCATTCTAATAACAAACTCTACCAACCTAAAAAATCCATACATCAAACAATCGAGCCACTAGAACACCCTTCTTGGTGTTGATTGACACCCACACTAGCACTTGAGTTCACAGGTGTTACAAGTCTCCCCCACCAACATAGATTTATCCTCGAATCTCGAACAACCATCAACAAAGGACTCTTGTGCAACCGTATCTACAGCCTGCACTTCCAATGACCGATCTACGAAGGTTACCTTCAGACAATAGATTTACGTTATAGACATCATTTGCTCTCAAGTTTTGGATTTTCCTTACTCAAAGGTCACATGGAAAGATCATATAGTGATTTGTAAGGATGGTAAACAATTAATTAAAGCCTCCTGAACATAGCAAACCGTCCATCAAATATGGGTGAACCCAAGGGGCAGGAGTTGACGTGGGGCCCACTAAGCGAGGTGGGCCCGTGGCTTGGAAGTGGACATGGACTCACTAAACAACGTGACAGTCGGGGCGTTGCAAGTAGTATCAGAGCCAAACTAAGACGAGTCTGGACTCGAGTACGCTCACACCATTGAGGATAAAGATCTTGGTGCGCAACGAGGATGTTGCGGTCTATTAGTGGGGGTGAATTATGACACCCGAGTTTGCGGAGAGGTTTAAAAGAATTGATTTGACCACCTATGTCACCAAAGTTCACTTATCTTTTCGGTCAAAGGTCCTGAGAGAACCCACAGTTAAACGTGCTTATGCTGGAGTAGTTTCAGGATGGGTGACCTTCTAGGAAGTGATTGTTGGAACTGTGCGAGTGAGGAAAAAACACAGGGAAATATTATGTGCTGATTTGTAGGGATGGTAAACAAATCATTAAAGCCTCCAGGACGTAGCAAACCGGCCGTCGGATGTTGGTGGGCCCACAGGAGTGGACATTGGGCCCACTAAGCAAGGTTGGCCCATGGGCTGGAAGTGGAAATAGGTCCACTATGCAAGGTGACGGTCGGGACGTTACAATCAGGCCTTAGTCCGCATATCATAAGGTAAAGGAAGTTCAATATTCGTGTCTCGGGTTGCCACCCTAGAGCGCACCCTCATATCTTCATGATAAGCTGATATACCGATCTCACTCTCAAAATACAAATTCTCGGAGGGTGAGTGTACTAGAAGAACTAAAGTTCCCCAAAGAGTCATTCAGGACAAACTGTCCTTAGAGCAAACAATTCATAATATGTATGAGTCATATCTTCTGTCCAAATCTCCCTCTCATGGCTCCCGTAAAACATCTTAATGTCCTACCAACCATATATTCCTTCACTAGAATACCTCATGACCACCACAAGGGTAAAAAAAACACCATAAGGGCTGCCACCAAGGCTAAACATATGCCCAAAAGAACCGCCATCAAGGCCAACCAAATGTCCAAATGGACCGCTAACAAGGCTAAACAAATGTTCACGCGAACAGCTACAAAGGCCACACATCCCAAAGGACCGCCACTAAGGACCACACATCCTGAAAGACCGCTACTAAGGTCCAGACATTTCTAAGGACCACCACTAAGGCCCACACATCCTAAAGGACCGTCAGTAAGGCCCACACGTCGGGAAGGACCGCCACTAAGGCCAGTATCCAGAAGGACCATTACAAAGACCACATAAATGTCTCAAAAGACCGCCAACAAGGCCACATGATGACTCGAAAGTCCACCACAAAAGCCACACAAATGTCACCAAGGCCACACACCCTCGAAAAATGGACACATTCTATATCCTCATTAAAAGCATTCCATTTTTATAAACTTTCAAATTTTTAGAAGTCTTAATAGTATTTTCTTTCTCATGCTAACGCAAGTCAAATCTAAGAAAAAACTCATCTTAATAATCAATAAATGTCAGAAGCGTTACAACCTCAAAGAAAAATACATAATGAAAATAAGATACACCCACAAAGCTAAAACACCAGCTGGAACCCAATGACCTTGATACATCATCGCTTACATGTCAAATTGATCAAAACATTTAACGGTGGACTAATGTTGTTTGAGTCAATATAGGAATACAAGTAACGATTCGAAGTCTAAGGTAGTAAATTTGAATTATATAATGCTTTAGGTAGAAAAACACACAGATCTGTTGTTTGGGTAGAAATTTACACTTTTGAAATCGTACGGGTTGAAATTTAACCTTTTCCCAACCCATGATAGACAAGCTCAAGCTTCGGCCTGCTTCTCGAACCACTTCTTGAACCTTGTGTTCATCTTCACCTCTGGATCCAAAGTCTGTTCTTCAACACCATCACAATCCCTCAGAACTCTCATCAAAGAAATCTTCTTATGCTGAATTTCCTTGATCCTCCTCTCGGGATCCCTCATTGGTCTTGCTTCCATAGTCATGTTGGACTGAAGATTTGCAGGAGTCTTAGCCAACAACTCATCATCCTTGTGAAACACTTTCTCAGCATAGACACATGGAAAACCTTGTGAAATGCATGCATAACATCGACACATGCAACCGGTCCCACCTGCTCAACCACTCTGAACAGACCCATGTACCTCAGACTCAACTTAGTCTTTGATAGTGACTTGTTCGGACCCTGCAATATGGCCATCTTGAGGCACACTCTGTCATCAACCTGAAACTCGAGATCCTTCCTCCTATTAGCGACATAACTCCTCTGCCGATTCTGAGCTTCCTTTAAGTTCATTTTTAGAGCCCAAATCTTCTCTTAGATATCATGAACAAAATCCGCACCATTTAGGCTCATCTCCACCACCTACGTCTAGTATAACAGTGTACAACATGACCTCCCATACAAGGCCTCATAAGGAGTAATCCCAATAATCGTATGATCATTGTTATTGTAAGAAAACTCTACCAAGCTCATAAGATCTGCCCAGTGTCCACCCCAATCAAGCATACACATCTTTAGCACTGTGACCCAACTAGCTACATCATTCTTCATCCCAATCGAGTGATACTACCGTTTGATGTACATCTTAGTCACTCTTGGATGAATAAAAAGCATGCTTGAATGAGTCTCTTTCAGAATCTTCCACCTCAACTCCTCATTCTTGGGCACACGGATCTGACCGTGCACAAGAATGGTACTGTCGGCGGTGACTTGATACTGTGAACCAACATCCTTGGAGACTTTCCCCACCCCCTCATCCTTCTCCTAAGCCAAAAGAACTCTACTCAGAAAGTCTGCTCGATCAGCTACCTCCAACCCCAAAGGCTCCTGTAAAATAGAACACAATCTCAATTCACTAATCTCACACCACATACTTCATATCATGCTCCTGGGCCGAAGCCGCCCGCTTCTGACTCAGAGCATTTTCAACAAAATTAGCTTTACCAGGGTGGTAAGCTATATCCAGATCATTATCTACAACCAACTCCATCCTTAGCCTCTACTTCAAATTTAGCTTAGACTGAGTGAAAATATACTTCAGCCTCTTATGATTTGTAAACACATGTATCTTCCCCTCATAAAGATAAGAGCTCTATATCTTCAAGGCGAAAACCACATCAGCAATCTCCAAGTCATGAGTAAGATAGTTGTCCTCATGCCAAATCGATCTTGGAGAACCAAGTATTACCTGTCAACTGATCCAACAACTCATCGATTATTGGAAGAGGGTATTTGTTGTTCATAGTGACCCGGTTCAGATCCCGATAATCAATAAACAAGCAAACACTTCCGTCCTTCTATTTAACGAAAAATACTGGCGCTCCTAACTAGGAACTGCTAGGACATATGAATTCCTTGCTCAACAAATCCTCCAACTGCTTCTTCAGCTCTGCCATCTATGGTGGAACCATCTTGTAAGACGCCTTAGATAACAACATCGTTCCTGGTTCCAACTCAATCAGGGATCAGACTGAGATGGTGGTAACCCCTACAGCGACTGAAATACATATTCAACTCCTAAACAACCCGAATACCTCCAACTATAGACTATCCTACCGACTCGGGCATAGAAATTGTAACCATATAGGCCTCACAACACTTTTCGTTCACCGTCTCTGCCTCCATGGCCGAGATCACGAGACTCATTGAAGTCGATGTCACCTCTTATAACACCAACTTTCCTTTTGGCCTCTCAAATTCCACACTACCCTAATGTCAATCTAGATGTACTCTATAAGATCTAACAAATCCATACCAAGAATGACAACATACAACTTCATGTGACTGATATTCAAATCTGCTGACATAGACTCTTGCAATATGAATATCAACACCTCTCGCCCATCCATGAACCGCTAGTAACTTGCCTCCCGCAACCATAATGGCTCCAAACTGCTCACGGAGATCTCTGGTATTGCCGCTCTCGGCACACTTTGGGGTAATGAAGCAATTAGTTTCTCTAGAATCAAGCAAGACATGAAACTTAAACCTGCCAACCAATAAGATCCCAACACAAACCTCATGTATTTAGAACCTTACATTTTATCACTAGCAATCATAAAATCCAAACTACCGAAATTCACCAAGCCTAAGTCTCAGAAGTAAGACATGTGATTTCTCTAGCACTGGTTCCACCGGTCTCCACAGTCAAGTACACCTTAGGCATCTGCTCAATCTGTCCCATCGGCTGCACTTCCAGCTGCATTCAAGGCTGCACTCCAGACTGCAACCGCCATATGCTGCAACTTGGGACACTTGGACTTGATGTGCCCTCACTCTCTACAGTGGTAACACATTCGAGCTGCCGCCTGAGCTGTCGTCTGAGCACCCCTCTGATAACAGTTTGCCACATTGTGGTCTATACTACTGCATCATGACATCCTGCACCACTCGGCTTCTGCGTGCCCGCCCACTTCCTCCTAGTTCCCTGTATAGACTTACCGCCCTTGCCAGACTGACTGTCACAGCCTGGACCCTCATGTCATCCTCGATCTCAGTTGCGGTATCAACCAACTCCACCCTCATGGCGTAGTTCCTCCCTCTACAATGGATCCACATGTCGTCACGAAGCGCCTTCATGAGCCTCCTTACCCGAGCCTCTTAAGACTCCATCAGTCGACCCCATACACTAAGAGTTGACTGAACTCTTCATCTACTTCACAAAGTCCCCTATATTAGCTCCCTACGTCAACTGCATGTATCACACCACCATCCGATCTAGTTACCCTCGAGGGAAATACTTGCGGTTGAACTCCTCTACAAAGTCACCCTATATTATCTCTCTCTGCACTCTCCTGACAGCCACCTACCTCCACCACACACGAGCATCATCTACTAGGTAATGAACTCCTAGGTTAATCTGGTACTTATCAGAACACATGAACGACTGGAAGTTGCATTCCATTCTCATCCTCCACGCATCAGCCACACAAGACTTGGTACTACCAATGAACGAACACGTCCCGATCTTCTGTATCTACCCCAACACTAGAATGTAGTGTGAGGGCTCCTCTTATCCCGCAGCCCTGGGCTGCTGCACCCTTTTCACCTCATGTGCCACCACCTGAGCCTGTACCGGAAAACCTCCTGGTAATGTCTCCAATAGCTGCGTCAACAAGTCCGCAATAGGTTCATCTCGACCAGGGCATCCACCTGTTGAGACCCCACACCTGGAAGACTGGCACCACCAGCCAAACCGATATTGACACTGTCCACATCGGCTCCACAGGCTCCAATGTCCCTATTGGCATCTCCACCAGCCAAACCCTCTGGCCCCTCCTGAAATGCATGCGAATTAATACAAAACTGAAACGAGCACATCCCATACATACTAACAACTTCACAACAATCAAATACAACCAGCAGATATACCAAAACATTAAACGAGCAATTGTCCAACAATAATCTAATAATGAATAGACCAATAACCAGTGGTTCAACTATAATCAATAACAACTGATGTCATGAAGCCACACATCAAACAACCGAGCCACTAGAACATCCTCCTCTTCATTGCCTTGATTCCATGACCATACTTTCACTTTACCTGCACCACAAAACAATGAGATGAGTAAGTATTGTCTGAAACGACTGCACCCGCATTCTCAATCCTTGCATAGGATCAACGGGCAGCGATCTCACCGGAACCCCATAATTTCGACGAGACAATCAGCGTAGAAATCGCTTCTTACAAAAACTCCCACAAATACACTAACCACCCCTAGCGACAGAGTAACATGAGAGGCGGGCTGGAATATTTGATTCCGTTTAGCCAAAGAAAACACTTCTTCACGAATACTCCGATTCACTATCAACTCCTCCAGTGTCGAGCATCACCTCTATCTGGTGTCGATCAACACCCAGCGCACCACTTGCAAACCATCACACATTGTGTCGATCAGTACCCTCTGAAGTGCGTGGTTTTTGTCACTTCAATCTTTTACCTCAAAAGACCGCACGACGGCTGCAAGTGCACAGCTAATCGGTAGTAGTATTTAAAGATCGATCCCACAGAGAGAGAGTTGTTCTTTAGAGAATCCGTCGGAAGAGATGTAAGGCTAGGAATCAATAATAATGGGGATTTGGTTGTCATGGTCGTAAGAAAATAAACGTAAATAAAAGCAAGTAAAATAAATAGGAAAAGTGTTGGGCATCAAGGGGAATCACAGGGGATCAATGATCTATCTATCTAGAAAAGTTAAGGATTAGTTTGTTTATCTAAACTTGAACTACGAAACACGAATGAACCGTTAACTTTTAGATCACAAGCTAACCGTCTAAGATCCCTATACTCCGAGACTCAACTTTCGCAGGCAACGACGCATAGATCAAAGCATTTAAAACAGGTTCGATTCTAATCCATGAAGTTCCATAGGTAAGTGGTATGTGCTTCCTATGACACGACACAAATCTAAGCTAGGTCAAGTACATATGCAAGTTTTTGTCGACGCACACACACCTTTATATCATAGTTAGTTCATGAGGCTAACTTAAAGCATTAAGCAAAGACTTAGAATTAAAGTATAGAATAAATAGAATATAAATCTAACAAACCCTAAAAATTGCCACCGAAACGAAGATCATCTCCCCCCTTTGATTATCCCTTTAAATCCAACTAGAAAACTACTCTAGCATGTTTAAGGGAATCACCAAAGCAAGGTTTAATAAACATAAAAGAATATATAGAGAAAAGTGTTTTAGATATTACTTCAATGATTGTCAAACAAAGTTGTAGGATCTTCTCCCTTATGAAAACTAGAACAATGCAATTAGAATAGAAAAGAGTTTGGTGATCTCCAAGGGCGACGAACGGCGGACGGCGAGAGAGGTTGTGTAGCTTCTCTGGTTGTTTTAGGGCTGCTCCCTTAGGGAATGAATGAGGCACAATGAAGACACAATGAAGACACACTCTAAATCCTAGGGCTTAGATGAGTATTTATAGGATTTTGTAAGGGTAAAAACGTCATATCTTGTTAAGTGCATGACAAGGGGCGGCATACAAAAGTTTTAGACTGTCGTGACTCCTCCGGGCCAGGCTGCTGTGATGGTTGCTAATCAGGCCGTCATTAAAGGCCCATCAGCAGGATGGTTCTCCATACATCGGTTTATAACACGTCTCGGTAAATTGGGCATATCTTCCTGGTGAATGAATCGATTGACTTGATTTTATTTCGAGGAGAAGGATGACTCTTTCAGCTTTCCATAGACACCAAGCACGTCAAAATTTTAGTTCTGGAAGTTCTTCAAAAGTAGCTCGTACTGTAAAGCTATGAATCTACCCTGAAACGTATTTTCCTTGTCTTTTGGTCGTTCTTAAAACCTGTAAAACTTTCTTGAAACCTAAAATACTTGATAATAAACAATAAAGCCTTGAAATCATATCAAACTCTTCCAAAATGCATACTAAAACTATAGCTAAAATGGGTAAAATAATGATGTTATCAACTCCCCCAGACTTAGACTTTCCTTGTCTTCAAGCAAACAATAAAAGTAAATCATGGAAAAGAGGTTTTGAAAGTCATGGGAATTCTCTTATCTTAGGGGATATTGTCTTTGCACTCTTCTTCGCCTTGACATTAGGAACTTACATTTGTAATCGCCCATGAGAATCATCAACGCTCCTTGATCCCACAATTCTTTGGAGTTTCCGGAATCTCCATTGTTATCTTTTTACATAAATTAAAGCAATAATAAAAAGTGCAATATTACCAAGGGAAGATCGATCAAAGGATTGTCGACTCTCTTCAAGCCAAGACTTTCTTCGTATGATTCATTTTCTCTCCCTTTCCTCACTTCCAAGGAATCTATTTCTCCCTAATTTTCTAGGGTATCATTTTTTTTTATAGATCCCTTGCTCTTTTTTTTTAGATATTGGACAGGCTTCCATGAAACCCAAAGTATGCACGAGTTTACGCAACATCCCTTGGCCCACTTCTTTGCTACCTATATACTTATTCTTTCTACTTTTTTTTTCTCTTTTTTTGTTCTTTTTCTTTTTTTTAGAGTTTCGAAGTGAAGAGAGAGGGAAACATACTTTTGAAGAAGTGCAATATCTTGTGTGGCTTGAACGTAGAGATCTAGTCCAATGTATACCAATTCCCAGGACTTGATAATGAAGTCCGGTTTAGGTCCTATAAAATTTAAAGACAATGTTAGATCATCTGAATATCCACCGAATACGGACTTTGGGGATTGTTGAATCGGCTCACAGTCTTTCCAAACTTTGGTTCTGTTGTCAAGCATAATCAAGAGTCATAAAAGTGTTAATCCAAATCAAATAAACCGTTAGAATAGGATCATAATCCCCTACTAGTTTTGACTCAAAAAAAAATGTGACTCGATAAAAACGTCAAAATTATTGATGTAAAAAGTGGAAAGATGTCTCAAGTCAACAAAATAGAAAGTAGCATTAGTATAGGATGAAACATCCTTCCTCCCAGACGTAAATCACACCGTCCTCGGTGGGAAAAAAGAAAGAGTTGAGGATTAAAAATCATAAAGAAAAGTTTAGGGTTTAAGAACAATGTCACCTTGATGGAATTATATCTTGTCGACTCTTAAACGTTTAAAGGTTGCCCAATAATTGTCTAGAGGTCGGCTGTGGAATGAAAATGTGGTGACTAACCGTTTGTACTTCCTTTGGTTGCTTGACATCGAGTTTGAACTAGGCTAAGTTCATTCAAACTGTGTTTGATATATCTCTAAATGCATCCTCCTTGAAACAAAAACCTAAAACCATCAATAATAATGATAAAATAAAATTAAGAAAAACATACCTAAATGATAGAATGGTGATGGTTGGTGGTAGGATGGTGGTGGTTTGGAGAAGTCTCGCGTTACATGGATGAACGGTCGCAGACGATAGCAGATGGTACGGTGGGCATGGTACGCGTTACACAGGACATGGTACACGGTACGTGATACGTAGTGCACGGGACATGGTGATGTGTGTGGAATTTCACTTCAATGTCTTACGTTAAAAGACCACACGAATACTGCAAGTGCACAGTTGATCGGTAGTAGTATTTAAGGATCGATCCCACAGAGACGAATAAATCACGTCAAGAGTTTTCTTAGAGAGGAATATGGCTAAGACAATAATAAGATGGGGTCTTTTTTGGTTGGGTTTGTCACTAAAGAAATCAATAACTAAATGCGAACAAACTAAGAAAATATAAATGGACGGAATGTTGGGCTGTAGGGAATTCACAGGATATCAAGCACCGGTGTAAGCCTAAAGGGAATAGGTATGGAAATTCAATGCTAAACGTTCATGGACTACGAAACGGGAGATAAGCTACTCACTAATCACCTATCTAAAGTCTATATACTCCGTTATTCAACTTATGCAGGCAACGACGCATATATCCTAGCAATTAAAGCAAGTTCGATTTTAATCCGTAAAGTTCTATAACTCAACTGACGCAGGTTATAACACGATACTTGTTTAGGCTATTGCGAGCGAGTTTACAACACTTGTGTTGTGTAAAACGCCTATGATCAATCACTAGTTAGCTAATCAAGCAATATGCATTAAAAATAAACCTAGAACAAAGAACTAAGATGAACTAAACCAGATTTAATTACCCTTAAACAAACGATAACATGAATCCCCTTTGAAACCCTATTATCCAACAAGTAAACTACTCACACATTTTCATGCAAATCAAAATCATATGAATAAGATATTGCATACAAGATTAGAAGTATGAGAAAAGGGTTTAGAGATCTTCTCTGGGATACAAAGTAGATGATTCTTCTTCTTTAAACAAGTAGGAAACTGAAATTAAAGAAAACTAGAAAGATGTTGGTGACTTCAAAGGCAACGGGGATGACTTCCAAGAGAGCTGTAGATGAACGAACTTCGACGGCTGAGTAGAGTTCTAGGGACATCTCTAGGGCTGCTGCTGGAGGCGTGGGTGAATAATTAAGAGGCAGAAAGAATCACCTTCTAAGCACACACTGAAACCCTAGGTCTTGAAGAGTATTTATAGGATTTTGTCTTAGATTAAGGTTTGTAAGGGTAAAAGCATATTTCCTTCTTGAGTGCAGGAGAAGAGGCGGCAAAAGAGGCTTCTGGACCGTGGAGGAGGCTTGGACTGGGCCGCAGTGATGGTCGCTGTTCAGGCCGTCAATAAAAGCCCATCGGCTGGATTGGTTCTCCTTACGTTGGTTTATAACACGTTTCGGTAAATCGGGAATATCTTCCGGATTGTTGAATGGATTGACTTGATTCTACTTCGAGGAGAAAGATGACTCTTCAAGCTTTCCGTAGAAACCAAGCATGATATAATTTGAGTTTTGGAAGTTCTTCAAAAGTGGCTTGTACTGTAGATCTCTGTATCTGTCCTGAAACAAGTTTTCCTTGTCTTTGGTCCTTTTTGCTATAAAACCTGTAAAACCTTCTTGAAACCTAAATTACTTGATAATAGACCTTTTATACCTGAAATCTCATCAAACTATTCCTAAATGCATATGAAAACTATAGCTAATATGAGTAAAATAATGATGTTATCACATGGCATCGGCTACGGTTGGTATGGCTGGTGGGGACTCTCGGCATCGATCACATGAGGATTGTGATTGATCCGTTGCCTTCGGCGTACATTGGTCACGTTGAAAATGGTCGGTCAGTAAGTGGTGCTTGTCACTAGTCATAGAGTGTTGCCAATCCATGGAACTTCTCCTTCTTCTCTTTTTGATTTTTCTATTTTCTATTTTTTTTTGGTTTTTTTTTATAAACCTGAAACTAAATTGCAAAAAAATTAAAAATAAAAGAAATAAATCCTAAAAATAAAAACTTATTAGACATGGGTTGCCTCCCAAGAAGCGCGCTTGTTTAACGTCGTTGGCTCGACGTTAGCTTGCTCTCTCAAGAAGGGTGATGAGAGTCGGTTATCCTTAGACAAGCTCTCTTGGATCTTTCTCCAATGTATGCATCAGGTGGTATTCTTGCATAGTCTTCTTCTCTATACTGTCGAATTGGCGGGTTGGATGGTTTAGTTTCATAGAAAATGTCTCCATTGATGTTGGTAAGAGTCATTCTTCGGTTAGGCCAGTCCATGACGGCTCCAGCTGTGGCTAGGAATGCTCCTCCAAGGATAAGTGGTGTAAACCTTCCTTTCTCGGCATTGATAACTTGAAAATCGGTTGGAACATTGCAGATTCCGACTCTCACATGAATGTCTCGGACAATTCCTTCGGGAACTGTGAATGAGGAATTTGCGAGTCCTCTGCATATCTACAAAGGTTGTAAGTGTCTCAAGCCAATCTTCTTAGCAGCATCGGTTGACAAGACGTTAATACATGAAACGGAATCACATAGTGCATCCTTGAATTCAACTCCATTGATAGAACAGTTGATAAGGAATCGGTTAGGGCTCTCCACTTTGTGTAGTGTATTGAACGTCCGTGGGTAGTGTAAGGCTTGATCATATAGCTCTTTCATCTATTTCCTTGACTCACAAATCTCAAGAAAGAACCGGACAATGTGATAGATATAACAAGCTTTTGCAAAAGTGGTACCTTGTGGTAGTCTCCCAACTGCTCGGTTGAAATCGCCTAGATCTCTTAGGCGTATCATGCGTGGGTACCAACGGTTGTTCAAGAGGGTGAGACCACGTGTTTGATGTTGAAGCTGTGTTCCCTTGAATAGCTCATCTTCTTCTTCATAGATCTCCCCTTCTTCAAGTTCTTGCAAAGGTTGGGCTCCTTTGAAGGTTGTGATGGTGTTACAAGCGACATGGGGTGTTGATTCTTTTTCTCCTTGTTGAGAGGTGTCGTGTGAGTTGAGGTTGATGGTATCGGCCTCCATGGATCCTTGTAGCTTATTCTCCACGAAATCTTCTTGTGTTTTTGTAAAAGAAAAATTTCTTTTTCTAAAAGGAAACTAGAATATTTTCGTTTTTCGAATAAGGTTTCCTTTTCTTCTTCTTCTTCCTCATCGGGTCGATCTTCTTCTTCTGTTTTGTGTCTAGAAACACGTGAGGTGAGGTCCTCAATCTTAGCAGCAAGATTAGCAGCAAGATTAGCAGCAAGATCTTGGTTCTTCTCCTTTATTTCCGATTTAATCTCCTTACATATCTTGTGGCTCTCCTTTTTGAATGCAAACTTTTCGGATAACACTTCTCCAAATCGTTTTTGTTCAAAGTCGAGACCAAATATATTCCTCCATCCTTCATAGGCTCGGATCTCAAGCTTCCGCACACACCTACTTGTGTTTAAATCCTTGTTGAACAGAACTTCATACTTGGACTCATGGTCCTTTGTTAAGTCGGTGACTTCATTGGCCAAGTCTCTAATGTTGATAGCATTGTCTTAGGCACTCTTGAGATGTCTCTCTTGTTCTTCTTCAATCTGATGGAACCTTCTCTCCATGGCTTCAGTATCTTTAGATCTTTGATCCTCTATTCTTTTAACTTTAAAAGTAATGTCATCCATTTTTCCCGAAAGATCAGATTGGGCCTTGTCAATCTTCTCATGTAGCATCCTCATAGTCTCGTCTTGAAGATCTGCTAACTGTTCTATTAGGTTCGCCATCCTTTCTTCTTCAGCTCTTTGTTGTGTAGACACACGTAAATTGTCTTGATAAACTTGGTGGGGAAATCGGATGAAATCAGGCTCTCGGTATTGGCGGTTTAAATTGGTTTCGAAAACGTGATGGACGGTGACTTGGGACAGGTTCACAATCTTCATAAACATCTTATGGTGCTGGAGATGGTCGGGTTCTAGGGTTACCTCGGTAGAAAGCTTATTCTTGGTGTTAAAATTGTCAAAAATTGTGGCTTTCGGGAACTTCTTCATTAGGGATCTGAAATGTCATTCAATAGTAGAAGTCTTTGAGCTCTTCTTCTCCATCTTCTTTAGCAGATGATAGATCATAAGACTCATCATTCTCTATTGGCAAATCTTCATAATGGTTCTCCATGGATTTTTCTTCAAAATAAGCATTTCCTTCATCGATTTGGTAGTACTCTTCTCTAGTCCACTCCTTGGATTTGTTAGGTTCAGTTGGATACTCATGTGAGGCTCCATATCCTTCTTCAGCATCAGTAGGTTGAAAGACTTGATCATAACTCCAGTTGTTGCGTTCGTCCGGGTTGTTGAATAAGGTTTGTAAGGCTGCAACCTTCCATTCTAGGCGGCTCTCGATGGTGTCAATGGTGTAACCCATGTTGATAATCTTCGTCCTATCATCATCCATATAGCTCATTTTTCACAACTGCTATGAAAGAGTAATTATTTTTTCGATTACTCTATAATAGCACTAAAATAATGCAAATAAACAAAATCATTGAGGAGAAACCTAAAATCACATATTCCGCCAACATTTGCTCAAAAATATTGACTTAAGCGCCATAACTTAGCAAATATTCACTTAAGCGCCATAACTTTTCATTTCTTTTACATTGGTTTGGAGACAAAAAAAGAAAAAAAGGTTTGGACAAAAAAAAAAGTTTTTTGAGGAAACCATCTTCTCCTCCATCCATCCTCCTCGCAGATCTACTCCGCCGTTATTGCTGAACCGTCTCTCCCACCCTCTTTCATCTTAGCCTTCTCATCCATCTCCCATTCCTTCGACCCAGCTCCCCCAAACCTTAAATCAAAATTTTGGTTGATTTTGGGTTTATGCCTCATCTTCCTTGTCTCTCTTTACCTTGTTGGCTCTCTCAATGAGGAACTTGATTCTGATTTAGGGTTTATGCTCATCTTCCTCATTTCTCCCTTTCTCTCTCCGTAGCCAGCCACTACCATGGATTCTCGAGCTATACTCGATTCCGCTTTGTTTCAACTCACTCCTACTTACACCAGGTCTCTCTCTCTTCTGATTCGATTTTCATTGTTTGATCTTCTTTTGTTGGTTGAATTGTGTTTTGAATTTTTGGATTGATTGTGTTTTTAAAGATTCGATATGGTGCTCTTCTATAGGAGTAAGAAGGAGAGGCTAGCTTCTTGAATCTTTGAACCTTTCGTCTCTCATCTCAAATTCGCTAGAGATCAGATCTCTAGAGGCGGTTACTCCATCTTTCTTCATCCTCCTTCTTCTCACTCTCCTTGGTTTACCAAATCCAACTTTGATAGGTAATTTCAATTCCCTGAATCCCGATTCTTCAATTTTTTTGTTGACAATTTCTAAATTCAGATTCTAATTATGTCAATTTTGTTTGAATTAATGGTGTGTGTGTGAGTAGAAGAAGATCTTGATAAGACAACTTTGAACTTGTTGCTGATTACGTTTCTTTGATTTTGTAGATTTGTGAGATTTGTAAACACGCTTGTGATTATCGAGAGATTTGCGACTCTGAAGAAAGAGATCTTGCAAATTGAGCATTCTATTCAAGCTAATGAAATCGCCATTGCTGCTGCTGATGCTGAGCCAATTACAAACACAAGATGGTGATGCTAATTCTGGAGTTAGTAGTAATCTAAGAAAAGTCATTCAAGGTAAACTTGTGGTTTCGAGTTGTATTGTATCTTCTTGAAACACGTAGGACATTGCTTCTGTAGGATTCCGATAAGTTTTGGTGGTTGCAGAGAAATTTGTGCAGTAGATACAGAGTCACTATGTGTTCTAGCAGGAAAGCTGGTTTGGTCTGTTTGCATTGATCTTCACATTTTGAACTATGGAGGGTAGCTTTAATTGGCTGCATTTCTTCTTCATGTGTACGTTCTTGTTGGAACAATGATCTTTTATGTGTATTTTGTTGCTCACTCTCTAATATAAACTTGGTTTTTTTTTTCAGAGCCCAAGTTGTTGTAAAGGAGATTGAAAAGTTATTTTTTCAGAAAATCACATGTTAGAATATTTCATTATATTTATATGACACCTCTTGTCTTCTAACTCTCTGAATCTTTGATGAATTAGAGATATGGTGCAAGGCAGTGCAAGTGTGGATCGGAGGACCTTGCTCTGTCCATGACAGCAACTCTTACTCTCTCTCTCGGAACAACCTGTAAGTGGTAACATTTTTTTCCTTCTTCTTCTTATCTGAGTCATTGCTTGACCTACTTAGTAGGAGTTGCTCATGCTTCATTTGAGATTGCTAAGCAAAGGTGCGGTTAACTTTGTTCTATTGACAAGCCAACTATCTTGGAGGTAAATAAATCCTAGACAACTGCATAAAACTTCCAGCTAACTTTGAAATGATGAAAATAGATCCATGTTTTTTATCCTGAAATTTCTTTGGGTGCAGGGAACAATGTTGTGGAGGAAAAGAGTCACAGCAATGGCTTCAGAGCATCTTGAGGTTAAAGTGAATCAGATGCAGTGCTCTTGGAGCCATTAGAGGGTGTGTCTTCTCTCTTGTCCCAACTTATTCGGCTCTAAACCTTTTTTGGGAGATATAGATTCTCATATTTTCATGTTGGTATGATATAAGGTACAAATGGGATAACAATGAAAGCATATGAGGCTTAAGAAGGGGTTATTTCAGTTTAGCTTCGTGCAGGTCTCAAAGTCTTTGCAAATCTGAGATCTGCTACAGTTCTGCCATAAGTAACCGTATCATCCTTAACCTAAACTGAGAACTTTCTGGTAGCCTGAACTTTGTTTCTTGTATGAACTTCAATTTTTTTGTTTTAGTTTTTGTTTGTTTGTGTTGATTGCCACATTGCAGGGAAACGAATGTTGAAATGTGGAACATGTCTTTTACATATATTCAAGGTGAATTAGTGGCTGTTCATTGGATTGTTTCAAGGCAAAGTGAGCAGCTAAAATAGTGGCTTCACTACGAGTAAGAAAGGCTTGGATGGGTTACACGTACATGTAAAGTTTATCTATGTTCTTTGTAATGTTAGTTTTATTTTGTTTAACTTGATGTTACGTAAGACTTATTTTGGTTAATGTAATGTCAAGGTTATGTATGTTGATTATTTTATGAAATATAAAATCTAATTAAATAAATTTTGAAAAAAATACCACCAAATTATATAAAATAGCATTAATTTTGTGTTAAATAGAATCTATATATATAAAGTGTAGTTTACTCACTCCTGGTGCTGCCACCTTTTTGGATTGGACTTAGCCCAAAGTTTTCAAAGATAATTCAGGCCCAGTTGTTTTTCTAATCTTATCGATTAAACCTATGAATGTCTCTCCTCTGCGCTGTCACGATGCTCCATCTCCACCGGTTGCTCTTCTCCTTAACTCTCGATCCATGCCGTTTCACACTCTGATGCGAATTCAATTCTTCCAGTCCTCTACACTTTCACTTATCGTTCCATGTCTTCCATCACAATTTTTTTGGAGATTTCAATCGACTCTCTGTTTAACTTTGGATTTTTGATTGGGGAGGGGGATTAATTTTTTTGTTTTGTTTCATGATTCTTGAGGCATGGGGAATGAGTAAGAGAATCTATGTGTTGTTGTTGAAATCAGCAGATTGAATTAGAGTATTCCATTTCGCGAGTTTCATCAAAGTATCTACATTAATTCGTGGAAACCGATATCAACGATGAGCCGTACTATAGTTGTGGTGGACTTCTCAGACCTTCAAATCTTAGGTAACTTCTTTAAATTCTCATTTCTTTTTAATTCCTCTGTAGTGTTCTCTCATTTGCGTTGTGTTGGGCGACATTGATTTTATGTGATTCTCTAGATCAGTTCTTGGCTGCCGCCATTGATGCCACTAAAAAAGCTGGACAGGTCTCTCTCTCTATTAATCGATGTCCTTGGGTTTTGGTCGATCTTCTGCGTAATCATGATTTAATTTGGCTTATTTTGTTTAATTCTGCAGGTCATTCGTAAAGGGTTTTACGAGACCAAACATGTTGAACACAAAGGCCATGTTTATTTTTTATCTTTTCTCTCAAATAATTTAACTTCATTGCAAGATTGCTTCTTGATTTCATCTCAATCATACATAGTGAGTGGTGTTCATATATTTTACCTTGTTTTCCCTTAGTATATTCACATCTTTTGCATCTTTTGTTATCCATTTTGATCATTATTGCATAGCTTTAGGACCAATCATGCATTAGAGTTTAGTTGCATTGCATTTGCATCTTTTCATGCATAAACAGGTGATTTTGGAGCTTAAGGAGCATGGAAGCAATGCTGAGGAGAAGTGAAGCAATCATAAAGGAAAAGCAAGAGAGTTAAGGCTGAAGAACCAAGGTCCGGAGTCCAACTCGACTGCACACTCGACCAGACACTCGACCGTGTGCTGAGGAGAACTCGACCGAGTGGAGGATGCACAGAGAAGCCAGCTCGACCTGCCACTCGACCGAGCACAGGTCGAGTTGACCGAACCGTTGACTATTTTGTCTTTTAGTATTTTTAGGGCTTCCACTCCCTCTCCTATATAAAGACTTGTACCTGCAGCCACCAAAAGAGTCCAGCTTTTTAGATATTCTCTAAATCTAGTTTTTACCCATTTGGGAATTATTCCTATTGCACTTTTATTTTTCTTAGATCTTGTACTTGTTTTTAAGGAGAAAAGACTAAATTCTTCAACATTTTTGGTTTCATAACTTTATTAATATTGAGAATTCTAGTTTGATTCTTTCTCCAATATTGTAGATCTTTGTTTCATCTTTCTAATGATGCAAGTTTCGTATTTTTCTGGGTTTTTGACTTTGTTCATCATGTGTTCTTGTGAGTAGTTCTCTAGGATCTTGAGGATGGGTTAGGCTGGATTGATCTTGTAGTTTGTTTGATTTGGTCAAGCTTGATTGTTGTAGATCTCTTCTAGGCTAGATGTTCTTAATGCTGACCCTATATCTGAGAAGGTAGGGTTTGATTTCAAGCATCTTAGCATCACACCAATGTTTAAGGAGCATAGATAAGGCTAGATCTAGAGCTTACCATTAGGCTTGCTAAGAGATTAGAGGTCTTGTTTGGTTTGAGATGTATTGCTTAATGCCTGCTTGTATAGATTTTTTACTTTGTGAGAACAAGTCTAGAGATGCATAGGTTTGATTGTTTCTTGCCATGAGAGTGGATGAAACTTGTCTTAGATTTATATGTCTAGAGATTAGCTCAAAGTTGTTTGAGGTTTGTTGACCAAGTTAGATAACCACAATGATTAGTTCAGCCCACTAATCCCTTCTCAAGGCCTTCTTTGTTTATTGATTTTTAAGTCTTAATCCTGCTGCTAGCTTGTTATTTGATTCGTTTTTGCATTGCTCTGTTTTTATTGTGTTGCTCTGTTTTTGCGTTTAGTCCAGCTCGACCCTGCACTCGATCTACACTCGATCGAGTGCTTGCTCGAGTTCTTCCCCATATTTCTTGTTTATGCTTTGTAGTTGTTCTGTTTCATTCTAGTTTCATTTTTGTTGCATTCACTTAGCTTCCTGTTCATTACTTGCCTTGCATTAGTTCATTTCTTGCATTAGAATAGTTTCTATTTCTGTTCTTGTTTTATAACTGCTATAATTATTCTGTTTCATTTGCATTTAGTTCTTAGTTCTTGTAGTTTTACTTTCTGCATTTTACATTTTCATCATAGGATTGTTAGTGACAAACATCCTTTACATTTGGCTTGACTTAGTCTCATATGCATGTCTTAATTGTTCACAAATACTCATATATGATTGACACCTCTTATACTGCAACTGCATAAGGGGAATTGAAACACCTTACCATCTATTCATTCATATCTCACCATTGCATACATTCATCATCCACACCACCAAATAAATACTTGTTTGAATTTGGCGCCGTTGCCCATTTGAGTGTGTTTTTTGACATTTAGGATCCATATTAGTCTAAGATTAAGTTTGTTTATACACTTGTGAAGTTGCTGCACTCGAATCTTCTGTTGCTGGGTTATCTTGAGTTTCAGGTACCCACTCGACCAACCACTCGACCAACACTCGACCGAGCAGTGATCGAGCACCTGATCGAGTCAGAAGCCTTCTCTATTTGGACACCACTTCCCAGTCGACTTGACCGCCTACACGAGCCTGAGCTCAACTGTGTACCTGTTCGAGTCTATACTCGTGTCCGTTGATGCACACAAGGTCTAAGGGGAAAGACAATCTTCAAAAGCCTGTTGACAACATCCATAGGCTGCAAAAGGGTTTGGGAAATCAGAGAAGAAGAGTAGTTCAAGTTCAGCAAGAGGATCAAGTCATCATGGAGCAACAAGCTAACCATGAGCAGAGACCTAGGCACATTGGTGCTGGAGATGCACTGATATGATCGTGGCAAGCACGGAGCCAGAGGCTGCAGAGAAACCGGAGATGGTGGGAAGGATTACTTGTTCAAGAGCTAAGGAGATGGCCAAGGAAGCTCATTTACTCATAGTTGACAGGTCATTCAACCTACCAAGGATCCAAGTCTTCAACATATCCACCTTGAAGACTTCACCCGGTAATGATAACTATGTAACTTAGGTGTGAAGTTTGTACTCTTTTTCCCATAGCTGAGTTTTGTCCCAATGGGTTTTCTCAACATGGTTTTTAATGTGGCAAATGGATCACTACGTCGAGTTATCTAGAAGTCATTACCAATGGGGAATAATGTACTTCTGTACTAATACAGGAGACTTCTGTACTACTATAGGTCGCCTAGACATTTTGCTGTTTTCTTATTTCCTTTAAAAGTCTTGTTATTTTATTTTGAACTTCCTGTTGTTTGGAGTGTCGAGCCCTAGGGTTAATTATAAAGCCCCAAAGCTACGCCTCTTTGTTCTTTAGCGAAGAATTATGTTGTAACAAGTATTTTTGATCTTTCTTCTCTCAATTTGAATTCTTGAATGCGTTCTTGATTTCTGGGTTTCTATACACTTTGTGATTCAGAAACTCTTCACTATCTTACAATCCATTTAATCACCTAAACACCTATCACCATCGAATCATTGTTATCACTCGATCATCATCACCTCCTTCGTATTTGTCATTTGCGAATCATCACCTTCCATTCTCATCGCCTATAACTTGGTCATCAGCCTCCGTCAGAGTTCTAATCCTAGGGAAATCGTATTATGTGGTATCAGAGCCAGGTTTGTGCTAAAGGCTGAGCAAATTCTGAAACCTAATCTCTTGTGTTTTTGCTTAATTTCGTTTGTTTAGTTTTAGGGTTTGATTTTTGAGATTCGTTTGTGTCTAGATCGAATTCTGTGAGTTTAGGATTTAGTTTTATGTTGTTTTCAAAATTTGAATGCATTAGGGTTTAACTATCTCGAGTTTGTTCGTTATAGGGTCTAGTGTTGCTCGTTTTTCTTGTAGTCTTGTGTTATAATTTCGAGTCTTAGAGTTTATTTTTCGTTTTTCTCATTCAAAGAACATTTTACTGCGAGTTTCTTCTTTAATTTACAGGTACAATGGAGCTTTCTCCAGAAGCTATGGAAACTTTGAACCAAGCCATGTCTAAGCAAATAGCAGAAGCAAACAAGATAATGTCTACTCAGTTTCAGCAACAGATGGAGCAGCTTAGTAACAAGTTTGAGAAACAGTTCAAAGACATAGCTCACGCATCTAGTGCTTCAGAACAGAGTTCTACAGAACCGCCTAGTCCTAATGAGGCCCTTCGTTTAGCTAAAGGAAAGGCTCACGTGGAAACCTCTTCCAAGCATACACGGATCAGAACAGCTAAGTCACCTACTGGGGGAAGAGAGACTTGTTTCAATCAGAGAAGAGACCTTCAAGGTACAGAAAGAGGAAACCGTAGGACTGGTAGAGAGCATATACGCCCACGACGAGCTGAAAAAGTGGCTGGGCATCGGATATACATAGAGTCAGATAGAGAGTATTCTGAAGAAGAAGAAGTTTCAGATCATAGTCAAGAGACAATGAGGAGAAACCGAAACAGAGATCATGGCAGGGATTATGATCCTTTGAGGCAGCAGCTGAAGCACCTTAAAATTCAGTATCCTTCTTTCCATGGAACCAATGATCCAGAAACTTATCTAGACTGGGAAAGGAAGATGGAATCCAACTTTCAGGTTCAAGGTACTTATGAGTTGAACAAGGTGAAGATAGCCATATCCGAATTCAATGGCTATGCTTTGTTGTGGTGGGAGCAGTTGGGGCTTACTAGACATCGACAGACAGAGCCTGCTATCACTACATGGGAACAGCTAGTCACGCAGATGAGAAAGAAGTTTGTGCCTACACACTACCAGAGAGAGATTCTTAACAAACTTAGACGTCTCATTCAAGGCACTAAGTCTGTTAGAGATTACTATCAAGAGCTGGAAACGCTTATGATCAGGGCTGATCTAAGGGAAAGTGAAGACATGGTTATGTCGAGGTTTCTTGGGGGTTTAAACAGAAAGATTCAAGACAAGGTAGAGTTGAAGGACTATGAAGATGTGCAAGAAATGGTTCATAAGGCAGAGTTGATTGAATCGCAGATCTAGAGAAAGGGAGTGAGGTCTACATTTACGCCTAACATGTCCAAGCTGAGAGAGTTCAGTAAACCCGCCTTCACCAAGGATAGCAAACCCGTGACAACCACAGTCAAAGAAGAGGTTAAGATCGATTACAAGCCCAAGAGTAGCACCTCTACAAGTCATATCAGGTGTTTCAAATGCCAAGGAATGGGGCATTATTCCAGAGACTGTCCTAACAGGAAGATGTTTCTTCTTCAAGAAGGAGGAGATATTGTGCCAGTAGACAGTTCAGAGAGTGAATCAAAGTCTGAATTCGGTGAAGAAGGTGAACCAGCAGTCATGGGAGAGATGTTGGTAGCACGCAGAGCTTTAAGTGTTCAGATTCATCCAGATGATAGGGGACAGCGTGAGAACCTATTTCACACACGGTGTATGGTTCAAGACAAGGTCAGCACCTTGATCGTTGATGGTGGAAGCTGTACTAATGCAGCTAGTGAAGAGATGGTACAAAAGCTTAATCTCCAGACAACTTCACATCCAAGACCTTATCAGCTACAGTGGTTGAACAACAAGGGAGCTTTGACAGTTTCGCAGCAAGTGATGGTAAAACTAACAATTGGGAAGTATGAGGATAAGCTGCTTTGTGATGTGATTCCAATGAAGTCAAGTCATATCCTTTTGGGAAGACCATTGCAGTTTGACAGAAGAGTATTTCATGATGGATACACCAACAAGCAGTCATTTGAGTTCAAGGGACGCAAGGTCACTTTTCTACCACTTACACCCAACGAAACCTACAAGGACCAGCTTCACATGAACCGCAAGGATACAGAGAAAGTGTCTCACAGCCTGTACATCAATCATAGCGAGTTCAACAAGCTATTTGATCCAGAGATGACCACATTCATGTTTGTGTATAAGGAGACACTCACCAGTACTAAGTCAGCAGAAGAGCTTCCACGCGAGATGATAGAGATTATAGAGGAATACAAGGATGTGTTTCCAGATGAGATACCTCCAGGCTTGCCTTTAATACGTGGGATAGAGCATCAGATCGATTTGGTACCAGGTTCAGCTCTACCGAACAGACCAGCTTACAGAACCAATCCAGTAGAAACTAAAGAGCTTCAGAATCAAGTAGAAGAGCTGATGAGCAAGGGACACATCAGAGAGAGTCTCAGTCCATGTGCAGTACCAGTTTTGCTTGTACCCAAGAAAGATATTTCATGGAGGATGTGTGTTGACTGCAGAGCTATTAACAACATTACAGTGAAGTACAGACATCCGATTCCGAGATTAGATGACATGCTGGACGAGTTATGTGGTTCAACAGTCTTCTAAAAGATAGATTTGAAGAGTGGGTATCATCAGATCAGAATGAAGGAAGGAGATGAATGGAAAACAGCTTTCAAGACCAAGCAAGGGCTCTACAAATGGCTAGTCATGCCGTTTGGTCTTACAAATGCTCCAAGCACCTTCATGCGTTTAATGAATCATGCTCTCAGACCTTTCATAGGCATCTTCATGGTTATGTACTTCGACGACATACTCATATACAGCAAAGGTCTATAAGAACACTTAGAACACATCCGCCAAGTTCTAAATGTTCTTCGTTCTCAATCCCTCTTTGCTAATTTTTCTAAATGTTCATTCTGTACTACTGAGGTTGTTTTTCTAGGCTTTGTTGTTAGTGCGGAAGGAGTTAGAATGGACGATGAGAAGGTCAAGGCTATTAAGGAGTGGCCAACACCCAAAAACGTGGCCGAAGTCAGGAGCTTTCATCGTTTAGCCGGGTTCTACAGGCGATTTGTCCAAGACTTCATTACTATTGCAGCGCCACTTACAGAAGTTGTCAAGAAGGATGTAGGATTCAGATGGGAGGAAGCACAAGAGAAGGCGTTTTCAACCTTAAAATAGAAGCTTATCACTGCCCCTATTCTTTTACTTCCTCACTTTATGAAAACTTTTGAAATTGAATGTGATGCCTCCGGAGTGGGTATAGGTGATGTTTTGATGCAGGATCGGAAGCCAGTAGCTTACTTCAGTGAGAAGCTGGGAGGATCGACGTTGAACTATCCTACATATGACAAGGAGCTGTACGCCTTAGTCCGGGCTCTTCAAACGTGGCAGCATTACCTGTGGCCCAAGGAGTTCGTTATTCACACTGATCATGAGTCCCTGAAGCATCTCAAAGGACAACAGAAGCTCAACAAGAGACATGCAAGATAGATGGAGTTCACTGAGACTTTTCCCTACATGGTTAAGTACAAGAAAGGTAAGGATAATGTAGTGGCAGATGCATTATCCAGGAGGTACACTCTCATTTCTACTTTGTCTTCCAAGCTAGAAGGTTTTGCTGAAATAGTAGAACTTTATGAGATTGACATCGATTTTGCTGAGAGCTATGGCAAATGCCATAAGTTTGCTTTTGAAAACTATTATAGGCAGGATGAATATCTATTTTATAAGGACCGATTGTGTATACCAAGAGGATCCATGAGAGAGCTGCTGATCAGAGAAGCTCACGGAGGTGGACTAGCTGGACATTTTGGAGTGTCAAAGACTCTACTTGGACTGCAAGAACAGTTCTATTGGCCGCAAATGAAGAAGGACGTTGAGAAGGTTTGTTCAAGGTGCCATATCTGCAAAATGGCGAAGGGTAAGGTACAGCCCCACGGCTTGTACACTCCTCTCCCTATCCCTTCTCAACCTTGGACGCATATTTCTATGGATTTTGTTCTTGGCTTACCTCGAACCAGAAATGGTAGAGATTCGATTTTTGTTGTGGTTGACAGGTTTAGCAAGATGGCTCACTTCATTGCAAGTCACAAGACGGACGATGCTGTTATTGTAGCTAACTTGTTTTTCAGGGAAGTAGTACGTCTACATGGAATTCCTCAAGTAATCATCTCAGACCGAGATACAAAGTTTCTAGGACATTTCTGGAGGATGTTATGGGCTAAGCTAGGAACCAAGCTATCATTCTCAACCACATGTCACCCGCAAACAGATGGGCAAACCAAAGTGGTGAACAGGACGCTATCTACACTCCTCAGGACCTTAGTGAGAAGCAATCTCAAATAATGGGAAGAATGTCTACCACATGTTTAGTTCGCATATAATCACGCTAAGCATTCTGCTACTCTGTTTCCTCCTTTTGAAATTGTCTATGGTTTTAATCCACAATCACCTCTAGACTTGATTCCTTTACCTTTAAGTGTGAAGTGTAGCTTTGATGGCAAAGAAAAGGCTGAACAGGTGAGGAGGATATATGCTAAAGCTAAGGAGAACATAGAGAAAAGGACCAAGCAATACGAGAAGCATGCGAGCAAGGGCAGGAAGGAGGTCGTTTTCGAAGAAGGAGACTTAGTGTGGATTCACTTACGCAAGGATAGGTTCCCAGAAGAGAGGAAGAGCAAGCTTCTACCACGAGCTGATGGTCCATTTGAATTCATCAATAGGATCAATGACAACGCATATCAGATTGATCTTTAAGGTAAGTATACCATATCATCAACATTCAATGTTTCTGACTTGCTCCCTTACTATGCAGATTCCGATTTGAGGACAAATCCTTTTGAAGAGGGGGAGGATGATATGATCGTGGCAAGCACGAAGCCAGAGGCTGCAGAGAAACCGGAGATGGTGGGAAGGATTACTTGTTCAAGAGCTAAGGAGATGGCCAAGGAATCTCATTCACTCGTAGTTGACGGGTCATTCAACCTACCAAGGATCCAAGTCTTCAACATATCCACCTTGAAGACTTCACCCGGTAATGATAACTATGTAACTTAGGTGTGAAGTTTGTACTCTTTTTCCCATAGCTGAGTTTTGTCCCAATGGGTTTTCTCAGCATGGTTTTTAATGAGGCAAATGGATCACTACGTCAAGTTATCTAGAAGTCATTACCAATGGGGAATAATGTACTTCTGTACTAATACAGGAGACTTCTGTACTACGACAGGTCGCCTAGACGTTTTGCTGTTTTCTTATTTCCTTTAAACGTCTTGTTATTTTATTTTGAACTTCCTGTTGTTTGGAGTGTCGAGCCCTAAGGTTAATTATAAAGCCCCAAAGCTACGCCTCTTTGTTCTTTAACGAAGAATTATGTTGTAACAAGTATTGTTGATCTTTCTTCTCTCAATTTGAATTCTTGAATGCGTTCTTGATTTCTGGGTTTCTATACACTTTGTGATTCAGAAACTCTTCACTATCTTACAATCCATTTAATCACCTAAACACCTATCACCATCGAATCATTGTTATCACTCGATCATCATCACCTCCTTCGTATTTGTCATTTGCGAATCATCACCTTCCATTCTCATCGCCTATCACTTGGTCATCAGCCTCCATCAGAGTTCTAATCCTAGGAAAATCGTATTATGCACCCAACACACACAACCAGAGAGCTGGTATTGTGCCTCCTACAGTTGCTAATAATAATTTTGAGATCAAGAGTGGATTGATCTCCATGATTCAAGCCAACAAGTTCCATGGGTTGCCAATGGAGGATCCCCTAGACCACCTTGATGAATTTGACAGAATCTGTGGTCTTACAAAGATTAATGGAGTGAGTGAAGATTGATTTAAGTTGAGGCTCTTCCCATTCTCACTTGGAGACAAGGCTCACCTTTGGGAGAAGACTCTTCCTACTGGAGCAATAACCACATGGGATGCTTGCAAGAAGGCTTTCTTGGCAAAATTCTTCTCAAATGCAAGGACTGCAAGATTCAGGAATGAAATTTATGGGTTTGCTCAAAGGAACAATGAGAGCTTTTGTGAAGCTTGGGAGAGGTTCAAAGGATTTCAGACTCAGTGTCCTCACTATGGCTTCAGCAATGATCTTAACATGAAGTTTGAAGGACTCAGCTCTAGAGTGAAGTATATGGAGAGTAACATTGCCTCTACTTCAGCTCCTAATTCCAACCAACTCCCTGGAAAAGCTGTTCAAAATCCAAGGGAGTTCACTGCAAAAGCCATCCATATCTCTGATGAGGAAGTCACTGAGGACAGTGATGTTCAAGATGGGGAGGATTGATCAGTTATTGAAGCTTTGAGTGAAGTTTGTGCAAAGAAATCTGAATCCACCATTGCACTCGACCAGGTACTCGAGCCAGCACTCGACCGAGTGCCTGATCGAGTGGTCGATCGAGCTGAAGGATCAGGAGCTGTTAAACCTGCCAAGTACATTCCTCCTGCTTACAAGCAACCTCTACCATTCCCAGGACGTTTCAAAGCACAGTGGATTAAGGAATTAAGGGAAATAATTGAGAAAAAGGAGATGATGGCTAAGCAACAAGAGGATGAGAAAGCTTTGAAGGAAGAGGTTGTGGTTGAGAAACAAGAGGAAGTGATGGCCATTCAAGAGATCATCATTGCTTATCAAGAAGAGGAGAGAAGACCTGCCTTGGAAAAGTATGAACCTTATCCTCTCTATAGAGATTTTTTGCTTGATTTGTCAAAGAAGAAGGCTCAAGCTCAAGATGAGAAGGATCTTGAGAACCTTGGAGGAGTGATTATCCCAATTAAGCTTAAGGATCCAGGGCCATTCTATCTGCCTTGTACAATCAGTTACCTTCACTACAACCAATGCCTTTGTGATTTGGGAGCTTCAACTAGTGTGATGCCATACTCCATAGCTCAAAAGCTTGGGAGAACTGATTTCAAATCTACCAACTTCCATGTATGCCTAGCTGATGGGTCAAACAGAGAAGTAGTTGTAAGGTTGGAGAATGTCCCAATCAAGATAGGGAAGGCAAGGGTTAATACAGATTTTGTGCTATTGGAGATGGACAAGGAACCTGAAGATCCAATCATCCTTGGGAGGCCATTCTTAGCCACTGTTGGAGCAGTCATTGATGTCAAGGAAGGTCTTGTGACCTTGAATATTGTTGAGGGTATAGTTATGAAGTTCAACGTTTATAACCCAACCAACCTTCCTACCATTGATGATCAGCCTTTTACTATTAAGGACAAAGGTGGTCAAGAGGTCTTAAGTGATAAAGCAACTCCAAAGGCTGAGCTCTCACTTCAAAAGGATTCTTTGGAAAAGCTTAAGAGGTCAGTTCAAGAGCTGACAAGTATGGTTGAGGATCTCTAAGTTAAGATGAACAAGAGGTCTTTGAGGAAAGCAAGACCAAGGATCAAAATCAAGAAGAAGTATGGTTTGTGTGTTAAGGGTGAGGTGATCAAGGATCAACTTCACAGTGACCAAGAGGTTCCAGGGAGGATTTCATCACCTCCTTGGTATCTAGAACAAGTCTAAGAAGGAAACCAAAGTCAAGCTTAGTGACTCTAAACAATCTCACTAGGGAGGAAGTCCCTAAGATATCCTTTGTAAATATGCTTTATTTTCTTAGTAGTTTTGATGTGTTTTCTTTTATGTTTGCGTTGGACAGACCTTTTAGTGAAAATGTAGATGGGTAAGGGGAGATTTGGACTTGGCCAAGGAGAAACGCAAGCCCACTCGACCAGCCCACGAGAGGTACTCGACCGAGTTGGAAAGGAACTAAGGCCCATTTGATCTTCAAATCGCTAGAACGATCGAGTGGAGGGAAGACAAAGAAGAAAAATTTTGAAATTTCAAAATTTGGTCAAGGTGCTCGACCGTGTACAGTCGAGTGTGGGGTCGAGTGGCAGCTAAAAGCAGGTCAAAGATTCCCAATTCAAATTTGAATGGTAAGGACACTCCACCCTTGTCTCCTTGTCCCCTTAGCTTCTTTATATAGAGCTTGCAGGAGATTATAACTCTCACACTCTCTCATTTGCTCAAAACAACTAAATTCAAGTTTAAAAATCTCTCTCAAGTTCATCTTTTGGTCAAGTTTTGTTCTTTCAAGTTTTTGGGTCACTAACCTATTAACTTTGAGGTTTGAGTCTATTCCCTTCAGATCTTTTTGAAAATGTCTTCAAAGATCACCAAGAAGTCTCAACAAACCGCTGCAAGCTCCATGGAACGTCGTGATGCTGGCCTTGAATCAAGATGAGAAGCTAGAAAGATAACTCGACGTCCCACTCGATCATGCACTCGACCGAGTGGTGGTTCGAGCAGCCGGTCGAGCCAGATGCCGTGTCAAAGGAGAGAGTCAGTTGAGGAAGATCCTGAGAGGACTGAAAGTGAGGAGGAAAGGGAGCCAGCTCTCAATGAATTCATGAGGACACACAAGGCCAAAGGGAAGAGGCCAGCAGTTGAGGTTGAACAAGAGGAAAGTGAAAATGAGAGTGAGGAAGAAAGTGAAGAAGAAGAGTTAGAGGATGATGGAGAAGCAGAATCTTGTGGGTTGTCAAAGAGGCAGCTTTATGATGCTTTCATGAGAATGGAGTTCCTGGGGACTAGGTATCCACACAAGGAAACCATAGAGAAGCTAGCCATTGATGATGATGTGGAGTATCTCTTTGAAAAGAGTAACTTAACCAAGTTCATGGGGCTTTGCATGGAGGGCTACAAAGAAGAAAGTTGTGAGTTCCTAGCCACTGTCAAGCTGACTACATATGAAAGGAAAGATGCTGAGTTTGGAGCTGGTCACATTGCTTTCACAATCAAGGGGAAGAGGTATGATCATTCAATGAAGAAGATAGAAAATGTGTTTGGATTTGAGGTTGGGAGCAATAGGGGTTTGATGATTCCAAGAGAAGAACTCTATGCTGTTTGAGAAACCATTGGGGACAACAAACTCTACTCATCCTCCAATTCAATGAGTTCAAGGATAAGGAGCCCAGTCCTAAGGTACTTCCACAAAGCTCTTGCCAACACCTTCTTTGCAAGGAAGGAAACTGGGAATATCAATGAGGGAGAGCTTAAGATGATTGACATGGCTCTTAATGGGATCATCCTCAAGGCAAGAGATGGAACCATCATCCTTGGGAGCACTGTGGAGACTGACCTAGCAATGGTGCTCATAGACCACATGGTTTACTTGAGAAGTTGGGTAGGCAAGTTGGAGAACAAAGGATCAAGAGGAGCACTAACCATTGGAGGCATCATTACTCCAATTCTACAAGCTGCCAAGGTTCCACTTAGAGGAGAAAGGGTCTCACCAAGATGGATTAACTCAAGCTACTTCACCTCTACTCTAATCCTAGCCAAGGAGATGCATCAAGGGAATCACATCTTCAACTTTGAGCTTCCAACACTTGTGAAAAAGCAATTCATCTTGCCTAACCAAGAGCTCACCACCATTCAAGAAGGAGACAACATTGACTTTTGGCCAGCTTAGGAGCACATGTTTGATGGAGTAGTTCAAGCTAGAGTTGAGGAAGCTGGGAATGCACAAGTAGCTGATGGGGAGGAGCAGTTTTTTTTTGAGGATTATGAGCCCAACCCAAGGGATAGTAGAGGAGTGAGGGAGAATAGCAAGAGGTTGACACTTTTGCAAAAGTGGAGCAAGTGGCATGGGAAGAGGTTTTATAAGCTGAAGAAGAAGGTGACCAACATGGCTAAGTCTATCAAGGGCGTAAAGAAGGAGATCGGTGAGTTGAAGATGGGAATTCTTCACCTACACCATCAAGCCCTTTGAGGAGAAGTAGCTCAACTAGAGCACTTTCAAGAGTTGCGAACCCTGTGGAACGAGCTAGAGCTTCAATGTATGAGCCAAATCAGAGGAAGAGGAGCTCAAGTACCCGAGAACAACAATTTTCGAGGCACTCGACCGGGTCACTCGAGCACCCACTCTACCGAGCACCCCAAATGCACTCGGCCGAGTTCCAGCCCAGATCACCCTATGGCTTCCCACCTCCAGCTGCTTATCCAGGTTATCCAAGTTACCCTCCCATCCCACCTAAATACTTCATGGATCCAGCTCTCTACCAGCAGTTCTACCAGAAGCAGGCTCAGAATTTGGACACACGTGGTCCAGCTCGACCCCCCCCCCCCACTCGGACACGCACTCGACTGAGTCACGGTCAATCGCCATCGTCGAGCTGCCCCAATCTCCATCTCCAAGTCACCAACAAGACCCCAACTACTCCTATGACAGCATGTAGATAGATGTGGAAAACTTCTTCCACAATCCCTAAGGTACCACTATCACCTCTACTTGTAAATATCATTGCATTTCATATTTTGTTTAGTTTTGTTTTTAGTCTTGAATCCTCTTACAAATTTCTTTCACACAGGGGACTGTGTGATTTAAGTTTGGGGGAGGGTTTGAGATAGCATTTGACATTGTGTTTTGTGTTCTTATTTCAAATTTTTAGCATCAACATGTTAGTATTTGCATAAGCATCTAAGGCATAGAAAAACCATAAAAATTTGAAAATTTTTGAAAAAATCTTTATAAAAAAAGAGTGTTCATGTAGTTTGCATTGCATATTAGGATCTTGTTTAGCATGTTTCATGTAGGATTGTATAATATTTGCATTAGGGATCTATGATGAGTTTTGCCTTGTTAGCTTGCTTATTCACTAGACTAGGATCAATGCCCAAGTTAATAGTACTTTGATGCTAGTTGAGTGGTTAGAAGCATAAGATTGAACCAAGCCTTGAATTACTGCATTGTATTTGGTCTAATTTGAAGCATGTTGTGATTTGAAGCCATTTCCTACTTATAAGAACCTAATATTGACTTATAATTATCAATGTGTGCATTGCTTTAAACTCATGGATACCATATACATATTTGGATCATCTTTCTCCTTTTTACCACTCTTGTTGATCCAAGTAGCTGATTTCCTCATTAAGAATCAGTTTCCCCTACCCCTAAACCAACCCTTCTTTCAAGCCATGTTTATTCTTGTGTGTGTGAGGCCTATTTTTAGGATTGAGCTTGGTAGAAAGTGTTAGGTTTGAACTGACAAGAGTAAGACCTTGTGTAGTTCTAGTTTGCATTTTTCAAACTAGATAGGACTAGGTGGTTCACTTGTTGGGTTTGGGTCTTGGATGTTATGAAAAGAAAAGAGGAAAAAGAGAAAGAAAAAGGGTAGAGTCTTTAAGAGGAGAATGTGTTTAAGCAAAGTCTAGTGAAAGGATGGGAAGTAAAAAAACAATTGAAGTTGGTTCTAGCTAAAGAAAGGAAAAGAAAGAAAAGAAAAGTCTAGCAAAAAGCTTGTATGTCTTAAGAATAAGAAGAAAATAGAACCATAGAAAATAAGTAAGAATCCCCCATCCCACTAGTAAGATCAATTTAGAAACCTCTCCTAAGACTTGAAAACCAAAAGAGAAAAGGGTGAAAGAGAAAAGAAGAAGTTAAAGGGTAGCACTAGGATCATTTGGGTTTTGGTTGCTAGGATAAACACTTTGGGTGCCTTTGGGTAGACAAGGTTTTATTCTTGTATGTGTCTAGGTGTTCTTACCTTTAGCATTCTTCTAAAGCTCAATCCATTTTCATGAGAGAACCTTGATATTGACAAGCCCCACTCTAAAAAGAGACCATCATTGTCTCAAAGCCTTTTATCTCCAAGCCAAATGAGTTTAAGCATTGCATAGAATTGATTCATGTTCTTGATTAATGAATGTTAAAGTAAATGGTTCATTTGAATGCATGTGGATATCTTAGGCTCAATTCAGTAAAGTTTGTGATATGCTTGTCTAAAATCTTTAAGAACAGCTCATTCAACTTGCATCATAGTATTAGTAAATTGGACATTGATTCTAGATGGTCTATTTGCAAGCTTTAGGAGCTGAGATCCCACTTTCAAACCTCACCTACCTTCTTATGTCTTGATTATTTGCTTGAGGGCAAGCAAAGAATAAGTTTGGGGGTGTTGATGTTCATATATTTTACCTTGTTTTCCCTTAGTATATTCACACCTTTTGCATCTTTTGTTATCCATTTTGATCATTATTGCTTAGCTTTAGGACCAATCATGCATTAGAGTTTATTTGCATTGCATTTGCATCTTTTCATGCATAAACAGGTGATTTTGGAGCTTAAGGAGCATGGAAGCAATGCTGAGGAGAAGTGAAGCAATCATCACTACAGGAAATGTAGGTATTGATAGCACTAGAAGATAGCGTTTTGTTTGTATATGCTATGTTTGACTGAATCGTGATTTAAAGATAGCGTTTTGTATATTGTAAACGCTACAAATTATTTAAGCAGTATAATGAATGTGACGCGGGACTAT
Source organism: Camelina hispida (assembly GCA_023657505.1). Lineage (NCBI taxonomy): Eukaryota > Viridiplantae > Streptophyta > Magnoliopsida > Brassicales > Brassicaceae > Camelina > Camelina hispida. The sequence goes on from CP094633.1 coordinate 24,704,444, forward strand.
TTTTTGGTTCGAGATCTTTATTATCCCGCTATTGAAAATGGTAAGAGGGAAAAAACTAAATTTTTGTCTAAGGCAAAATAAAAGAAAACCGAAAAGTCATTTCTCATTTTTTTGCCACCATCGTATCAGTTCAGATCGACAAGTTCTTGATCTCTTTCGATATCACTCTCACTCGATTTCTCTCAATATCACTTGCTTTCTCAGTCTCTCCCTCTAATTCGCACTTTATCTCACTCGATTTCTCAGTCTCTCAACGCGATTTCTCACAATATCCCTGGAATCTTCAATAGGTATGTCTTCATTCAATTGTAGCTTATTTGTGTGTGGAATGGAAAACGATTTTCATTTGGGGTTCCAATTCTTGGGTTGTGTGAACATTGATGCGGAAGTTTGTGATTTTGGGTATCGATTTTGATTTTGGGTTTTGATTCTTAGTTTCGGTGAACATGCATGTCGAAGTTTGGCATATTTCTTGTTTCAATTTTGATTTTCTTGTTTGCTTCACTTCTCCTCAGCATTGCTTCCATGCTCCTTAAGCTCCAAAATCACCTGTTTATGCATGAAAAGATGCAAATGCAATGCAACTATACTCTAATGCAAGAACAGTCCTAAACCTATGCAATAATGGTCAAAATGGATAATAAAAGATGCAAAAGATGTGAATATACTAAGGGAAAACAGGGTAAAATATATGAACATCAACACCCCCAAACTTAGTCTTTGCTTGCCCTCAAGCAAATAACCAAGACATAAGAAGGTAGGTGAGGTTTGAAAGTGGGATCTCAGCTCCTAAAGCTTGCAAATAGACCATCTAGAATCAATGTCCAAGTTACTAGTACTATGATGCAAGTTGAATGAGCTGTACTTAAAGATTTTAGACAAGCATATCACAACCTTTACTGATTTGAGCCTTAGATGTCCACATGCATTCAAATCAACCATTTCCTTTAACATTCATTAATCAAGAACATGAATCAATTCTATGCAATGCTTAAACTCATTTGGCTTGGAGATAAAGGTTTTGAGACAATGGTGGTCTCTCTTTAGAGTAGGGCTTATCAATTATCAAGGTTCTCTCATAAAAAATGGATTGAGCTTTAGAAGAATGCTAAAGGTAAGAACACTTAGACACATACAAGAACAAAACCTTGTCTACCCAAAGGCACCCAAAGTGTTTATCCTATCAATCTAAACCCAAATGATCCTAGTGCTACCGTTTAACTTCTTCTCTTCTCTTTCACCCTTTTATCTTTTGGTTTTCAAGTCTTAGGAGAAGTTTCTTATTTGATCTTTCTAGTGGGATGGGGGATTCTTACTTATTTGCTATGGTTCTCTTCTCTTCTTAATCTTAAGACATACAAGCATTTTGCTAGACTCTTCTTTTCTTTTCTTTAACTAGAACCACCTTTAAACAATCTCATACTTCCCATTCTTTCACTAGAGCTTTACTTAAACACATCCTCCTCTTAAAGACTCTACCCTTTTTCTTTCTCTTTTTCCTCTTTTCTTTTCAAAACAACCAAGTCCCAAACCCAACAAGTGAACCACCTAGTCCTATCTAGTTTGAAAAATGCAAACTAGAACTACACAAGGCTTTACTCTTGTCAGTTCAAACCTAACACTTTCTACCAAGCTCAATCCCAAAAATAGGCCTCACACACACAAGATAAACATGGCTTGAAAGAAGGGTTGGTTAAGGGGTAGGGAAACTGATTTTAATGGTTTAATCAGCTACTTGGATCAACAAGAGTGGTAAAAAGGAAAAAGATGATCCAAATTTGTATATGGTATCCATGAGTTTAGGATCAACTTGGATCAACACATATATGCACACATTGATAATTGAAAGTCAATATTAGGTTCTTATAAATAGGAAATGGTGTCAAATCACAACATGCTTCAATTTAGACCAATGCAAATGTAAGAATTCAAGGCTTGGTTCAATCTTATGCTTCTAACTACTCAACTAGCATCAAAGTACTATTAACTTGGGCATTGATCCTAGTTTAGTGAATTAAGCAAGCTAACAAGGTAAAACTCATCATAGATCCCTAATGCAAATATTTAACAGTCCTACATGAAACATGCTAAACAAGATCCTAATATGCAATGCAAACTACATGAACACTCTTTTTTTTATAAAGATTTTTGCTAAATTTTTTCAAATTTTTAGGGTTTTTCTATGCCTTAGATGCTATGCAAATGGTAACATGATTATGCTAAAAATTTGAAATAAGAAAACAAAACACAATATCAAATGCTATCTCAAACCCTCCCCCAAACTTAAATCACACAGTCCTCTGTGTGAAAGAAATATTTAAGAGGATTAACAAAACACAATATCAAATGCAATGGTATTTACAAGTGAAGGTGATAGTGGAACCTCAAGGATTGGAGAAGAAATTGTCCACATCCTCTTGCATGCTGTCAAAAGTGTAGTTGGGGTCTTGTTGGTGACTTGGAGAAGGAGATTTGGGCAGCTCGACGATGGCAATCGACCTTGACTCGGTTGAGTACGTGCTCGAGTGGGGGGGGGGGTCGAGCTGGACTGCGAGTATCAAAATGTTGACCTTGCTGCTGGTAGAACTGGTGCAAGAGTGCTGGATCCATGAAGTACTGGGGTGGGATGGGAGGGTAACCTGGATATCCTGGATAAGCAGCTGGAGGTGGGAAGCCATAAGGTGTTCTGGGCTGGAACTTGGTCGAGTGCATCTGGGGTGCTCGGCCGAGTGGGTGCTCGAGTGACCCAGTCGAGTGCCTTGAAAATTGTTGTTCTCGGCTACTTGAACTCCTCTTCCTCTGAATTGGCTCATACATGGAGGTTCTAGCTGGTTCCATAGGGTTTTCAACTCTTGAAAGTGTTCTAGTTGAGCTACTCCTCCTCAAAGGGCTAGATGGTGTTGGTGTAGAATTTCCACTCTTCAACTCAGCAATTTCCTTCTTTAAGCCCTTGATGGACTTAGCCATGTTGCCCACCTTCTTCTTTAGCTTTTCATAATTCTTCCCATGCCACTTATTCCACTTTTGCAAAAGTGTCAACCTCTTGCTATTCTCCCTCACTCCTCTACTATCCCTTGGGTTGGGCTCATAATCCTCAAAGTAAAATTGCTCCTCCCCATCAGCCATTTGCACATCTCTAGCTTCATAAACCCTAGGTTGAACGATCCCATCAAACAAGAACTCATCAGCTTGCCAAAAGTCAATGTTGGCACCTTCTTGAATGGTGGTGAGCTCTTGGTTAGGTAGGATCAACTGTTTCTTCCCAACTGTTGGAAGCTCAAAATTGAAAATGTGATTTCCTTGATGCATCTTCTTGACTAGTATGAGAGTAGAGGTGATGTAGCTTGAGTCAATCCATCTTGGTGAGACCTTTTCTCCTCTAAGTGGGACCTTGGCAGCTTGTAGAATTGGAGTGATGATGACTCCAATGGTTAGGGCTCCCCTTGAACCTTTGTTTTGCAATTTGCCCACCCAACTTCTCAAATACATCATGTGGTCAATGAGCACTATTGCAAGATCAGTCTCCACAGTGCTCCCAAGAATGATGGTTCCATCTCTTGCCTTAAGGATGATTCCATTGAGATCCAAATCAATCATCTTCAACTCACCCTCTTTGAGATTTCCTGTTTCCTTCCTAGCAAAGAAAGTATTTGCTAAGGCCTTGTGGAAGTACCTTAGGACTGGGTTTCTTATCTTTGAACTCTTGGTCTTGGAGGATGAATAAAGGATGTTGTCTCCAATGGTTTCCCAAACAGCAAAGAGCTCTTCTCTTGGTATCATCAAGCTCCTACTACTTCCAACTTCAAAACCAAACACATTGGCTATCTTCTTCAATGGTTCTTTCCTTTGATTGTAAAGGCAATATGACCAGCTCCCAACTCATCATCCTTCCTTGCATATGTGTGCAGCTTGACTGTTGCTAGAAACTCACAACTTTCTTCCTTGTAACCCTCCATGCAAAGCCACATGAATTTGGTTAAGTTGCTCTTCTAAAAAAGATACTCCACATATTCTTCAATGGCAAGCTTCTCCATGGTTTCCTTGTGTGGATATCTAGTCCCCAGGAACTCCATTCTCATGAAGGCTTCATAAAGTTGCCTCTTTGTCAAGCCACATGATTCTGCTTCTCCATCATCCTCTAACTCTTCTTCTTCATCTTCTTCCTCAATCTCACTTTCAATCTCCTCTGGTTCAACCTCAACTGCTGGCCTCTTCCCTTTGGCCTTATTTCTCCTCATGAACTCCCTAAGAGTTGGCTCCCTTTCTTCTTAACTTTCAGTTCTCTCAGGATCTTCCTCAACTGACTGATTCCTTGAACACGGCATCTGGCTCGATTGGCCAATAGAACCACCACTCGGTCGAGTGCTTGCTCGAGTGGGGCGTCGAGTGGTTCTCACAGATTCTTCTCTTGATTCAAGGCGATCATCACGACGTTCCATGGAGCTTGCAGCCGCTTGTTGAGACTTCCTAGTAATCCTTGAAGACATTTTCGAACAAAACTGAAGGGAATAGACTCAAAGCTTAAGGTTAATAGGTTAGTGACCCAAAAACAAAAGAGCTAAGCCTTGAGCAAAAAGATGAACTTTGAGAGAGATTTTAAACTTGATTTTAGTTGTTTTAAGCAAATGAGAGAGTGTGAGAGATACATGGTCGAATCGAGCTCTATTTAATGAAGCTAAGGGGACAAGGAGACAAGGGTGGAGCGTCCATACCATTCAAATTTGAAATGGGAATCATTGACCTGCTTTTTGCTGCCACTCGACCCCACACTTGACCAGCACGTGGTCGAGCTCCCTTGACCAAAGTTTGAAAATTCAAAATTTTCTTCTTTTTCTTCCCTCCACTCGATCATTCTAGAGAAATGGGAATCGAATGGGCCTTAGTTCTTTGCCAACTCGGTCGAGTACCTCTCGTGGCTTGGTCGAGTGGGCTTGCAAATCTACTTCCTCAAGTCCAAATCTCTCCATACCCATCTACACTTTCATTAAAAGGCCTGCCCAACACAAGCATAAAAGAAAACACATCAAAACACTAAGAAAATAAAGCATATTTACAAAGGATACCTTAAGGACTTCCTCCCTAGTGAGCTTGTTTAAAGTCACTAAGCTTGACTTTGGTTGCCTTCTTAGGCCTAGTCTAGATACCAAGGAGGTGATGAAATCCTCCCTGGAACCTCTTGATCACTGTGAAGTTGATCCTTGATCACTTCACCCTTAACACACAAACCATATTTCTTCTTGATTTTGAGCCTTGGTCTTGCTTTCCTCAAAGACCTCTTGTTTAGCTTGACTTGGAGATCCTTAACCATACCAGTCAACTCTTGAACTGAACTCTTAAGCTTTTCCACAGGATCCTGTTAAAGAGAGGGCTTAGCCTTTGGAGTTGCCTCACCACTTAAACCTTTTTGACCACCTTTGTCCTTGATAGTAAAAGGCTGATCATCAATGGTAGGAAGGTTGGTTGGGTTATAGATGTTGAATTTCATAGCTATGCCCTCAGCAATGTTCAAGGTCACAAGACCTTCCTTGACATCAATAACTGCTCCAACAGTGGCTAAGAATGGCCTCCCAAGAATGATAGGATCTTCAGGCTCCTTGTCCATCTCTAGAACCACAAAATCAGTATGAACCCTTGCTCTTCCTATCTTTACTGGAATGTTCTCTAACTTGCCAACCACATCTCTATTTGACCCATCAGCTAGGCATACATGAAGGTTGGTGGACTTGAAGTCAGTGTGCCCAAGCTTTTGAGCTATAGAATAGGGCATCACACTGATAGATGCTCCCAAGTCACATAAGCACTGGTTGTAGTGAAGATAGCTGAGTGTGCAAGGTAGATAGAATGGACCTGGATCCTTAAGCTGAATTGGGATGATAACTCCTCCAAGGTCTTCAAGATCCTTCTCATCTTGAGCTTGAGCCTTCTTCTTTGACAAATCAAGCAAAAAATCCCTATAGAGAGGATATGGATCATACTGTTCCAAGGCAGGTCCTCTCTCTTCTTCTTGGTAAGCAATGATGATCTCTTGTATGGCCATCACTTCCTCTTGTTGCAAGGCCATCATCTCTTTTTCTCAATGATTTCCCTTAATTCCTTAAGCTTCTGTGTCTTGAAACGTCCTGGGAATGGTAGAGGCGGTTTGTAAGCAGAAGGAATGTACTTAGCAGGCTTGACAGCTTCTGATCCTTCATCTCGATCGACCACTCGATCATGCCCTCGGTCGAGTGTTGACTCGAGCTCTTGGTCGAGTGCAATGTTGGATTCAGATTTCTTCTCAAAAACTTCACTCAGGGCTTCAATAACTGACCAATCCTCCCCATCTTGAACATCACTGTGCTCAGTGACTTCTTCATCAGAGATATGAATGGCTTTTGCAGTGAACTCCCTTGGATTTTGAACAGCTTTTACAGAGAGTTGGTTGGGCTTAGGAGCTGAAGTTGAGGCAATGTTGCTCTCCATAAACTTCACTCTAGAGTTGAGACCTTCAAACTTCATGTTAAGGTCATTGTACTGGGATGTGAGACTTTGATTCAACTCAGCAAACTGTTTAGCCTCCTCAATCTTTCCATTGGTTTGCCCAATCAACAACTGTTGCATCATGGCTCTTAAGTCTTGTTCCTGGCCTTGGTTAGTCTGAAACCCTGGTGAGGGACACAATTGGGGCTGGAACACTTGTTGCTGTTGTTTGGGGACATAGTTTTGTTGCTGTTGAGGCTGTTGAGGTGGATAGACTTGATCTTGGGGATTTGCTACATTGGTGCTTCTATAGGAGAGGTTGTTGTTCTTGAACCCTCCTCCTTGGTTGTAGCCTTTGAATCCACCTTGGTTTTGCATATAACAGAGCTCAGCAAATTCCCTCTCTCCCTCTTGAACTGTAACTTCTTCTTCAGCAATGAAGTGAATAAACTTTTGTTGGCTAAGGAGGATTTTATCAAGCTTCTCATTGACCATCTTCAAATCCTTCTTGTACTTGTCCTCTTGGTCAGTGAAGGTGGACCTTGTGGTTCTGTCATAGTCCTCATTGTAATTACCATTTGACTGTGCAAGATTTTCAACCAATTCTCATCCTTCTTCCACATTCTTGTTGAGGAAGTTGCCATTTGAATCTGTATCAAGAAGCATTCTGATCTTGGAAAGCACTCCTCTATACAAAGTACTTAGGAGGGACTCATTACTGAAGCCATGGTGAGGACACTGAGTTTATAATCCTTTAAACCTCTCCCAAGCTTCACAAAAGCTCTCATTGTTTCTTTGAGCAAATCCAGAGATTTTATTCCTCAATCTAGCAGTCCTTGCATTTTGAAAAGAATTTTGCCAAGAATGCCTTCTTGCAAGCATCCCATGTGGTTATTGCTCCAGTAGGAAGAGTCTTCTCCCAAAGGTGAGCCTTGTCTCCAAGTGAGAAGGGGAATAGCCTTAACTTGAATCCATCCTCACTCACTCCATTAATCTTTGTGAGACCACATATTCAATCAAAATCATCAAGGTGGTCTAGGGGATCCTCCATTGGCAACCCATGGAACTTGTTGGCTTGAATCATGGAGATCAGTCCACTTTTGATCTCATAATTATTGTTTGCTACTGTGGGAGACACAATACCAGCTCTCTGGTTGTGGGTGTTTGGTGCATCTCCAGCACCAATGTTCCTTGGTCTTGTAACTTGATCTTATTGCTCCATTACCACTTGCTCCTCTTGCTGTTCTTGAACTACTCTTCTTTGCTTATGTCTCAAACCCTTTTGCATCTTGTGGATGTTGTCAATAGGCCTTTGAAGATTGTCTTTGCCTTTCGACCTTGTGTGCATCAACTAACTGGTTTTCAGACTCGAACAAGTACACGGTCGAGCGCAGGCTCGAGTGGGTGGTCGAGTCGTCTCGGAAGTGGTGTCTATATGTATCCGGCTTCTGACTCGATCAAGTGCTCGATCACTACTCGATCGAGTGGTGGTCGAGTGGATGGTCGAGCTGGTACCTGAAACTCAAGACAGCCAAGCAAAAGAAGATTCGAGTTCAGCAACTTCACAAGTGGATAAACGAACTTAATCTTAGACTAATATTGATCCTAATTGTCACAAAAACACACTCAAATGGGCAACGCCGCCAAATTGAAACACATATATTTGTGGGTGTTATGATGAATGTATGGAATGATGAGATATGAAATTAATGGATGGCAGGGTGTTTCAATTCCTCTTATGCAGTTGTAGTATAAGAGGTGTCAATCCAATCTGAGAGTTTGCAAGCAATCAGGATGTGCATATATGTCTAAGTCAAGCCAAATGCAAAGGATGTTTGTCACTAACAACCTATTGATGAATGTAAAATGCAGGAAGTAAAAACTACTAGAACTAGATGCTAAATGTAAATAGAACAGAATGATTATGACAGTTATGAAGCTAGAACAGAAATAGAAGCTATGATAATGCAAGTAATGATCTAATGCAAGGCAAATAATGAACAAGATACTAAGTGAATGCAACAGAAATGCAACTAGAATGAAACAGGAAGTAAGACAGGACAACTACAAAGCATAAACCAAAGTTCTGGGGATGAACTCGAGCAAGCACTCGATCGAGTGTAGATCGAGTGCAGGGTCGAGCTGGACAAACGCGAGAAAACAGAGCAACACAAGAAAAACAGAGCAATATGAAAGCGAATCAAACAACAAGCAAACAGCAGGATTAAGACTAAGAAATCAATAAACAAGGAAGGCCTTGAGGAGGGATTCATGGGCTGGACTAATTATTGAGGTTATCTAACTTGGTCAACAAATCTCAAACAACTTGAGCTAATCTCTAGACAATATTTTCTAAGACATGTTTAATCCACTCTCATTGCAAAAAACAATCAAACTCATATATATCTAGACTTGTTCTCACAAAGTAAAGAATCTACACAAGCAGGCATTAAGCAATATATCAAATACCAAACAAGACCTCTAATCTCTTAGCAAGCCTAATGGTAAAATCTAGATCTAGCCTTATCTATGCTCCTTAGACATTTGTGTGATGCTAAGAGGCTTGAAATCAAACCCTACCATCTCAGTTATAGGATCAGCATTAAAAACATCTAGCCTAGAAGAGATCTACAACAATCAAGCTTGACCAAATCAAACAAACCTCAAACACAAGCCAGCCTAACCCATCCTCAAGATCCTAAGCAACTACTCACAAGAACACATGATGAACATCAAAGTCATAAACCCAGAAAATACTGAAACTTGCATCAAGAGAAAGATAAAGCAAAGATCTACAATATTGAAGAAGGAATCAAACACGAATTCTTAATATCTGGAAAGTTATGAAACCAACAAAATCCAAGAATCTTATGTTTTCTCCTTCAAAAGAAGGTACAAGATCTAAGAAAAATAAAAGTGCAAAAGGAATAATTCCCAAAAGGGTAAAAACTTGGTTTTTGACTATCTAAAAAGCTGGACTCCATGGTGGCTGCAGGGTACAAGCCCTTATATAGAAAAAGTAGTGGAAGCCCTAAAAATGCTAAAAGACAAAATAGCTAGGCGGCTCGGCCAACTCGACCCGATGCTCGGTCGAGTGACCGGTCGAGTTGGCTTCTCTGGTGCAACTTCCACGTGGTCGAGTCCATCTCCGCACACGGTCGAGTGTCTGGTCGAGTGGGCGGTTGAGTTGGACTCCGGACCTTGGTTCTTCAGCCTTAACTCTCTTGCTCTCTCCTATTGTTTGCTTCACTTCTCCTCAGCATTGCTTCCATGCTCCTTAAGCTCTTAAATCACCTGTTTATGCATGAAAAGATGCAAATGCAATGCAACTATACTCTAATGCAAGAACATTCCTAAACCTATGCAATAATGGTCAAAATAGATAGCAAAAGATGCAAAAGATGTAAATATACTAAGGGAAAACAGGGTAAAATATAAGAACATCAGAATTCAACCCACTTCGCATGTTTTTTATTGAGCTTTTGTTGTCCTTCAGATGCTTCAACGACTCATGATCTATATGAATAACAAATGATCTGTATGAATAACAAACTCTTTGGGCCAGATATAATGCTGCCAAGTTTGTAATGCTCTCACCAATGCCCTACCACTCTTTGTCATAAGGAAGATAGTTGAGAGTAGCTCCTCCAAGCTTCTCACTAAAATAAGCGATCGGTTGGTTGACAAAAAAAAAAACTTTTGATTTCTTACACTACATAAGAACATCTCCAATTCATATACTAGAGACATCACATTCGATTTCAAAAGTTTTAATAAAATCAAGAAAAGATAAAACATTTGCATGAGTAAGCTTCTCTTTTAGGGCCTGGAATGCGTCCTATTGAGCTTGTTCCCACTTGAATCCCACATTTTTTTTTATAAATTCAGTGAGTGGTGCTGCTAAGGTGCTGAAATCATTAAAAAACCTCTTATAGAAGCCAGGTACAGCGAGTCCATAAAAACTCCTTACGTCTCCTATAGACTTTGGACTCGGCCATTCTTTGATCGTCTTAATTTTCTCCTCATCAACTTAACTCCTGAAACGACCCAACCCGTTTTTTCTTTAGATAACAAATAATAATAAATAAAACACTCTAAACTACTGGTCCCATACCCACTAGCCACCTAACCACAATCACACCAAACAGCGGAAATAAACAATACCAATGAATAGCCAATAATCCAATAGCCAATAATAATTCATACTAACTAATCCAATAATCCAATCAACATGAAACAAATAACCAACAATCCAAAGCAACACTTTAGGACCCAACTCTAGCAGCCTAACAGAAGCCAGAAAGCAACCAAGCGAGCCACTAGAACATTATCCTCTTTATTGTCTTGATTCTACGATCACACTTTGCCTTTACCTGCACCACAAACACAAATTGAGATGCATGAGTGATAACTCTCTAATTTACATGTTTTATACACCCTTTTTTGTCCATATTTTGCATTATTTATACCGTAACCTTAACATTTTTAGGTCATTAACTGTAGGAATTCGCATTTAGGCCATTTAGGGTGTTACATTTTTGCATTTGTGCATTTTGGATGAAAACAGGTACTTTAGAGCCTAAAATGGGGAAAAACAAGGTCAAATCCAAGCATGTACCCGAAGGAGCTATTGAGCAGGAAGAACAGTCCGAACCTCAACCCGATCGAAGGAGATCCAAGCGCAGGAAAAACAACCCAAAGACCTACCCGAGGAACAACCCGACCTTATCCTCGTGCACCGCATCGAGCAGGCCCTAGGGCAGGACTGGGCAGCTAGGTTAAAAGGGTTTCCATATATAAAACCCCCCTCTTCTCCCTCTCGCTCTAGCACGCTGCAGGCACTCAGAACATAGAGCAAGAGCTTCTGAGACCTTCAACTGCGGTATAGGTAGAAGAAGCTGGTACGGAAAAACGAGATCTTGAGCGACTCAAACACTTTTTCCACTTTGTTAGGATTTGTTTTACATTTCTTTTGCTATTCTTTTAGATTTCGAATTTGTAGTCTTTTACTTTTATCTTATTTTATATACAATGCAATTTTTGTTTATTTGTGTTTTATGTTTTCTTCAATGAGATCTGAGTAGCGAAACAAAGTTTCTAGGGATGGGATAGACAAATATGTGTTATTGATCGGTTAGGATGTCTTAGCTTGATTGTTTGTGTTATATAAAATCCTTTCTAGATTGGTGTTCTCTTGGAAAACCTATTGGGATAAAACCAAAAGGAGAGAAAAGAGTGCAAGTCACACACCTCCGTTGTCGTTGCTTAAACGGCTTGAATCACAACCAATGTAGTTGGATAGGCTTCATGTTTAAGGCTGCCCTCAATCTGTTGTAGAAGCATGGGGATGGCTTAATTAAGTCGATTGGTCTTAGATCTCGTCATGGGGCCATTAGGAATATGCAAGGCTGCCTCTTCTTTTGCTCCATTCTCCTCGGGTTCAAGTTGCTCTTTAACTTCATTCTCCTCATCTTCAAGCTGCTGCTCCTTAGGTTCAAGATGCTGGTCCATTGCCATATCACTCTTTCTCTCTTCTCTTCGGAACAAAAAACGGCCAACAAAACCTAAAGGGCATCAAACTGGTTTTTAAATACGAGCCCAAGGGTTTGTCTCTTTACTTGTGCCAAACCAGAGAAATTATAAATAATCTGAACTGTAACCAATTAGTGATGTTGACCAACATCCTCTTTGGTGTCGATCGACTCGACACCCACACCAATACTTGGGTTCACGTGTGTTACGGTTTGGTTCCCGTTTTTATTTTAGTTAGTTATATTAGATAAGTCCATTATTTCCATACCTCTATGTTATTCCTTAGCTAAAACTAAACCTCGGAACTCTGGTTTTGGTTTGGGTAATTTGGTTCATGATTTTATGATCCATTCAGATATTTATAAATTTTATTCGAGTTCGTTTTGGTTATGTTAACACTTGGTTTGGTTTTGATACTTAACATATGGAAAAAGAAAAAAAAAATGTTTTTTTAACAAAATTAAATGGTTAAATTTTAACAAATATAACTAAAGATTTTCATATATGTAAGTTATTTTGGCCCTACACACAGAAGTCAAAACTTTCGTCTGGGTTATAAGGTGTATGATTGACGCTGATAACCGCGATGTAGTATTTCTCACTGACTGTTCCGATCTAGTCAAGATGGTGTATTCACTTTCTAAGTAGCCAACTTTTTCAGTTTATTTAGAGCCGAGGAGATTGCAATCGATAGGGAAGAATTTTCGACATTCTCTTTATCTCTTATTTTTCGAAATGCTAATGTAAAAACAGAATCTTTTAGCATGAAAAGTTTGTTCCGAACTACATCATATCACTTATGTAAATAATGTGTCTATCAATTAGTTCTTTTGAGCTAATCTATTTAATTTGTTAACAAAAGAAATTGTAATATTTAGGATATATAAATAATTATATTTCTGGTAATTAGGACTGCCTTTTATGTTTTCGGTTCGGTTTCGATTCTTCAGATATATAATTTAGGCTCCGTTCAGATATTTCTTGGCTACTGCGTACGTGGATATTCGGATCTGAATATTATGTCTAGGCCTAAAGAAATATTATGCATGCAAAATGATTTGAATGAAACGTTCACGTTAATGAATCAACCAATTATGGCAAACACATACTAGCTACCCAAGCTATCTACATAACCAAGACTCACGGAGATTTAATTACGATTACTCTATTTCTTGAACGGGCTGCTAAAGTACATAATCGGACCTGAATTTTCTGATAACAACTACACATAGCGAATGGTTCAAGAATCTCTAGGGATTAAGATACCCCAACAAAAAGTGATACGCCGTATAATGTCTATACTAGGGAAGTTGAAAATGGAGAAGCACGCGAATAGTCTGTTGAATAAATACTCTTCGTCTGTCATTTATAAAGGGTTATGTTGTTTGTGTGCACTACAACAAATATGTATATTGTTAGCATGAGATAAATGCTATAATATGTAATTCATAGTTTTTTCACAAACGCTATGTTAGGCCACTGTTATTGTAGGTACCACACATATGATAGCGCAGAATTTGTATGCTTTTGTTGAAACACACCCAAACTGTTCCATGGCCGGACCGGCCACGGACCGCCCTGGGACGCTACGTGAAAACATTCACCAACGATCCGACCGAGATTCAAGAACACATTAGGACCCTTAGCCAGTCCGTCGGTGGCCTTTTTGACCGCATGGAACATCTTTTAGGCTTTGCAACCCTTGAGACATTCCAGACGTTGAGCCGACTTGGAAAAAATCTATACCAGTTATTACTCGTACGAATATAAATCCGATTGTATTAAATATATATAAGAGTTTATTACAAAACGATTACCAAAAAAATTATAGAGTTCGAATGGGCCTAGAGCCAAAGTTCGGTTACATAATAAAAACATACTTTATTTTACAAATAGACACGAAAACTACTCCGGGGGTCCTAACGTTCACCACGCCCTCTAATTCTCTCTAAGGTTTCCTGCAAGATAAACACTTCAACGCAAGTAATCTTAAAGATTACTTAGTGAGCTCAAGTTCCTGCAAAAACATAATAAATCCCCAACCTCAAACCCAAAAATAACAAACAAACAAGCAAGCAATCAAACAAGCAATCAACAAGCAATCAAGCAATCAATCAATCAAATAATCAAATATAGCATGCGGAAGTTAGTGAGCTAAGCAATAAAATCTATCAAGCATTCAATCAACTACAAAACAATAAACTTGAATAAAAGCAAAAGAGTTTTAAGCAAGTTTTAATTTAAGGGCCCGATATGCTTCCTCTCCTCATCACTCTGTGAACACCCGCGTTGCAACCACAAAGGCATGCAACCGGAACATCACCTCGAGCTACACCGTCGTGTAGACATCTTCGACAAAGGTAGCGAGCCCCGTAACCTCCGAGCTTCGTCCCCAACCCTACAACTCACGAACATGGTTACATGAATGCGGCTGCATGTGGTACGGAAATAGTTTGAGGACAGCCATACCCTAGTCTTACTACGCTAGCCGGACTTTGTCGCGGACTACCCGCATTAAGACTTCAACATATTTGATACTTGAGTTTTTATGGTTTTTAAGCTCATAAGATTTCAAGTATCCTTACTAAGTTACCACCTCTGCTACTAGAACATTTCGACCTAGCAGCCAGTGTAACTTCTGAACCAAGTTACCATCTCCATTACTAGAACATTTCGAACTCGCAACGAGAGTAACCTCCCAACACATGCATTTAAACAAGAAAGATCACAAATATAAATCAAGTAAAAAATGCAACTAAAAACTCCAAGCAAAACCGTTTACTAGAAGGAAGTCATTAGACTCCAACTAGATCGGTGAAGTGTGCCTGAACTCACAGATAACCAGCGAACTCCTAGACTGAGTAGACGGATTCTCTTGGTGATGTTCTTCTCTTGCTGCAATCGAGCTCCTTCTTTATGCAAAACTTGAGGGTGGTCGATAGTCTTGTCTTGCTCTTCTTCTTCCTTCACATTCTTCTTCCCCTTTCGCTCTTCCTATCCTTCTCTCTCTCTCTCTCTCTCTCTCTCTCTCTCTCTCTCTCTCTCTCTCTCTTATTTCTTACTTTTCTTGGTGTGCGAAAAGAAGAAGAGGTGAGCTTCCTTTAATTGAGAGTTTTGGGCGGTGGCACTCACGAATGCATGTTGAGCGAGTGTTCACTTTTGATGCCACATAAATTGCTTGGTGAAAACACACAAGACTTGGCTAGAGAATGTCCTCTTCTCTTCTCGAAAATACTTGGTGGAGACATGCATTACTTGGATAAAGAATGTCCTCTTCTTCACCTTTGTCTCAAATTCTCATTTGCATGAAAGTTCATTGGTTACTTTTCTTAAAAAGTAATAATTATGCTTTTCACTTTTTCTTACATGAAATCCCATTGGCTAATTAAGGAGATAAATTGTCCTTAATTTATGGATTCTTGTCGGCTCGGCCAGCAATACCGCGGTGCAGTCGATGGTATGCGACGTGGCACGGATGATTCTGCGGTACGCCTCGGATTTGCCGTACGCCTTAGATGACTTCTGTGGTACGTCACTGTACTTGCGGTACGTCACTATACTTGCGGTACGTCTCGAACGACTTCTACGGTACGTCACGGTACCATCAACCATCTCTCGGCCATCTCTCTAACCAGAAACATTCTCTCGGACACTTCTTCGGCAATTCTTCCTCCTTCCTTCCTCGCCTTCTTCCAAGTCCTTTCTAGGCCCCTTTGGTCATGGGTTTTCATTTTGAATTTTACCCCATGGTGAGGGTTATTACATTCTCCCCGCCTTATTAGAATTCATCATGAATTCCATAAGGATTTGATGGTCCTGCTTTGTCTTCTTCCATGAAAAGTTGCGGGTACTTGGTTCGAATCCTATCTTCATCTTCCCATGTGGTGACCTTGCGGTTTTGCTTTCCCCAAAATACTTGAATTTGAGGAATGCTCCTGTTCTTCAGCTTTCGCGTCCTTCGTTCTCCGATTCCAACTGGTCCTTCGATGTATGTGAGGTTCGTCTCTAATTCCTTGATAGGCTCGGGTACAATCATGTTAGGATCAGGAACATGCTTACGTAGTTGTGAAACGTGGAAGACTTTATGCAGTCGCATAACTTCTAGCATAGATAGCCGGTAGGCTACCTCTCCAACTCTTTTCTCGATCCGGTATGGTCCTATGAATCTCGCTGCAAGCTTTCCAACTTTATCGAACCGATCCTTGCCTTTTTGAGGTGCAACCTTCAAGTATACCATATCTCCAACTTCAAATTCCACTTCTCGCCTCTTCTGGTCTGCGTACTTCTTCTGGCGGTCTTGTGCTCTCTTCATGTTCTCTCGGATGAACTTGATCTTCTATTGTCTCATCGATCAGCTTGTGGTTGAAACTCGTCATCTCTCCAACTTCTGTCCAACATAAGGGCGTTCGACAAGGTCTTCCGTACATTGCTTCGAATGATGACATGCCAATGCTTGAGTGATAGCTATTGTTATAGGCGAATTCAACAACCGGTAGATTCTTTACCCAATCTGAAGACCACTCCAATGCACATAGTCGAATCATATCTTCTATGGTTCGGATAGTCCTTTCTGTCTGACCATCGGTCTCTGGGTGGAATGAGGTGCTAATATGAACATCTGTTCCTAGCACTCTATGCAGATCCTGCCAAAATATTGCTTCAAACTTTGCATCACAGTCAGAGACGATATTGGCTGGCACTCCATGTAGTTTTAGGATTTCATCAATGTACTTCTCTGCTAGAATTGGTGCTCTATCTGTACTCCTTACTGAAACTAGGTGGGCGACCTTTGTTAAGCGATCGACCACTGCCCATACTGCGTCGTTGATTCGTCCTGGTCTTGTTGGTAGTCCGGTGAAGAAATCCATCGAGATAGACTCCCACATCCACGTTGGTATGGGCAGGTTGCAAAGTAATCCTGCTGGTACTCGGTGCTCCACCTTGACTCTTTGACATGAATCACACTGGTTCACCCAATTTGCTACTGATCGCTTCAATCCAGGCCTATGGTAATACCTGCGCACGTCTTTGTACATCTTGGTACTACCAGGGTGGATACTCAATGCTGAACTGTGGGCTGCTCTTAGGATCTCCTGTCGCAGTCCGATCCGGTCAGGTGCGGTGATTCTCCCATTATGAAGTAAGGTGCCGTCATCTGCTAAGTGATAACCACTAGCATTCGGTCCATCTAAACTTCTCAATTCTTCAACAATCTTTTTTAGGTTCTCATGCTTGGGCAGCTCTTCGCGGATTCGTTAAACTAGACATGCTTGAGTTACGGCTTGTAAACCCAACGGTTCACTACATTCTCCTTCTAAGGCTAAAAGCCTTACCTTCTTCAACTCGTCGGCTAGAGACTCTACGTCTCTCTCGACATCGACCTCTACTTTCCGGCGGCTTAATGCATCTGCCACTACATTCGCTTTGCCTGGATGGTACTGGATCTTCAAGTCGTAATCGGCAATGAACTCCATCCATCTTCACTGGCGCAAATTGAGGTCTGGTTGCGTGAACAAGTATTTAAGACTTTGGTGATCCGTAAATACCTGAACCGCTTCTCCGTATAGGTGTGATCTTCATATCCTTAACGCGAATACCATGGCTGCCATCTCTAGGTCGTGCGTGGGGTAATTCTCTTCGTGCTTCCGTAATTGCCTAGAGGCATAGGCAATTACCTTGTCTCCTTGCATCAGAACACATCCAACTCCAACTCTTGATGCGTCGGTGTACATAGCATAGGGCTGATTTGGCTCTGGCAGGGATAAAATTGGTGCCATCGTCAGTGCCCCCTTCAACTTCTTAAAGGCTTCCTCCACTTCTTCACTCCAAATGCATGGTACTCCTTTACCGGTGAATCGCGTCAAGGGTTTAGCGATAGAGGAAAACCCCTTTACGAAATTCCGGTAATAGCCTGCAAGGGCTAAGAAACTCTGAACCTCGGTTACTAACATTGGCCTGGGACAGTACTTGAGTTCACCCCTAGGGGTGAACCTATTCATTCACCTCCTTATAAAATATGGAAACAAAATCTGTATACATTATTATAAAATTAAAAATTTAAACCGTTCTTTTATATATCCAAACCGATATATAATTTCACTCTAATTGTAAAATCTAAACCCTAACCATCTCATTTGTAAACCCAAAGCGACATATAATTTCGTTTTTATTGTAAAATCTAAACCCTAACCATCTTATTTGTAAACCCAAACCGACATATAATTTCGTTCTAATTGTAAAATCTAAACCCTTACCATCTCATTTGTAAATCCAAACCGACATATAATTTTGTTCTAATTGTAAAATCTAAACCCTAACCATCTCATTTGTAAACCCAAAGCGACATATAATTTCGTTTTAATTGTAAAATCCAAACCCTAACCATCTCATTTGTAAACCCAAACCGACATATAATTTCGTTCTAATTGTAAAATCTAAACCCTAACCATCTCATTTCTAAACCCAAACCGACATATAATTTCGTTCTAATTGTAAAATCTAAACTCTAACCATCTCATTTGTAAACCCAAATCGACATCTAATTTTGTTCTAATTGTAAAATCTAAACCCTAACCACCTCATTTGTAAACCCAAACCGACATAATTTTGTTTTAATTGTAAAATCTAAACCCTAATTCTCATTTGTAAACCCAAACCGATATATAACCTCGTTTAATTGTAATATCTAAATCAAGTCAATATTTAACTTTTCATAAATAAAAGTATACAAAATTTGTTTCCTTAATTTTTTTTTGCTTTTTAATTTAATTATGATTTATTTTTAAATAAAATATTAAATAGAACAATCTGATTGGTTGAGAGAGGAGGGGTGAATACAAAGGTTCACTCCTAGGGGTGAACCTAAGTATTTTTCGTTGGCCTGGGCCAATCCTGGATCGCGGCAATCTTCTCTGGGTTGGCGGACACTCCTTGTTCTGAGACTCGATGTCCTAGGAATCCAATTTTCCTCTGCCAAAATCTGCACTTGCTGAACTTGGCGAACAACTTCTTCTCCCTTAGTCGTTCTAACACCTTCCTCAAATGTTCTTCATGTTCTTCCGCACTCCGCGAGTATATAAGGATGTCATCAATGAATATTATCATGAATCGATCCAAATAGTCATGATAAAAATCGTTCATTAGTCGCATGAATGCTGCTGGAGCATTGGTAAGTCCAAACGGCATCACTACGAACTCATACTGGCCATATCTTGTTTGAAAGGCAGTCTTCATCACATATGGTTTTGAGATTGAAATTTGATGGTAGCCGGAGGCTAAATCAATCTTCGAAAACCAGATTCCTCCTCTGAGTTGATCTAACAGCTCATCAATCCGTGGCAACAAATACTTTTCCTTGATGGTTATGTTATTGATTCCTCGGTAATCAATACACAAGTGCATGCTTCCGTCTTTCTTCTTGACTAATAGCACTGGGGCTCCCCATGGCAATGAACTTGGTCGAATGAATCCTTTTTCTAGAAAGTCCTCCAGCTGAGTCTTGAGTTCGGCTAACTCGGCTGGTGCCATCCGATATGGCGCCTTAGCAATTGGGGTTGCTCTGGGCTCCAGGTTTATGGTAAAAGGATGACTTCTTGGCCAAGGCAATCCTTCTAACGGTCTGAATACATCTTCATAGTCTTTGACAATTGTGATGTCTTCAACTTCCAGGTCTTCCTTGTCATCTCCTCCAGCGGCGGTAAGAGTGACTAGGTAGACGCTCTCTTCTTCAAAAGAATTCCCAATGCTTATTGCTGACGCGAAATATGCTGTTTTTGTTTGGGCTAATTCCCTAGAAAACTAGAGGTGTCCTTCCTCCATTTTAAAAATAGACTCTTCTCCTGCTGCAGTCTAGATGGGCTTGGTGTTCCGATAACCAATTCATTCCCAGTATAGCATCAAATCTTTCCATCGGCATCACTAGCAGATTCAGTGGAAGATTTGTATCTTGCAAGACTATCGACACCTCCCTGAACATCCTTCTGGTCTTGAGTGGTGGTTGAATACCAACGGTGTAAATGTTGATATTCACCTCCTCTTCCTCACACAGTTCCCCAAACTTACCGGCTACTTCGGGAGTCACAAAACTATTGGACGCTCCTGAATCGAACAATACATAGGTGGGTTACCACCAACTAGTAATGTTCCTAAAGCATAACAAGAATAAAACATGCAATGCAAAAACACACAATCAATCACAAGAGAGTTAGAACCCATGCAAACTTGTTATTGGGCCTTTAGGTGGCTCTAATCCTAAGGCATAAACATTGGCTTGGGTCGCCTGCTTCATAGCTGGGGGTTCCTTCCCAGGCTGGGCACGGTTCACAGTTTGGGCGTTCAGTTTGGTCGGCTTCGATGGACATGAGGTCACACAGTGTCCCATTTCTCCACAGTAGAAACATGTGATAAAGAGAAGATTGGGACTCTTGGCTTCAGAAAGAGTCGGACAAGCTCGGGCAAAGTGTCTGAGTTGGCCACATGTGAAACATCCTCTCGGATCAAAGTTGGTCGTTGTACGTCCTCCTTGATTGGCAGTCATGTTTACCCTACCGCGGTTTGCACCCTGGTTTCGACCAGCTACTTGGTTAATCTTTCGGAAATTCTCTACCTTGCTCTGCTGCACAGGTTCTTTCTTCCTCTCTCGGGCCAAGACTTCTTTCTCCAGCTCTATTCCTTCTTTGACATTCACTGCTCGCTCTTCCACTTCAGCGACACTTCGATATGTCAGAGCATGCAACCTTCCTCTTATCTATGGTCGTAGCCCATAAAGAAATCTACGGGCCATGGCTTCTTCATCGTCGTTGCCTTTGTACAAATATCTTTAAAGTTGGGTGAAGATCTGTCTATAGGCTCGGACACTCATATCTCCTTGCTCCAGACGCAGGAACTGATTCTCTAGTCGATCGCGGGACTCTGGTGGAAAGTACTTCTGCTCGAACTCCCTTTTGAAAATCTCCCAAGTTATCGTCATGTAACGGTAACGAGGAACTATGCTACCCCACCATGCGCGTGCATCCTCCTCCAAAAAGTTGATTGCGAAATTCATCCATGCATCCTAACGTCTCGAAATTCATCTCCAATTCCCTTATCCACCTGTCTGCTAACACCGTGTTCTGCTCTCCATTGAACTTGCGGACTCCTAAGTTTCTCATCATCATGACTAGCTTCAGAAAGTTGGAAGATGGAGTCTCGGCTGGCTGGTTTCCCTGATTATGATGTTGTTGCTGCTGGATCATGTGAGTTAAGAGGTCTTGTATCATCTTTAGCTTTTGCTGGGTCTCGGGTATCCTCTGTTCTGCTGGGTTCTCCTCACGTCCTTGGTCTTCTCTTGGCATGTTTGGATTTGGGTTGGTAGCGAACTGTTCAACTGGCGAATTCTCTCTACTTGGCAGGTACATGTCTTCAGGTGAGTTGTACAGAGTAGAACTTTCTGGCGGGTACCTTGGCGTCGCGCCGGGCACATCCCATTCAGGCATATACATGTTTGGTTCGTAAATGCCTGGAAACGACTCATCACCTTTGATAACAGGATTTTTACCCAGGGTATCAATTCCCTATGCAGTTGTAGTAGAAAGGGTTATCAATCCAAATGGTTGTTATGCTAGCAGATAGGATGCAATCAGAAGCAAGCAAGTCAAGCCAAGCAATAATGGGGGTTTTATCTAACAATCCTAAAATAATAAAAGAAAGAATATAAACAAGGAACCACACGACCTAAGCACTCGAGTGCAGGATCGGGTGGGTGATCGAGTAAGCAAGGAAAGTATGAACAGCTCGAAGGTATACTCGAAGTAGGTGATCGTGTACCTGTTCGGATCAAGGATCAAGTGATGAATAAAATGTAAACAATTAAAATGCGAAAGCTTCTAAGGATGGGGTAATCGACTCCTAAGTGTTCCTGACCAAACAGATGTCTTACATGCCTCAAGCAATTATTCCCTAGAAAATGAATCTCTAAAACCTTGTTAAAATACTCTCGTGATAGAAACAATCAACCTTGATCACTTCCCTACCCAACTCTCGTTGGAGAAACATGACCAAGCAGGCAATACGAACCGATGCATTATTGTCAATAAACCCCTTACTCATCTAATCTCTTAGGCTAAGTGAGTAAATCTCTAGCATTGATTGATTCAAGCATTTCATCTACACCTCTCGGTGGTAAAACACCCTAGATCTAATCTCACCCTCTTGGTTTGTTGATAGCATTAAGAATACCAAGCTAGAAGAGAATTTATAAAACATAAACAATCAAAATAAGACATCCTAACCGATCAAGAACACAAAATCATCAATCCCATCCCTTGAAAATTTACTTCACTACTCGGAATTCATTGCAAAAAACATGAAAGCATAGATAAACGAAAATTGCATTGTATTAAAAGATAGAGTAGAAAATAAAGAGTACAAAGTAGAAATCTAAAGAGATAACAAAAATATGTAAAATAAATCCTAACAAAAGTGGAAAAGTGTTTGAGTCCTCTAGATCTCTCTCACAAGCTCTCGCTCTCTGGTTTGAGAGTCTGCGGCGTGCTAGGGCGAGAGGAAGAAGAGGGAGGGTTTATATATGGAAACCCCTTTGACCTAGCTTCCCAGTCCTGACCGAGGGTTTACTCGATGGGGTGCACGAGGATGAAGTCGGGTTACTCCTCGGGTAGATCTTCGGGTTGTTCTTCCTGCTCTTGGATCCTCCTCGATCGGGTTGGGGTTCGGACTGTTCTTCCTGATCGATAGCTCCTTCGGGTATATGCTCAGATTTGTCCTTGTTTCTCCCCATTCTAGGCTCTAAAACACATGTTTTCATCCAAAGTATGCAAATGCAAGAATGCAATACCCTAAATGGCCTAAATGCGAATTCCTACAGTTAATGACCTAAAAATGCTAAGTTAAGGGTATAAACAATGCAAAATATGGACAAAAAGGATGCTTAAAACATGTAAATTAGAGAGTTATCAACCTTGCTCATCTCTAAAATGCAACCCCATTCCTCCAGACCAAACTGTTAACTTGAACCCCTCCCTGCTTCCGGCGTGAAGTGCCTCGACCTAGATCTTTCATATCCTTGACCCGACATCTGCATCCATCAATAATATGGGTTACCTAATCCTACCCCATTTAATCCTAACCTATCTAATCCTAACCCCTCTAATCCTAAAGGGGTGAACAACCCGGATTCCTAAAGTGTATATTTGTGACCATTTACTCGATAAAATATTTGAAAACACGAGTAATAATAGCATCATAACCATGCTCTAATACCACTGTTGTAACGCCTCCGAACCGTCCCATGGCCGAATGGGCCACAGACCGCCCCGGAACGCTATGTGAAAACGTTCACCAATGATCCGACCGAGGTTCAAGAACACATAAGGACCCTTAGCCAGTCCGTCGGTGGCGTTTTTTACCGCATGGAACATCTTTTAGGCTTTGCAACCCTTGAGACATTTCAGGCGTTGAGCCGACTTGGACAAAGTCTATACCAGTTATTACTCGTACGAATATAAATCCGATTGTATTAAATATATATAAGAGTTTATTACAAAACGGTTACCAAAAACATTATAGAGTTCAAATGGGCCTAGAGCCAAAGTTTGGTTACATAATAAAAACATACTTTATTTTACAAATAGACACGAAAACTACTCCGGGGGTCCTAACGTTCACCACACCCTCTAATTACCTATAAGGTTTCCTGCAAGATAAACAATTTAACGTAAGTAATCTTAAAGATTACTTAGTGAGCTCAAGGTCCTGCAAAAACATAATAAATCCCCAACCCCAAACCCCAAAATAACAAACAAACAAGCAAGCAATCAAACAAGCAATCAACAAGCAATCAAGCAATCAATCAATCAAATAATCAGAGATAGCATGCGGAAGTTAGTGAGCTAAGCAATAAAATCTAGCAAGCAATTAATCTACTACAAAACAAGAAACTTGAATAAAAGCAAAAGAGTTTTAAGCAAGTTTTAATTTAAGGGCCCGATATGCTTCCTCTCCTCATCACTCTATGAACACCCGCGTTGCAACCACAAAGGCATGCAACCGGAACATCACCTCGAGCTACACCGTCGTGTAGACAGCTTCGGCCAGGGTAGCGAGACCAGTAACTTCCGAGCTCTTCGTCCCCCAAACCTACAACTCACGAACATGGGTTACATGAACGCGGCTGCATGTGGTACGAAAATAGTCTGAGGACAGCCATACCCTAGTCTTACTACGCTAGTCGGACTTTGTCGTGGACTACCCGCATTAAGACTTCAGCAAATTTGATACTTGAGTTTTTATGGTTTTTAAGCTCATAAGATTTCAAGTATCCTTACTAAGTTACCACCTCTGCTACTAGAACATTTCGAACTAGCAGCCAGTGTAACTTCTCAACCAAGTTACCATCTCCATTACTAGAACATTTCAAACTAGCAACGAGAGTAACCTCCCAACACATGCATTTAAACAAGAAAGATCACAAAGATAAATCAAGTAAAAAATGCAACTAAAAACTCCAAGCAAAAGCATTTACTAGAAGGAAGTCATTAGACTCCAACTAGATCGGTGAAGTGTGCCTGAACTTACAGATAACCAGCGAACTCCTAGACTGAGTAAACGGATTCTCTTGGCGATGTTCTTCTCTTGCTGCAATCGAGCTCCTTCTCGATGCAAAACTTGAGGGTGGTTGATAGTCTTGTCTTGCTCTTCTTCTTCCTTCACACTTTTCTTCCCCTTTCGCTCTTCCTCTCCTTCTCTCTCTCTCTCTCTATTTTCTCTCTTCTTTCTTACTTTGCTTGGTGTGCGAAAATAAGAATAGGTGAGCTTCCTTTTATAGAGAGTTTTGGGCGGTGGCACTCGCCAATGCATGTTGAGCGAGTGTTCACTTTTGATGCCACATAAATTGCTTGGTGAAAACACACAAGACTTGGCTAGAGAATGTCCCTTTCTCTTCTCGAAAATACTTGGTGGAGGCATGCATTACTTGGCTAAAGAATGTCCTCTTCTTCACCTTTGTCTCACATTCTCATTTGCATGAAAGTTCATTGGTTACTTTTCTTAAAAAGTAATAATTATGCTTTTCACTTTTTCTTGCATAAAATCCCATTGGAAAATTAAGGTGACAAATTGTCCTTAATTTCTGGATTCTTGTCGTCTCGGTCAGCGATACCGCGGTGCAGTCGACGGTACGCGACGCGGCACGAATGATTCTACGGTATGCCTCGGATTTGCGGTATGCCTCGGGACTTCTACGGTACGTCACAGTACATGCGGTACGTCTCAGATGACTTATGCGGTACGTCATGGTACCATTGGCCATCTCTCGGCCATCTCTCGAACCATCAACATTCTCTCGGACACTTCTTTGGCAATTCTTCCTCCTTCCTTCCTCGCTTTCTTCCAAATCCTTTCCAGTCCCCTTTGGTCATGGGTTTTCATTTTAAATTTTACCTTATGGTGAGGGTCATTACAATGGTATAGTATTATACCATAGCAGTAGAGAAATGCTTTGTTATCCCGGTTTTCAAATTTTTCAAAATAATGTTATAAGTCATTATACACGCTATGTTAGGTAATTCTACCATAGCGATAGTTAAACGGTTTAATTTAGTTTTCGTAAGCAATCTGTTTATGCTATAAAATATATTGTTATAGCGGGTTTTTTTTTTTAAGAATTATGTGATCACTCATTATGACTGTTATGATAGATGAATGATTCTAATATAGATGGATTTTAGATGCGATTATAAGTGTTTTGAGATCATTGGTTTCTTGTTATCTTGAAATTGACCCAAAACCTGTATTATTAAATCCCCTAATTCACCATTTGATAATTCCCAATCCAACATAATACATAATACAAAGACAAGTTTTCAATCCATAAGGAACAAGACAAGTCTGAAGATAAAAAGCATGGTTAATTTAAGACATGATGATCACTTTTTCCCCTGGCCATGCAATGACTGTGCCAAAGGCATCTTCCATCTGCAATATTAAATAATATAAACCAACCAACAATCATATGACTTGACAGAAACAACTTCATAACATATCCAAAACATTTACCTGAGATTCCAGGAGAAGAGACTGTGAATGCGGTAGAGTTTTCTTAATTGCAGGACCTGTTGCATCCTCAATAGGTGATTTAGAACATGTTGCTGCAGATTTTGCCCCAGCTGTTGATGTTGAACCTGATGGTATATCAGTTGATGGAGAATTCTGTATAGGAGAACTCTCGCCATTATGACGAATAACTTTATGGGCAGGCCATGCTACATAAGTCATCAAACAGTCCTCCAGGTATGCCGTGTCCATTGTAAGCCTCCATATGAACGTGTCAGGTTGACATACTGAATCCGCGAATACTTGAACAGCTTTTGGCCCAATAGGAAGACCATTAACTAATGCAGATGGTTCTTGTGTGTGCCAAAGACTCTCAACAACAATCAATTCATCCATAGACAAATCCAGTAGTTGACATTTGTTCAGGGAACTTCCATTTAGGCCCTGTCATACACATTCACAAAAACACAATTCCAATAAGAATATAGTAAATGACAATAAATTGTCTGGAAAGGACAATAAATTTTACCCTCAGCGCAATGTCTTCTATTTGGACCTCTTTATCCAAAAGTACATGTCTGGACCTTTAAAGTCAAATAGACGCTTGCAAAAAAATTTCTTCTCTATCTTGGACAAAGACCAAGGTGCTGCGGGAAGGTAGGTTCTCTTTCCTTGGATGTTAGGATGCAATTCCTTCCTTATACCGAAATCTTCCAGATCTTTACGAGCATTGAGACCGTCCTTAGATTTACCACAATGCAACAATGTAGAGACAATGCTTGCAGCCACATTTTTCTTTACATGCATTACATCCAAATTATGTCTTACCGGAAGATCTTACACAACACAATTACAGTTCATAAAAATCTCAACTTAAACATAGCTTAATTAAACAAAAAAAAATTAATAAACATACCTCCAAATAAGCCAGTTTAAAAAACATTGATATTTTCTTCCAACTTGACAACTTCTCCAGGTCTACTTCTACTTCCTCATCTTCCTCAGATTCACTGGATACATTCTCATTATCAGATACTGATTCCATACAGTTAGACCTTTTTCTCTTCCTCCCAGAGTCTTTCACATTTCCAAACTCGTTTTTGAAGTTTTTCAGATTCTGAGATATCTCACGACCTGTTAAAATTCTTGTCTTCCTCCCATGTTCAGCTTTTCCATCAAACCAAGTCTTCTTCTCCCTATATCTATGTGTTGGTGTCAGACCCTTTATGTGACACATATACACATGCTTTCTGCTGAACTTCAACCACTTACTATCTGTGTTTTTACCACAAATGGGACAACCCATTTTCAGCAAGGTTAGCATTATGTTCACCTTCTTCATACATAGGTGAGGAGGCAGATTATAGTTCACTAACAGAACAGGCCAGCAACTATACTTAGTATTCTGCATGTTGAACGGATTAAAACCATCAGTGGATAGTCCAAGCCGTAAGTTCCTCTCTTCAGCTGCAGATGAAGGATACTTGTCATTCATCTATCTCATGTAACAGAATCCACAGGATGCCGGAGTTTGCCATCACTGCTCTTGTTACTAAAATGCCACCTTAAATCCTTGGCCATTTCCTCAGACCTGAACATTCTCTTCAGCATTGGGATTATCGGAAAGTACCGTAATACTTTCTGTGGGACACCTTTCTTTAATTCACTAGTGTGCGTATTTATTGTCCACCGTGAAGCATTGCAATTGGGACAATTGTCTAGCTTCTTGTACTTCTTTCTAAACAGACAGCAGTCATTAACACATGCATACATATTTTATTACCTCATATCAAAGCTCTTAAGAATTTTTTTTAACATCATAAAATGATGTGTGAAGCACATTATCCTTGGGCAACATGTTTGGCAATGTCTCCAGCAGTTCACTGAAGCTCTTGTCAGACCAGCCATTATGTGTCTTAAGCCTGAACAAAGACACAATAGCCGATAGCTTGTTGTTGTTTGAACAACTTTGATATAATAGCGTTCTAGCAATTGCAAGCTTTGCAAGGAACTCATCTTCTCTCTTGTCCTCACCCTCTGCAATCTCAACTAAGTCACCATCTGCAATCTTACCTGAGTCACCCTTACCATTACTCGCCAACTCTTTGTCAGTATATTCAGCTGCTTTATATAACTATAAAATTTCCTCATTCCACTGATTTAGTTTGCTATCACTATCGACAACTAAGTTCACGTCTCCATGATGATACCAATCGTTTTGCAGCTTGTAACCCTCATCCATCGCCCTAGTTACAAGATGATCAACCACGTCACTGCCTGATTTGCGTTCTACATTACGACAGTCTTTGCAGGGACATTTCATCATATCAATGTCCCCTAACGCTGCAGTCACATCCCGTACAAATTTCCGAGCGCCTCTCTCATAAATAGGATCGGCTCTTCAATGAGTAAGAAATGGGACAGAATAAAGAACTAGGGAAAGTATCCAAACCCCAACTGAAACCTAACCTATATAAATTAATTCCTTACATGCATAGATGCACCCATGCCTTGTCCAACATTATATGTTCTAATCTTAATTAAAACCTTATAACAACATTTCAAACCAAAGCAACATAAAAAAGTGTTCCACATAAATAAATAACTCAATCTCATACCACTGCAAATACGCCAGAAAACAATTACAGCCACAAAACAAAAACAAAAAAACCAAAACAAAACAACAACAATCACAACCAAAGAATAACCATAATATTTGGTCGAAGGGACTAACCTGCACTGTTGAGTACAACAAAAGTAAGCTACAGTTCCCCAATGGCAGCAACCACAAACACTTGACAAATAGCAAAACGTATCCAATTAGATATGCATGTTTCGATAAGCTTTAAAAATTGAAAATTTTTAAAATCCCTAATTTGAATCAAATCCCTAACTCTCATAATCTGAAATTTGAATCAAATCCCTAGTTCTCATAATCCGAAATTTGAATCAAATCCCTAATTTGAAAATTCCCAAAATTCCTAGTTTGGATCAAATCTCAGATCGATGCTCATAAACCCTAAAATCGATAATTTCAATCCTTGAGAGTAAGAAGAAAGAAGGAAATTAGAGTAAAGAAGAAAGACATGCGTTCGATTCAAACTCACTGACAGCTGGGCTGGAGAATCTGTCTGCAGAGGAGCACGAATCTATGGCCGGCGACAGTATTAGGGATTCGTCGTAAATATAGAAGAGAATCACAGAGAAATTAGGCGTGTGTTGTTTTGCTGTTTTGCTCGAGAGTGTTAGGTTTTGCTCGGGAGTGTTGTTTTGTTCGACAGTGTTAGGTTGAGTGAACAAATATTGTTTTGTTCGACAATGTTAGGCGCTTATGTGAAATAATTTGGCTCACGGCTTGCGGAATAAGATTTTTTAGATTCCAGCTTAAGGATTTTATAGCATAGCGTTTATATTGAACTATTACAAAGTGACCCAAAAAGATAATAATCTTTTATAGCAGTTCATGAAAATGTGCTATCCTCTACTGCTATCAATGTAGATATTTGTTGTAGTGGTGTCAAAACAGAGTCGCGTGTAACTTTTGTGGAGTGAGAATATTGCTCTAGCTGCGTCTAGGGATTCTTGCAGTTACTGTTACTGACTGAATCATTCTGTTATCGATAATAAAGATACAGGCCCGGACCATAGCTGAAACTCAACAAGCAAGGGTTTCAGGAAGCAGAGTTTATATATAATTTTAGGGGAATCAATGTAAAGAATAGTCTGTAGTCTAGTGGTTCAACTGTTCAAGTGATGTACCCGGCTTCGGATCCCCTCGATTGTAATCCAATAAGAGAAAATTATCAGATCTGCCATGTACAGTGACAAACATTGTCACCAATGCCATTTTCTCTTCACTCTTTTCCCGCCTGCCACATAGCTATTATCAAATAACCATTATACCCCTTATCTCATTTTTTTTATTCAAAATTTTTTTTTTTCTTTGTATCTAGAACAAAGTCTCTCTCCTCATAACTCTCGATTTTTTCTCTTTTTACCAACTTTTCATCTTCTTCTTCTTCAATATTAAACTGTCATCTGAATCTCCCATTTCTCTGACTTCTCCTGCAGTCATGCAGTCAATTCTACTATGTTTGAATCCTCTGACTACTCCACCTCCGTCCGTCATGGCCGGCGAAACATCTGAGACGAGTTCCTGAGTTGAAACCTTCGTCTTGTCCGCTTACCTCCTCCATAACAGTCAAAACTGCTAGGTCTAGTTCCAGAGTTCTTCTATCTAATAATAGGCAAGCAAAATCGTAGGTCTGCAGATCCGGTGGACCAAATCCAGCTGCCCAGATCCGGTGGACCAGATCTAGCCGCCCAGGTTTTTGTCTATCCCTATTATGTATTTTGTTCTCTTGAGTAGACTATATCTGTTTGGTCATGATAACAATAGATCTTGTCCACACTACAGGTCTGCAGATCCCGTGTCCGGTGGACCAAATCCAGCCAACCACGTTTTTGTCCACCACTATCAAATTTGTCCACACTGCAGGATCCGCTGTCCGTTGGACCATGTCCAGTCTACCAGGTTTTTGTCCACCACTATCATGTCCTTTGTTCTCTTGAGTTGGATCATATCCGTTTGATCATGCGTTTTTTGTCCATCGCTAACAAAAAATGTGTCTACACTGCAGGTCTATAAATCCAAAGGACCACATCTATCAGCCAAAGTTT
The DNA here is from genome assembly GCA_023657505.1 of Camelina hispida. Taxonomy (NCBI): domain Eukaryota; kingdom Viridiplantae; phylum Streptophyta; class Magnoliopsida; order Brassicales; family Brassicaceae; genus Camelina; species Camelina hispida. The sequence goes on from CP094633.1 coordinate 24,735,158, forward strand.
TTGTCCACCACTATTATGTCCTTCGTATCTTGAGTTGACCATAGTCAATGTTTGGTCTCAAGATTCATGGACTATAAATACAGGCCAACAACAAAGGACAACAATAAAGGCCAAATTGTGGACTAAAAATACAGGACATCAAATTGTGGACTAAAAATATATATGAGAAAACATGTCCATACTTAATGTTGTCCACCGTATAAACTGTAATATCTCATACCAAACAATTAATCACTAGCTTATTTCTCCCTTTTTTCTTACAAGGGTAAATTTGTCTTTTTATTTATGCCACAAAGATGAAAAGTGGCACTTCTCATAAGAAAAATAAAAACTGGCATTTCTAACAACTTTTGTTTTAAAAATGGCATTTGTGGCTAAATTCCCATCCAATAATCCCATTTTTTCTTCTTTTCCCCCCAAAAATGAATTTTTTCATTATTCTTAAAAAAAAAACCATTTTACTAATATTCTTTTGTTAAATTGCTTAAACTTAAATAATTGTTTACTTAATAATCTAACTAATATTTTTTTTGTCTTCTTCTATTTCTCTTTTTTTTTCTCAAGTTTGCCAATAATATCTATGGTTTATTTTTATTCTTATAGATGAGAAGAATTAAATGATAAAAGTGGAAATTTTAGATAAAGTAATTGGTGTATAGTTGTATCTGTCAACATATGTTTTTTTTGGTGAAACACAGCGGTTAAAACCCCCATGATTTATTGAAAAAGAACTAAAACCCTTACACACAAACCCGTCTACGGCACCTAGTGCCATTAACATCGTCATTTAACAAAGACTCAACTACAATAGGAGCTGTCGTAAAAACATGCCAACCAAGAGGTAGAGAGAATGCATAGTTAGCTAAACCATCTGCCAAGCGGTTAGCTTCTCTATATACATGTTTAACACGGACTATCCTGTCCCTTACAAGAAAGCCATGGTACATCCGCACCAAGAACGATATGGGATGAGACTCGCCTGTCTCTTGTTTCAGAAAACCCACCAATGTCTCTGAATCCACCTCCAGCTCAATTCACTGAACCCGTATCCCCCACGCATGTATACAAGCCATAATACACGCTTGTCAACATATGTTTATATTCAATTTTAGTAAACATATTAAGCGTTATGTCATTTTACCATGCTAAAATTTTTTTTGGGGCATCACTTCTTAGTTCGCTTTAGGCATCATATATCTTCGAGCTGGCACTGTAAAGATATTACACTTTCTTTCTTATCAAAAAGCTTACTGACCATCTTGACTCTTTATATTTCCTAACGGTATGAATCGATATTAACAGTATCACCGAATGTACCTAAACGCTCACAGTTTCACTCTTTTACTCTAACTCTTGCTTTTTCTCTATATTATTGTCCAAGACTCCAAAGCACAAAATGGGCACTAATTAAGGGTATTAGATGAGTTATAGGCGAAGTGGAGCAATGAGTCATTAAGGCATGTCTCACTTACTTATTGGTAATGTTCCTATATCAGGAGACATCGATTAGTACTTATTGTAACAAGTGTTCTCGCAGACGTTTAGATTTGGAGTGCTTACTTAATTTTCTATGTCTAGATAACCTAATTATACACCTCTCGCGCATGTAATCACGTGGCTAAAAGCGTTCAAATCTGGTTCAATTTGTTAAAGAAGCTTTACAACTAATCAATCTTATTTGTGGTGGGTTTTTTTTCACTAAATTAAGGGTGTGGACTGTGGTGGTTGGGTATGTTTAGAATCAGATCTTTTCAATAAAAATATATATTATAAGTAATTTTCAAAATCAGAAATGTTGGATATGGGTTTCACCCAGCCTTAACAGGCTTTCCCTCAGGTCCGTTATCGAAATAGTCAGCATAACCTCCACTAGCCTTGACTGACCGAATCTCTTTTATTGGGCCGACGAAGCTTCTAGAAGGCCCATTTGAGATGGACAGCCCAGTTAGTGACGGCCCGCCAAGAAACGATCGCCGCCTTTGTACGAAGACAATCCCACATCGATCTCAAGGTAGAAAGATGAAGCGTCCCATCAACTATAAATACCGAGGGAGCAGTACATAGAAGGCATCAAGTATCAGAGGGCAGGAATCTGGAGTCAGTCGAATTCTAGCCTTCAGTTTTATTAGTCAATTTGAGATTACAATTCTCTATAATAGTTCGATCGGCTTATAACGGATACATTGTAATTCGAGGATCTTTGACAATCTTAATAAAGTTCTTTGTTTCGCCCTCCTTAATTATTATTCCCGAGCTAGTAGCATTACTCGTTCAACATTTGGTGCGCATCCAGGGAAAAGAAGCAAGGGGAACTTTTCAAGAAAGTCCAACATCAAGAAAGTACATTTTAAGAGATGAGAGAAGGAGATACCACAGGAAGCGACGCGTACGTAGCGGATACGCCGGACCACATTCAGCAAGCCCAGGAGAAGCTTCCAATACCGCCGACCCAAGCCCCGACAACACCGAACAGATCGGTAGGAGAAGGAACAAGCGCCCTCGACGTAGGCGCGTTAATGAGAAGCATACTCTAAAATATGGAAGCCCAGGACAAGAAAACGGAGGAACGTTTCGCTTCGCTCTCCAACATCTGCACAAAATTGCAAGAAAATGCCGATCAGCCTGAAGTCACCATAAGAGCCAGAAGAACCAGAACGGAGAGTTGGTCGAGCTCAAAAGTCAGATTAAAGATGTCAAAAGCAAGTTCCATCAGGCTACCAATGCGGCACCTGATGTAGACCACATGCTAGAGCAATCCCAGAAGACTCCGTTCACTGCACGAATTCGCCGGGTCGTCGTTCGTCCGGATTGCAAAATCAAGCACCTGACCCCATACAAAGGAGACTCAGACCCAACTCATAATTTGATGTCCTTTGAGATTGCAATCCATCGATGCGAATTTCCCCCGGAAGAGCTCGACGCACGGAAGTGCCAGCTGTTTATAGAAAACTTGAGTGGTGACAACCCTAGGCTGGTTTTCTTCTTTGCCGCCTGACTCAATCGACAGCTTCCGCACACTTTCGTTGACCCTTTTGAAACAATACTCGATTCTGGCTCTATCCCCACCGCGACAATCACCGACCTCCACAATATCGAGCAAGCACTACAAGAAAACATGCAATTTGGGACTCCAATTTGTGACTATTTTTCTGGTCACAAAATAGAACGACTCTTATAAGACTACTTTGCAACGATTCAACGAGTACGAAATAATTGGAGAGAAAAACGTCGCTTATTAACAACGAAAGATATAAGTCACAAAATAGTCTCAAATTAGCGACAACAATAGGACTAATTTGCGACGAATAGATTTTGGTCACACAACGGTCACAAATTGCGACTACAATGTGACTCGTTAATTAGTCGGTCATAATAGTCGCAAAAGCGTCGCATATTGAGGACTTATTTGCAACTTCATTTTTACCCTGATTTAGTAACAAAGAGGTCACAATTTGCGATGAGATTGCGACGGATACCTGAAGATTTTATGACTAACACCTGATTTAGCTACTCCTTTAAGACTGTTTACCCACTCTGGATATTTTTAATTTGAAATTTCACCATTGAGATTCATTTACATATTTAGTTTTATGTTTATGCTTTTTTTTGCTCGACCTTATCAATAATAACTTTCTCAAAATCTTAATTTTCAATGATTATAAACTAAACATCCATAAGTTCCAAATCTATCTTAAGTGTTACATGTTTTTCTATGAGAATGTGTTGCAATGAAGATAAATTTTAAAACTAAGTGATGAAAATAATGTTTTACTAAATCTTACTATTACATGTACTTTATACTAATACTATGAGTGCTCCTGAATGATTTATAGAAACTTTTTTGTTCATAATGTGTAGAATTCAAGATTTTTATTTTGTGATGTATATTAGGTAGTCTCAAAAACGTCACAATATGCGACTGATTTGCCACGCTATTAGGACTACGTCAATATGTCACTCTTCTGCTACCTTTTAGCTACATATTTGTGACGCAATTGTGACTAACACCTGAAGAATTTGTGACTAACACCTGAAGAATTTGCGACTAACACCTGATTTAGCTACTCCTTTAAGACTGTTTATCCACTCTCAATATTTTAAATTTGAAATTTCTCATTTGAGATTCATTTACATGTTTAGTTTTATGTTTATTCTTTGTTTTGCTCGACCTTATGAATAATAACTTTCTCAAAGTCTTAAATTTCAATGATTATAAACTAAACATCCATAAGTTCCAAATCTATCTTAAGTGTTACATGCTCTTTCATGAGATGTGTTGCAATGGAGAAAATTTCAAAACTAAATGATGAAAACAATGTTTTACTAAATCTTATGATTACATGTACTTTATAATAGTACTATGAGTGCTCATGAGTGATTTATATAAACAGTTTAATTTATAATGTGTAGAATTCATGATTTTTATTTTGTGATATATATTAGGTAGTCTCAAAAGAGTCACATTTTGCGACTAAATATACAGAATGTTACAAACCAGTTACAAATTACCTACATACATGCTACTTATTAGCCACTGAAACTTGAGGTTGTGACGATTTTGCTTCCATTTAGTGACCTTTGCAGTTTCATTTACAGATTTGCCATTATGTTAAGTTGTAAGGTTTCTATGTTAATTTGAACTACTATAGATAGTGAATCATTATTATACAACTAAAACTTTAATTTTTCTATGGTTTACACAAGTTTTCAAAACATTACACAAGTGTTATATGTAATGTTAACTAATGGTTTTGAAATTTCTTAATTTCCTTTTCATATAGATGTTGTGCCTCAATAAACTAATTGATTATGTTTAATATAGTAACTTGAGTGATTGTAACATTATATATAGGTTTTGTTTGACTCAAACATATTGACGTTTTCAACTTTTTTTACTTATAGTCACAAAACAGTCACACATTTGCTACAACTTTGCGACTAAATTAGCAATCTAACACTTTAGAAAATATAGTCGCATTTTGGTCACAATATCGCCATATATATCCACGCTTTAGCGACTCACACATGATTTAGATACTAACTTGCGACTACTTACCAACTCTCGATTTTTTGAATTCAAAATTTTACATTAGAGAATTGTTAACATGTTTCTTCACATGTCTACTTTGATTTGATCAAACTCAATCATAAAAACTTCCTCAAAGTTTTTAATTTTAATGTTTAAAACAAAATTTTAATAATTTTTAATCATTCTTAAGTGTTACATTTTCTTTAATAAGAAGGTTTGACATTTTTTTGTAAAATTCAAAACAAAATTATCAAAACAATGTTTTAAACTCTTAAACTAATATATATATATATATATATATATATATATTCTATAGAATACAATTATGAGTAAATGATTATTAGTGTTTAATATCAACAATTTTGTTCAGAAAGTAGATCATTCCAAAATTTATTGTATACATCCAAAATTTAAATTAGAAAAAAAAATCTTGATTATTTTTAAAATCTAAATCTGATCTAATCATTTTCAAATCTTAAACCCCAATTCGTAAAACGAATGAAATAATAAAAATTAAATTATTATTATAATTAATGGTTCCACTTAGTTTAATGAAAATGAAATAATAATAATGCTTATACAAAATTATTTAGGTTTTATTGACTTAAAAAATGGAAAGCTTCTCATTGGCTAATCCAAGAAAACAAGGATTATAGTGTTGTTTTAATATCCACCCTTGATAGATTTAGATCTAACGGACCAAATCTTCTCCTTCCTTTTTCCCTTCTCTTCTTCCTTTCTTTCTTCAAACGATTCAATGTTCTCTTTAGATCTAATGTTCTCTTTCTTCTCTTTTTCTCTTCTCAACGATTCCTCTTCTCCTTCTTCTCTTCTCAACAATTCTTACCTCACCTTCTTCCCCAAATTTTGAAACTTCCTTTAACCACATCTCATTATCTCACCTTTGGCCACACCTTTAACCGTTCACCACCACCGCATCTTGAAGTTTCCGTCTACCAGATCTGAAAGCTGTCGTCGTCGTTCATCACCAACAGATCTAAAATCTTACGCCGTTCACCACCACCGCGTCTCGAAGCTTCTGCCGTTGTTTACCACCAACACAACAGCAAGCTTCCGCCGTTCATCTCGATCTTCAACCGCTGCATCTTCTCTCCGCCGCCACAATCCTCTTCTCCCTCTCTTTTCCTCCACCGTCTCGTTCCTCCACAAACTCACCGGAGGCTAAGCTTTCACCTGCCAACCACAACATTCATATTGAATCTCATATGTATTTTATTTTATTTAGTTAATTGATTTAATAATAGACATTGTAATTTTTTTTCTTGTAATTTATAATCTTCAAATATAAAAATAAAAGAGAAATACCCTAAAATAGCACTAAAACAAGTTTTATGGACAATTCTAGCACACATTCCATAAATTTCCAAAAATAGCACTATTTAACATATTAAAATATTTAAAATTAATTTTTAGAATTTGTTTTTTTATGTTTGGTTTCCCAATTTCACATTTAGAGTATAGTTTTGAGATGTAGGGTTTAATATTTTGAATTTAGGATTTAATTTTAAAACATTAAAATGTGCTATTTTTGGAATTTTATAGATGTTGTGCTAAGTTTGGAAAAAAAACTTATTTTAGTGCTATTTTTGAGAATTCCCAAAATAAAATGCTGATATTGTATTTACTGTTTATAATGAGTTTAAGAAATAAAAAAAAATTACTTTTAATTTAATTATTTTTATTGATTTAATAAAATTAAATTTGTTTTTTTTCCTTTTTTGTATTTTGTGGTTTAAACGTCGTTAATATACGACGTAGTCGCTTATATACGACTGTTTTACAAAGTCACTTTTTAGTTGGAAATTAGCAACTGTCTTGAGATCACTTTAAGTTGCGATAAAAAATATACAACCATATATATTAGTCTCCAAAAAGTTGCTAATATGTGACAGTATTGCGACCGTAGTTTCAAAATATACGACTATTACTATGTGTCTCTAAACCGTCGCTTTTATATGACCATATTTATCAGTCTTAAAAGAGTCGCAAATATGCCACCTTATTGCGACAGTTATATTTTGCGACCGTTTTTTAGCGACCAACTTAAATAGTCTCATAATAGTCGCAAATTGCTGTTTTGCGACCATTTTAGGACTATTTTGGGCGTCACAAATGGCTTGTTTTCTTGTAGTGAAGGAGAGCATGAGCCGTTGCAAAAGTTCATGGATAGGTTTAAAAAGATTGCCACACAGGTGAATGCCCTCCATAGCGTTTCGCTCGCCGCCCTCCAAAAGGCTCTGTGGTATGAGTCCAAGTTCCGCAAAGATCTCAAGTTGAACAGATTCCCCACTTTCCAAGATGCCCTCCATCGAGCAGGAGTCCATATCGAAATGGAGGAAGAGAAGGTTGTCTTCGATAAAAAGCGCTCCTCCACCATAGCCCAACTGTCGACCGGCAAGGCAAAAGAGGTATACCACGAGTCTCGCCAGCATCTCGACAAAGAGTACCTCGCGGACAGCAAGAAACGCGGTGCAACGTACCTCGTCAATGACGCTCCACCACCCCTAGCTGCAAGCTCGTCAGCTCTGGTACCGACGACCCCGCCAAAGGGTGCGAGAGAGAAGCCCGACCATAACCTATACTAAGAATTACACGAATACACCGGGCACTCAACGCAGTCTTGCAGACACCTACAGAATGCGTTGTTGGGAAAGTATCTCAACAGCGAGTTCATGGTGCAGCTGCGTCAGTACAAAAGCAACGCCCCGCGTAGGCATGTCAATTAGGGCCAAAGCCCGTGGGCTGCCCCGGCCCGGCCCTGAAAAATAGCAGGCTCGGGCTTAAGTATATATGTCCAGAAAAAATCAAGCCTTTCGGGCTCAGTCCGTTTGGGCTATAGGGTTTTTCGGGCTTAGCCCGATCGGGCTCGGGCCAGCCTGAAAAGCCCTTTAACAAAAATATTTGTACTTTTTTGTTAACATTTTTATTTGATTGGAATATTTGATTAATATTTATTGTAATTAAAGTTTTAAACACTAATCCTAGTTTTTATATGTATTTAATAACCATATTTAATACTTTAAAAATATTTATCTATAATATTTTATATGAATTATATATTGGTTTATTTGGTTAAATTATCGAAATTTTGTTTAGTCTTAAACTTTTTATATTAAATTAAGTTGGTTGTAATAAATATAGATGAGTTATTAAATTTTTGATTGATTTTTTTTTTTTGTGCACCTTGAAACACTGTTTTTTTAAGGCTTATAAGTTTGACTTTTTGATCCTTAAGATAAGCCCGAAAAAGCCCGAGAAGCCCTGTAGCCCTGTTAGGGCCGGGCTCGGGCTTTGAAATATAGGCTCGAAAATATTTCGGGCCGGGCCGGGCCAGGCTGACGCGCAAGAGGACGCCTAGGGCAACAAGGCCGTCCCAATAACCGGCCAGTACCTAATAACCAGCCCGAAGCTGGTAACCAGGCAGGCGGACAGGAAAACCAGCTGGCTGACGCGCCACCACCTCCGGCCCGTCGTAGAATCAATGTCATAAGGGGAAGTCTCCCATACGATCCTAATTCGCCCCGCGTCGTGTATCCCGTCCACGACGTCGAAAGAGCCGAACGCGATTGATTACCAGGTAGTATGCCTATGTGCCGATCGTACTTTCCAATCATATTCGGAGAGGAAGATACTACCGGGTTGCAAATTTTACCCACAGGACCGGTCGTCGTCAAAATGAATATCGGCGACTGCATAGTCCCGGATGTTTTAATCGACACAGGGAGTTCAGTAAATGTCGTCTTCTAGAGAGCGCTTCCCCAGATAAAAGTCGACCTGCACCTCGCCATGCCAGAAGTACAAACCTTGACCGGTTTCGATGGACGCTCCCTCACCTCCCTAGGCACGGTCATGCTCCCAATATACGTTGGTGGAATGATTCACCTCTTCGATTTTGCCGTCGTTGACAAGTCAACTGCATATAGTGTCATCCTCAGAACGCCCTGGCTCCATAAAATGAAGGCCGTGGTCTCAACATACCGTCGATCAGGCCGCTCACAGGATTCGACGGAAATTACATGATGTCGTCTGGCACAATCAAGTTGCCGATCTATGTGTCCGGCGTACCTTCGTGGCATAAGTTTGTCGTGGTTGATAAACCGGCAGTCTATAACATCATTCTAGGATCCCCCTAGATCCATGACATGCTGGCAGTCCCGTCAACTTACCATCAATGTGTCAAGTTCCCTCTGTCCGGCCAAATATTCACGATCAAGGGAAATCAGACAAACGCCAGGAACTGCTTCGTTATTGAATGCAAACTACGAAAAGCCGTCAATTTATAGCAATCAAAGAAAGAGCTGGACGAGTTACCAGCTCCCAGTCCTGAAGAAATTTTGAGTCATCATCTGATCGACGAAATCAATACCGACGAGAGCAACCCAAAGCGGTGCATCGGGATTGGCGCAGACCTTGACCCAGCAATAAGAGCAGACTTAATTCAATTCTTGAAAGACAATGCCTCCACCTTTGCCTGGTCTTTTGACGACATGATCGCAATTAGCATGGACGTCACGAGCTACGAGCTAAACGTCGACCCAACCTACATCCCCGTTAAGCAAAAGATGTGTAAGATCGGCCCCGAATGATCCAAGACGGTAAATGACGAGGTCAAAAAATTGCTCGCAGCCGGGTCTATTGAAACAAGTATTTATTTGGTGGTGTGGATGATGAATGTATGCAATGGTGAGATATGAATGAATGGATGGTAAGGTGTTTCAATTCCCCTTATGCAGTTGCAGTATAAGAGGTGTCAATCCTATCTGAGTGTTTGTGAACAATTAAGACATGCATATGAGACTAAGTCAAGCCAAATGTAAAGGATATTTGTCACTAACAATCCTATGATGAAAATGTAAAATGCATAAAGTAAAACTACAAGAACTAAGAGCTAAATGCAAATGAAACAGAATAATTATAGCAGTTATGAAACAAGAACAGAAATAGAAACTATTGTAATGCAAGAAATGAACTAATGCAAGGCAAGTAATGAATAGGAAGCTAAATGAATGCAACAGAAATGAAACTAGGATGAAACAGAACAACTACAAAGCATAAACAAGAATTCTGGGGAAGAACTCGAGCAAGCACTCGATCGAGTGTAGATCGAATTCAGGGTCGAGCTGGACTAAACGCAAAAACAGAGCAACACAATAAAAACAGAGCAATGCAAAAACGAATCAAACAACAAGCAAGCAGCAGGATTAAGACAAAAGAATCAATAAACAAAGAAGGCCTTGAGGAGGGATTCATGGGCTGAACTAATCATTGTGGTTATCTAACTTGGTCAAGAAACCTCAAACAACTTTGAGCTAATCTCTAGACATATAAGTCTAAGACAAGTTTCATCCACTCTCATGGCAAGAAACAATCAAACCTATGCATCTCTAGACTTGTTCTCACAAAGTAAATAATCTACACAAGCAGGCATTAAGCAATACATCTCAAACCAAACAAGACCTCTAATCTCTTAGCAAGCCTAATGGTAAGCTCTAGATCTAGCCTTATCTATGCTCCTTAAACATTGGTGTGATGCTAAGATGCTTGAAATCAAACCCTACCTTCTCAGATATAGGATCAGCATTAAGAACATCTAGCCTAGAAGAGATCTACAACAATCAAGCTTGACCAAATCAAACAAACCACAAGATCAATCCAGCCTAACCCATCCTCAAGATCCTAGAGAACTACTCACAAGAACACATGATGAACAAAGTCAAAAACCCAGAAAAAAATATGAAACTTGCATCATTAGAAAGATAAAGCAAAGATCTACAATATCGGAGAAAGAATCAAACTCAAATTCTCAATATTAAGAAATTTATGGAACCAACAATACTGAAAAATTTAGTCTTTTTCTCTTAAAACAAGTACAAGATCTAAGAAAAATAAAAGTGCAAAAGGAATAATTCCCAAAAGGGTAAATACTAGGTCTAGAGAATATCTAAAAAGCTGGACTGTTTTGGTGGCTGCAGGTACAAGGCTTTATATAGGAGAGGGAGTGGAAGCCCTAAAAATACTATAAGACAAAATAGTCAAGGGCTCGGTCAACTTGACCTGTGCTCGGTCGAGTGGCAGGTCGAGCTGGCTTCTCTCGTGCATCCTCCACTCGGTCGAGTCCTCCTCAGCACACGGTCGAGTGTCAGGTCGAGTGTGCAGTCGAGTTGGACTCCGGACCTTGGTTCTTCAGCCTTAACTCTCTTGCTTTCCCTTCATGATTGCTTCACTTCTCCTCAGCATTGCTTCCATGCTCCTTAAGCTCCAAAATCACCTGTTTATGCATGAAAAGATGCAAATGCAATGCAACTAAACTCTAATGCATGATTGGTCCTAAAGCTATGCAATAATGATCAAAATGGATAACAAAAGATGCAAAAGATGTAAATATACTAAGGGAAAACAAGGTAAAATATATGAACATCAACACCCCAAAACTTAGTCTTTGCTAACCCTCAAGCAAATAATCAAGACATAAGAAGGTAGGTGAGGTTTGAAAGTGGGATCTCAGCTCCTAAAGCTTGCAAATAGACCATCTAGAATCAATGTCCAAGTTACTAATACTATGATGCAAGTTGAATGAGCTGTACTTAAAGACTTTAGACAAGCATATCACAACCTTTACTGATTTGAGCCTTAGATATCCACATGCATTCAAATCTACCATTTCCTTTAACATTCATTAATCAAGAACATGAATCAATTCTATACAATGCTTAAACTCATTTGGCTTGGAGGTAAAGCTTTTGAGACAATGATAGTCTCTTTTTAGAGTGGGGCTTGTCAATATTAAGGTTCTCTCATGAAAATGGATTGAGCTTTAGAAGAATGCTAAAGGTAAGAACACCTAGACACATACAAGAATAAAACCTTGTCTACCCAAAGGTACCCAAAGTGTTTATCCTAGCAATCTAAACCCAAATGATCCTAGTGCTACCCTTTAACTTCTTCTTTTCCTTTTCACCCTTTTTTCTTTTGGTTTTCAAGTCTTAGGAGAGGTTTCTTAATTGATCTTTCTACTGGGATGGGGGATTCTTACTTATTTGCTATGGTTCTATTTTCTTCTTATTCTTAAGACATACAAGCTTTTGGCTAAACTTTTCTCTTCTTTCTTTTCTTTTCTTTAATTAGAACCAACATTATCAATTTTTTTACTTCCCATCCTTTCACTATACTTTGCTTAAACACATTCTCCTCTTAAAGACTCTACCCTTTTTCTTTCTCTTTTCCCTCTTTTCTTTTCATAACATCCAAGACCCAAACCCAACAAGTGAACCACCTAGTCCTATCTAGTTTGAAAAATGCAAACTAGAACTACACAAGGTCTTACTCTTGTCAGTTCAAACCTAACACTTTCTACCAAGCTCAATCCTAAAAATAGGCCTCACACACAAGAATAAACATGGCTTGAAAGAAGGGTTGGTTTAGGGGTAGGGAAATTGATTTCAATGGTTTAATCAGCTACTTGGATCAACAAGAGTGGTAAAAAGGAGAAAGATGATCCAAATATGTATATGGTATCCATGAGTTTAAAGCAATGCACACATTGATAATTGAAAGTCAATATTAGGTTCTTATAAGTAGGAAATGGCTTCAAATCACAACATGCTTCAATTTAGACCAAATACAATGCAGGAATTCAAGGCTTGGTTCAATCTTATGCTTTTAACCACTCAACTAGCATCAAAGTACTATTAACTTGGGCATTAATCCTAGTCTAGTGAATTAAGCAAGCTAACAAGGCAAAACTCATCATAGATCCCTAATGCAAATATTATACAATCCTATATGAAACATGCTAAACAAGATCCTAATATGCAATGCAAACTACATGAACACTCTTTTTTATAAAGATTTTTGCAAAAAATTTTCAAATTTTTAGGGTTTTTCTATGCCTTAGATGCTATGCAAATACTAATATGAGGATGCTAAAAATTTGAAATAAGATCACAAAACACAATGTCAAATGCTATCTCAAACCCTCTTCCAAACTTAAATCACACAGTCCCCTGTGTGAAAGAAATTTGTAGGAGGATTCAAGACTAAAAACAAAACTAAACAAAATATGAAATGCAATGATATTTACAAGTACGGGTGATAGTGGTACCTTAGGGATTGTGGAAGAAGTTGTCCACATCCATCTGCATGCTGTCATAGGAGTAGTTGGGGTCTTGTTGGTGACTTGGAGATGGAGATTGGGGCAGCTCGATAATGGCGATCGACCGTGACTCGGTCGAGTGCGTGTCCGAGTGGGGGGGTCGAGCTGGACCGCGTGTGTCCATTACCTGTCCCTTCCTCTTCTATTCAGACTCCTTTGCTTCCTTGATCATAAAAACACTAAAGCAAAAATCAAAATACCAAAATCCTAAGCAATATATACAGAGATACCTTAGGGACTTCCTCCCTAGTGAGCTTGTTTAAAGTCACTAAGCTTGACTTTGATGCCTTTTTCAGGCTTGAGTTAGAGACCAAGGAGGTGATGAAATCCCTCCTGGTTCTACTTGATAACCTTTGTGTTCCTTCTTGATCACTACTTCCTTAGCACTTGAACCATGTTTCTTCTTAAACTTGAGTCTTGGTCTTGCCTCCTTCAAAAACCTCTTGTTGAATTTCTCTTGAAAATTCATCACTAGACAAGCCAACCTTTGAACTGAACCCTTGAGCTTCTGGATAGTCCTGTCTTGGGCTGAACTTTTAATCCCAGGATTTCCTCCTTCCTCAAAAACTTCACAACTAGCCTTTTTTCCTATCATAAAGTACTGACCTTCAATAGTAGGCTGATGAGTAGTATTCTTGATGTCAAACTTCAGAGTGAAGTCCTTAGCAAGGTGAAGCTTGATGATTCCCATCTTAACATCTATTACAGCCCCAACTGTGGCTAAGAATGGTCTCCCCAAGATGAGATGGTCTTCTGGCTCTTGGTCCATGTTCATGATCACAAAGTCAGTTGGGATTCTTGCCTTTCCTATCTTGACTGGAAAGTTTTCAATTATCCCAAGCACATCCCTCTTGGATCCATCTGCCATGCCAATATAGAGGTTGCAAGGCTTAAAGTGTTCATACCCCAACTTTTCAGCCACTGAGTATGGCATTAAACTCAATGAAGCTCCCAGATCACACAAACATTTGTTGAAGTGCATGTAACTAATGGAGCAAGGCAGATTAAATGATCCTGGGTCTTCAAGTTTGGTTGGTATAACAGCTTCCCCAATCTCTTTTAGATCCTTCATGTCTTGTTCCTGAGCTTTCATCTTGGATAATTCAAGCAGCATGTCCTTGTAGGAAGGATTTTGAACAAATTTGTTCAAGTCAGGCCCTCTCTCCTCTTCCTTGTAGGCAATGGTAATCTCTTGTATAACCATTACTTCCTTCAAGACTTTCACTTCCTCTTGTTGTAAGGCCATCACTTCCTCCTTCTTCTCAATGACAACCTCTTGTTGTATGGCCATTACTTCCTTCTTTTCAATGACTACTTCTTCCTTCAAAGCCATCACTTCCTCTTTCTTCTCAATGACAACCCCTTCTTTAAAAGCCTTCACTTCCTCTTGTTGCAAAGCCATCATTTCTTTTTTCTCAATAATTTTCCTTAGTTCCTTTAGCTTTTGTGCCTTGAAACGCCCAGGGAATGGCAGAGGTGGTTTGTAAGCTGGAGGAATGTACTTAGCAGGCTTGACAGCTTTTGTGTCTTCAACTCGATCGGTCACTCGATCATGCACTCGGTCGAGTGCTAGCTCGAGCACCTGGTCGAGTGGTTTCCCTGCTTCAGTCTGCTTTGAAAAACCTTCACTATGGGCTTCCATAAGTGACAAATCCTCCCCAACTTGAACCTCACTGTCCTCAGTGATATTTTCCTCATGGAGATGGATTGCTTTAATAGTGATCTCCCTTGGGTTTTGAATGGCTTGTTCAAGAAGTTGGTGTGGCTTAGGAGCTGAAGTAGAAGCAATGGAGCTGTCCATGTACTGGAATGAAGAGGTCAGACTCTCAAGCTGGTTACTCAGGTCATGAGAATAAGAATTCAATTTTTGGGTCAGCTCTTCAAACTGCCTTGCCTCCTCAGTCTGCTTATTGGCTTGCCCAAGCAACAATTGTTGCATCATAGCTCTTAAGTCAGGTTCTTGGGCTTGGTAGGTCTGAAACATTGGAGGGTGACACCATTGAGCCTGGAACTCTGGTTGTTGGTGCATGGGTACATAATGGAACATACTGCTTTGAAACATGATTACTGACTCGAACTGACACTCGGTCGAGCACCAACTCGAATGGAAGGTCGAGTCGACTGGGAAAGGGTGTCTAAATAGATATGGCTTCTGACTCGAGCAGGTGCTTGATCACTGCTCGGTCGAGTGGTGGTCGAGTTGTTGGTCGAATGGGTACCTGAAACTCAAGACAACCCAGCAACAGAAGATTCGAGTGCAGCAACTTCACAAGTGTATAAACGAACTTAATCTTAGACTAATATGGATCCTAAATGTCACAAAAACACACTCAAATGGGCAACGACGCCAAATTGAAACTCACTTTGTTTGGTGGTGGTGAGAGATGAATGTATGCAATGGTGAGATATGAATGAATGGATGGTAAGGTGTTTCAATTCCCCTTATGCAGTTGCAGTATAAGAGGTGTCAATCCTATCTGAGTGTTTGTGAACAATTAAGACATGCATATGAGACTAAGTCAAGCCAAATGTAAAGGATATTTGTCACTAACAATCCTATGATGAAAATGTAAAATGCATAAAGTAAAACTACAAGAACTAAGAGCTAAATGCAAATGAAACAGAATAATTATAGCAGTTATGAAACAAGAACAGAAATAGAAACTATTGTAATGCAAGAAATTAACTAATGCAAGGCAAGTAATGAATAGGAAGCTAAATTAATGCTACAGAAATGAAACTAGGATGAAACAGAACAACTACACAGCATAAACAAGAATTCTGGGGAAACTCGAGCAAGCACTCGATCAAGTGTAGATCGAGTGCAGGGTCGAGCTGGACTAAACGCAAAAACAGAGCAACACAATAAAAACAGAGCAATGCAAAAACGAATCAAACAACAAGCAAGCAGCAGGACTAAGACTTAAAAATCAATAAACGAAGAAGGCCTTGAGGAGGGAGGGATTCATGGGCTGAACTAATCATTGTGGTTATCTAACTTGGTCAAGAAACCTCAAACAACTTTGAGCTAATCTCTAGACATATAAGTCTAAGACAAGTTTCATCCACTCTCATGGCAAGAAACAATCAAACCTATGCATCTCTAGACTTGTTCTCACAAAGTAAATAATCTACACAAGCAGGCATTAAGCAATACATCTCAAACCAAACAAGACCTCTAATCTCTTAGCAAGCCTAATGGTAAGCTCTAGATCTAGCCTTATCTATGCTCCTTAAACATTGGTGTGATGCTAAGATGCTTGAAATCAAACCCTACCTTCTCAGATATAGGATCAGCATTAAGAACATCTAGCCTAGAAGAGATCTACAAAAATCAAGCTTGACCAAATCAAACAAACCACAAGATCAATCCAGCCTAACCCATCCTCAAGATCCTAGAGAACTACTCACAAGAACACATGATGAACAAAGTCAAAAACCCAGAAAAATACAAAACTTGCATCATTAGAAAGATAAAGCAAAGATCTACAATATTGGAGAAAGAATCAAACTCAAATTCTCAATATTAAGAAAGTTATGAAACCAAACAATATTGAAGAATTTAGTCTTTTTCTCTTAAAACAAGTACAAGATCTAAGAAAAATAAAAGTGCAAAAGGAATAATTCCCAAAAGGGTAAATACTAGGTCTAGAGAATATCTTAAAAGCTGGACTGTTTTGGTGGCTGCAGGTACAAGGCTTTATATAGGAAAAGGAGTGGAAGCCTAAAAATACTAAAAGACAAAATAGTCAACGGCTCGGTCAACTCGACATGTGCTCGGTCAAGTGGCAGGTCGAGCTGGCTTCTCTCGTGCATCCTCCACTCGGTCGAGTCCTCCTCAGCACACGGTCGAGTGTCTGGTCGAGTGTGCAGTCGAGTTGGACTCTGGACCTTTGTTCTTCAGCCTTAACTCTCTTGCTTTCCCTTCATGATTGCTTCACTTCTCCTCAGCATTGCTTCCATGCTCCTTAAGCTCGAAAATCACCTATTTATGCATGAAAAGATGCAAATGCAATGCAACTAAACTCTAATGCATGATTGGTCCTAAAGCTATGCAATAATGATCAAAATGGATAACAAAAGATGCAAAAGATGTGAATATACTAAGGGAAAACAAGGTAAAATATATGAACATAATCTATCATGGAGGTCAAGTACCCCGAATGGCTAGCAAACCCGGTGGTAGTAAAAAAGAAAAACGGGAAGAATAGAGTCTGCATCGACTTTACAGATCTAAATAAAACCTGCCCCAAGGATAGCTACCCGTTACTGCATATAGAGAGGCTCGTCGAGGCCACGTCAGGGAATGCACTGCTTTCCTTCATGGACGCCTTCTTAGGATACAACCAAATCTTGATGCACACCGATGACCGCGAAAAGATTGCCTTTATTACTGATCAAGGCACATTCTGCTACAAGGTCATGCCGTTCAGCCTAAAGAACGCGGGAGCCACCTATCAGCGCCTCATCAATAAATTGTTCGCCGACCAGCTGGGGATAACTATGGAGGTGTACATCGATGATATGCTAGTCAAGTCCGCAAGCGCAAGCGATCATGTCGAGCATTTGCGAAAATATTTTCAAACCCTGAATAAGTATAACATGAAAGTTAACCCGGCGAAATGCTCATTCGGCGTGATGTCTGGTGAATTCCTAGGGTACATCGTCACAAAAAGGGGAATAGAGGCAAACCCGAAGCAAATCAAGGCTATACTCGATATGCCCTCACCGTGAAACAAGCGCGAAGTCCAGCGTCTGACCGGTAGAATAGCAGCCCTATACCGATTCATTTCACGATCGACTGACAAGAGCTTGCCGTTCTACCAGTTGCTGCGGTCAACGAACAAGGAGTACGAATGGACCGCCGAGTGCGAACAGGCGTTCGTCAAGTTAAAAACTTATTTGACCACCCCACCCATACTTTCGAAGTCCGAGGAGGGAGAAAAGCTCTACCTATATATCGCTATTTCTAGATCGGCAGTTAGCAGGGTACTAGTCAGACACGACTGAGGCGAGCAAAAGCCTATTTTCTACGTCAGCAAGACTCTACACAGGGCCGAGCTACGTTATTCGAAAAAATAGCCTATGCTGTGGTCATCTCGGCTCGCAAACGCAGACCCTTTTTCCAGTCGCACACAATCGCGATCCTGACAAACCAACCTTTACGGCAAATTCTTCACAGCCCGAGACAATCCGGCCGCATGGCAAAATGGGCAGTCGAATTAAGTGAGCATGACATTGAATACCTCGGCTGAACATGCATGAAGTCTCAAGTATTGGCAGATTTCACCGTCCAGCTGCCGCAGCATTTCACTTCTCCCACTTCGACTGAAGAAAACTGGTATTTATACATCGACGGAGCATCGTCGCAGCATGGTCCAGGGATCGGGATTCGCCTAACATCGCCTACCAGAGAGGTCGTCGAGAAATCGTTCTGTCTCAACTTCACCGCAACAAACAATGAAGCATTACTTGCCGGGAAGCGACTTTCAGCAGGGATCAGCGTGAAACGACTTCACGCCTACTGCGATTCCCAGCTTGTTGCCAACCAATACAATGGTGAGTATGGAACCAAATGCGGTCGCATGGACGCCTACTTGAAGATAGTTACGGAGCTCGCAAAAGGGTTTGATCATTTCGTGATTGACAAGATACCCCGAAGTGCTAATGCTCCCGCGGACGCTCTGGCTGTTTTAGCGTCAACCTCAGACCCGAATTTGCGTTGAGTGATCCCGGTCGAAAGCATTTCGACAAGAAACATCGACGCTGGGGCTCACATCAATGTAATATCCGCCGACCCGATGGAGCCTGCCGACCTAGATGAAGATATGCGGCCTAGTAACGATGCCGAGTCAGCTGATTGGTGACAGCAGATACTTCAGTATATCAATGGAGGAACAGTCCCCACGGACAAGTGGCAGGCCCGACGTCTAAAAAAGAAAGCGGCACAATACGCCACCGGGTAAAGCAATAAACACACGAAGGAGCCGGTGGAAACCACTCAGGCAGACATGCTCTAGCGCTAAAAAACAGAAAGCATGGAATATACTGGCCAACTATGATCAATGATTGCGAGCAATTTGCCGTGAAATGCGGAAAATGTCAAAGGCACGCATCTGATATACACGCCCCGACGGAATTACTCTCCACAACAACAGCGCCGTACCTGTTCATGAGATGGGCGATGGATATTGTCGGACCACTGCCTGCTTCGCACGACAAAAAATTCCTTCTTATATTAAATGACTACTTCACCAAGTGGGTCGAGGCTGAGTCCTATAAGAAAATCCAAGCGAATGAGGTCCAGAATTTTGTTTGGAAAAACATAATATGCCGACACGGATTATCATACGAGATCGTAACTGATAATGGGTCGCAATTTAAATCCAAGAAATTTGATGACTTCTGCGCAATTTGGCGTATCCGCCTTAGCAAGTCAACTCCGAGGTACCCCCAAGGTAATGGCCAGGCAGAAGCAACCAACAAGACAATCATAAATGGCCTGAAAAATTGACTTGAAAAAAGAAAGGACTCTGGGCCGACGAACTAGATGGCGTGCTATGGTCACACCGAACAACCCCGCGAAGAGCGTCAGGACAAACTCCATTTTCACTAGCTTACGGTTTGGAAGCAATGGCACAAGCCGAAGTCAGCGTCGACAGTTTACGCCAAACCATGCTAGTCAAAAACCCATAGCTAAACGACGAAATGCTTTACAACACCCTAGACGAGATCGAAGAATTGTAGGACCATGTTCTGCTCCGAATTCAGAATTACCAACAAGCGGCAGCCCGTCACTATAACAAAAAAGGTCAACCTGCGATATTTCAGTGAGGGAGATCTCGTCTTGCGCAAAGTGTTCGAGAATACCGCCGAACTCAATGCTGGGAAACTCGGCGCAAAATGGGAAGGTCCATACCAAGTGTCCAAGGTCGTCCGCCCAGGAGTCTACGAGCTAATTACCATGTCCGGCGAAGCAATCCCGTGATCCTGGAACGCTGGCAACCTTAAGCGTAATTTCTACTAAAAAAAAAAAAAAAAAAAAAAGAACGGGGATATTTATTTCTGTCTAGGAGTATCTAATATCTATGTAACTTGAACTACGATCGGCTTGATCCTCTAAAAAAAAAAGAGGTATGTAGGCAACCTGAAAAGGTGCAGCCACTACTTATAAATTTTTCTTTGTGAATAACTTCGGCATTTCTTTTATTTAAGCATACCGTCTTACAAAATTGACAAGCGTCATACAAAAAAAAAAACAAAACAACATAAGTAAATAAGGTCGGCAATTTAGCCAGTTGTCCGACTAAAAAAAACAAACAAAAGCCACACTCCACGCAAAGTGTAGGTAAAAGCCGGGTTTCAAACAATGCCCGCAAACAGGCCGAGGTCGACGAGCAAAATAAGCCGCCGCCAGCACGCAATCTCTTCGATCCTAGGCAGGGTATAAGCCGGGCTTCAATACGCAAAATCAACCCTTCCCGCTCCCAATATTTAACAGCAACCCCCTGCAAAAGCAGACCACAAGCAAAAGCACACGGTTCCGAACAAAGATTTTCGGCTCGACATAATAAGATGAGAGACGTCTCACTGTCGAGAATAACCAAAATATAGCATAAAACATCTTAAAATAAAACCCATCGACCGAGTGAAATGTTCAACAAAAAACACACATTATGCCTAACAGCAAGACAAGGGACCCGAAAGAGTTAGCAACCCAGTTCATAAAAAAAAAGATAAGATAAATAACATGCCGAGCGTCTTCAGTGACCTCCATGACCCTCACGGCTAAATGCACGAACTCAATCACGGAGCCAGAAAGGTATCGCACGGAACTTCCCAAACCTGAAACGCTCCCAATCTTCCGGCCCAGCCTCCAATTTTCTCATCCCCATCTCGAGATCCATTATCTGCTTGAACAGAAACTCATGCTGGCGACAATAGGCACGATGTTGAATCTCAATCTACCAATAACAAAAAAACAAGGGGGGGAAGAGAGAGAAGCAAATCGAACAGTCAAGAACTCGAAAACGGCAATATTAAAAGAAAGCAGAGGGCAACTGACAAACTAACCGTCCAGAACCAGCCAACCGCCTGATGCCTTTCCTCAGGAGTAAAGGATCGAAGGAACTCCGGCGGAATCTTAGCAACACCCGACACAAAATCCGGCGGCAATGGCCGAAAAGGAGGTGACGCAGCTGCAACCGGTGGCCTCCTCCACGGGAAGAACAGGTTGTTGGGACGAGCTTCGACGAAGCGACCCGATCCATCACTAGGTTGAGCCGGATCAACATGAACTTGCGATGGTGAGCGATCGATTCGAGGACGACCAAAGACAACCTGATCATTCCGGTTCACCGTAACCCACTCACCAGAATCATCGGAGTCACTCATGATCGAGCAAGAAAGGAGGAAGCAGAATATGGAACAAGAAGAAATTATCAGTAAAAAAAAAAAAAAAAAGAGTGGAGAGGAAGTTGAGTGGTTTACTCGCCCACTCGCGCCTCCCTTTATATAGCAAGGACAGAGGAGAGCGAAGAGACATCACATTAATCAAACACCCGTCCGCTTGCCCACATTTAATGTGCCTGCCTCCTCAGCCAATCAAAACCTTGCAATAAAAATCGCGCCACACGCAACGACCGCACGCGGTAATGATGAGAAACGCCTTGGAAAAGTAACTCACCATTCAAATCGAGCATTTATTATGGCAAAGACGAAGAGTCCAAGACTCGCTCCCAGCTCGTCAAAAAAAAGGAAGGAGAGAAACTGGCAATTCTAAACTTCGCAAACTTAAAAGTCATTCACATCATCCATAACCAAAAGGGAGGGGGTACAAACAAACCACCCTCAAAATATTCTTAACAACTCAGATCCATCCGAAAGAGAAGCAAATAAAACGCAACACATAGATAAGCCTTAAATAGATGCAAGCCACAAACGGCACTATTCAAAAAGCCACACAGGGCTTATTCAGGCACAACTTCAGTCACGCCTTGAGGAGCAGTGACAGGAATAGGAGCTCGCGGATCCACCACGGCTGCATCACTAACAAACCCATGGATCTGAATAGCATGTCCTTCTATTACTTCAGAAATCGGAGCCACAGCAGCATCCGCCAAAGCAAGGCCGGTCACAATATCCCGTTCCAGCGTCCCCTGCGACATCACCTGCGATTCAACGTCCGGAGCCTGTTTGTCAGCATCGGGTAGTTTGGGTTCCGCAATCTCGGTAGCAGCGGACGACATATTTGAGCCATATTCGTCAAAATCGACAATCTCGTCGTAACCGGGAATACGTAGAGGATTAGCCGCAGCATGCTCAGCAGTCGGAGTACCCGTCATTAACAAGCGGAACAATCTCAATACCATCCACCACGCTGTCCCAAAAGGCCGAACCGTCAACGACAAACTGGATCGTCTTAGCTGGAATCGCACAACCATCTTTCACAAGATCATCGACCTGCTTTCCGATACCATTCGCCTGAGCCTTCATCATCATTGGGTTAAAAGCCCGCCTCACTTCCCAGATATGCTGACGAATTTGGTTCGACCGCTCGCGATAACCCTCCCTCACTTCACGGCGAACCTCCTCGGCCCTTTTTTCAACGGCCAACTTAAGCCGATGGTCAAAGTCTTCAGCAGCTTGCTGGGCAGAGGTCTCCAAGCGAGTAACATCAGCACAAAAACGCTCCAATGACCCTTGCAATTGGCGATTTTCCTCCTTCAGACGGTCAAACTCTCTCCAAGCCTTAGAAGACTTAGACCGATATTTGCCGATCTGATTCTGGCAGTCCTTCAATCCAGCTTCGGCGAGAGCAGTTTCACGTTCGGCAGCCTTCAATCTGCGCTCATAGCGGCAAGCCATCAAATACGCCGCGCTCGCTGACTGAAACAAAACCATGTAGAGTTTTTTTTTTTTTTTAAAAAAAAAAAAAAAAAAAAAAAGGAAGAAGAAGGAGTAGAGGACGAACCTGGAGAAGATGCCGAGCCCATTCATCAAACGTGTCATCCTCCTTCAAATCTCCCTCTGACCGATCGCCCGGCACTTTGGAGACCTCACGAATAAGAGCGCCGCATTCCCTTTTGTCAAAAAGAAAAGGGGTGTCCTTCGCATAACAAAAATGAAGAGAATAGGAAGGTTGGACACCCTTGTCCTTCGGGTCCAGCAAGGAGGTCCTAGGATTTTTAAACGCAATTGCCCCTTCAGAACCGGACGGAACCTCCTTGCGCTTGCCAGAATCCCCCGTCAAGTCAGGCGGATACCTCGAAGAAGTGTGATCCTTTTCAACTGTAAGATCGATGGGTTCCTTATCTCGCCGGACAGCATCACTGATTTACCCCTTGTCGCGGGAAGACTTGCTACCGTCCGAAGCTTGACTGCCCGAAGCACCCCCAGCACGAGAATTCTGGACAGACGAGTGATCAACCAGACTCCTCTTCAAAGCTAGTTGCAGCTCCTTCTCTTCTGTGACATCCTTCTTCTTCGAGACAGGCTTGCAAGAATACTTGGGAACCCCCATTTTCACCATCCTTGTCCGACTCGCACCTCCTGCCAATACAAACCAAGGTCCTCAACAAAAGACATTTGGCAGATAGGCTGGTCGAAAACTGATAAGCACAGCAAGGTAGTACCTTTTGACGGTTTCCTGCCTCTAACTTGGTCCAGCTGCGGAATAGTCCTCCAGTCGATAACAGCCTGCCTTCTTAATAGATCGCGAACCTCAAGGAAATCAGGAATCAGTGGATCGGCTGACTTATCAACTAACTCTGAAAATCAACAAAAAAAGAAATCAGCAGTCAACAACCAAAGCAAAAGAGGAAAATAAGGATCAGCCAAGAAACTACAAGAGAACAAATTCCACTCAGTCTTAAAGCCTATAGATGTATCCTCTACCAAGGTATCGTCAACCTTAGCATAGAAGTATCTATTCAGCCAGGTATGGGTTTTCGACGGCGGGTGGTCCATCAGCTTATACCCGGGGGTCGCACTAGCATACCAAATGCCGTTAAACCCCTTATGCCTGGTAAAACGCATCATGTCCTCGACAAAATAAGCTGTCAGCTTGACCCCGCATTGGTCAGCAAGGTGTTTAAGACCAACCATATTGCGGATTATATGGACGGTAAGCTGAGTAATCGCAATCTGCCGGCGTCAACAATAATCCATCAGGAAAGCTGGAATTGGAAAACGAAGGCCCCCCTTCGTTAAAAATGGCTCATACAAACTAATATACCCTTCAGGACATTTAAACACCCGCTCCTCGGGTGTCGGACATACAACAAAAACTCGCCGGGAGAATTACAAAATTCAGTCATAGCAGAGAGAGAATCGGCGTCGTAGAGCGATTTGCCCGAGTCAAAGGGTGCGTCCGGATAGTCAATCCCCTCACCAACTTCAATCTCATCGCCAAACGAAGCGTTGATAGACGAATGGGCAGATCCGGCTTCGTCACGAGAGTGGGACAAACCGGGGGAGCCTATTCGACCAAAAGAAGACTCAGTCACCTCCGGCTTGACAGGAACGTCGGAAGACGTAGAGGATTCCAGGTCAACCCTAGGCTCCGGAGAACGATTCTGTGATTGTCTCCTCCTAGATCGTCTGAGAAGCCTAGATGAATCCGCCGACATCTCATAATCAAACATATCAGCAGCCTGCTCCGATGGACGAGCCCCGGAGGAACTAGCAGGCGAGCGTTCATTCAAATACTCTTCACAAGAGCCCGACATCGAGATCGAAATCGGCAATTACAACAACAAACCCAGTCGGGTACAAGTATAACTAATGCAATAAAGCCTAAAGAAAAACTAAAGGAAGAAAAATTGTTTTAAGAAAGGAAAAGAAAGGGTTACCTCTACTTTTGCGGCTGGAGAAGAAGTGAAGAAGACACCCTAAAGAATCACCTTTTATAAGCGGAAAGGGAGGAAACCCTTGAAACAGCGATTGGGCGCGAAACGACATAACCCTAGGGCGCGACGTTTCGATTCCCCTCTCCCGACAGAATGCGAAATTTAATCCCGACATTTCGATAACGGGCCAGACCTAATAATTTCCAAGCAAGCTCATTGGCTTAAGGCTGACCACAATGAACTAAGGGGGGACAATTGTTGGATATGGGTTTCACCAAGCCTTAACAGGCTTTCCCTCAGGCCCGTTATCGAAATAGTCAGCATAACCTCCACTAGCCTTGACTGACCGAATCTCTTTTATTGGGCCGACGAAGCTTCTAGAAGGCCCATTTGAGACGGACAGCCCTGTTAGTGACGGCCCCCCAAGAAACGATCGCCGCCTTTGTACGAAGACAATCCCACATCGATCCCGAGGTAGAAAGATGAAGCGTCCCATCAACTATAAATACCGAAGGAGCAATACATAGAAGGCATCAAGTATCAGAGGGCAGGAATCTGGAGTCAGTCCAATTCTAGCTTTCAGTTTTATTAGTCAATTTGAGAATACAATTCTCTGTAATTAGCCGATCAGCTTATAACGGATACATTGTAATTCGACGATCTTTGACAATCTTAATAAAGTCTTTTGTTTCGCCCTCCTTAATTATTATTCCCGAGCTAGTAGCATTACTCGTTCAACAAGAAATTAATAACAATAAATTTTATAATATTTTTTAAAAAATTTAGTGATCCAAAATTACTACTGTGTTTTTTTTTTTTGCATAATCAACCGTCCAAAATTTGTAAAACATTCAAAATAAAATAAAACTATATAATTTCATAATCTTTGGTGTCATTACTGAAACGACCGAGCCTTTTTTAATAATAGTAAATAATAATAATAATAATAATAATAATAATAATAATAATAATAATAATAATAATAATAATTATTATTATTATTATTATTATTATTATTATTATAATAATATTTTAAACTAGTGGTCTCATACCCACTAGTCACCTAACCGCAATCAAACCAAACAGCGGAAAATAATCAATACCAATAAACCATTAAATAAACAATACTCAATAACCAGTATTAAACCATAACATTAAACCAATAACCCAAACAACATGAAACAAAGAACCAACAACCTAGCAATGTTCTTCTATCTCAGCTCTAGCAACCTCACCGAAGCAAGACAACAATTCGAGCCACTAGAACATCCTCCTCTTTATTGCCTTAAGTCCACGATCACACTTTGCCTTTACCTGCACAACAAACACCAATTGAGATGCATGATTATTTTATAAACTCTCAGTGAGGCAATCCTACCATCTACTGGGTACAAACAACTGAGATACCAATATCATAAAAATCAACAAAGAAGATATGCAAACCAGGAAACAAGTATCATCTTCGCTGGAAGGGAGGTGTCGACCGACACCAGCCAAGTGTCGACCGACACGGGCTCTTGGTGTCGACCGACACTACCCCAGAGTGTCAATCGAGGCTGCTCCATGGTGTCGACCGACACCCACCTGGTGTCGGTCGACACTGACTTCGCAGACGCGATCTGCTCGAAGCCGAGAGTCGAATCTCGCTTCTCATCACCTTCAATCCTTCCAAAATTCAATCCCAAAGCCATATGAATCCGTAGGAGACCTAAAGCAACCATAACAAGCAATAAAACACCACAAACAACACCATACAAGCAAGACAAAGGAAATCTCAGGCTTAGATCGGCCATGGTTATGCACTCACCTTTTTGCAGGAAGATTCTGACCAACAGCAACGAATCCAACCCTCCTAGCAAGCTTCCAACACCCTCTTAGCTTCAGATCTCTCAAGAAAAGCCAGTAATCTCCTCAAAAATCACCAACTCTCTAGAACACTCCTTTCTCTCTTTTCTCTCTCAAAACTATGGAATGGCGACAAACAAAAATTCCCCAAACCTCTTTTTCGTCGATTTCCACATAAGTAGTTTGGTTCTATGGTTTCCTCAAACCAAACCGACTCAAACCAATAATTAAGTCGATCCGATTGAACTAGAAATTAATGGTGTCGACCAACACCACCATTGGTGTCGATCGACACCCATCCTCAAAACGCACATTTTAGTTTGCGGATGTTACAATTCTCCCCCACCAACATAGATTCGTCCTCAAATTTCGAACAACCATCAGTTAAGGACTCTCGTGCAACCGTCTCCACGGTCCGCACTCCTCCGACCGATCTACGAAGGTCACCTCTAGGCGATAAACTCACTTTCCAGGCATTATTTGCTCTCTACTTTTTGATTTTCCTTTACTAATAAGCCTCGACCTTGAGTTTTTATTGGCTCCTCATCAGGCCAAAACCTGCATGCCATAATGTTGGCTCCTCATCGGGCCTAAGCCCGCATGCCATAATATATAAGGAAGTCCAATACTCGTCTCTCGGGTTACCACCCTGCAGCGCGCCCCCGGATCGTCATCCGAAGTCGATATACCAACCATACTATCAAGCCAGAAAGTCTCAGAACATGGTAGTACTAGGAGAACTAAAGTCCTCCAAGAGTCGTGAGCAACTAACTCTGAACACGTCTGAGTCCTATCCCCAACCAGATTTACTTCCCATGGCTCGCATAAAACAACACAATGTCCTACCAACCACATATCCCCTCACTGGAATACCTCATGACCACACAAGGATCATCAAAATGCCACAAGGGCCGCCACTAAGGCCACAAATGTCCTACAATGGACCGCCACCAAGCCCAAACAAATGTCCTAAACAGGACCGCCACCAAGGCCAGACAAATGTCCTAAACAGGACTGTCAAAAAGACCACTTGTCCCGAAGGACCGTCACGAAGACCATTCATCCCGAAGGACCGTCACAAATACCATATATCTTGGAGAACCGTCACAAGGAGCACTCATCCTGAAGGATTTCCTAAACAGGCCATACGTCTCGAAGGACCGTCACGAAGACCACACATCCCAAAGGACCGCCTAAACATGCAACATTGGGTAAACAGCCCGCCACAAAGGCCACACAATTGGCTAAACAACCCGCCACAAAGGCCACACAATTGGCTAAACAACCGGCCACAAAGGCCACACAATTGGTCAGACAACCCGCCACAAAGGCCACACAATGTCTTAAAAGACCACCACACACGGCATACAATGACTCAACAGTACGCCACAAAGGCCACACAAGCCCCTCCAAGGATCACAACCACTAAAAATGGACAAATTCTAACTCCCATAAAACTTTCCATTTTTATAACTTTTCAATTTTGGAAACTTTCCACTTTTAGAAACTTTTATTTCAGGAAACTTTCCCTCTTTAACCACCGCCTCACAGAATTTTCGTACTCCGAACACCACCTCATCTTGTTACTTAGTCGCACAACTAACCACCCCTAAGCGACAAAATAACAAGAGAGATGGGCTGGAATACTCCATTCCTGCTCTAGCCACAGACTACTACTGGGACCAGGCTAGACAAGCTCAAGTCGCGGTCTGTTTCTCAAACCACTTCTTAAACTTTGCCATCATCCTCGCCTCTGGCTCCTAAGTCTGCTCCTCAACACCATCACAGTCCTACAAGACTCTCATCAAAAGAATCTTCTTCTTCTGAAGTTCCTTGATCCTCCTCTCGAGAACCCTCACTAGTCTCGCACGCACAACCTCATGCAACTCCAGCCTATTCTACCGGTCTCACCCACTCAATAACTCTGAACGGCACCATATACCTCGGACTCAACTTACTCTCTGTCAGTGACCTGTTCGGAACCTGCAACATGGCCATCTTGAGGTACACTCTGTCTCCTACCTGAAACTCAAGATCTCTCCTCCTCTTATCTGCATAACTCTTCTGCTGATCCTGTGCTTCCTTCATGTTGAGCTTGAGAAACCGAATCTTCTCTGAGGTCTCCTGAACAAAAATCGCCCCGTACATGCTCCTCTCCCCTACCTGAGTCCAGCATAATGGTGTAAGAGATGGCGTCCCATACAATGCCTCATAAGGAGCCATCCTGATACTCGCCTGGTAGATGTTGCTGTAAGCAAACTCTACAAAACTCAGGTGATCTGCCCAATGGCCACCCCAATCCAAACACACACATCCTCAGCAAATCCTCTGAGAAATCTCAAATTTACACTTTTTAGACACCCTTTTTTATCCATGTTTCGCATTATATATTCCCTAACCTTTAGCATTTTTAGGTCCTTAACCTTAGGAATTTGCATTTAGGCTACTTAGGGTGCTGCATTGTTGCATTTGTGCATTTTTGATGAAAACAGGTGCTTTGAAGCCCAAAAAGGACAAGAACGAGGTAAAACCCGAGCACATACCCGATCAAGAGGATCCGAGCGCAAGAGGAACAACTTGAAGCCAAACCCGAGGAGGCACCCGGTCACTAGCCTCGTGTAGATCTTCGGGCAAAGCTGGGCAGCTAGGTCAAAGGGGTTTCCAGATATAAACCCCCTCATTATTTTCTCGCCCAACAGGCCGCAGACACTCACGACCCCAGACAGCGAGAGCTACTGGGAGAGAGATAGCGATTTGCACTTTTCAAAGCTTTGTTAGGATTTGATTATTACTTCTTTTATTTACTCTTACATTTGCGATTCTGTATTTTTATTAATTCATTCTCCCTTTTAATTCAATGCAATTATCATTCGTTTGTGTCTTTATATCATTTGCTATGAAATCTGAGTAGTGAATCAAAGTATCTAGAGATGGGATAGACAAGTGTTTGTTCTTGATCGATTAGGATGTCTTAGCTTGATTGTTTTTATGAAAATTCCTTTCTAGATTAGTATGCTTAATGCTAGTTTCAGACCGAGAGGTTGAGATTAGATCTAGGGAGTTTTGCCATCGAGAGATGTTTGTTGAGATTCTTGAACCAACTAATGCTAGAGATTTACTCACTTAGCCTAAGAGATTAGATGTGTAAGGAGTTTATTGACAATAATGAATCGGATTTTAATATCTGCTTAGTCATGTTTCTCCAACGAGAACTGAATAAGGAAGTGATTAAGGTTGTTTATTTCTTCTTCGAGAGTGGATTTGCAAGGCTTAGAGATTCATTGTCTAGGGAATACTTTGCTTGAGGCATGTGAGACATCTCAAATTGATCACGAGCACTTATGAGTTGATTACCCTATTCTTAGGAGCTTTTTTATTTGATTGTTTAAGCTTTTTATCTATAACTCGACTCCTTACCCGAACTGGTACTCGATCACCAGCCTCGTGTACACCCTCGAGTTGTTAATCTTTATGTTCTTGATTTTTCTGTTATCCAACCACCCACTCGATCTGGTACTTGATTGCTTGCATCGTCTACTTATGTCGTGTGGTTCTTGTTTTTATTTCCTTTTTGTTTACCTTAGGTTGATAGTCAAAAAAACCCATACTATTGCTTGGATTGACTTGCATTGTTCTGATCATATCTTATCTGCTAACATCAATACCATTTGGATTGATAAACCTTTTTACTACAACTGCATAGGGAATTGATATCCTGGGTGAAAATCCTGTTATCATCTTCCAACGTTTGGATCGTCCTCTCAGACTGCCCATTTGTCTGGAGATGATAAGCTGTACTCATATGCACCTTATTGCCCACATCTGCCTGGAATGCCCTCCAGAAAACCGAAGTGAACTTAGAATCCCTATCAGACACAATACTCGCTGGCCTTCCATGCAACCTGATTATCTCTTTCACATACTTCTTACCCAAGACCGCTGCTCCATCAGTCTTCTTAATGGCCAGAAAATGTGCCAACTTAGTCAACCGGTCCACAATGACCCAGATAGCATTAAAGGTCCAAGACAATGGCAATCCCACCATGAAGTTCATCATGATCATATCCCACTTCTATTCTGGAATGGGCAGACTCTTCAGCAACCCGCCTGAAACCTGATGCTCAGCCTTCACCAGCTGGCAAACATCGCACCTCGCGACCCACCTAGCTACATCTTTCTTCATCCCAACCCGGGGATAGTACCTCTTGAGATCACAGTACATCTTAGTCGCTCCTGGATGAATAGAGAACATGCTCGCATGAGCCTCCCTCAGGATCTCCTGCCTCAACTCCTCATCCTAGGGCACACAAATCTGCCCGTGCACCAATATAGTACCATTAGCTGAGACTTGATACTCTTAATCAACATCCTTACATGCATTCACTAGCCCCAAATTCTTCTCCTAAGCCAACCGCACCCTGCTCAGAAAATCTGCTCTATCAGCGGCATCCAAACCCAATGGCTCCTGAGAAACCGCACACAACCTCAACGCACTGATCTCTCCTACCATAGACTCCATATCCTGCTCCTGAGCCGAAGCCGCCATCTTCCGACTTAGAGCGTCAGCAACCAAGTTAGCCTTACAAGAGTGGTAGGCTACCTCCAAATCATAATCTGCCACCAGCTCCATCCACCGCCTTTGCCTTAAAATCAGCTCAGGCTGAGTGAATATGTACTTCAGGCTCTTATGATTTGTAAACACCTGCACTTTTACACCATAAAGATAAGATCTCCAAATCTTTAAGGCAAAAACTACAGCAGCCATCTCCAAATCATGAGTAGGATAATTGTCATCATGCTTCCGCAATGGTGTCGGTCGACACCAGATTATCAGTGTCGATCGACACCATTTGGTGTCGGTCGACACCCTTCTTCAGTTACGACGGATGATGCACTGCTTTGTATATTGCCTGGTTTGTTTATTTGTTTGTTGTTTGTGGCATGTAGAGATCTTATTGTTTGTGTGTATAGCCCAGTAGATGAGAGGATTGCCTCACTGAGTGTTTATAAAATACTCATACATCTCAATTTGTGTTTATGGTGCAGGTAAATACAAAGTGTGATCGTGGAATCAAGGCAATGAAGAGGAGGATGTTCTAGGGACTCGATTGGTTGTTGTCTGGCTTGCTAGGTTGCTAGAGTTGAGTCATTAGAATGTTGTTTAGGTTTTTGGTTCTATGATTCATGTTGTTTGGAATATTGGTTTAATTGTTATGAATTAATACTGGTTATTTGAGTATTGGTTCTTTATTGGTTTAATGTTATTGGTTATGTTATCCGCTGTTGTGTGTTTGTGGTTAGGTGGCTAGTGGATATGGGACAACTAGTTTAGTTTTTTTAATATTATTATTATTATTATTATTATTATTATTATTATTATTATTATTATTATTATTATTATTATTATTATTATTATTATTATTATTATTATTATTATTATTATTATTATTATTATTATTATTATTATTATTATTATTATTATTATTATCATTATTATTATTATTATTATTATTATTATTAAAAAACGGGTCGGATCGTTTCAAATACAGACATAAAACGGCATCACATTGCTTTTAAAAGTAAAGCCTCTAACTCAGACCAAGTCTCTTCCACACTCAGCCACTATCGACTTGTTTCTTCCTCTTAAGCTTCCCCATATCTCTAGCTTTCCTTCCTTTAGTCATCAGCTTCCTCTTCATACAAGCCACATGGGATCGTAACCTATCAATACACCGGTCCTGAAGATCCAAATTGTCCTCAAGTTGTGAACCTGTAGTCACTTTTGTTGTGTCATCTTCCGTTAGCTTCACAACTGGTTTATCCTATTCCAAAGCAAGCATTCCTCTTTTTGTTTTAACAAACTCCATGTTTTTCTTCTTGTACTCACAGTTTATTGCTTCGTCCAAAAACTTCCCTTCTGCCTCACGCTCATAAGCACACTTCTTGTTAACACCAAGAGACACCATCTCTTTTCGCAAGATTTCTAGATCATCAATATCCTTCTCCAACTTGAGAAACTCACCTGAATCTTGCTCTAACAACTTTGGAATGAAGGGAGATCCATCTGACACCACTAAGACATTTTTGTATTGATCAATAAACTTTTGTCCCTTCTTCGTACAAGAACTCGTTCGCTTATGTTTCTCACTACATTCACCTTGAACCAGCAATTCAGTTTTCATCCAAATCCTTGAGCTCATTTTGCAGAGAGACCGCTCCGGCGGCCTTGGTAAATGTGACGCTTCATAGGTGAAGAATTGTTTTGAAAGATTCTCATACTGTTCCAAAGTGATTTTGACAAACATACATCTTTTGACATTATTTGCAGTGTTGATGATAAAATCCAACCAGGTCTTCACCAAATTTATAAAGCCATTGATGAATTCAGTGATCTTTGTTGCTCCAACAGTCTTATTATTCCCACTCCATATGATCCGTTTGAGCGCTGCCTGAGGAACTCCAATGTTTATCTTCCTCATGTGTTTGACCTCAAACTCTCTCTTTTCTGCGCCTTGCAAGAAACACAACTTCTTCTTTCCTTTATAATAAGCTGATTCTCCGTCCTTATTATATAGACTACTACTCGCCTCTGAAAGTCTCATCTTGTCCTCAAGATGAATTGATAAGATCTTTGATCCTTCAATGCCAAGGAGCTGATGCATAAGTTTCTTTTCATCAGTTGTCCACTTATTGAACTCCCACTTACTCACCTGCTTAGTGACTGACTCCTGCATCTTGTAATAACAGCATATTAGGAGTAGGTCATGACTTCTCAGCAGCTTCTGGTTCTGGCCCACAACTAGCAGTTTGTCACCATACAGAGACCACAAGGATAAATTAAACTCGTTCCTACCAATATTTTTTTGAACAGCCCTAGTTAGAACTTTATCACAGTGACTCAACTGATCAAGGAATGGAACTTGAATTTCCTGGACTGTAGTAACCATTTCCTGAAATTCCCTTTCATAAATCATCATCCTCGTTCTAACACAACTGCAAAATTCCACTAGCGAGTTCCATTGAGCTTATTCCACCAAGCTCCCAAACAAGATTGGCCATAGGAATCTCAGAAAATTGTTTTCTTGTCATAATCATAATACTTCCTCTACTACGCCCATCAAGCTTCTTAAACAGTGGCAACACCTTATTCTCTATACCATGATATGTGACCCACAACTTAAATGTTCTATGATTCAAAACCTTACCAGTTCTGTGAACTCTCCATGACCACTCCCACGGAGCGTCGTCAAACCAAGTCCCACCTTGATCCCAGACGCCGCTTAACCATTGAGAAACTCGTAGCAATATCACCGTACAATTGCTACTATAAAATCTCAGCAACAAGTTCCATGGAGCTTGTTCATCTAACCATTCTCCACGCTCCCATACACTCCTAATCCAAGATAGAGTTGTCTTTTGTTCCTTGACCTCACTAGCTTCCGTCGAAATTTGACTAACATCTAAGATAGTTTTACAAAACATGGCATCATAATTCGGCTCACTAGCAGCTAAACTGTTTTGACCCAAAGAGGTTGTCACATACGGAACAATCTGGAAAGTCCAGCCTGTGTCAATCATCTTCCAATTCCTACGCTTACCCGTCTGTTCAATAATAGTCTTCAGATTCCCCAATTTCTCAGAACATAGCAAACAAGATATATACTCAAAAGCCCAAATGATGATTGAGAATAGTGTTTTGTTTTACCTCTCTGTGACCCTTTAGTAATATTCTTTGCCTTGATCGGATTTCTCGATTTGTATCGTTGACTACACAAACTCATTTTCTCACTCAGTTCTACATTTCTTCCTCCTTTAAAGCAAGCTCTATGGAAACATGGCCTGACATGAATCCGTTTTAGGACCTGAGATCTTACTTGTGATCAGAGATAAGGAGGGAGAGAGATAATGTGCCGTTAATGGCAGAGACTAGAGAGGAAGATAAGAGAGAGATTTAGAAAGATTATTTTTGATTATTTCATTTGTTACCTTAACCTAAACCAAGGTTCCTTCTTAAATACAGACTCCAAATTAACGACAGACATAAAACGGCATCACATTGCCTTTAAAAGTAAAGCCTCTAACTCAGACCAAGTCTCTTCCACACTCAGCCACTATCGACTTGTTTCTTCCTCTTACTTCCCCATCAACAAATGGCGCTGCCGAAGAGTAACATTGACGGAGAAGGAAAAGGGAAACCGATAGTAATTACGCCGAGGACAAGAGTGCTTCGAAGCATGGATCGGAAGACTCCAGGCTACACTCGACGAAGCAGTTCTTCTTCTAGGCTTTTGCAGCTTGAATATTCTGTGAGAAAAAGGAAGAAGAAATCGAAGGCAGGTGGACCTGCAAAGAAGAAGATAAAGAAATAAATAGAAGAAGAAGAGGTAGCTGTGGAAGTTCAGAAAGAGGAGGAGGAAGATGATGCTACAGAGGGAAAAAGAGAAGAAGATGAAGACGAATCTGGGAAGGAGGAGATTTTGATCGTCGAGCACTGGTAAACGAATTGTCTTCTTCCTTCTTTTTTTAGGTTTTTTTTTGGAAAAATTTGGGGGAAATTGTTGGTATTGTCCTTATTCTCAGTGTTACATGTTTCTAGGTTCTTGTTGTATTTTGATTGTGATTGGTGCTGTTAGGTGATAAGCCTCTTCAGGTTTATACAAGAAGGAATAACAAGGTAGCTGCAGCACGTGTGGAAGAATGAAGACACGTGCGAGTAAAAAGAAAGGAGACTTCGTATATAAACAGAGAAAAGAGAATTAGGCAGTTAGGATGTTTGTGGTAAAAAGAAAGTCATATGAGACTTCTTGGTGAGAGGAGGTTGTTATCTAGCTCCGACTAGATACCTCTCGGTTTCAGTTTGTAATTGATTCTATTCATATCAATAAAAGAGTTTTCAGGATCTTATCAATTGGTGCGTCGTGAATCTGGGTTGAATCTAACGCCACGGCAAGAAGTTTCATCGGAGATTGAGGATTTTACTGTCATCGGAAAGGACGATTATAACGATGGTGATGGAGATCGGATTATCGATGGTTCGCGAGTTATCAGAGGCGGAGCAGCGCGAGGAATCACTAGCTGACGTTTACGATCAATTGGGCGAGATACGTAAATCGGAGACCCAATTCGAATCTAGAATCGAATCAAAGATGGAATCGTTGGGCAACGAAATGCGATCGCGAGACCAGAAATTGGAAGAATTGACGAGGAAATTAGATTTGGTGCTAAACTCGTTACCAGGAATCGCAACAACTCGTGAGGTGGGAAGTACGAGTCGATCAATGCCTTTACAAACACAAGATCTTCGCAATCAGGTACGTTCCTTGAACTCGGAACCATGCCTTAGCAACATTAGGCCAGGACTTAGAGAAAACTTGATCACGAATGTGGAAATGCCAATCTTTGATGGAGCTGGCGTTTACGGTTGGGTTGCAAGAGTGGAGAGATTTTTTCGGATTGGAGGATACAACGATGAGGAGAAGCTGGCATTGATATTAGTAAGTTTGAGTGGAGAAGAGTTGAGTTGGTACAACTGGGTTGTGAACACACAACAATTTGAGAGCTGGTTACAGTTTAAGTCAAGTTTGATGTTGAGATTTGGCAATCTTAAGTTGCGTGGACCAAGCCAAAGCTTATTTTGCATCAAACAAACGGGAACTATAGCAGATTATATTCAAAGATTTGAAGACCTCTCGTCACAAGTAACAGGATTGGATGAACAGAAGCTTGAAGGAATTTTCCTCAATGGTTTATCCCAAGAAATGCAAGAACTGGTGCATATGCAGAAACCTCAAACCTTACCTGAAATGGTAGCTGAAGCAAGAGCCATGGAATCCAGTATCATGCGAAGTGTGGTAAAGAAGGAGCTGATGTTAGCAAATAAGGAGAATCGAGAGACGTTCTGTTCTGACGTTAAGAGTAACTCTCAGTACAATCCTAATGGCTGGAAGATGAAGACCGTAGCCACAGAGACTATTCAAAATATAGAGAAACCAACAAATAGAACAGAACAGAGACCAAGAAGATACAACACAAATGCTGAGTTAGATGAGAAGAGAAGAAAAGGGATTTGTTTTAAGTGTGATGGTCCATGGTCAAGAGAGCACAAATGCCCTAACAAGGAGTTAAGAATAATGACTATATTCAATGGTTATGAAGTAGAGGTGTTGGATGGCAACAATGAACTAGAGTTAGTGGAGGAACCTGTTGGTGAATGCATGTCCCTATCGTTCTCGTCTTTCAGGGGGATTTCTGGCCCTTCAACAACTAAAGTAAGAGGATCGGTTGGCAAAGAAAGTATTGTCATAATGCTAGACAGTGGGGCAACTCACAATTTCATATCACCAATTGTAGTGAAGAAGCTGAGACTTAAATGCAGAGAAGACCCAAATTTAAATGTCAAATTGGGTAATGGCATTATGGTGGATGGGTTAGGAGTGTGTGAAAAAGTGACATTCTCTGCCCAGAATCTGGAATTCGCAACTGATTTCATAGTTCTGGAACTGGGTCAGATAGATGTGATTCTTGGAGTCTACTGGTTGAGAACCTTAGGAGATTGCAGAGTGAACTGGGAGAAGAATGAAATATCCTTTTTATACAAAGGGAAGATGGTGTCGTTAAAAGGAGAATCTGACTTGTTGATCTCCAAAATGTCATTGAAATCATTATCTAGTGGGTTGGAAGCTAAATCGAAGGGTGTAGCACTTGACCTGTGCAACCAGCAAGTTATACAACCAGTATTGGAACCTATAGAGAAGGGTATTGAAACAGTTTTAGCAGAGTTTGATGGGGTGTTTGAGGTTCCCACTTCGCTACCACCATTGAGAGGAAGAGAACACTCGATCATTTTGGTTCCTGGGACTACAGCGGTTAGTGTTCGACCATATAGATATCCACATGCCCAGAAAGAAGTGATGGAGAAGATGGTAAAAGAGATGTTAGATTCTGGCATCATAAGACCTAGCCAAAGTCCTTTTTCAAGTCCAGTTTTGCTAGTAAAGAAGAAAGACAACAGTTGGCGATTCTGTGTGGACTACAGAGCACTGAATAGAGCAACGGTGCCAGACAAATTTCCAATCCCAATGATAGATCAGTTACTAGATGAGTTGAATGGAGCAACAATTTTCTCTAAATTGGATCTTAGGGCCGGTTACCATCAAATAAGAATGAAGGAAGAGGATGTAGAAAAGACAGCTTTTAGAACTCATGATGGACATTACGAGTTCTTGGTAATGTCATTTGGCCTGAAAAACGCTCCTGCAACTTTCCAAGCTCTTATGAATGAAATTTTCAGACCGTTCTTGAGGAAATTCATTCTTGTGTTCTTTGATGATATACTCGTGTATAGCAACAATTTGATAGAACATCAGGAGCACTTGTGGGTTGTAATGAAGATTTTGGAGAAGCATAGACTGTTTGCAAATAAGAAGAAGTGTTCTTTTGGTCAGAAGCAAATAGACTACTTAGGTCACATTATATCCAAAGATGGTGTTTCAACTGACCCTGTCAAGACTCAAGCTATGACGCGATGGATCACTCCTACATCTGTTAATGAATTGAGAGGCTTTCTTGGTCTTACAGGATACTACAGAAGATTCATAAGAGGATATGGTGTAATAGCAAGACCACTTACGGATTTGCTTAAGAAGGACAATTTTGTATGGAGTGGTGAAGCTCAAACAGCTTTTAACACATTAAACCAGGCCATGTCAACAGCACCGGTGCTATCTCTACCCAATTTTGATGAAGTGTTCATTGTGGAGGTTGATGCTTCAGGATTCGGCTTAGGTGCAGTGTTAATGCAGAACAAGCGCCCAATTGCTTACTTTAGCCACGGTTTAAGTGCCAAAGAACAGTTGAAACCAGTTTATGAAAGGGAGTTGATGGCTATAGTCGTATCGATTCAGAAATGGAAGCACTATCTGTTTGGAAGACATTTTGTGGTACACACAGATCAAAAAAGCTTGAAATTTCTGTTGGAGCAACGAGAAATCACGATGGATTACCAGAAATGGCTAATTAAGTTGTTGAACTATGACTTTGAGATTTTGTATAAACCAGGAGTGGAGAATAAAGCAGCAGACGGGTTATCGAGAATGACTCAAGGTCACGGTTCATTGTCTGCTCATTTGTTAATGGCTCTCACAATACCAACAGCTTTACAACTTCAGGATATATACGAAGAGATTGACAAGGATGAGTATATCCAAAAAGAAATAAGAAGTTGCTTATCATATCAGTGTGTTTTGAAGAAATATACAGTGAGGGATGGTCGTTTGTGGTTCAAAAACAGGCTAGTAATACCAAAGAACTCGAACTCTATTCCATTGATACTAGAAGAATGTCACTCGGGAATGATAGGAGGGCATTCAGGAGTGTTAAAGACAACTAAAAGAGTTCAACAGTCTTTCCATTGGGAAGGTCTCCTATCGGATATACAGAAATTTGTTTCGGAGTGTGAGATCTGTCAAGGACATAAATATTCCACTCATTCTCCAGCAGGCTTATTACAACCCTTACCTGTACCAAACCAAGTGTGGGAAGACATCTCAATGGATTTTGTAGAAGGGTTACCTACATCACAAGGAAGAAATGTGATTTTAGTAGTGGTGGATAGATTGAGCAAATACGGTCATTTTCTGAGTTTGAAGCACCCGTTTGAAGCATCAGATGTAGCGAAGTTGTTCATTAAGGAGGTTGTAAAGCTACATGGTTATCCAGCCTCCATTGTTTCTGATCGGGGAAGTACCTTCTTGAGTGCCTTTTGGAAAGATTGTTTCAAATTATCAGGCACAAAACTCAAGCACAGCACAGCGTTTCACCCACAAACAGATGGACAAACGGAGGTTTTGAATAGATGTTTGGAAACATATCTCAGGTGCTTAGCTTCAGCTCATCCAAAGACTTGGCATCAATATTTTTCTTGGGCGGAGTTATGGTACAACTCGTCGTATCACACCTCTTTGAAAGCAACCCCCTTTAGAGTGTTGTATGGACGAGACCCACCTCCAATAATGAGATTTGAAGAGCAGTCTACTAAGGTGTTTGAGTTGGAAGTTATGTTGAAGAACAGAGATTTAATGTTGACACAAATCAAGAATCATTTGATTCATGCCCAACAGCTAATGAAGAACAATGCTGATAAGCATCGCAGGGATGTGGAGTATGATGTTGGGAGTTGGGTGTTCCTTAAACTGCGTCCATATAGGCAGCAAACAGTGGCAAAAAGGGCATGCCAAAAGCTAGCAGCGAAGTACTATGGACCATTTGAGATAATGGAGAGGATTGGAAAGGCAGCCTATAGACTGAAACTTCCGGATGGCTCCAAGATACACACAGTATTTCACGTTTCTCAACTCAAGAGAGTTCTGGGCGATCATCATCAAATAATGCCATTACCAGAGACGTTTAATGATGCAGAGGAGTTGGTCATTGAACCAGAGAAGGTTTTGGAAACTAGATACAATGATAAAGGAGTGTTAGAAGCGTTAGTCCAGTGGAGGGGATTACCCGCGCATGAAAACACAGGGGACGTGGTTCGTGAGTTGAAAAGACAGTTCCCTACTCTAGCGCTTGAGGACAAGCTTCATTTCGATGGGGGGGATATTGATAAGCCTCTTCAGGTTTATACAAGGAGGAATAACAAGGTAGCTGCAGCACGTGTGGAAGAATGAAGACACGTGCGAGTATAAAGAAAGGAGACTTCGTATATAAACAGAGAAAAGAGAATTAGGCAGTTAGGATGTTTGTGGTAAAAAGAAAGTCATATGAGACTTCTTGGTGAGAGGAGGTTGTTATCTAGCTGCGACTAGATACTTCTCGGTTTCAGTTTGTAATTGATTCTATTCATATCAATAAAGGAGTTTTCAGGATCTTATCATTAGGTTCTTGTTGTATTTTGATTGTGATTGGAGGAAAGATTTTTTTAGCTAATTGTTGTATTTGAATGATCCTCTAATGAAGTTTGTTGTTGTTTTCTTGAAGCAAACAATGTGAATCATCAGAGGAGAGGGCAAATCAGGTGAAGGAAGGTTTGGAGGAAGCTGTTCATGGCATTATTGTGAGCTTCATTAAACATGGCTTTTCCTTTTTATAATACAAGTTAGATATACAATAAGAGTTTTTTTGCTTTCATCTTCTTTATTTTTAGAGGTATATAGAAGATGATGTGACTTATGTGGAGTTTGGAATTAAGTCGTGTTTGTAATGCTAGTTTTACCTATTGTTGGATTATGTTTGGCGTGAAATATGTTACAGATTGGATGAATGAAGATAAAAAATTTAGTTACAATTTGGTAATTCAAGTTTCACAGGACAGAACATCACACTTTTGCCTAATGATAAATGTTTTGGGTACAGTAATGTGAGTAGAAATTTGTAGTGTATTTGTTTACTTCATAGCACCATGCCTTAGTCTATGAGCGAGTCTTAATCCTTCATCTTAGAACCCAGCGAAGCTAGCCACAAACCTGAGAACGAGGACTACACCAAAGTTCAAGCCAGTGTTAGAAGCATAACAACCTCGTCAGTTGCTGCCATCTTTTTCTTACCATACTTCTCTAGTGCAGGAGCAGATGAATCAGCTTCTGATGATGCTGATGCATGTGCGGTTTCTAGAGCTAAACCAGGAGGAAAGTTTTCGTAATCTTCTTCCTCAGCTGGTCCAGGAACTGGAGTGGCTGAACCCTTCGGGGAAGATGGAGCTGCTGGTGAAGGAACCTTAACTAGGGCCCCAAGTTCAGGAGCCACAATGGGCATGCTGATCTGGACCACAATAAAACTGTCGTGATGTACTCAGCGGTTTGGGGAGAACTTTTCACACTGGACCTAAAGTGAATCTTTCCGTTAGATTTGGTGCAATTGAGGAAACCGTTTTGCTGTTGTCCCAAACCGGTGAACTATATAATCTTAGAATATTCTATTGTCTTAGATTATATAGTTCTGCATATCTTGTTGTAGTTAAGATTTTGCTAGATTATCGTTAGTTGTTTGGGTATTGCATTCTTTAGCATTCTTAACAGTCAAGAGACAAAATATTTTGCAGATGATGACTCCAGTTCAGACCAGCTTTTAATTTTTATTTTGTCCAGGAACCAACTAAAATACCCAAAAACAGACCGAAGTTGACCGCAGACTTAAAAAAAACAAAACACTAAGGCTGACCGTCCAGGATCTAACATTTGCCTGCCCGGCACCCACCAACCGGAAGGAGAAAAGTTAAACATTCGCAAAGGATCAAGCTTTTATGATCTAAATGATTAAACTCAGAGTTTGAGAGCAAGAATGCAATTGAGAATTGTCGGATTATCTCTGGCGTTTGCTCTATTCCCTAACCTAAAC
Source organism: Camelina hispida (assembly GCA_023657505.1). Classification (NCBI taxonomy): domain Eukaryota; kingdom Viridiplantae; phylum Streptophyta; class Magnoliopsida; order Brassicales; family Brassicaceae; genus Camelina; species Camelina hispida. Next base: position 24,777,390 of record CP094633.1, read on the forward strand.
ACACCTCACAAAACCTTCACTTTTCATCAAATCTTGGTTCTCATCAGTACATTCATAGCCTATCCTTTGTTTCACGCTTCCCGTAAACCTCCCATCATCGTCAAGAGCGTTCTCGGATAACCTCGAGTTGGATCTTCTAATTCATCCTCGATTGATAATGGATGGGCTCCGTTTAACGGAACCGAAGGGACTAAGAGACTTGGTGATGTGACCGGGAGACGCGGATGCGGACCGATGGGAGGTCGAGCCTTCGGACAAGTCGAGAACGATGAAACTTTCCTCGGTCAGGCTTCAAGGGGTCGACTCCAGGGATGATTCAAACGGTGGAAACAAGAAATGAGTTAATTCCAACGAGCCGTTTATGAATACGGTCGGAGATCTCCTTCGGAACAGATGGATGCGGTACGGACGATGCGGAAGTCGGTTTCCGGAGTTTTAAGGTAAACTGCGGAAACGGCTCTCGGCAACGCGGACATGGTTTTCGGTGATGCAGTAAGAACCCTCGGTGATGCGGTGAAGCGATGATGGAAATGAACGAGATGGAATGATGAATAGAGGTGAGAATCTCGACCTCGGTTCACTAGGGAAGGTGGAGTGGAAGCGGAAGTACAACGAATGGCAGGAACCGGTCGTGATACGGTAGAGATGGGCGCGAAGGTGGTTTGATGCGACGACACACGGGAAATGGCTCGGCCCGTGATACAGTCGACTAGTCGATGTCGAACCCGGTTCGAGATCGGCTAGGTTTCTCGGTAGTCAAGTCCTGGACTTGGACTAAGGAGAGGGGCGAGACAAGAACAAAGATTCTCTCTTTGTGAAATTTAATTCAATACTTCAAGTCTGAGTTTTACAAAGTAAGAGAAGGGTTTAAATAGTGTGAGGGTTTAGAGGGAGCCTAGGACACGCGGACTCGCTTTGATCTGCACACGTTTGCCCTTGACGCGTCTCCACAGACGGTGAACACATCGCCCCTCTTTGTGGTTTAAACAAAGCCACACATGTCACACTATTCCAACGTTCAAAAAGGAAGGATCTAGAAAAAAGTCCAAAACGCAAAGCTTAAGGGAAAAAGCTAAAATAGGTCACGTCCTTAGTTTGGACGCGGGAACCATGTCATTGGCTTAAAAACGCGGCGTTGTGCGTCAGAACTCGTTGCCTCTTTAAAATCCCTTCGGTAAACCACGTGGGAAAAACCCGAAGTAGGAAAAAGAGTACAAGTCATGATTCTAACGTCTTTGGCGCCCTCGTCCTTGGGTAAAGACGAAGGCCGGACGACCTAGGCGATGGTTGCCTTGGCTGAATCGATTATTGGTCTTCTTAGATGAACGCTTGAACGCGGTGCTTGATTTAGGAATCATGTATAAGCTCTTGATCCGAGTGGTTGCACCGGGAATGATCCTAAGATTGCCGGCTCCAAGTTGTCCGACGGGTGATACGAGTGTCTGTGAGATGCTTGGGTCTGGCTTGAGCGTCCCGGACGCATGACCGATCCCGTGATCACATCACTTGGTGAGCTTGATTTGGCGTTTCTTTCGTCGTATGCTTTGGGTATGTACTTTGCGGGCCATTTAGGAGATAGGATTGATTTGAGATACTTCCTTGTGTTTGGAATGATGGGTAGTGGGATTCTCACCCTTGTTTTTGGGTTAGGGTATTGGATGAATGTTCATACGCTTGGGTTTTACTTGAGTGTTCAGATTGTTTGTGGTCTGTTTCAGTCTATTGGGTGGCCTTGTGTTGTGTATATTGTTGGTAATTGGTGTGGGAAAGAGAAACGTGGTTCGATTATGGGTGCTCGGAATTCTCATACATCTGTTGGGAACATTCTTGGCTCAGTTATTGCGTCCTCAGTTCTCGATTCCGGATGGGGGTGGTCTTTTGTTTTGCCTGGTGGGCTGGTGATTGTGTCTGGGGTGTTTGTGTTTATGTTTCTTGTTGTGAGTCCTCATGATTTTGGGTTTGAAGAACCGGGCAAACATATGGAGATTGAGATGAGTTTAGGTGAGAATGTTGAGGGAAGTTTGAGCAAACAGGAAGCTGAGGACGTAGTGCTTCTTGAAACTGAATCGGATGAATCCTTGTTTGCTATTGGGTTTCTCGAGGCTTGGAGATTGCCTGGTGTGGCACCTTACGCTTTCTGTTTGTTTTTCTCGAAACTTGTCGCTTACACGTTCCTGTATTGGTTACCATACTACTTAAGGCACACAGGTATGCTCTAAGCTTATGCATCCATGGCTTTTCCCATATTAACTCAGGCTTGCATCCATGTTCTTACTCTTATGCTTTGAAACAGCTGTTGCGGGTATGAATCTCTCGCATAAAACCGCTGGGATTCTCTCGACAGTCTTTGACGTAGGAGGAGTGCTTGGTGGGATATCAGCAGGGTTTATATCTGATAACATCAACACCCGCACCGTCACATCAATCACACTCTCCATCCCTGCCCTCATTATGTACAGAATCTATGGGAGTGTGTCCATGTTCATCAACATCGCCTTGATGTTTATATCCGGGTTATTAGTAAACGGTCCTTATGCACTCATAACCACAGCTGTTGCAGCTGATTTTGGAACACAAGACTCAATTAAAGGGAATGGTCGGGCGTTAGCCACGGTAACTGCTATTATAGACGGTACTGGTTTGGTTGGGGCGGCTCTGGGACCGCTGCTCGCTGGTTTCATATCGAGCAGAGGGTGGAATAGTGTTTTTTCATGCTTATTGTTTCAATATTTTTGGCGGGTTTGTTCTTGGTTCGGCTTGCAAAGGCTGAGATCAATGAGATGAGGTCTGGAGAATTGATCCCGTCGAGTGATCCTCAGAGCTGATGATTTTGATTGTTCCCAGCAGATTGTATATAAAGGTAGTATCTGACATAGGGTCAAACCATACAATACAAATTAAGACACCCACCTGATTTGTTGTTATCTACCATCTTACTTTAGATGAAGCAAACTCTACTATTTTTGATACTTCCCACTGACATAGAAGTCGAAAATTTGGCTGGAGCTGATAGTTAGTGCGTGTAAACAGCCGTTGTATTTTGAGTATGATCTGCATATATAGTATATGTTGTTTGCATTTTCGAATTAAAGAAAATATAAAGAGAATAAATTTGGGAGCAGGGCAGACCTGATGATCATTGCCATGGGTCGTCGTTTGCGTGCCTCAGCTTTTCAATTCTTCAACCTTTAGGTATTCGGGTCTCTTGCCAACAGCCACACATCTTTCTTCCTAGCTTCAATATTTGCAACAAGATATGCAAAATCAATTAACATTATAATCTGAAAAGTAAATGGATTTTAGGCATTGACATGTGATTTGGTTGATAATACCTAAACATAAATGTGACATACTTTGTGTTTTGAAGTTCACATGAGATCATTTGATCTTATTCTTCTTCTATGCATTGTCCTCGTCTTTTTATTTGGCTTAATGTTCACCTTCCTATTGGCTGTCTGCGTATCCCTTATCTAATTATCATCTATTGGCTGTCTTCCTCTTCTTCTACAAATTAAAAACATGTAAACATGAAGATTTAAAAGTACGACACATAATCTTATTATATAAACCTTAGTTCTCAAAGTTAGTAACTCACCAGATCGTGACACGTATCAGTTTTAACGATCAGAGATCAAAGTTAAAAATTCACCAGATCATGACACATGTCAATTTTAACAATTAAATATCAAACCAGATCGTGACACGTGTTAGTTTTAACGATCAGAGATCAAAGTTAAAAACTCACCGGATCGTGACACATATCAATTTTAACGATTAAATATCAGTTAGTAACTCATTAGATCGTGACATGTGTCAATTTAATTCACCAGATCGTGACATGTGTCAATTTAATTCACCAGATCATGACACATGTCAATTTTAACGATTAAATATCAAACCAGATCGTGACATGTGTTAGTTTTAACAATCAGAGATCAAAGTTAAAAACTCACCGGATCGTGACACATATTAATTTTAACGATTAAATATCAGTTAGTAACTCATTAGATCGTGGCATGTGTCAATTTTAACGATCAATGTTAGTAACTCACGAGATTGTGACATGTGTCAATTTTAACGATCAGAAATCACAGTTTTCAACCTTGGTAAAACAAATAATAAGATAATTGTAATCTTATTATATTAAAAACAAATTTTGTATTCCTAAAAATAAAATAATTGTAAATACACCCCTCTATATCTTATTATATAAAGTATGATTTCAAAAATTACTAATTCATAAGATCGCGACATGTGTCAAAATCTTATTATGTTATTGATTATTAAAATAATAATTAAAAATTATATTAAATTATACAATTTTGTAATTTTAAAGAAAAAGGAATTGTCTACCTTATACTGAATTCCTTGGCCTAATCTTAAAAAAAAAAAAAAAAAAAAAAAAAAAAAAAAAAAAAATCCTAAAAATCTACAATAATTAAACTTATACAAAACAATTATGCGTTATATTGAATTCCTTAGTCTAATCTTAAAAGAAAAAGAATTTAAATATAAAGATATGTATTCTCTCAGATCTTTGTTATATATATAAAGAGGAATACGTCATTCCGATGTATCAAACTCAATTAGAATTTTCTAACATGAGCACTACAAATGGAAACCAAAACTGTGAAAATAACGAAAAGTCAGCCAAGAAAAGGAATAGAACCATTTTGAATAATGATCAGATTGTTATGATGGAGAAGGCGCTTACCGATGAACCTCATATGCGACTGAAACTAGCTACACTTCATGCATGGGTCAACAAACTAAATCAATGCGTAAGTATAAACTCATATTCAGCTTCACATACATATTTTTTCATAATTGACTAATATTATTTAACAAAATATAGGTACTCCAGCTTACAACTATGCAGCTAAGAAAATGGTAACAACTTTTAATTTTTAACTTTTAATATATCTTGCAAGCGAATCTAACAGATATCTTACGCTTCTTATATTATATGTGTTTTTTCAATTAGATTTTGACATGTATAAACAAAAAAACAATTTATTTAGCATGTATATTATTATTAATCAATAAATAGTGAATAACAAATCTTAAAAAATAACATAAGTTATGTCAAAAGAATCATAATTTTTGAAACATAATAGGAACAGCTAATTAAGAAAACAACATTATATCTACATAAAAATTACATGTTTATATCAAAAGCTTTAATCTTTGATTTTTTTCCTGATATAATTTTGCCGATATATTTTGGGTCTTTTATTCGTGCGGGTTCTTCAATGGAAGCTATCAGATGCAATGAAATGGAATCAAAGTATATAAAGCCCGCTAAATTAATCGAGGATGGAGACACTGATGGAGGTTCCAAAAGTAATTCTACGGTTAGTAGCGTTATAAGTTTCAAAGATTAGTCGGTTAGAAATAAGTTGAGAACTTATGATTCGAGAATATTTGAGATGAGGTCATAGTTCTAAGTAGTTTTGGTACAATGCGATACTTCTGATGAGTAAATAAGGCATCGATCCTTAACGTGATTATGACATATATCATGTTTTGGATTGTTTATAAAAAATTTATTTTGTATATTTGAATTATCTAAGGCTTTATATATACCATCATGATTATAATATTCAAATTTTATTTTTATTATGTGATATTAACTTTCTTTCAATTTCTCAACTTTAATTGGGTTGGTCATAAAATCACTGTAATAGAGTAGATAATTTTCACCAGTTGTTCATCTAAAATATCTTTGGAGTAAAAAAAGTTAATGGTTAAATAAATTATGTCACAATACAAATTTAGTAATTATAAGATCTATATTTATACCAAGCAACATAAAATTTGTTTAATTTGTTTAAAATACATTTTATAGGTGGTGATAAAGAGCATACTTTAACAATAAAATAATCTAGGGTTTAAGAGCATATTTTTAATGGTGAAACATACAGTAAAATTGTATGTGATTACTAATTTATATGTTGCTTTGATGAATTCTTTGCATGTAAAATATTTTGTAATAAGTTGTGAAACGTTTTTGAAATTTGACAGTTATAATATTTTTAATGATGAGTATTTGGCAAAAGTTTTGGTAGAGGTACAATTTAGCTTTAGATTATTGTAATAATTGTTATAATATATTAAAAATATAAAAATATAAAAAAGTGTATGAAGGTAAATACAAATATGATTTTGGTGGGATATAATTTAGCTTTATATTATTGTAATAATTGTTATAATATATAAAAAATATAAATAAATGTATAGGTAAATACAAATATGATTTTTTCTATAACTAAAATTATTTATATATTTATTTCAAGAAATAATTTTTTTTTTAAATTTTTAAAATATTGTTTAGGATTTAGGATTTGTTCTCTTCAACAATCTCAATACTCGCACATCGTGCAGGCCCTTATCTAGTTGTAAATAAAGAAAACACTCGATCGAAGTCGCCACTTTTTACAATTTTATCATCTATCTCCAAAAAATACAAAATAAATTATATGGAATCAACAATATTAATATAACTTATTTTGTTTACTAGTCAAAATTGTGAAATATTAATAAACATTATATTAAATTGAAGCGTTCGTAACGATTAAAACTCTAAGTTTACTTTTAAGAATTTTAAAAATATATATAATGTATGTGATAGTGAAAACATTTGTCTAGGCCTTGTATTACATATTATTTTTGACTTTGTATGATCTTTTGTTTTTTTTGGTAAGATGAGGGGACAAAGACCCCCCTATTTATTTAAAGAATGCAAAAAAAAACAATTACAAAATAACATGTCTAGATGTTCCAACACCTCGAACATCCTCCATCATAACATCAAGAACATTCTCTGGACAAGCATCAAACCAATACAGGCCTAAAGAGTGGGAAATGCATAGTTTGCTAATCCATCTGCCAGACGATTAGCCTCCTTATACATATGAGTAACCCGGACTGTCCAGTCTTTTAGAAGAAAGTCATAGCACAACCGTACTAGGGGTGACAAGGGGTGAGTATCACATATCCCTGTCGTCAGAAAACCAACCACCATCTCCGAATCAATTTCCATTACCAAGTGAGAAATACGTCTCTCCCATGCCATAAACAGACCATAGTAGACCCACAATGTCCCAACATTCTTGATAAAATACTGGCTGGAATCCATCAAGACCAGGAGCCTTATACTTTCCCATGCTCTGCAACGAAGCCTCAACCTCCGCAGCAACAAAAAATTTCTCCATACCAGTTAAATCAGCCCCAGATAATTGAGGAAACCCTTCCTACGGTAGCTTCACAAACACCAGATCAACATCATCCATGGAGTATAGACGCTGATAGTAGTTCACCGCCATCAATTCAAGTTCTTGAGCATTAGTAATCCAACTCCCATCATCCCCTTTCAACATTTCAATACGGTTTCTTCTCCTCTGAATAATAGTAGAAGTATGAAAATACTTCGTATTTCGGTCTCCCATTGCAATAAACTTCTCCCGTGATTTTTGGAACCAAATCATCTCCTCCTGTTCCAAAATCACATCAAGATTTTTCTGAAGGTCCTCTTCTTTCTCTAAGAGATCATCAGTAGGATGAATATCTATCTGATCTTGAATCTCATTCATCTCCCGCATCACCGCCTCCTTTTTCCTATTCAAATCACCAAACACTTCTTTGTTCCACCGTTGAAGCTTCACTTTCAAATTATTTAGTGCCACCAGAGTGGATAACTCATTACTCCAAGAAGCCGCCAACAAGACTTTGAAGCTCTCGTGCTGAAGCCAGGCAGCCTCGAATCGGAAAGGTCTACGCCTAGGATCTCCTTTCACCTCCGGTTGTAACTGAATGTACAATGGAGTATGATAAGACGACATAAACGGCAAGTGAGTGATCGTCGCCTCCTGCCATTTCAGTCGGGCATTAGCACGACATAACACCCTATCTAGTCGCTTAGCAACAAAAGTTCTCTCAACTCGCCCCCTCTTCCAGGTAAATTTGCTTCCTTTAAATCCCATATCAATCAAAGGTGAATCCAGGATCCATTCACCAAAACTTAACGAATCCGAGGACAAGCAACCATTACCTCCGGTCCGTTCATCAAGCCGTACGATAGTGTTGAAGTCCCCTCCAATTAATACTGGTGACATGATTCCCTGTAGAACACTCCTTAACTCACCCCATAACCCACACCGCCTACTAACGGACGGAGCTGCATGCACAACAATGAGATATAAGACCTCAGTATCCTTAACCACTGTTGCATAAATAAACTGGTTTGAGGATTTCTCAATAACCACATCCCCAATATCACACCTCCACAAAAGACATATCCCACCACTTTGACCCACTGAATCCACCCGACAGAGTTATCGAAACCAAGCCCCTGGCATATACGTTGAGCTATGTCCCCACTCGCATGCGTCTCAAATAGCGCTAACAAATCAGACTTAAACTTTTTCAACATATAACGAATGGACTGTTGGAAGTTGGGTTTATTAACCCCCCCCCCCCCCGGTAATTCCAAAATAAAAAATTCATCAAGATTTGATAATAAACCGATCGAATTACCGGGGCAAGCTGTTATGCTTTCTGCGTTCTTGCCCCATCTCCCAAGGAACCAGACAAAAGATCCAGCTCACTACCCAGCTGTTGATCTGCCAATCCCAACCGAGGGATCGATGACTCATTAACGGAGGGTTCCATCGAAGGCTCCTCCGTCAGATTCCTCTGTAGACCAACATGGAAAACTCCTCCTTTCTGACATACTCCATCCTTCTTGACCCTGAGTCGCTTCCCCGATTCAAACATTTCCACCTCGCCTCGGGTTAGACCAAAAATTAACCCTCTCGTGGGCTTATTTTGAACCCGCTTAGCTTTAGGCCTATTACTACCACCAGCCCTATAACTTTGTTTGTCTGATGGACCTTCCTTTCTAACAACCTTCCCTTGCACACCAAGCCCAGTAGACTTTTTAGCATTCCCTTGGCCTCCACTCCTCCCCTTTAGCACCTGATACGAAGGGGATACATTTTCCTTACCCGTCCCTATCAAATGCAAATTATCCTTAATCATCGGGTGGTTAGTATCTTCCTCTAGGCTGCCAAATCTGTTCGAAATGGTAATGTTCTCATAATCATTAATGCTTGTAATATCCTGTAGGCTATTCCCCAAACTACCCCTATCTCCACCAGCCGAAAACACGACAACCTCCTGCGGTGGCGCCGCCCGTCTGCCCGACCGCTAGACCATCATGAAACCATCATCCCCTACTCCCACACCGGGCGACCCTGAAGGCACTACAGGAGTCTGAACCGCAACCCGTTTCTCAACAGGTTGATGTGGGCATGCAAATTATGTGTGTCCGAACATCCCTCAGAGCGAATACAGGTTTTGTCAAACCCTCATACGCAACAAAGTACCTACCGCCATTAATCAAAATTGTACCTCTCAAAGGTTTTTTTCCAGATTCACCTCCACACATACCCGAGCAAATCTCCCTCTCTCAAAGTTCAACGTAGACAAATCCACCTTAAGTGGTTTACCTAGTCCTCTTGCTATAGCCATGAGGATCCTCTGATGGTAGAAATTCACCGGAATATTGGCCAACCTAACCCACAACAGAGTTGTAGTTATGTCATCAAGCAACTGGTCAATCTCCCGAGTCCAAGCCTGCAACATAAGATAACTTCCAAATGCCATCCAAGGACCTCCTGTTAATGCAGCCAAGTACTCCTCCTCCAGTTCGAAACGAACCATAAAGAGTTGACGTGGGAAATCCATCACATACATCGCCCCCTTAGGTTTCCACATCTCATGCAGCCGCTTTGATAGCACCGGTAGGGAAAGGTCCCTCCCTAACACTTTCACAATCATACATTGCTTCCACAACCCATTCATGACTTCCAGCACCTCCGCCTCAATCGTAAAAACAGGTTCACCATCTTCCCCTTCTGGAAAAGTCATCGTAACCCTCTCATCCACAAATGCATCATCCATCATATCCTCCGGACTCAATCTCCCTCCGGCATTACTCCCCGTCACTTTACTCACCCACCTCATCCCCGGATCCGGAGGATCCCCCGGAGGTCTCCCCCTCTCCCCTACATCAACCATCATTGCATCCTGTTCACCCGTACTCACTCTCGCCTGTTCACCCTTACTCATCGCCTGTTTTGACTTCATATGATTGATTTGCATTTTTTTGAGATGAAATGTAAAGTTGCAGACAACTTGGGATGTTTTCTACAAAAACCCCCTCCAACTCTCTCCTAGCGGTGTAATGTAATAATGACGAATAATCTTTCCAAAATAACACAGTATTTAAAGTTAAAAAAAATTGTTGATGATCTATAAGACTATAACTCTTTTACAAAGTGAGAAATTAGATTATCAACCTTTAAAATAATATCATATTCAATTACCAAAAGTAAACAACTTGCAGTGGCGAACTTTTCAATTACCAAACGGAAAGTTACAAACAACTTGGGATGTTTTCTACAAAAACCCCCTCTAACTCTCTCCTAGCGGTGTAATGTAATAATGACAAAGAATCTTTCCAAAATAACACAGTATTTAAAGTTAAAAAATATTGTTTACGATCTATAAGACTATAACTCTTTTACAATGTGAGAAATTAGATATCAACCTTTAAAATAATATCGTATTCAATTACCAAAAGTAAACAACTTGCAGTGGCAAACTTTTGGTGGAGTACAAATGGACGGACAGGAGATATGCATTGGTTAGCTTGGGAGAAATTGTGTTGTAATAAACAGTTGGGCGGTTTGGGTTTTCAGAATGTTGATGATTTTAATTCGGCTTTGTTGGCTAAACAATTATGGCGGCTATTGAGGTTCCAGACTCTTTGTTCGCCAGGGTTTTTAAAAGTAGGTATTATAGGGATTCAAATCCCATGGAACATATTATTTCATACTCTCCCTCATATGGGTGGAGGAGTCATATTTCGGCTCGCTCTCTGGTAAAAAAGGAGCTTATTAAAAGAGTTGGGTCCGGAACATCCATTTCTATATGGACTGATCTCTATATCCCAACTTGATTCCCGAGACTAGCTTTAAGAAAGGGTCCGTCTAAGGATCATTCTCTTCAAATTTCTCACTTAATTGATAGACAAACAAACTCGTGGCGGATGGATTTGCTTACTGAGCATTTTGATCATGTCGATGTTACATTGATAAGGGCTTTACCTTTAGGAAGTTGTCCGAAGGAGGATTCTCTCGGTTGGCACTTTACGAAGAATGGGAGGTATACGGTTAAGTCTGGTTATCATACGGCACATATAGAGGTTACACGGCCTTTTCAGGCACTTGGTGGTGGGCCGGAGATTACCCATCTTCTTGCCAGTGTTTGGCAGGTTCGGTGTCCACCAAAACTTCAACATTTTATGTGACAGGTGCTATCAGGATGCATTTCGGTTTCGGCGAATTTGCGATGCTGGGGCATTTCTTGTGATCTGGGTTGTGCTCGTTGCGGTGCCGATGTGGAAACAGTCAATCATGCCTTATTTCTTTGTCCACCAGCGCGTCAGGTTTGGGCTTTATCTCAGGTACCGGTAGGACCACACTCCTTTCTGATGGAGTCTGTGTACGCCAATATGGACCATTTTTTGGACCCAAAGAGTTCGGTCTCCCATGTCTCGACCTTCCCATGGGTTTTTTGGTATATATGGAAAGCGCGAAATGGATGTGTGTTTGAGAATGAGGTAGAGCGGTCGGAGGAGATTATTAGGGTAGCTGACGGCAAGGTGCGGACATGGCAGCAGGCTCAGGAGGAGGGTGAGGATGTGGCTTCCACAACCCACCCATTTGACTCCAACTCTTTGACAAGGGTGGCTGCAGCTTTACTTCCCACTTTCTATTAAGGCTACCGATGTTTCGTTGATGGATCTTGGAAAGCTAATGATTCGTTTGCAGGCACAGGCTGGAGTTGCACCCAGTTTCATGATCCGACGCCACATATGGGAGCCACTAATTTCCGGCGGAGTCTTTCCCCCTTACATGCTGAAGTTGAAGCTTTCATTTGGGCTATACGATGTATGATCGGGCATGACTACCGTGACGTGGCGTTCTACTCAGACTGTTTAGATTTGGTGAAGATGGTGTCTTCGCCTCATGACTGGCCAGCGTTCTCGATATACCTCGATGATATCAAGATAGACAGGGAGGAATTCTCTACTTTTTCCTTATCTTTTATTCCTAGAACTGCAAATGTAAAAGCAGATTGTTTGGCACGCCATGCGCGTACATCTCCGCATAATGTGTTGTTTGTAAACAATTTTCCACCCATTGGCTCGTTTGAGCTAATCTTTTGTTGACAAAAAAATAAATAAATAAACAACTTGCCAAAATAACTTAATAGCAAAATTAAAGACCATGTCAACTCAGAAGTAAAAGTTAAACAACATGCTAAAACTAAGTCAATAGCAAAGATAATTAACTTGCAAAAATAGCTATTCACTAGTGAAAATATGCCATGTACCAAAACTTTCTCACTAGCAAAAGTAAATAACATGCCAATATAAATAATGTAATCAAGATTGAGTCAACCAAAAACTATAATGACCATTTTATAAATTTTTCATTATATAAAAACACAAAGTTCATTTAAGTGTTTTGACTTCAAAAATTATAAGTTAATTTACTGAAAGAAAAATAAGATTAATTCCTGAAACATGAGCCTCCACTTAATTAATATAAAAGGAGGTTTGTGCTAACTATCAAAGAAAACAACAATCATATTCTAGTTTCTCACAGAGCCGGCGCATAGAATTATCAGGCCACAAGCTCAGACATTTTGTTGGGCTGTTGTAACTTATTTAAAAGGAAAAAATGAAAAGAAATTATGAAAGAAAAACATCACAGGGCTCGAACCATTGCCTATTAAGACTTTGGTATAGGGGATATATCACTAGGACAAAGGAACTTTTCTTGAAAAAAAGGCCGGTTTTATACCTATATAATTTACGGCTGCAAGCAGATGCTTCATCTGCTTGTGTCCAGCGCCGGCTCTGTTTCTCATATCATTTTGTTCAACTTTCGTAGGTAATAAGTACTCTTTCTTCTTTGGTCAATGTTTGTTCTTCTTCTTTCTCTATAAACTGATGAGTGATGACATTCTAGATTGAAAATAAATGATCTTCGATAATTTTAAATTTTAATCATAGTTTTATACTGTTATTTTTAAAATAAATGATCTATTCATTTTTTTCGCACGCAAGAAAGAAAAATCATATGCGTATACCAGTTCGGTTAATGGAGACTGCGCGAATACTTTGGACCTCGAGTTTGGTAAAGATGAGTACACTGCTGATGAATTGAAGAAGATTTCGAAAAGTACCAGACTTACAGAAGGTAGACCTGATCCTAAGGAAGTCAGAAGGTAAGTAATGGTTAATTAAATCTTTATTTTTCCTCTTTTTTATCATATATTTACGATTTATCCACGTGGATGGTCTTTCAGAATCTTGGCAAACAGAGAGGCAGCTACACGTTCAAAGATGATCATGTTGATGCAAAAAGAAAAAAAAAAGAGAAGCTTTTGGAGGTGAGACATATCACATTACCAACTATAAACTTGTCATATTCTATCTAAACGGTTTATCCGTTCATGTAAGGAAATTTATATTGTTGTTGCATGCAGAAAGATAAACAAATGTTGGTTGATGAAAAGGAGGAATCTCATGCTTTGAACTAACACTCTTATGATTGTTTTAGTACTTTTGATTTTTGAATGAAGCTTGGAACGAACATGAGCAGTCTCAACACGCCCCAAAAGACTCTCACCGAAGAGAACATTAAGCTGATTTGATGTTGTCTCTAGCTTTGAAAGGACTTAACCGGATTTAATTTCTTGCCTTGGGACTTGGTATACATCGGACAAGACTCCTCCCTTAAGCAATACATGATATGCATTTGCTCACAAAATATGCTTCCCCTCTCTCTTCGCTTCATTACTCAATAAAAAAAAAAGAGAAAAGTAAAGAAGAAAGAAAGAAAGAAGAAGAGGATATAGGTAAAAAAGAAGTGAACCGAGGATTGTGCGTAAACCCGTGCATCCTTCGGAATTCATGGAAACTTGTCCACAAGAAAAGAGCAAAGGATTGATAAAAAAAAATACAATGATACCCTAAAAAATTAGGGAGAAATCAATCCTTTGGAAGTGAGAAAAGAGAGAGGAAAGGGAGCATATGAAGGAAGACTTGGGCATTAAAAGGTTGAAGGAGTCAATGAGTTCAGTGATCGATATTCCCTCGGCGAGACTACACATTTTCACTAATCTGATTTAGAGAGACAACAATGGAGATGCTGAAGGTTCTTTAAGGTTGTGGAGTTCAGAGTAGGGAGTGTTGATCCTAATCATGGGCAGAGTACAAAAAGTAGTTCTTAATTTGATGTGATGAAGAGTGCAAAGAAGAGGTTCCCAAGAATATGTGAGTTTCCACTTTCAAACTTTTTCTCTGTTCTTGAGTTTTTGTCTGTTCTTGCTTGAGGACAAGCAAAGATTCAAGTCCGGGGGAATTGCTGTGTCTGCATTTTATAGGATTTTTACCATAGTTTTTACACTTATTTTGAGTCTTTTGTTAAGTCCAAGTGTGCTTTTAGAGTCTTTTTAGTCTTTTGTGAGTCTGTACAGGTTCTAGGTCACTTTGGAAGGAAACTGAGTGTTTTGGGGATGAAAACAAGCATCTGGAGCTAAAGTTGGTTGAAGACCGATCAGACTAGCAAGCAGATGGAGAAAACGCAGAAAAGCATCCGAGATCGGTTGATCCTCATTCGAGATCGACCAGTCCCGTACCCGAAGCAACTTTTCCTTTTTCGTTTTAAACCAACTTTTAGGGTTTTATTTTATTATTTAAGCACGAGGCTCGACCTCTAGAAAGACAACTTTTATTCTACACGGCTTTTGAGTACTTGTAAGCTTTGGGAGAAGATCTCTTATCCTTTCTAACCCTTTGGAGAAGATTTCTAAACTCTATTTTCTATTCTTTTGCAATTCAATTATGGTTTCTTCATCTTTGATTTGCTGTTCTTTTACTTTTATGTCTGAGTAGTTTTACTATTGGGTTTCAGGTTTCAAAAGGGGGTTTATGATTCTCTAAACTTAGGTTGTTAGATCTGGGATTGATCTTATTGTTCTTCATCTATTGTTGTTCTTAATGCTTAAGCTAGATTGATCACCTAGATTAAGATCTTAGGTTTAATTCATCGTGGCACCGAAAGTGTTGTTGAGTTGCTTGAAAGAAACATAGGTGAGCAAGGTGGACCTTAGCCAATGGAAGTTGAAGTTGAGGCACTTGTGAACAAATCAAACTTGAACTTTAATGCTTGCTTGTTTATCTAGATTCAAACGGAAGTTTAGGCTCTAGTTATTTCTTTGCAAAGTTAGCTAATGCTGCGGAAGTAGGTTAGCTTTATAATTGTGATTTGAGTTCAAGAACGGTTCTTAATGCATTCAAATCTATCATCTAATTTTGTGGTTGTATCCCCTACCTGATTCCCTACGCCCAATATCTTCCCTTGGTTTCAAAACTCTTATTTATTTTATGTTATTAATCGGTTACTTGAAACATAAACTGTCTCTTTACCTTAGCTATATTTGATCTATATCATTTCATAGTGCATTGTTTGGTCTCTGTGGATTCGATCCTGAAGTGTTACGACGACACCACTAGATCGTTGTTGAGTGCACATTAGGTTTTAATTGACCTTCAATCAAGAAGCTTCTCCTTCGTTCCCAGCTACAACCTCCCCTTCCACAGAAAATCTCACCAAAAACCACCAAGAACAAGCCAAAACCTCACAAAAACACTCTCAAACACTTTCTCTCATTTTTCTCTTTTTTTCTCATTCAACGGCGACCAAGACATGAAACCCTCGACATGGGTCGATTTCCCCCTTATATATCCGGTTTAGGTAAACCAATTAACCCAAACCAACCCAAAAACGCGTAATAAAAATTCATCTGGTCGAACCAGAAAAGCTGGTGTCGATTGACACTTCCATAGTGTCGATCGACACCACCCCCAAATCCCCCAATTTGGTTTGCGGCTGTTACACTTACAAACAAAAATACATTATGATGCGATATAATTTAATTTACATTATTTTTGACTTCGTATGACTGTTACGCAATTTTGGGAGATGAAGCGTAAAATTGCAAAAACTGGCAACTTAAAGAATTTTTTTTTTGCAAAACTCCATCTACATAACTCTCTCCATAGCGATGTAATTACTAATAACAAAGTATCTTTTTAAAATTACACAGTATTTAAAGTTAAAAATATGGCTGACGAGTGACGATCTATAACTCTTCCCAAAGTCAGAAAAAAATTGTCAACCCTTTTAATAATACCATATTAATTAGAAAAAGTGAAAAACTTGTCAAAATAACCTAATAGAAAAATAAGTAAATTTTCAAAATAGCTATTCACTAGTAAAAAAAAAAGTAAACAATGTACCGAAACTAGTCATTAGAAAAAGTAAACAACATGAGCCTCCACTTAACCAGTATAAATGGAGGATTTTGTCCTCTAACTATCAAAGCAATAAAAAAAAAAAAAAATTGTTCAACTTTCTTAGTTCATTGTTGAAGCTAATTAAGGTAATAAGTTCTCTTTATTCCTTGATCAACATTTTAATTTTGCTTTTATTCTCCTTTCTCTATAAACTAATATGTGATGACAATCTCGATTGAAAATAAATGAGCTTTAATAATTTTCATCATAGTTTTGAACTGTTATCTTTTTCCCCCATTTATCTATTTGATTTTTGTTTTTAGCCTGTTAAGAAAAAACTGTTTATGTAGAAATATAACTTTGATATATAGGAACTTAATAATCTCGGAATCATAAAATTTTATTAAATCATAGAGGTTTTAATTTATCGGTAATTGAATAAAATACTAGATTGTGAAGACATTTGTGTATTTATAACTTTGGAAATTTTTTATTTAGAAATAAGCTTTTATTTCAATAACATAATTTTCAATATTTTTAAAAAAATTTTGGTGATAAGTTTTTTTAAAAATGCAAGTTCAAGAGTAAGCAAATAATACTGTTGAAATCATATTTGACTAAATTTTCTTAAATATGTATATATATATATATTAATGTTGTGAAAGTAGAGAAACTAGAGGTTGTATTCTCTTCTATTATTGATTCAATCAGTAAGAGTACATATATATAGTAATGGACAAAGCCCTAACACAATAGGACTCCTAAACCGACTTAGAATAAGAGAAGGTGGCCGATGGGCCTTGTGGACTTGGACATGTACGTGGGCCGGTTATGAAGATCCATCCTTAGTGATTTACAACACTCCCCCTTGGATGACATAACCGTGCAGATGCTAAGAGTTCATCATAATATGCTTGGGAATGCTGCCTCATTAAAACCTTACCAGGAAAACCCAGTGGGACAAAACCATGGTGAAGGAAAAAGAGTACAGCACGTATTACTCCCCCTGTTCTAAGCATCACTAAAAGTCCTTGAGTCTCCGCATCCCAATCTGGTGCGTGATCTTCTTGAATGTTGATGTCGGTAATGATTTGGTGAAGAGATCGGCTGAATTGTCGCAAGATGGAACTTGCACCACATGAACTTCTCCGGCCTTTTGTAGTTCATGTGTGAAGAAGAACTTAGGTAATATATGCTTCGTCCGATCTCCCTTGATGTATCCTTCCTTAAGCTGTGCGATACAGGCGGTGTTGTCCTCATATATGACGGTTGGTTCCTTGTCATCGGTCATACCACAACCTGACCTGATGTGTTGAGTCATTGATCTCAACCAAACGCACTCACGGCTGGCTTCATGCATAGCCAAAATCTCTGCATGATTAGATGATGTGGCCGCGATGGTCTACTTCATTGAACGCCATGAAATTGTTGCACCATCGTGTGTAAACACATAGCCGGTTTGAGACCTAGCATTATGTGGATCGGATAGATAACCTGCATCAGCAAAACCAACTAAACCTTCTTTGTTCTGGTTAGTATAGAATAAACCCAAATCCAACGTTCCTTGTAGGTAACGCAATACATGTTTGATACTGTTCCAGTGCCTTTGGGTCGGACAAGAACTAAATCTTGCTAGGAGGTTCACGGCAAAACAAATGTCTGGTCTAGTGTGGCTAGCCAAATACATTAAAGCTCCTATAGCTGAGGTATGGCACTTTCGGACCGAGAATCTCTTCATCGTCCTTCTTTGGACCAAATGGATCACTGTCCAAATTTAGGCTTCTCACAACCATTGGGCTAGGCAATGGGTGAGCCTGGTCCATATTAAATCTCTTGAGTACTTTTTCAGTATATGTCATTTGATGCACAAGGATTTCATCATTTATGTACTCAAGCTGCAATCCCAAACAAAACTTAGTTTTACCTAGGTCTTTCATTTCAAACTCTTTCTTGAGATATTCAATTGTTTGGGCAATTTCTCCAGAGGTTCCAAGGATATTCAAATCATCCACATATACTGCTATGATTACAAACCTTTTGTTTGCAAACTTCTTTATAAAAATAGATGGACTGATGGGATCATTCTTATAGCCTTCTTTGGCTAGGTACTCACTCAATCTATTGTACCACATACGCCCACTTTGTTTCATTCCATAAAGGGATTTGTTTAGCCTTATGCAGTATTGTTCTCGAGAACCATTCTTATCTTTAAGCTCAATATCCTCTGGTAATCTCATATAAATCTCATTATCCAGTGGACCATATAAATATGCGGTC
The DNA here is from genome assembly GCA_023657505.1 of Camelina hispida. Lineage (NCBI taxonomy): Eukaryota > Viridiplantae > Streptophyta > Magnoliopsida > Brassicales > Brassicaceae > Camelina > Camelina hispida. Next base: position 24,796,105 of record CP094633.1, read on the forward strand.
ACTACATCCATTAGCCGCAAGTCAAGTTTTCTCTTATAGCCAGACTTATTAAAAATCTAAAAGTTGTTGCATCCATCACAGGGGAGTATGTCTCCTCATAATGTATTCATGGTCTTTGTGAGAATCCTTGTGCTACAAGCCGTGCCTTATATCTCACTATTTCATTATTCTCATTTCTCTTTCTCACAAAAACCCATTTGTGTCCCATTGGCTTTATATCAAATGGTGTTCTTAAGATCGGACCAAACACATTCCTTTTCTTTAATGAATTCAACTCCAAGTCAATGGCTTCTTTCCATTTTAACCAATTTGTTCCTTGAGTGCACTCTAATATAGACGTGGGTTCATGATCCTCATTTATTTCAAGTGCTACCTTGTATGCAATATTTCATCAATGTCGACATCTTTCTGGTTCCATTGAATTCCAGACATGATATAATTTATTGAGATCTCATTATTATCAATACCTTCAGGACCTTGAGGTTCAGCATCCCAAATCTCATTGATCGGTTCCTTAGGTTCTACCGCGGCCATGTCTATGGTTTCCTTAACCTCGGTTTGAATTGCACCTTTCTTTGATTTTCAAGGATTCTTATCTTTGGAACCTATTGGTCTCCCACATTTCAATCGTGCCTTAGACTATGTAGCAACTTGATTGTGTCCCTTTTGAACATCAATACGTACTGGTGCATTACAAGCTAGTATGTAAGATTTAGTAACTTTCTTTGGGTCAGCAAAGGAATCTGGCAATTGATTAGCTAGCTTTTGTAAATGTATAATCTTTTGGACCTCTGCCTCACATGCTAGAGTCCGAGGATCTTGACAATTCAAGGATGTTTGATTCCATGATATTTCTTTAACCAGCGTGTTTGTCTCTCCACCCAATGTAGGGAATTCGGATTCACAAACTGACAATCCGCGATCTAGCCTTAAATATATCACCCCTGGTTGGCTCAAGATACTTAATAATGATGGGAGAATCATATCCAACATATATTCCCATCCTCCTTTGAGGTCCCATCTTTGTTCTCTGTGGTGGTGCAATTGGTACATAAACGGCACACCCGAATGTCTTTAGATGGGATATGTCTGGCTTATGACCCGTTAGTAATTGGGATGGTGAATATTTATGTTCACAAGATGGGCTGATGCGTGTAAGCTCTGCTGCATGTAATACTGCGTGTCCCCAAGCTGACACAGGAAGCTTCGACCTCATGAGTAATGGCCGAGCAATCAATTGAATATGTTTAATGAAGGATTCAGCTAATCCATTCTATGTATGGACATGTGCCACATGATGTTCCACACTTACCCCCATGGACATACAATAATCATTAAACGCTTGGGACGTGAATTCACCAGCATTGTCTAGACGTATAGTCTTAAGTGGAAAATCTGGAAAGTGTGCTCTCAGTCTTATGATATGGGCTACAATCTAGCAAATGCTAGGGTTCTTGTGGATAATAGACAAACATGCGACCATCGGGTCGATGCATCAATAAGAACCATAAAGTATCTAAACATCCCACAAGGTGGGTGTATAGGTCCACATATATCTCCTTGTATCCTTTCTAGAAAATATAAAGTCTCTTTAGTGACTTTTGATGTGTGTAGAATTTCACTCCAAATCTTTTACCTCAAAAGACTACACGACGACTGAAAGTGAACAGTTAATCAATTGTAGTATTTTAGGATCGATCCCACAGAGAGTAATAGCAAACACAATTTGAATTATAAGAGAAAGAACTATGGCTAAGACTAAAGAAGAGATTGGGGTTTTGGTTTTCCTAATAACTATTGCAAGAAAATAAAAAGGGTTTAAAACTATAAGACTAAGGCGTTGGGCGTTTTGGGAGTCATCTTAGGGTTTTCATGGTTCTAAGCAATATTAAGTGTAAGATCTAACAAGTAAATACTAATTTTCGGTCTAGATTCTCAACTACGAAACACTAATGAACTAACAAGCTATTCTCATAGAATGAAAGTCTAATGTCTTCACACTTCGTTACTCAACTTTTGCAGGCAACATCGCATGTCAACCAGCTAGTTAAACAAGTTTGATACATTCACCAAACTTCGCAACTCAACTTACGCAGGTTACGAGCAAGGCTTCGGTATAACACTAGTTCGGAGAAGTAGGATAACATGGTTAGCGCTCCTGTTCTCTAGATCAGTGCTTGGTGATCAATCCAAGCATAAGCATTAAGATAAAGATTTCCCAAAAGAACTCTAATATAAAACCGAAAATAAGATCTAACAACCTAATAGAAGCGAACCTATGAACTCCCCTTGAATCACCCCATAGAACCCAACAAAGTAAACTACTCGCTCATGATGCTAAGAAACAACATTGATATTATAAAGTATAGCATCAAAAGTGAATCAATAAACAAAAGGGGGTTAAAAGTAAACTTCTCTATTTGTCACAAAAGTAACTTGATCCAAAAGCAAAGATAGAATGAAAGAACTAGAAAGAGTAGAAAGAGAGATGGTGGTCTTCAAAGGCTTCAATGGATTCGGCGAGCAAGAGAGAGCTTCTCTGGTCGTCTAGGGTTGCTCAGCAGCGGCGGAATAGGAGGCACTTGAAGTCTCGATGAAGGCACACCTCAAAACCCTAGATCTTAAGAGTATTTATAGGGTTTTGTTTAGGGTTAGGGTTTTGTAAGGGTAGAAAGGTCTTCTCTTCTTAAGTGCAGTACAAGGGGCGGCGAAATAGGCTTATGGACCGTGGAGGAGGCTTGGACTGGGCCGCCGTGGTGGTCGGTGGTCAGGCCTTGAACAAAAGCCCATCGTTAAGTCGGTTCTTCTTATGTCCGTTTATAGCACGTCTCGGTAAATCGGGAAAGATGACTCTTCCAGATTTCCATAAACACCAAACATGATATATTTTGAGTTCTTGAAGCTCTCCAAAAGTTGCCTGTAATGTAATGCTCTGAAACTTTCCTAAAACGTATTTTGTTTCCTTTTTGGTCCAAATAGCTATTAAACGTGTAAAACCTTGTTGAAACCTGAAATACTTGATAATAGACATTTTATACCTAGAATCTCATCAAACTCTTCCTAAATGCATATGAAAACTATAGCTAATATGAGTAAAATAATGATGTTATCAACTCCCCCAGACTTAGTCTTTGTTTGTCCTCAAGCAAATAATCAAACTAAAGCATGGAAAAGAGGTTTTGAAAATACTGGGAATTCACTTGTCTTTGAGGATATTGTCTTTGCACTCTTCATCGCCTTGACATTAGGAACTTCCATTTGTAATCCACCATGAGAGTCATCAACTCTCCTTGATCCCACAATTCTTAGAGTTTCCAGAATCTCCATTGTCATCTCTTTACATTGATTAAGTGAAATCTTACCAAGGGAAAATCGATCAATGGCTTGCAGACTCTCTTCAAGCCAAGACTTTCTTCATATGAATCCTTTCCTCTCCCTTTTCTCACTTATTCTTTTTTTTTTTTTAATCAAAGGTGTAGGCGAATAATGGGGTCATCGGTAATTTACCTACCCCTCGCTTCCAAGCTTTGTGTGATCATTTGACTCAAGAGTAGAATAATGAGGTCATAGGTAATTTACCTTACCTCTCTAAACTTATCAAAATCATCTCATCTTTTATTCTCTTTTTTTTTAGTATTGAAGGGAAGAGAGGGGGGAGCATACTTTTGAAGAAGTGCAATGTCTTGTGTGGCTTGAATGTAGATATCTAGTCCAATGTATACCAATTCCCTGGGCTTGAAAATTAAGTCCGGTTTAGGTTATATAAAAGTTAGAGACAACGTTAGATCATCTGAATATCCATCGAATAGGGACTTGGGGGATTGTTGAGTCGGCTCACAGTCTTTCCAAACTTTGGTTCTGTTGTCAAGCATAATCAAGAGTCATAAGAGTGTTAATCCAAATCAAATAAACCTTCAGAATAAGATCATAATCCCCTACTAGTTTTGACTCAATAAAAAAAATGTTACTCGATAAAATGTCAAAATTATTGATGTAAAAAGTGGAAAAAGGTCTCAAGTCAACAAAATAGAAAGTAGCATTAGTATAGGATGGAACATCCTTCCCCCCAGACTTAAATCACACCATCCTCGGTGGGAAAAAAGAAAGAGATGAGGATTAAAAATCATAAGGAAAAGTGTAGGGTTTAAGAACAATGTCACCTTGATGGAATGTGTTTGTGTCAACTTTTAGACATTTTATGGTTACCCAAAATTGTCTTAGAGTTCGGCTGTGGAATGAAAATGTGGTGACTAACCGTTTGTAACTTCCTTTGATTGCTTGACATCGAGTATGAACTAGGCTAAGTTCAATCGAATTCTGTTTGATATATCTTTAAATGCATCCTCCTTGAAACAAAAACCTAAAACCATCAATAACAATGAGAAAATAAAAATAACATATGCATACCTAAGTAATAGAATGGTGATGGTAGGTGGTGAGGATGGTGGTGGTTCGGAGTTGTCTCGCGGTACACGGGTGAATGGTTGCGGACATAAGCAGCAGGTACGGTGGGGCGTGGTACGCGGTACGCAGGAATGGTACACGGTACACGGTGCAGGACATGGCATCAGCTACAAGTGGTACGGCTAGTGGGGACTCTCGGCATCGATCACTCAAGGATGGTGATGATCCGTCGCCTTCGGCATTCTTCGGTCACATTGAACATGGCCGGTCAGTAGGTGGTACTTGCCACTAGTCATGGTGTATGTAGACAATCCATGCAGACTTCTTCTTCCTTCTTCTTGGCTTTTCTATTTTCTATTTTTTTGTGTTTTTTTTTATAAACCTGAAACTAAAATGTAAAAATATTAAAAGTAAAAGAAAATTAATCCTAAAATAAATATTTACTAGCTAGGGTTGCCTCCCAAGAAGCGTCACTTGTTTAACGTCGTTGGCTCGACGTTAGCGGCCAAGTTAGGCTTGAGAAGGGTCAGCTTCGAGAATCAATGCTCCTTCGGCTCCTTTGATATCTTGATAGTCTGCTCCAGCTTCTATAACAAGTTGTCCTTTTGCAGAAGTTTCAAAAACTTTTGCATGAAGAAGAACTTCTTTAGTATGCCTTATCATCTCTTGGATCTGTTCCTTGCTTTTGTTGCTTAGCTCAGGAGGAACTATGATCTTGATCTTGGAAATTTAAGGTGGCTTAGGCGGTTTAGGTGGCTTGGGTAGCAGGTTGTTGGCACTTGTGGTTGCAGAATGGTCAAATTGCTTCATCTTGTTGAGGTTAGGATCCATCAGCTCTTTATGAAATGAGTAGGTTGCCATGGTTTCAGCTTGGAGATAGTCGGATATGACTTCTTCTTGTTGATGTTAGCAAAGGTTGTCCTCTTTGACTTGTGGTCTATGATGGCTCCAACAGTAGCTAGGAATGGTCTTCCTAAAATCAATGGTCTCTCGGTCTTGTCTTCCATATCTAGGATGTGAAAATTGGTAGGAACTATGCAGTCTCCTACTACAAGTTGTAGGTCTCGAAGAAATCCGTCGGGAACCTTTTGTGATGAGTCTCCAAAGACTAAGCTGAGGTTGGATGGCGATATGTCTTGCAATCCTAGTGTATCGGCTACACTTCTTGACATAACATTAACATTAGGACCAGAATCACAAAGAGAGTTAGAGAATTCAATGCCTGTTATGGAGCATGAGCAAACAAAACGTCCAGGGTCTTCAGCTTTAGGTAGTGTCCTTAAGGGGTAGTGGCTTGCAGTTTCTTCATCATATGGACATGTCATCCGAATGACATTCTCATAAGAGTCAACGAGTGGTACCATAGGCTTGACTTCACGGCAGTCAAGGGCTGGTACGGCTGAGATAGCATTGCAAAATCCTTTAGGATTCTCTTCGGGTTTTCCCGGAAGTACACCAACTTGCCATGGAACAGCATAAGCGGTTTGAGCAACTTGACTTTCAAGCTTCTTGACATGGATAGATATGCTTTCAAACTTCCCATTCAGTTCGGTATAGATGTTATCCATCCTTGAGTTGATATCTCTTGATTGCTTTTGAAAAGCAACAAGGAGTTCTTGCATCTTTGTGTCGGTATTAGCGTCAGCTTGAGTGGTAGGCGCCTGGGCTGGTCCGGATTGGAAAGGCGGCTTGTTGTTGTTGAATTGAGGTCTTGGCTGAAAGTTGTTGTTGTTGTTTCCACCAAAATTGTTGCCTTGAAAGCGGTTAGCTTGCTGAGGATAGTTATGATCTTGGGGATTCTCCACATTTGGGTTCCTATAAGAAAGGTTAGAAGTATTTCTAAAGTTGTTGTTGAAGTTGTTGTTGTACCCACGATTTTGGTAGTATCCTTGAGCACCAACATAGTTGACTTCTTCTTCTTGGTCATAAGAATCTTCTTGGAAAGGCTCCATGTTTCCATTGTTAATAATCTCACAAGAGTTTACTCCACGTTGTTGGTTCCTTAGAAGTTGGTTCATCATGTTCTTGAGGTCGGCAATCTCCTTAGAGTCGGAATTGCTAGAACGGATGGTTCTATCAAAATCGGTGCAAGTGTTGCTACTACTTGCGGCATGGTTGTCGATGAGAGCTCTTCCTTCTTGAACGGTTTTAATAGTGAAATCTCCATTGCTGGCCGTGTCGAGTGAAAGTTGATACTTAGGGTGCAGTCCTCTATATAAAGTACTTAAGAGGTTACCTTGAGCAAAACCATGATGGGGGCAGTCATGTTCATAGTCCTTGAAACGTTCCCATGCTTCATAAAACTTTTCGACCGGTCCTTGTTGAAAACTTTGCAGCTTGTTGCGAAGAGAGTTGGATCTAGACTTGGTGTAGAAGTGGCTAAGAAAGGCTGACTTGCATCCTTCCCAGCTAGTGAGCGATCCAGGAGGTAGAAACTTTAACCATCTATGAGCCTTGTCGGCTAGAGAGAAAGGAAAAAGCCTACACTTCAAGTAATCTTCGGGAATTCCATTGGTTCTTGTTGTGAGCAGATTTCTTCAAAAAGATCAATGTGGTCCATCGGATGTTCGGTAGTAAGGCCATGGAACTGATTTTGTTTCACCAAACCAATAATTTGAGGTTTAATCTCGTAGTCACGTCTTGGAGGATGAGTGATACGGATAGCAGCGCGGTCTTGAACGAATTGGTTAGGAGCATCATAATCGGCTATGGTACGGTTGGGTGCGGCACGTCTTAGAGGGTGCACATAAGCAGGTTGTCTTCCGCCAGCTTGAGGTAGTGGTGGATTAATGACGAGAGCAGGTTGGTGAGGAGGAGCATCGAGGTTGCCTCCCATGCCTAGAAGATTAGCATCGCGAGGAGCTTGTAAGTTGTCTCGGCCAACTTCAGGGTCGAGTTGCGGATCAGCGGCTACAAGGTTGGGGTTACCACCTTGTGCGAGAATTTTTTCTCCTTCCTCGTCGAGGGCAGGAGGTATAGGCGGTTGGTCGAAGTTAAGGGGACCTTGGTCCTGGTTCCTTTCTACGGCCATGAGTTGTTGTTTTCGAAGTTTCCTGATTTCACGTTCTAGTCGATCAATGTCTTGAATTGGAAATACGGTTCCGGAGGGTTGACTCCTAATCATGCACTACAAAATCCAAAAAAAGAAACTAAAAGGGAAAATAGAGGTTATCAAAAACAAGAAAATTAAAACTAAAATTGAAAAATTCAAAATATCTTAGACTGAGAGTTCTTATCAAATTCAATGGGCAGCTAGTTACTCCCCGGAAACGGCGCCAAAAAGCTTTGATGTGTGTAGAATTTCACTCCAAATCTTTTACCTGAAAAGACTACACGACGAATGAAAGTGCATAGTTAATCAATTGTAGTATTTTAGGATCAATCCCACAGAGAGTAATAGCAAACACAATTTGAATTATAAGAGAAAGAACTATGGCTAAGACTAAAGAAGAGATTGGGGTTTCGGTTTTCCTAATAACTATTGCAAGATATTAAAAAGGGTTTAAGACTATAAGACTAAGGCGTTGGGCGTTTTGGGAGTCATCTTAGGGTTTTCATGGTTCTAAGCAATATTAAGTGTAAGATCTAACAAGTAAATACTAATTTTCGGTCTAGGTTCTCAACTACGAAACACTAATGAACTAACAAGCTATTCTCATAAAATGAAAGTCTAAAGTCTTCACACTTCGTTACTCAACTTTTGCAGGCAACGTCGCATGTCAACCAGCTAGTTAAACAAGTTCGATACATTCACCAAACTTCGCAACTCAACTTACGCAGGTTACGAGCAAGGCTTCGGTATAACACTAGTTCGGAGAAGTAGGATAACATGGTTAGCGCTCCCGTAAATGCATATGAAAACTATAGCTAATATGAGTAAAATAATGATGTTATCAACTTTTACTGGTGATGGCCTTATAATGAGTTTCCCTTGTGCACATGCTACACACGTGAGATTCTTAGGGTAACTCGTCTCTCTTTAAGAGTGTGCCCATTTGAATTTAATATCAGCTTACGCATCATGTTAGAACCGTGATGGCCAAGCCGGTCATGCCATAAAGTGAATTGTTCATTGCCAAATTAGCTTCTATTATATAAATTTTAGCATGGTAAAGACCAGTAGATAATACGGGTATAGTCTCTAGGACTTTCTTATGGCATTGGGTGATTTCAGTAATATGTAGGAACTCTTGGTTCCCTTCACCCTTAATTTCAACATGGAAACCATTCAAACGAATATCTTTGAAACTCAATAAGCTCCTTTTTGAGCTGGGTGAATATAAAGTATCACTTATTTCATGATGTGTGCCATTAGGTAAAAGAATATGGGCCTGGCCGTAGCCTTCAATTAGACTTGCTATACCCGCTATTGCGCTAATATTGGCATTTTTCAAAGTGAGATTAACAAAATATCTCTTGTCCTTCAAAATTGTGTGGCTTGATCCACTATCCACCACAAGTATGTTCTTGTCCTCATCCATTTCTTAATATGGACAAGAATTTTGTTTTAGACATAAAAGAATAAAACAAACAAATATATATTTGAAGGAAATAAAATAACTGAATTTAAACCAAAATTATAATCCAAAATCATAATCCAATAAAATTCAATGCATAAAACATGGAAATTAAATTAAGACAATATTTAAGTTTAATTATCCTCTCTTAGACAATCTGAAGTCTCACAATCCAATTGATCATCTTTCTCATGGTCAAAATCTCCTTCACCATCGAGATGAACCAGGTTAGCTTCTGGATTCTTTTTCAAACTCTCTTGATAGAGATCAGCAAGGTGCTTAGGTGTTCTGCATGTCTTTACCCAATGGTTCTCCATACCACATCTATGGCAAATGGATTTGGTCTTATGTTGCGGTTTGAAAATTCCGCGGCCTCTTCCTTGACCACGACCGAAGTCTGATCGATTTCCACGGCCATGACCATTATAATTATTTCCATGGTAATTGCCACGACCACCACGTCCTCTTCCACCACGTCCACGGCCGTGATACTTATCTCTATGGACGTAGTTAGACTCTTTAGTCTCTTTAGGCTCTTTAGGCTCTTTAGGCTCTTTAGGCTCTTTCTTGGTCATATCAATCTTGTGGGCTTCTGGTAATGGATCAGAACCAGGAGGTCTCATTGCACTGTTCATCAACAATAGCTCATTTTTTTTCTCAGCAAGTAGCAAACAAGAGATGAGACTTGCATATGTCTTAAAGCCCTTTTCACGATAGTGTTGCTGAAGCAGTATGTTATTGGTGTGAAAGATTGAGAATGTTTTCTCTAGCAAGTCTTTCTCAGTAACCTCCTTAACACATAATTTCAAGATCGAGACTATCTTAATTAGCTCTGAGTTATACTCATCCATGGATTTAAAATTCTGGATCCTTAGATTTTCCAATTGAATTGAGCCTTTCGTAGGAGCACCGTCTTTTGGTATCCATATCTGTTTTTCAACTCTGTCCAAAAGTCAAGAGGATTCTCAATGGTAAGGTACTGGTTCTTGGGACTCTCAGCAAGGTGGTGGCGTATTAGCAAGATCGCCTTATACCTACTCTTTTCAGTGCAATCATTATCATCCTCAATGCATTCGCATAGATCCTTTGATTTCAGGGTAATCTTAGTATCTAATGCCCATTGTAAATAGTTGTCTCCATAGACATTAAGTGCAGCATATTGTAGATTGTTGATCTTTGACATCTAAAAAATACAAAAACATGCACCCGATTATTTCATGCGGTATTTAAGACCAAACCATGCAATCGTTTTAGGCCATGCGGTATTTAAGACCGAACCATGGCAATTTTAGTAAATAATTTCTTGTCCTTAATTACATAGTTAATATATGCATGAAACAATCCTAGACAAAATTATAATCTAGTATGAACCAGTAAAAATGCAAATAATTTTAAGTTTTCAAGTTTTCCTTTTCTCTAGATAGGGTTTCCTTTTCTAGTTAGGATTAAGACAAAAGTTTTTTAGGGAAATTTTTTTTTTCTAGGGTTCCGATTTTAAGGTTTCATACAGTCGATTTTCAAACAAGCAGTCAATAACAATCGGATTTTAAACATGGCACAATCATTTTAATAGCAAACAATCTATCCTAAGCAATCCTTAACCTCAAGCAATCAGATTTTAAAGTTTTAGGATTTAGGGTTTCAAAAATTAGGATTTAGAACTTAGGGCATTGTTTGTTGATTGTGTAATTGTAGATTTTAGGGTTCTAATATATTTAAGATCAGGTTTGATATGCATATGTCCGATAGGTTCGATTTATTTACCTTAACACCGTTTGGGGTTGAATGGAATTGATCTGTGAGCTAAAGACCTCAGATATACCTTGAGCTTGATCACGAACAGGCAACGAACCTCGGACTGGTCACAAACACGAACTGATCACGAACAGGAGCTGACCACCACGGATTGATCACGAACTAGAATCGGTCGCAAGCTTGAATGAACAAGGGATGATGTGCGGCGGTTTTAGGGTTAGGAAATTTTCTCAGTGGAGTTTAGAACAAACTCGTGCTGATAACGTGTTGTGAAAGTAGAGATACTAGAGGTTGTATTCTCTTCTATTATTGATTCAATCGGTAAGAGTACTTATATATAGTAATGGATAAAGCCCTAACACAATAGGATTCCTAAACCGACTTAGAATAAGAGAAGGTGGCCGATAGGCCTTGTGGACTTGGACATGTATGTGGGCTGGTTATGGAGATCCATCCTTAGTGATTTACAACAATTAATAATTTATAGAATTGTTAATTTATAACGTTGATGAGACCATATGTTTACAAAAATAAATTCAAAATAATTATTATGTAAATTTTTATCGCATTGTGTCATTTTTTACATCCATCCAACTTAGGACCGGAAGAATTTATTAATTTATAGTGATTATCAGTTTATAGAGGTTTTATTGTATATGATGTAGATACTCCATTGTTTTCTTTAATCCTCACCGATGAATGGACGCGACAATATCGTTCCTTCCGAACCACAGTTGAGAACTCAGCAGTTGGGTGTCGACTCATCCTTGCCTCCTTTAAGCCCTTCTCCGTCGTCATTACATCATCATCACTTAGATCGATGAACCTTTCTCCACCGTTGTTATGTGGTTCTTTGTCATCGGCTCATGTGGAGGATAACAAAAAACCTTCATCGCCTCCTTCGGGTGTAAAGAGAAGAGCAGGCAAAAACATTGAACCTTTAAGCAGACACTACAGGAGTGTTTCAGTGAATAGTTGTTTCAGTAACTTCTTGGAGCTACCTCTTTCTCCAGGTGTTGTTTCCTCTACTAGTTCGGCTGATGGAGACTACCAGAATACTTTGGACCTCAAGTTTCGGAAAGACGAGTATACTGCTGTATGAATTGAAAAAGATTTCAAAATGTACCAAACTTACCGAAATGAAATCTGATCCTAAGAAAGTCAGACGGTAAGTTTTGAGATAGCTTTTTGTTTCATTTTTATCATACATTTATCCAGGCCCGGCTAGTAGCTAAAGCTGGTAAAGCACAAGCTTTAAGCATCAGATAATATATTATGGGCATCATAATAGAAAAGTTGTTGAGGTACAGTGGTCATCGCCCTTCACATACTTGCAGTGTTTGATGAGTTCGAACCTGGGAAATGCATGTTTTGAATATATATATATTTTTTTTTTGTTTAATGGTGAATAAATTTTTTTTGTTCTTTAGGCATCTAGTTAATTTGTGCCGGCCCTGCATTTATCCACGTGTATGGTCTTTCAGAATCTTGGCAAACAGAGAAGCAGCTGCACGTTCAAAGAAGAGGAAGTCACGGTACCTTCTTGACTTGGAACACAAAGTAATGTTTCTTGAGAAGGATATCACTTTGATACAAGAAAAAGAGACGCTTTTGGAGGTGAGACATCATATTAGCAACTATGAAATTGTCATATCTAAACTCCGTATAAAAATGATTCATGTAAGGAACTTAGTGAATTTATATTGTTGTTGCATGCAGAATGATAAAAACATGCTGATTGATGAGAGGAAGGAATTCAGGATACGACTTGATTGGAGCAACAAGCAAAACTTCATGACGGTACACAATTACACATCATCTAACTAATTTCCAGTGATACTTAAGCAAGTTCTTTGTTTTGAAATCTATAGTAAATTTAAAATTTTCGAACATAAACGGTTGTAACTGCGTGATCTTTGTTTATGACCTCACTCGTATAGTAATTTTAAATCATATTTGATATTTTCATGCATAAAAACACATTTAAGATTTTCATGCATTTAGGCGGGATTTTATTAGATCCTTAACTGTGAGATACATTTATTATTCTCCGCTATACCATTGAATACCATTTAGACCTAATATTTGTTGTTATGTGTAAGCAAAATAATTCGGTTGCATGCAGAAATCAAAAGCCCAAAGGCGACGACAACGTTGAACGAACAATTGAGTGTGGAAGCACAACGGCTGAAGGAAGTATTAGCATCGAATGAACAATTGAGTACTGTAGAAGTCCAGCGGCTAAAGATGGCAATTAATAGGTGAAGTGATGCATAACGACGGCTATCAAATTGACCCAAACTTGTTGCAGCAACTCACCATCAATATATGACTCTCATCATGACCCTCAATATATGTATAACTCCAACACTAATTTTTTGGCATCTTAAAAATAAAATTAATTGAAAAGACCAAAAAATTAGTGTTGGGACTCCAACTCATGACATCATATATACTCCATACCACTGCTTATACCACTAGGCCAAACTAACTATTTGTAACAAAGGGCCGATTTCAGAGCTATATTATTCGCGGCCGCAAGCTGATGCTTACATCAGCTTGTGTCTTGAGCCGGCTCTGCTCATAATGATAGATAGATTTAATGATTGTAACCGTGAGGTTTCAAACAGTATGACCTTTTTTGTTTTTATTTTTGTTATATCTAGTTATGTTTTTCCAGTGAAGCTATGTGTGTGTTTTTAGGTCAATAATTAAGCATATGTAACTTTATTAATTTCTTTATGATAATTCATTAGCAACTTTTATAACTTCTATTAATTTAATTTAAGTAAATTATATTTTTTTACTCAAAATCAACTTGTAAGTTATATACATCTATATATTGAAAGAAAGACATGAATGGAGAACATGTCAAACTCATGTTTTCTCAACTTTTCTATTTAATTAAATCAGTTGTTTTATTAAACTTACTAGTTACTACTTACTAGTATTGATCCGGTACTATGTACAGATACGGTATAATAGACATCAGTCTGGTTACCATTTTTACTGTTCTAGCCTAAGAAATGTCACTTATCAAATTCTGGTCATAGTAGCTGTTCTTTTTGCCATTCAGTGTTGCCTTCTCAGGTTTAAAGCGTTGGTTAAGCATGGCACCACCAAGTGAGAGTTTTGTGTCCATGGCATTTAATGGCGTTTTCAGTGGCTTATTTCGGCTTTTATTTGGGATTATTTCAGCTTTTAAAACCTTCGGGACGTAGCGTACCGGAGCATTACAGTGAGTCTAAAAAATATATGCAAAGTATTGAATATAGTAGCAATTAAAGTTGTATTCTGTGTGGAGCAAGGCAGCCATTCCGAGCTGGTAAGTCGACCAGAGGGAGCTTATTCAAGGCTGTTACAGCTTCAAACGCATAGGATTTGAAGCTTGGCGGATTAAAAACAAAAAGTGGGCTTGTGTAATTTTTTTTATCTAAACTTTAATTTGGAAGGGTTTCAATGAACTATAATGATATTATGAATAGGTGTAGATAATGAAGCTTTTGAGTGTTTATTGAAAAAAAAACAAAAAAAGTTGTATTCTGCATATTGTTTATAGATATTATTAGGTAGTTGTTTTAAATCCGGATCTAAATTTTACGTAATCCATCTTGCATTACAATTTAACTGTACATTACATCCTAATAAAACTAATCATAATAAAACTAGATTTTAGTTTTGAAAAGATCCGACCGGTTTTTAATGATAAATAATAATAATAGTAATAATAATAATAAATTAAATTAGTGGTCTTATACCCACTAGCCACCTAACCACAACCAAACCAAACAGTGGAAAATAAACCATACAATATCTAATAAATATCTAATAATAAATAACCAATATGTAAAACATAACAATTATCCAATACTCAAACAACAGGAAACATAGAACTAGCAACCTAGCAATGTTCTAATGACCCAACTCTAGCAACCTAGCAATGCCAGACAACAACCAATCGAGTCCCTAGAACATCCTCCTCTTCATTGTCTTGATTCCACGATCACACTTTGCCTTTACCTGCACCACAAACATAAATTGAGATGCATGAATATTTGATAAACACTCAGTGAGGCAATCCTCCCATCTATTGGGCTATACACACAAGCAACTCAGATATCAATGTCCACAACAATCAACAAACAAATCATACAAACCAGGAAACAAACATCGCTTTGCTGGAAGGGAGGTGTCGACCGACACCAGCCAAGTGTCGACCGACACTGGCTCTTGGTGTCGACCGACACTACCCGACAGTGTCGATCGATACTGACTCTGCAAACGCGTTTCGCTCGAAGCCGAGAGTCGAATCTCGCTTCCCATCACCTCCAATCCGTCCAATACTCAATCCCGAGGCCATATGAATCCATAGGAACCCTATAGCAGCCATAACAAGCAAGAAAAACACCACAAACAACACCAAACAAGCGAGATAAAGGAAATCTCAGGCTTAGATCAGCCATGGTCATGCACTCACCTCTTTGCATAAAGATTCTGACCAACAACAATGAATCCAACCCTCCTAGCAAGCTTCTAGCACCTTCCTAGCTTCAGATCTCTTAAGAACAGCCAAGAAATCTCACCAATCCTCCCAAAAACTCAAGAACCCTTCTTTTCTCTCTTTTTCTCTCAAAACCATGAAATGGCGACAAACAAAACTTGCCAAAACCCTTCTGTCGACAAATCCTTTAAATATCTTGGTTCAATAGTTTTCCTTAAACCAAACCAACCCAAATCAATAATTAAATCGAACTGATCGAACCAGACATTAATGGTGTCGATCGACACTACCCTTGGTGTCGATCGACACCCATCCCCAAAACATAGAGTTTTGATTCGCGTAAGTTACATAGAGATGAAGGGTTTAATGCACTCATGTCAATGGATAAGAACACAATTTTCATATCAAAAACAATATGTTCGCCATATCAAATTTATGTCTTATTTAATATTTTAAAAGTAATAAAGATTTGATAAAACACAATTACTAAAAAATAAAAAAATGTAAACTAATATGATCAAAAATTGGAGAAGTAATATTAATAGAAATATATCAATTACATATGTCGTAATTTCATAAGTAATAATTTTACTATATGCTATACTAATTTTATATAAAATATATATATTCACATTCTCAAAGTAATCAAAAGTATATTTAAATATATTATTTTTTTTCTTTTCTTTGGTTTTTTTTTGGTTTTTTTATCAACGTTTTGTTGTTGTTATAAAACACATCACAATGTGATATAAGTTGTACTAAATCAATTAAATTTTTAAAACAAAGAGGAACTTGAATTTGAGGCCGATGATGAGGATTCCCAACCACCCCCTTTCGCTTCATCTCCTCGGCTAAGGGCGGGCATTACTCCTCTTCTGACTTTGTATTCAGGTTATCGATGCTTTGTTGATGGAGCTTGGAAAGATAGTGATGCTTTTGCAGGTGCAGGATGGTATTGCACTCTATTACAAAGTTCGTCACCAACTATGAGATCCACCAATTTTTGTCGTAGTCTCTCTCCACTACATACAGAAGTAAAAGCCTTCAAATAGGCTATGCGGTGAATGATCGAACATGATTATCGGGACGTGGCGTTTTTTACAGGCTGTTCAGACTTGGTGAATATGGTGTTTTCTCCTCTAGACTGGCCAGCGTTTTTGTATACGTAGACGACATCAAGATTGTCAGGCTAGGGAGAAGTTTTCTTCGTTCTCTTTATCTGTTGTTTCTCGGAATGCACATGTAATGCGGATTCTTTGGCACGCCAAGCGCGTAAATCTCTACATCATGTTCTATTTGTAAACATTTTTCTATCTAATTGGCTCATATGAGCTGATCTTTTGTTGTAAAAAAAAAACTTGAATAATTGAAAACTATAAATGTTTTTGTTTCTAGTTTCTTTATTGTAAGACAGAGAAGAGGGAGACGATTCACTTATGGTTTCTAAATATCATATGTATCTTCTCCTTTTTTTTAAATAATATGTAAAGTTTATTCAAAAAATGTTTTACATCAGCCTTAGTTAAATTGTGTTTTGAGTGTTTAAATGAGCATTAAAACATCTAAAATAAGTTTACATAGTAAAGATTATCTTGCTGCCAGCCACGCTGCCATCGCCGGTGAGGATTTTCCATTTGGTTGAGTGTTGATGCTTAGCAATCTGTCCCTGATGTGCTGGTCGAGTGTTTTGAGGAGTTGAGGAGCTGGAGTGGGGGTATCTCCCTATCGCCTACCGTTTCGTTTTCTCCAGAGAGTGGGGACTGTATTCTGAAGAACATAGCGCAGTAGGTAAAGAGTGACAGAGCTCAGCGTCGTATCAGTAAGAAGAGCTAAGTTATCATCCCACACCGTCAAGAATCTGCTAGATAGGAGCTTGAGAGTTAGGCCTGACCATACTTCTGTTGAAAAATGGCAAGCGAAAAATAATTTGTCCTGCATTTCCAACGGGCCCGAACAAAGAACACATGTCGCTTGATAGTTACCACCCCAATGCTGCATTCGGTCTCCTGTTGAAAGCTTGTTCAGAGCTGCTAGCCATACAAAAAAAGAGTATTTTGGTGTTGCCTAAGAAAACCAAACCCCTCTTGCCCATGATTTTTGTCCCCTAGTCTCTCGTCTGTTGTCCCATGTCTCTTTGGTAGAGAAAGTTGTAGTGAGTCGACCTCCTTTCCCTTTCCAAAGACCTATATCCTCTGCTTCAACCAACCCAACAGAGCGTATCTCATCCAGAGCAGACTCTATTTGATCAAAATAGGCCACCCGGTGTCTTCGTCGTTGATGAGTAACAGCCTCGGCCACAGTGGGTGTAAAGATATTCCCATATCAATACAGCCACGTTGGCCTGCCATATCAATTAGACATACCAAATTTGACCATGTATCTTCTCCTTTTTCTAAGGACGACAATAATTAACGCCGAAATTGAGCAGATGTTTGATGCACTGAACCTAGCCATGATTTCCATTATGCCAAACGTGGTCCATAAAGAAGAACAACGTTTTTGTCCTAACCATTTTGCTTTGCAAACAACATTCATGAAAACTACCATGGCGGAGGCAACATGTTATATCTGACGATGATGCAATAGAAATATTTTGGTGTTTTACTCTATGAACATGAGAGAATCAGATTTACGGCTTTGTAATAAATCAGTAAAAAAAAGATATCGAGTATCATCCAAAACTATAGATGATTAGAGATATTTATATAGCGAAGAATGACGATTTCATTAGATTGAGATTGATTTGAAGAAGGAGAATAACATATTTATTCATCTTTCAATCAGTAAATCTTTTTTTTTTTTTACAAGATTGACTCAAACGAGCCACTGCGAAGGAAAATTGTTTACAAAGGTAACTAAATGCGGAACTGAACGAACACGTCGAGCCAAATTATCCGCTTTACCATTCTGAGTGCGAGAGACATAGACTAAAGAAAATGAAGTAAACTCCTCTCTATCCGCCTGTATGTCCTCCAGATAAGGTGTGAAAGCTGGCCACTCGGAAGGCGAAGACACCATCTTCACCAGGTCATAGCAATCAATAAGAAAAACGACGGATTGGTTATCTGCTCCAATCATGCATCGCATTGCCCACAGAAGGGCCTCGATCTCCGCATGAAGAGGGGAGAGACTTCGACGAAGATTGGAAGCTCCCATGGTGGTTTCGTCCCCCTGGGCGAAACACAGAACCATCCTCTACCGGCATACTGATCCGTCGCTTTCCATTAACCATCCACAAAGCATAGAAAACTCGAGGGAGGTGATAGACTAGTTTTCACCAAGGGTATCAATTCCCTATGCAGTTGTAGTACAAAGGGTTATCAATCCAAATTGTTGTTATGCTAACAGATAGGATGCAATCAGAATCAAGCAAGTCAAGCCAAGTAATAGGGGGTTTGGTTCTAACAGTCCTAATATAAACAAAGTGAAGGAATATAAACAAGTAAACGACACGACCTAAGCACTCGATGCAAGCAATCGAGTAGAGGATCGAGTGGGGTGATCGAGTATACAAGTGAACTATGAACAGCTCGAGGTATTACTCGATGCAGGTTATCGTGTACCTAATCGGGTAAGTGGTCGAGTAGAAATTTCCTAAGGATGGGGGTAATCGAATCTTAAGTGTTCTAGACCGATACGGATGCCTTACATGCCTCAAGCAATTATTTCCTAGACAATGAACCTCTAAAACCTTGTCACCACACTGTCCCATTAGTAACAATCAACCTTGAACATACTACCACACTGTCGCACTAGCAATATGAACAAGCAGGTATTAAGAATAATTCACTTTTGTCAATATACTTAGACTCATCTGATTTTGTCACTCAAAGTTAAGTATACCTCTAGCATTGACCTAATCAAGCATTTTATCTACTCCTTTCGGCCTGTAGCATTATAAACGCCCTAGATCTAATCTCAACCTGTCGGTCTATTGACCGCATTAAGAACATCAACCTAGAAGGAAATTTATCTATCATAACAATCAACTAAAGCATCCTAACCGATCAAGAACACCTAATCATCTATCCCATCCCTAGAAACTTTGCTACACTACTCGGACATAGAAACGAATGATAAAGCCATAGAAATAAACGAAAATGACATTATTAAAAAGATAGAGTAGAGTAGAAAAGAGTAGGGATAAAAGATCTATGAAAAACTACAAATTAAAAGTACAAAAACAAGAAAAAATGTTGAGTCGCTCAGTTCTCTCACAGAAGCTCTCGCTCTCTGGTTTGAGGGTCTGCGGCGTGCTCGTTTGCGAGCTAGGGGAAGAGGGGGTTTATATATGGAAACCCATTTGACCTAACTTCCCAGACCTGCCCGATGGTCTACTCGATGGGGTACACGAGGCTTGAGTCGGGTAACTCTTCGGGTGGATCTTCAGGTTGCTCTTCGCGCTCTTGGATCCTCTTCGATCGTGTTGGGGTTCGGACTTGTTCTTGTAGCTCGATGGCTCCTTCGGGTACATGCTCGAGTTGTCCTTGTTTTTCCCCATTTTTGGCTCTTTAGCACCTGTTTTCATCCAATATATGCAAATGCAGAAATGCAACACCCTAAATGCTCTAAAACTTGATTCCTACAGTAAATGGTCTAAAAATGCTAAGTTAGAGGTATGAACAATGCAAAATATGGACAAAAAAGGATGCTAAAAACATGTAAATTAGAGTGTTATCAGACCCCCCAAACTTTATCTTGCTAGTCCTCTAGCAAGTAAGTAAGAAGGTACGGTTTGAAAGTGGGGACTCATAACCTTAAGATGCTAACTGAAGGATGCAAGCTACAGTCGTTAAAGATAGTTTAATGGTGCTAAGATCAATCAACATACTTACAAATATTTTTCTATGCTTATTGCCATGCATCGATCTAGCTCAACCTCTAACTAAAGATAAGGAACATCTCTTTCATATTCAATTAAGTGTTTGGCGAATTCTTGCAAATGGAAGGTGAATCAATCTCAATCGGTTTCAAGGGTAAGGCTTTTTGATAAGGTGGTTTCAAGCAAATTCTTTAGGTGGTTTTCTCCCAAAAAGTGGAATGCTAGACAGTCGTGAAAACTATCTAAGACTGAGAACAATTTGGGCATACAAAGCTTAACTTGATGATCTACCCTTTTCTCATACATTCATAATATTTTTTTTATTTAAACCTCCTAGAATTTAACTACCCACACCCTTGATTTTAACTCTTTCTTCTTCTTTTTTTTTACTCCCTAAGGTTTAGACTTTCAGACTTTAAAATTCTAGCTCTTAATCTCTCTCTTTTTTTTATATTTTTCTTTCTTTGCTAAACTCCTAATACACATATATTCTTTTCTTTCTTTCTAGGAGACTATAGCAAGAACTTTTTCTTTCTTTTTTTTTTTACTTAGAGACTTAGAGCTAATTAATTCTAACCTTTAGGGACTTTTTTTTTTTATTATTCCATAACCCAACCCCAAATAAACATTCTAACCACCTATCCTTCAAAACCGAATCTATTAGCTAGTTCAAATCTAACTTAGCTAAATCAAGAGGCAGTTCTTTGTCGTTCTCAATACTCTCAAGGTTTCACAACCTATAGCACAATGAAAAAGGCCTCACTCAACAATTCACATCAAGGTTTGAAAGAAAGGTTTGGGTTCATGGGTAGGACAAATGAATCAAGTTAAACGAAAAGATTGGTAAAATGAGGAGTGCTAACCCGAGTTTAGAGTTACCATGAGCAAGTATTCAAGTTCCATAAGCAAGACAATTAAAGTTTAAATTAAATCCAATAATATAGAGATGTTCTAATGTTCAAGCAAGTGGAGGAAGCATTCAATCGACACAAAGAATCTAAGCAAAGATTTTTCATTTTTTTCCAAAGATTGATCTAGCAACAATGAACTGTGACTAAGGGCTATAGCTTCAATCCTAAGATTTGATTTTTAAACAAGGTGATTTTAATCATTGTCCCCTAAGATGCATATGCAACAATCCTATATGAAACAAACTAGACTTAATCCTAATATGCAACTACATGAACACTCTTTTTTTTTATGAAAATTTTTCAAATTTTTTTGGTTTTTTTTAATGCACATAAATACAGACTCAAATGAATAAAACTAGCATGCAAAAATTTGAAATAATAAAAATAAGAAAACAAAACACAATGTTAAATAAATTCTAGGACCCTCCCCCAAACTTAAATTACACAGTCCCTGTGTAAATAAAAGTTGGAAAAAAAATCCAAGAATCACACAAAATGAATTAAACTAAATGCAATGTTATTTACAAAGTTTGGATGAATGTGGTACCTCATGAGTTGGTGAAGAAGGAGGTTGCAGCAGCCTCCATACTTGCCAACGTATAGCCAGGGTCGTCTCCGGCTTCAGCAGGTGCCGGTGTTTGCTCGTCAGAGAGCTCAGTAATGTGCACGGACGACTTACTCGGACCAACATCCGAGGTGTTGATCGACGGTGGGATCGCGTAGCTCATCGGGTAGGGCATCGGGTAGTAGGACGGAAATGGCGGAAGAGGCCCAGAATGATCACCGGTGTATTCACTCGCAGGGTGCATCGTCTACGGCATCGTGAATGGCATCTGGTATGGTGGAGGAAAAAGTCCAGCATAATCACCCGATTGGGTGCTCGATGGGTGCATCGGATAGTGCATCATGTACCCCATCGGATTGGGTGTCGGGTAAGCGTCAGAGTGGCATTTCCTCGATGCTTCTGGTCGGGTGATGTCCTCCTCAGCTTGGGGCTCATATGATGATGCTCTTTGAGGTTCAGGAGGTGGCAGTCCTCGAGTTCCTCCTAGTGTTCCGCTTCTCCCCATCCATGTAGGTGCTTGTGCCGAGGTAGGAGCTGAGGCACAGCTTGCCTTGTCTTGCAACTCCTTGATCTGACCTCCCATTACCTTCACTGAACCGGCAAGATCCTTCACCTTCTTCACCAAGAACTTGTTCATCTTTTTCAACCATCCGATCCTTTTGTGAGCTTCTCTCACTCCAACCGGTTGCTTTTGAGAGCATGTATACTCCTCAAAATCAAACTCCTCCGAGCTATCTCCTTGTCTCTGCCCGGTTTCTTCTCTCTTCTCAGCCTCGGACTCCTCTTCCGGGTTGTAAAGCTCTTCCAACGGCGGTGCAAAGTCAATGTTGTGTCCTAACCGAACCTTGGTGTATACGACATTGGGTAAAACCATTTGAGCAGCTCCGGCGGTTGGATGGACAAACTTGAACAATGTCATGTCATTAGGCCTTTCATAGGCCAAGAATCTCGCCAACACGAGGTAGTCCGTATCCAGCCACCTTGGTTCGTGGACAATTCCCTTCAAGGGCACATCGCACGCCACTAAGATTGGTGTAACTAGTCCCCCAATAGAGATCTCTCCGCCTCCTTCTCTCCTTTTCACAGCCCACGATTTCAAGTACAAGAATTTATCGAGTAGCACGAACAACATACTAGTATCAGCTATGTCTCCTACTAGTGGTGTTCCATCCCTAGCACTATCCAAAACTCCACACAATGCAACATCCAATAACTGAAGCTCATGGTCGTTCACATTCCCAGTCTCTTTTCTAGCAAAAAGAGTGCATACGAGGGACTTGTGAAAATACCTCAAAACAGGGCTCCTTATTTGAGCAGATTTGGAGCTCTTGGACTTGTAGGGGTGCTTGTCTCCTATTGTCAGCCATAGGGACCTCATCTCTTCCTTGCTGACCTCCATACCTTCCCCACAACCAGCTTTGAAGCCATACAGCGTCTCCATCTCTTTGAAAGTCAGCCGGTATTCTGTGTTCTGAACGGAGAAGGTGATGAACCCGATCCCCCCATCGGGTAGTAGGGTCGGGTGGTCCTCGAAATAGTGCAGCTTCAGGGTTGAAAGGAAGTGGACCGTCTCCTCTTCATAAGCTTCCAGGTGGGATCGCATCATATTGCCCATGTGGCACATATCGAACAGAAATTCAACATCTCTAGAAATGCCCAATTGCTTCATTGTCTCACGGTGAGGGTAACGGGTACCAACGAAGCTCATCTTCCGGAAGACTTTGAGTAATCTCGCCGGAGTGTCGACTTCCATTTGCTTTAGCCTCCGCAAGGCTTGGCGGGTCCTCTCTCTATGCTCCTCTTCTCTTTCTCTTTCCTCCTCCTCAGTGTGTTGATCTTCTTCAACCACTGCTCTCTGAACCACCTTCTCAGCCTTCTCCGAAGCCGGTCTCTTCCCCTTTCCTATTGTGGCTCTACTCCTTGATCGAGAGGTTTGGATCTCACCTTGTTCTTCTCATCCAGCATCAGAATCGACCTCCATAGGGTCGGTAAGCGTCTTTTCGGACGTAGAGAGGTCCCTACGTCGAGGAGAACGGTGGACAGCACTCGCCATTGGACTCGGTGAGCAAACTCGGGGGCTTACTCGATCGGTTACTAGAGCATCAGGTCGGGTGGTGGATCGAGTTGTGCATCGGGTTGGGGAGGCTAAACGTCCACCTAACGGTCGGGAATGTGGAACGTTTCCTCTTCCTTGGGGTTGTTGAACTTTGGCGGCGTCTCCTCCGATTGTAGCAGCGGCGGAGGTGGATCTTCTTCCCTTCCTTTGGTAGGTTCTAGCGGTTTGCTCCATGTCGATTCCTTGAGAAGAAAAAGAATAGCTAGTTCTTGGGATTAATAGGGTTAGTCTCCAAAGAAAATCGAATGAGCTTGGAATCGAGAGAGAAGAATAGAAACTTATGGAAATTGAAAAGCTTAAGAGAATGAAGGAGACTTATCGGTGATGAAGAGGGAGAAGGGTTCGACCTCCTTAAATAGGCTAGGATTTCGATTGGTGGGCTTCACCAAGAGTGGGCTTCCTTGCGGAATTCGGACTCCACTCGCTACCCGAGCAGAGACATGATCAGGCGCGTCGAGTACGGCGTCGGGTTGACCCTCGGGTTTACCAATTCCCTCTTCCCAATTTTCCAAAAAAAAATTTATTTTTATTTTTAGTTTTATTTTTTTAAAAAAAATTGCAAAAATAGAAAAATTAAATAAAAGTAAATAAAGCAAATAGACTAAAATTAAAAGATACCTTTGGGACTTCCTCCCAAGTGAGCTTGTTTAGAGTCACTAAGCTTGACTCTTCATGCTCCTCAAGCATGGGATCCATGTGGAAGAGGTTCTGGAATCCTCTCCACTGCAGTAGGCTGGTCCAGAAGATTTACCAGATTTTGTCCAGGTTCCATGGCAAATGTGGTGTTGACTTCTTCAAGATTAGCATCTTTCTTTGTTTGGTCCTGGTGGAGAAAGCTTGACCATCTATAGTTGGCCTCTTAACCCCTTTCTTCACATCAAACTCCATCTTGAAGTGCTCACCATGTTATATCCTGATCTTGCCTCGTTTCACTTCGATCACTGCACCAACTGTTGCCAAAAATAGTCTTCCTAGAATCAGTGGATCATCCGGTTCCTTATCCATATCCAGGATCATGAAGTTGTTAGGCACTTCCAGTCTCCCAATCCTTAGAGGCAGATTTTCCAAAATGCCAATCGGATGCCTTACCGTTCTATCAGCTAGAACCAGATACTGCTTACTTGGTTTGAAGTCGGTGAATCCCAGCTTGTTAGCAACTGAAAGCGGCATGATGCTGACCGAAGCTCCAAGATCACACAAACAGCTCTTGAAAATCCGAAATCCTATTGAACACGGGAATGTGAAAGAGCCAGGATCTTCAAGTTTTTCCTCAATTCTTGCCTTAGGATCCAAACAAATTCCACTTCTCAGAATTTCAAATCCGATCTCCTTGACAGCCTCCTTAACCTCATCCTCCAATCTAGCTGCTTCCTTTGTAGCTTCCTACTGAAGCTCATGTGGGGGCAAAAGCTTAAGTGGTGGAGCTTTTCGCTTAGCCATTCGCTCTGCAAGCGCCTCCAACTGGATGTCAAGTGCATCATTGAACCTTTCCTCCAATTCCCCTCCTATAGGTGGTTGAGGCTGATCTCTTTTCTCTCCAACTGGATGTCAAGTGCATCATCTGATCAACACCATTGTGTACGTCATCGGGTTCTACTTCGGGTTGTTCTTCGGTTTGTGATTCTCGAACCAGTTCTCGATCATCAACTTGATCAGTCTCTTCGGGTGAAGGCTCGGGTTCATACTTGGATATATAGTATTTGGCCTCATTCTTCATTGAGTCATCTACATCCTCCCCATCTTGACCATCACTGTCCCCAGTGAGGTAGTCCTCATAATCATCATCCATGAAAATGGCTTGAGCAGTCGCATAATCCTTGGGGTTTTGAACAGCTTTACCCGGCAGTTGATTGATCTTTGGTGCGGGTTGGTTGTTGTGGTGGCCTTCCAGGTGTCAAACCTTTGTGTTGAGTGATTCGTACTTGGCATTGAGGTCATTGTATCCTGAGTCGATCTTGTTGCTCATTTCCGCGAATCGTTTCGCGATGTCCATAGAAGCTGTAGCCTGTTGCCGAATCATTTGCTGAATAAGACCACGTAACTCGGCTTCTTGTGACTGGTTCGGTGGACCTTGGTGTTGTTGGAACCCTAGTGGTTGGTTGTAGGTCCCTTGGTATTGTTGTTTAGGCGCATAGCCTTGGTTGTAATGGACAAAAGGCTTATGTTGAGTCTGGTTCCCTTGAACTGCAGATGGGTAGGTTTGATCTTGAGGATTCGCAACATTCGAGTTCCGATAAGACAGATTCGGATTCGGCTTGAAGTTGTTGTACCCTCTGTTTTAACCTCCTTGGTTGTTGATGTAGTTAACATCCTCTAGCTGCATAGTCTCCCCATCTTGTTGTTGAAACTGCTCTTCCTCTGATATAGCATGGACATACTTTTGCTGGTTGAGGAGTAGATCGAGCTTGTCATTGAGGGCTTCCATGTCCCTCTTGTACTTGGCATCTTCCTCTCCAGTAGATCGCACAGAGAGATCATAATCCTTATTGTAGTTGCCATCAGATTGAGCCAAGTTCTCAACTAGGTCCCAACCTTCATCAACATCCTTGTTGAGGAAGTTACCATTGCTTGCGGTATCCAGCAACATCCGTATCTTGGGTACCACTCCTCGGTATATTGTGCTCAGCAATGAAGCATTACTGAATCCGTGATGTGGACATCGAGTTGTGTACCCCTTGAAACGATCCCAAGCTTCATTGAACGTTTTGTTGTTCTTCTGTACAAAGCTGGAAATTTCATTTCGCAGCCTTGCGGTTCTGGAGTTTGAGAAGAATTTGGCCAGGAATGCCTTCTTGCACGCTTCCCAAGTGGTGATGGACTCCTTAGGGAGCGATTTCTCCCAGATGTGTGCTTTATCTCCCAAAGAGAATGGGAAAAGCCTGAGTTTGAATCCATTTTCATTGACTCCATTTATCTTAGTTAGGCTACAGAGCCTATCAAATTCATCCAGATGATCCAATGGGTCCTCCATTGGCAGTCCATGAAACTTGTTGCTCTGTATCATCTGGATGAGACTACTCTTGATCTCAAAATTGTTGTTCTGCACAGCTGGTGGCAAAATGCCATTCCTCTGAGTGTGAGTAGTCGGAGCATCTCCTGCTCCTACGTTGGTCCTTGCTTGAGGAGCTAGTGGACCGTTCTGGTTATTCATCGTCTCCTCAATGGTTGCTAGTTCCGGTTGAACTTGTTTTGTCTGAGTAGCCGAGGTCTATCGATGTTGTCGATGAAAGGACTCAGGTTCTGGCTACCTGTGGATCGTGTTTGCATGCACAAGCAAGTATCCGAGTGTGTACACGAGGATCAACTCGATCCAGGTGATCGAGTGATGGGTCGGGTGGGTACTCGGGTGTACCTGAGATTCAAAACAAACAAAGACAAAAGCAAAAAGTCAGTATCCAAAACAAATATAAACAAACGAACTTGATCTAGCAAGTCCTGAAATCCTAAACGTAGCAAAATGAAACAACCAAATGGCAACGGCGCCAAATTGATAGACTAGTTTTCACCAAGGGTATCAATTCCCTATGCAGTTGTAGTACAATGGGTTATCAATCCAAATGGTTGTTATGATAACAGATAGGATGCAATCAGAATCAAGCAAGTTAAGCCAAGTAATAGGGGGTTTGGTTCTATCAGTCCTAATATAAACAAAGTAAAAGAATATAAACAAGTAAACCACACGACCTAAGCACTCGATGCAAGCAATCGAGTACAGGATCGAGTGGGGTGATCGAGTATGCAAGTGAACTATGAACAGCTCGAGGTATTACTGGATGCAGGTTATCGTGTACCTGATCGGGTAAGTGGTCGAGTAAGTAAGGAAAATGCAAGAAATGAAATACGAAAGTTCCTAAGGACGGGGGTAATCGAATCCTAAGTGTTCTAGACCGATATGGATGCCTTACATGCCTCAAGAAATTATTTCCTAGACAATGAACCTCTAAATCCTTGTCACCACACTGTCGCACTAGTAACAATCAACCTTGAACATACTACCACACTGTCGCACTAGCAATATGAACAAGCAAGCATTAAGAACAATTCACTTTTGTCAATATACTTAGACTAATCTGATTTTGTCACTCAAAGTTAAGTATACCTCTAGGATTGACCTAATCAAGCATTTTATCTACTCCTTTCGGCCTGTAGCATTATAAACGCCCTAGATCTAATCTCAACCTGTCGGTCTATTGACCGCATTAAGAACATTAACCTAGAAGGAAATTTATCTATCATAACAATCAACTAAAGCATCCTAACCGATCAAGAACACCTAATCATCTATCCCATCCCTAGAAACTTTGCTACACTACTCGGACATAGAAACGAATGATAAAGCCATAGAAATAAACGAAAATGACATTATTAAAAAGATAGAGTAGAGTAGAAAAGAGTAGGGATAAAAGATCTATGAAAAACTACAAATTAAAAGTACAAAAACAAGAAAAAATGTTGAGTCGCTCAGTTCTCTCACAGAAGCTCTCGCTCTCTGGTTTGAGGGTCTACGGCGTGCTCGTTTGCGAGCTAGGGAAAGAGGGGGTTTATATATGGAAACCCATTTCACCTAGCTTCCCAGACCTGCCCGATGGTCTACTCGATGGCGTACACGAGGGTGAAGTCGGGTAACTCCTCGGGTGGATCTTCGGGTTGTTCTTCGCGCTCTTGGATCCTCTTCGATCGTGTTGGGGTTCGGACTTGTTCTTGTAGCTTGATGGCTCCTTCGGGTACATGCTCGAGTTGTCCTTGTTTTTCCCCATTTTTGGCTCTTTAGCACCTGTTTTCATCCAATATATGCAAATGCAGAAATGCAACACCTTAAATGCTCTAAAACTTGATTCCTACAGTAAATGGTCTAAAAATGCTAAGTTAGAGGTATGAACAATGTAAAATATGGACAAAAAAGGATGCTAAAAACATGTAAATTAGAGTGTTATCAGGAGGCCTAGAGAACCTTGGAACTCCGATGCCTCCATCAGAAGATATACCCATAAGAGGGTGATCCGCCTCTGGCCCTACAACCTCTATCTGAGCGAGAAACCAAGCTTTAGCCTCATCCTCCGCTAACTGCAGTATTGCTACTGGGTTGGAGTCCGGATTACTAAAACGTTTATCATTACGTGCTTTCCAAATATACCACAAAATCCATGGGAATCTATCCTGGGAAGGAACATCCTTAAACCGCCAAAAAATAAAATCCATGTTTGCGAAAACCGATGCCGATGGAAAGACACCCTGGACCGTCGGAAACTGTGATAGAGCCCAGACCTGTATGGCTGGCGGGCATTCAAAAAGAGTATGGTTTATCGTCTCCTCTTCATATCCACAAAGACCACACGCTGAATCACAATTAACTCCACATTTCCGTAAATTATTTGTAACCGCCACACAACCCGAAATCACTTGCCACATAAAATGATGAAGTTTTGGCGGGCACCGAATTGTCCACACAAAAGCCTGAAGAGGTACATAGTTCGGCCCAACCACCGACGGAGCAGCCGAAGCCACGATGTTAGACCGAAGGAGATGGTACCCTGACTTAACCATATATTTTCCTGACGAATTCGGTTTATCTGGTAACCGCAGCGGTAAGGCAGAAATCAAAGCAACATCTTCTGGTACAAAAGTAGCTGAAAGTAGAGCCATGTCCCAGGAGTTAGAGTTCCTGTCAATAAGGTTTTGAACGGAAAGTAGAGGGTCAGACAACAACCCTGTGTCTATAGCTGGTCTCAGGGATTGGGCAGGGATCCACGGATCATTCCATACAGAAATGGAGGCACCAGATCCTACCCGTTTAATAAGTCCTTTGTTAACTAGAGAGCGAGCTGAAATAATACTTCTCCATCCATAGGATGGTGAGTAAGATTTAATCGGATCCAAAGGATCATAATGCCTATAATACCGGCCTTTATATTACCCGTGCAAAAAGCGAGTCTGGAACGGAAATCAAACGCCACAGCTGCTTCGCCAGCAGAGCGGTGTTAAAATCATCCAAACCGTGAAAACCCAAGTCTCCCTCATTTTTATCCTGGCATAGCTTGTCCCAAGCCACCCAATGTAATCCCCGCGATTGTCCAGATGAACTCCACCAAAAGTTGGAAATCGCACTAGTTACCTTCCTTGTAACCGTCTTGGGTAACCGAAAGCACGACATCACAAAGGTAGGAACTGCCATGGTCACCGACTTAATCATTACCTCCTTGCCTCCTTTTGAGAGGAGACGAGCTGGCGAACCACTAGCCCGTGACTGTAAGCGATCCTGAACATAAGAAAAGATTTGTGTCTTAGCTCCATCTAGACTTTCCGGAATACCTAGATAAGAGCCCATACCACCTAGATTTGTAATCCCTAAGACCCCTTTTAACTTCTCTCGGAGACCATAGTCCACAGTATGACCACATTGGACTGAGGACTTCTGAAAGTTAATTTGCTGGCCTGAAACCCGCTCGTACTTCCTGTGAATCCGAAGCACAACCTCGCATTGCTCCTTTGTTGCTCGGCAAAAGAATAAACTGTCATCCGCAAATAAAAGATGAGAAATAGCAGTACTAGCGGTAGAAACCTTGATACCATTAATAAGCTTCATCTTATCAGCTTTGCGGAATTGTGCAATTAAAGCTTCCGTACAGAGGATAAAAAGGTAGGACGAAAGAGGATCACCCTGTCGTAATCCCCGACAAGGGGTAATGGATCCATGGGCTTGACCATTAGTCAAAACCTTATATTGGACCGTCGTAACACAACTCATAATCCAAGCCACCCATTTATCACAGAAGCCGAGCTGCCGGAGAAGAAGATCAACAAAAGACCATTTGACCCGATCATATGCCTTACTCATATCCGTTTTGATGGCCATGAACTTGCCCTTACAAGAAGGATTGGTTCGGAGACCGTGGAACATTTCCCGAGCTATCAAAATGTTGTCCGAAATTAGACGACCTGCCACAAAGGCCGACTGCGTTTCCGATATTAGGGACGGTAAGATAGTACGTAACCGCTGACACATGACCTTGGAAATGATTTTATACCCAACATTACACAGACTGATCGGCCGTAATTCAGTCATCCTGGTCGGCTTGTCCACCTTCGGAATAAGACAAACATTCGTCACATTCAACCTTTTATCAAAACTCCCGTCCTGCAGAAAGGAGTTCACCAAAACTACCAGATCCGCTTTAACCGTATTCCATGCTTTTTGATAAAAAAAGTGTCGTCATTCCATCCGGCCCAGGAGCCTTATCCGGATGCATCATAAATAGTGCATGTTTGATCTCCTGTTCGGATACCTCCCGAGTTAAAAATTCATTACACTCCTGCGAAACTGATGGATGAACCTCTGCCAGTATCTCCCAAAAATCAAAGGGATCCGAAGAAGTAAATAAATCCTCAAAATAGGAGACCGCAATATTCTGGATATCACTTTCCTCCGTCAACCAATTATCGCTCTGGTCGTGAAGACCGACAATGCGATTTCGAACCCGTCGCTGTTTTGTTTGAGCATGGAAATAGCCGGTGTTATGATCATCAAGCCTCATCCACCGGCTCCTATTTTTTTTATACCAATATACCTCCTCGTCCCTATATGCCTCCCGCAACCGCCAAGTAAGCTCTGCAAGTTCATCCACCGAGGTACCATCATTCTCCTGCGCCACCGCCAATTTGGATTTCAAATCCTCAATTGTTTCTCTTCGATAAGGAAGTTGCGCTTTCCGCCAGCGAGAAATAGCCCGACGACATGTAGTGATTTTATCCACAACCGTGGTAGAGGAGTCAGGACCCGTTGAAGAGGCCCAACCCTCAGCAACCGCATCAAAGAAACTGTCTTTATCAAACCACCGGCGATCGAATCGGAAACCACTGCTACCACCCCGGACCCTATCCTCAAGAACAGCGACCAGAGGTTTGTGATCCGAGGCAATCATTGTTAATTACTCCGTGAAGGAATTCCTAAACAAATCATGCCCCCCCTCATTCGCTAAAGCCTGATCTAACCGACAGCGTATCGGTTTCTTATCCCGCCAACCTTTCCAAGAACTATCCCCAAGAGAAAGGAATTCAAGCAAACCACAGTTTTGAATCATAGTATTAAAAGGCACAAAGGAAGAAGCATGGCGTAATTTACCACCCCGCTTTTCATGATTACCTTTTAGTTCATTAATATCCCCAATTAAAAACCAAGGAGCATCCCTAGTCAGACCAATTCGTGTCAACCGTTCCCAAACCAAATCTCGGTTCTTGGGAACCGGATCACCATAAACAGAAGTAAGGTAAATTAATTTTCCTTTGTACACGATTCCCACATCAATAAGTCTATTAGATGCAAATAAAACTGAAACATTATTATTATTATTATGATAAAAAAGGGCAAGTCCGCCACTACAACCAACAGGTTCAACAGTTTTTAAATGAGAATAACCAAAATAACCAACAAAAGACTCTAAATGAGAAAAAGATTGCTTTGTTTCAGAGAGAAACAAGAACTCTGGTCGATGCTTCTTCCATAAGTCCCTGAGATACCCAATTGTGGCTTTATTACCAAGCCCTTGATAATTCCAACTTAGAACCTTCATTTGGCAACCCTCGGAATTGGTGGTTTAGTCCCACCAGCGACCCCCTTCTCCACCTCCTGTGGCTTTGGGAGAGTAGACTGCCCAGTGCTAGCATTACCCTTCGGAGCTGGTCATTTACGTGGAGTACGGACATAAACATTCAGCTTCTTCGATCCCATGCCTTGGAGACCCAAAGCACCCTTCCCTTTACGCACTTTCTCCACCAAAGCAGAGCCCTCGTCACCCACAAGTGAAAGAGAGCTATCATCATGATCAACTTCCCCCATAGCAACCTCAGAACCCCGACCAACCTTTCCCTCAAAAGGTCGCTTACCATCCCCATGAGAACTCTCGCCCCTGGACCTATGGCTGTTTCCCCCACGAGAACTCCCCTCCTGCCCAGAACCACGCTGTCTATCAGCCTTAACAGCACCTTTGTAGCTCTGAAACTTTCGATCAGCCCCATTCTGTGGGAGAACACTCGGAACAACATCACTATCCTCCAAAGGTGGACAATGCTTCTCATCATGGCACATACTAGAACACTTCCTACAAACCCCAAAGAGACGCTCATAACAAAGTGAAACTGTGGTTTCCTCGCCGTTAAAGAACTCAATCTCCGTCTCAAAACACAGAGGTTTGAGACCATTCACCGTCACTTGAACTCTGCCACCATCAATGTCTACCTCCACAACAGACCCCAAAGCTTCACCGATGCTTCTAAAAGTTTGAGCAGCCCAGAACTGGAACGGCACTCCCATAACACGAACCCAGAAAGTGACAGTAGAAGGATAAGACGGATCCACCGTGGGGATCCAACAGACCATCGAGACCATCCAGTTATCAAAGTGGAACGGAGCCATCTTCATAACCTCAGAGATATCCTCCTCTTCGTCGAAATCAAATTGAAACTTTCCCATCCCAAGGTCTGCACCCACCACTTTGCCTTCGAGATGCCAGAACCGTGGAAACATCACAAGAAGGGACTTCATATCCTGAGCACGCGGGTTCAAGCACCGACCCACAACCGTTTTGGAATAGCCCTCGATAAGTGCAGTGTTATCGAAGAAGGGGGTCTTCACCTTTTGTTTCACCACCGAAGGAGCAGCCCCCTTTGAACTCAAACCGTGCCCAAGAACTACACTCTGCGACATTGCAACCCTCTCCGTGAAAAAAGACACAAGAAAACGGAAAAGAGAAAAACACACACCAAGAGAGAAAACCGAAAGAGAAATGAGTTGAGTCAGCTTCCTGGGGCATGGGAGGATCTTATACTCAACCCAAGAGAGAGCATCGAATTGCACCCCTATCGCAGCCATTATAGCACAAAATCAGAAATACTCGCCAGTATCGGAAGCTCCAAGCCGTTGTCAAAAACCAGAGACTCAATAGGCAAAAAGTCCGGCGAACATGATGCTTTACAACCTTCAAAGATATCGTCAACCAAATCCGAAACAAATGCCAATCCATTTGCTTTCCTTTTAGAAAATCAACACCAAATAATCCCCATAAACACAAATCACATATCCGAGACCACCGCACTAACCGCTGTCCAATCTTGAAACAAATCGCAACAAAATCCCTCACCGGGATCTTCCCTCGCCAAATCCGATGTCCAATAGCTAAACAAATCTTGGGTAATAAACGTATTAATCCCCATCGCCACAACACAATCAAACCCAAAAGAGTAGTCAAAGAGACCCCATTAAAACCAATCGAAACCCAAATCTCAACCAGATAAGAGAAACTCATAGTAGGGTTAAAAACCTAGAGCCTTCACCATCGCCGTCGCCTTAGAGAGAGTTCTTATTTTTCTTTTAGTATTTACCCAGTCAGTAAAGCTCTAATATAAAAATCATCACGTAATCAATAAGTGATTACCTAACTTCCTTAATGTAATCAGTGAATAATATAGATATTTATTATCCTTCTTTTTAAAAATTCTAAAAATATATATTTTATGGATTTAGAATTTCTCGTATTTCGGTTAACAGAATATGTAAATTTAATTGGTTAAAGAATTTTAAATTTGTATAAATATGGCCAAAACGTTAACATGTTAGTGACTAATTTTAATAATGCAAATTTTATATAATAAAATATTAGAGAATTTTATAAAAGCTTTACATAAATTTTTTTTTTCAAAATTTGACATTATTTTGGTGTTTTTTGTTTTTTTTTTAATTACGAATCCTCATTAGAAAATGTTCTATTATTAGCTTTGATATATTTTAAGTTTTTTTTTTGGTTCCCTTTACCTTTTGTTTTTATTTCGATAATATCTGTGGCGTAGATTAGAGGGGTTTAGCGGTCGTTTTAACATTCTCCCAAAGGTGTGTCTCTCTTTTATAGCGTGAGAGAAGAGAGGAGCTGTGACACAAATCGAAATCGAATTGAGAGCAGATAGAGATCACGCTTCTTGGGTTCTCCTTATCTTATCTGATACTCTTGAAATTTCGAAATCTGAATCTCCAGGAATCTCGATAAAAAAAGAAAAGGTATCATTTTTGTCACATTGTTATCTCCGTTTTGTGGGTTTTGTTTTTTCTTCTTTTCGTTGTTTGAGATTCTGTATTGCGTTAAAGGGTTTAGTAATTAGATAATTTTGAATGCTAAAGTTGGACCTCTGCTTTAGAATTTGTTGTTTAGGATCATCTTATGTTGAGATTGATAAGAGTTTAGGGGATGATGATGATGATGAGTCAGAATTGTTTAATTTTGATCTTTTAAGCTTTTGTGTTCTTGTAGGG
Organism: Camelina hispida; assembly: GCA_023657505.1. NCBI lineage: Eukaryota > Viridiplantae > Streptophyta > Magnoliopsida > Brassicales > Brassicaceae > Camelina > Camelina hispida. The sequence continues at coordinate 24,830,992 of CP094633.1, forward strand.
GGAAAAAAAAAAGATTATGAGTTGGTGAGTTTCAGAAGCATAGATGACGACGATTCAATCGTTGCGTAAACGACCACCTTCAATTAAACTTGTGTTTCCAACTCTGATGATACTTTTCTTGACATGTTTGTTTTGTATCTTGACAAATTTGCAAACCATATCGTATCTTTTCCGTCCGCTTTGGGATAAACCGCCGCCACCTTTCAAACGGATACCGCATTACTACGCAGAGAATGTTTCCATGGGACATCTTTGTGAACTCCATGGGTGGACACCTCGGTCTGAGCCGAGGCAAGTCTTTGACGCCATCATTTTCAGCAACGAGCTTGACCTTCTCGAACTCAGATGGCGGGAACTGGAGCCTTACGTTTCAAAGTTTGTGATCTTGGAGTCAAACACTACTTTTACAGGGATCCCGAAGCCGCTTTTCTTCGATTCCAATAGGGAGAGATTCTCGTTTGCACAAGGTAAGATAGTACACGGAGTGTTTCCTGGGAAAAAGCGTTCCAAGGGGCAGCCTTACGAGGACCCTTTTTTGCTGGAGGGGCAACAGCGAGTTGCGATGAACTGGTTGCTCAGAGAAGCTGGAATTTCTGATGGAGATGGGGTCATCATGTCAGATGCTGACGAGATTCCAAGCCCTCACACTGTCAAGTTTCTACAGTGGTGCGACGGATTACCAGATGCAATGCATCTAGAGATGAGGGAATACATGTACTCCTTCGAGTTCCCGGTTGATTACAGCAGCTGGAGAGCCTCTGTCCATCTATATACTAGGAAGTGGACTCAGTACCGCCACTCCCGACAAACAGACTTGATACTATCCGACGCAGGGTGGCATTGCAGCTTCTGTTTCAGACGACTCAGCGATTTCGTTTTTAAGATGAAAGGTTACAGTCATGCAGACAGAGTCAGGCGCAAGGAGTTTTTGGATTATCCGAGGATACAGAGACATATCTGTAAAGGTTATGATCTCTTTGACATGCTTCCTGAAAAATACAGTTTCAAAGAGTTGATTAGCAATATCGGACCCATCCAGCGTTCTGCATCTGCGGTACATCTACCTGCCTTTTTGATTCAGAACGCTGCTCGCTTTCGGTTTCTTCTCCCGGGAGGCTGTATCCGAGAACCCTAGCTGAAGAAGATAATGTACCAAATATAGAGAGATGCACTAGTTTCTTGTCACACACCAACTTAACGGATAAATAAGAAATACATCTTTATCCCATCTCGTGTCATTTTTTTTTTTTTTTTATGTTTGCACCACCATCATCAGTCCCACTCTTGTAGCAATTTAAAGATAAGCAATTCTGAAATAACGCACTGGAGACATAGGAGGAGGTAGGTCTCATAGCTTATATTGGGAGACTCATTATGATCGTCAAAATCAGAATCAAGAACGCAATATGACCCTTTTCCCATGGCTGAGAGTTAATGTTGAACTGTGCGGACCTAAAAAGATTTGATTCCGTTAGGAATAATAATATAATATATAGTATTCACATAAATTAACGGTAACAATCTCAATATTGTTAAAAATAAATCGAATAACAAAAATTAACACATGATACGGAAACTTGTGTTTCTTTATTGTAATACCCTTTCCTTGTGTTTTGTAAGAAAATGCTTTGCATAGACTGTTGTAAAATGTTGTTTTAAATGTAAAAATGTCCACATATTTTGTAATTTGTCAATTTTTCTTAACCGAATACATATCAGATTTTGAACATGATTTATCATTAAACTCTCCTTACAACAAGGTACAAAAATGAAGAGAAAGAGTCTTAAGTATCCCATTGTGTTTCTCTGCTCTGAATCTTCTGATGTACCTTCGGGACTTTGTAAACTGAATTATCAAAAGAAATATGAATTAGATGATGAAAAAAACTTGTAAGAAGTGAGAGTTTGAGTAGTGTATATATATATAATGATACTTACTTCCGCAGTAAGATCCAGGGACTAAGAGATCGCCACATGCATGAGAGAGTTTGGAGATCTTATTTACGTCAAAGTTTTTCAAAAACAGTTTTGTGACGGTTCGGCATATGCATTTCATCTTGTTCCTTTGTATACTATCACAACATACTTTTAATGGAAAAACCCAAGGAACACCAAGCATGAGAGAATCGCCACAATAATCATATTCTTCAGAAATCTCTGTCTCAGTACACGAAGCATCATCAACCTGCGAGGATGTTATTCTAGTTACCAACAATGTTACCGTGAGCATAAAGACTATAGTATAAGCTCTCATCATTTTCTCTATTTTTATTCTCGTATGTGCATTTGTCTTTGGAAGATTTATCGATGCTTTGATAAATATATACTGTAAGTCTGTAAACCCAATGTAAGGAATATTAAATCTCACAATTATGAGGAAACAAATATGGTCAATCATTAGAAAATAATTATTTACTCATTTACCTTTTTTCATAAAGTACCATATTGAGAATTCAATATCATTGAATTTATGTTGAAACTTGAAAGTTAGAGAACAAAAAATACAATCCATAAAAATTACTTACTCATTTATCGTTTTGGTAAAGTCAACATAAACTTGACATTTAATGTAAGGAGTAAGATTTACAATAACATAAAAAATAACCAAATCGATTATAATGTTGCACATTAGCAACTTAGAATTAAATATGGTTCAACATATGTACCTAAGGCAAAGCATTCCAGTGAACTTTTATCTTTTACTCTTATAATCAAGTAAAAAATCAATTTTGAAACAAAGATTTAGGACATTTCACTACACAATTGAATTTATTTGTCGTACTCGTATGAGATGTTGGTGATGATAGGTTGCACGTACGCGAATGTGAGGTAGGAAATTTAACCACTGGGGAATAAATCATGCTAGGCGTTTCATCTCCCGAAACAAAATAGAACAACTATGACATATTCTGGAGAGAACTTTCAAACTCATTTATTTCTTTATGTCAATCGTCAGAAAGGCCCATGTCTACTATTACTGGCGCATCGACCATACAAGTTTTGAACATAGTAATCCAATTAATATCGTTTCATTAAAAAAAAAAAAAAAAAAAAAAAAAAAAAAAAAAGAATCTACATGCACACCTTTTTTCTTAATGAAAAATGATTTACATAAGTATTTAATATTCTTGAAATCATAACGGTTTGAACCAAATTTTTTCATGTTTACTATAAAATGTAATGAGATCAATAAAAGTACCTTTTTCCCTGGCTTACTAGTATAAATTTCATGATTGAGTAGCAAAATCGACAAGGTTGAAAAATAGAGAAACATAATGAGAAATGAATCATTTAGAATTGAAGGAATAGGGTTTGAAGTTTTATTCACTTCTTTTTCTTCTTCTTCTTGGATGCTTTTTGTCCACTAGAGCCACCACAAACAATGGAACACTCAATGCCACAAATGTTACCAAAACAAGAAAACAATCCATTATCTCCTCCTTTCTTGTTGTTCCTCCCACCTTGCTTCGCGAGCGGAGCTCCAACCATCTGAGTATTTCTTGGGACGATTTCATTGGGCTTGTAACTTGATTTAGGGTTGAAGTTAGAGTTTGTTTTGTAGTCAGAACTTGGTTGATAACTTGAACCGACGTCTACAACCACTGGTAGATTGGCTTGCCACCTTTCTAGCTTAGAACGAAGACCCTCAACGCTTCGTTCACCAACACTTATCACAGTACTTTCCGCATCTTTCCCTGTAAGAGCCTTCTCCTTTGCAATTTGGGCAGCAACCACTGAGGCTGAAGGACCCAAATCAGACTCTGTAATAATGATCGGTCTTGACCTCATTGGTGTTCCATATTCGATATTGTTTCTTTTGGGAGTATATGCTGTCTTGTTCCTTGGCCTCATCGGTGTCCCATACACGATTTGTTGCTTTTTTTGCCTCAACAATGTATTTGGTGTTTTCCTCTGGGGCTCGTACACAACCATCTGAGAGTCAGATGAAAACTCATCTTTCTCAAAACCTGAGTTTGTAGTAGAACTCACACGGGATTGTGTCACCTTCCTTGGCGAATCCACCATTGAGCTTGTATCGCTTTTCGACCGTCGAAGCCCTACAGGTTTTGAAGATATGTTTTTCTTGTGAAACAACAAATCTTCTTCAAACAAAAGAGGCATGCTTTGGCCCGAGTTATCGATAAGCCCCACCGCAATGTTTAGGAGGCCGTGAGGGCGGCCCGAGGCACGAAGAACCTCTAGGGTAACAAATCTCATAGCTGAAGAAGGGCTGACAAGGTCACTTATTAAGGCTTGTACCGTGCCAACATGAATGTCTTTGAACCAATGTAATGCATAGATCTCTATAACAACTATTGATGTGGCATCGTAGAGTGCTTCCTCATCAAGACGAAACACAAACTTGTCGTTCCATGTAGGGCTTGTTCCACCCGTATTGTCGACTCGAGTCGTCAATTTACGCTCCGGATCAATCCAAGCGATAGCATATGTCTTCATACACCGTGCCACAGGCGCTAATTCTTGGGCCGAAATAATATTCAGCTCCAAGATTTGACAAGGTGCAAGAAAAGACATTTTGTTCTTTCTTGCCAAAACTAAATCTGAGAGAAACCAAAGCAAATGGAGAGGATGAAATTTATTTTCGTGGTGGATACAAAGACAGTTCCGTCGTCGTCCTTGGAGGGGACGACGAAGGAAAGCAATGCATGAAGATGAAAATGGAAAAGCAAATTAACAAAGACACCCAAAAATAATAACAAGCAAAAAAAGATTATTTTTTTTTCGTTTATTAATTTCTTGTTTTGGTTTTTGTTATTTTAGAACACCGAGTCATTTGCATTACTTTCCGTTGACTACTATTTTCTTTCAATAATCTTCTACCGTTATTTTTAGATCTCTCTGTCCCTATTCTCTTAAATCTGGTTAATTTCTGTTATTTTTCTCAATAATTCTGGAATTTGTAGACATTTGTAATTGTTACAATTAGAGATGTACTTATTAGACAAAATAGAAGCTATCTGTGTGGTTCTCTTTGGTGTGTTCTTAGAAAGTAAACGATTGTAAGTAATTATAAAAAAAAAAAAAAAAGCATACGGTATGATTGAGTGAGAGTGTACTAGCACATCGAAATGATTACCGTTGGTTTGGCTATGGATTTTTTTTTTCTCTTTTAGTATATATAAGGCTATTAGGGATAACAACGACGTTGAATTTGTTTTTAATTCACAAGGTAAAATCAAATTAGTAACCCAATTTTTGTAGAGAAAATGTCTGCGCAGTGGAGTAGTTTGAAGAGAAGGTATATGGATGGGAGAAAATGCATCACAGTTAATCTTCAGAAACAAAGATGTCGCATGTTGGATCGCCAAGTTACTCCTACACCCACACACATCAACTTGAACAAATTCCTCTGTTTTAATAGTTAAGAAGATACGACTTATTGGTAGACATAAATCAAACTCTAGCTCGATTTTTTTCTCTTCTTGTCTAGATGATTATGAATGTTCTTAGAGGCGGCATCTTGCAGGAATGTCGCCTCTCGTAAAAAGAACCTCCATACCCCCAAACCTTACACCTTTTTCCGATGATATGGTAGAGAAATCACAAAATGTTTTTAACTAGACGAATACTATCTTCCAAGACATTTAAAGACTTATTTTCGGTTCCATAACATCGTAAGAGCATCAATCCCTCATCTCATACCCATAAAATGAACGTAATGAGGCAAAGTTAAATGTGAGTAATAAATAATTTGACCTTTTGTTTAATAAGTTTTGGTGATAGCAAATTAAAAAAACATAGATAATGTAGTAAAAATATAGAAGGAGAAAAGAGAAAACATGAGAGTTGTTTACATTGAGAGGAAGAGAAAGAGAGAGAGAGAGAGAGAGAGGAGTGGTGGATTAGATTCTAGAGGGAATGAGAGGGATGTGGTTCTGAAGATAAGTAGAAGCAGCTGCAACCCCACTTCCCATTACAATTGGGTACCCAACATCCTTCAGTATCATCTCCACTCCAGCAAGACATCCCAAAAGTTGTAACTGCATTTGATTATGTAGACATGTTTCATTAGAGTTTGATCAATGAAAAGTGGATTACACTAAGCTATAGCTCGTAGTGTGTACCTCATTCACGTTTCCAAGGTGTCCAATTCTGAAAACCTTTCCAGCAATTTTGTTGAGACCAAGACCAAGACTTAGGTTATACCTCTGCCATGCCCTTCTCACAATCTCCGAACCGTCTATATGTGGGGGCACCATAACTGCTGTCACTGTGTTACTTATCCACTCCTCCTTCTGTGTGCAGTTCTTCAGCCCCCATGCTTCCACCGCCAGCCTATGTACATGACCATATTAAGCAACCAAACTCTAGTTATAATGTATAAGTAAACTATTAGAGATCACCAATTCGAATACTTGAATTGCATGGGAAGAGGATGTATATATATACATATGTTCTAACCCCTGGCGTGAAGAATTTATGGATCAAAAGCGTGTTACATAGCTAAACTTTACCTGGTGGCCTTTCCAAGACGAGCATGACGGGCGATTATATTCTCAAGTCCTTCCTCAAAGATAAGATCAAGAGCAGCTCTAAGACCGTAGAGGAGTTGAATGGAAGGTGTGTAAGGCCAATAGGTTCCCAGCTTGTAAAACTTGAGGTAGTCATTCCAGTCAAAGAATACTTTGAGGGATTTAGAAGTTTTGGTAGCTTCCAAGGCTTTGGGACTGGCGCACACAATACCAAGTCCTGTTGGAAGAGATAAGGCTTTCTGAGAGCCGGTCAAGGCCACGTCCACTCCCCACTCATCCATTCGGAAATCAAGCGCACAAATGGACGAGACACCGTCCACAAGCAGCAAAGCCGGGTGCTTGTAGTGATCTGTGTATACGCTTGAGTTAGTGAGATTTAAAACAGAGAAAACACAAAACAAAAAAGAGATGGTTTGTGAATAACCAAGGAGGGTTCGGACAGCAGAGATGTCATTGGTGACTCCGGTAGCTGTCTCGTTGTGGACAATGCAAATGGCTTTGATGGAATGGTTCTCGTCTTGTGAGAGCTTTGAGGCTAAGACTTGGAGATTAGCACCTTGTCCCCACTCACTCTCAACCACATCAACATTGAAATTTAGCCTCTTCTGCTGGTCAATCCAGAGCAAGCTAAATTGTCCAATCAGAAACGAAACGATCCTGTCACCAGGAGATAACGTGTTGGTCAAGGCACTCTCCCAAGCACCAGTCCCTGTGGTGGGAAACAGAAACGGCGTCCCAGATGTGGTCTTGAATATCTTCTTCACGTCCTCCAACAGGGTTTTTGTAAGTGCCGGAATGGCCGGTGACCGGTAATCCTCGTTGTTCCGGTTCATCGCCCGGATTACCGGTTCCGGTATGTTCACTGGTCCTGGTACAAACAGATGGTGCCTTCCTGGTCCATACATATAGTCCATTTTTCCCCTTTTCTTTTGAATCCTCCTTCTCTACACTGTCAAAAGTTTACAATCTTCTAAATAAATATACACAATCTCATCTTTGACCCAAAAAAAAATAAGATAGAACCAAAGCATGTGGTATACGCAGCATATATGACCATATGGACTATTGCAAATTTGCTACTATCAACTCCAACAAACAATAACACAATAATCGATACATATATAAAATACACCGATCATATCTCATTTAAGCCAACAAATATGTGTATGCGTGTTACAAAGAGTTCTAGGAAGTTTCATGGGCAAGATCATACATATAACACACAAAAAAAAAAAAAAGAGTAACAAGCGGAGAAAACTAAGTAGTAAGTTTGCAAAATCGGAAAGAGAAAGAGAGAGAGAGAGCAAAGTTAACCTCTGAATAAGGCGGAAGCTCCTGAGGGGCCTTTTGGACTCCTTCGTCTTCTCAAACCTCTTTAATATATCTTCTTAAATTTATTATTTGTTTATTTCTTTTACATGTGTGTACGTATATTGTTTTGTAGCTTTCTGTATCCCAATCAAGTAGCTTTGCCTTATTGGAATCTTAGACGCGTGGCGGATAAGAGCAACGTGAAAAATCTTTGCGCTTACTTACGTATGGCTCACAATGCATTTGTACAAACTATCTTTGCATATTTGTCCTTCTTCTTTCTTTCTATTTTAGTTTTCCCCCTTTAGTTTATTTTGGTCTAGCTTAGTAGTTTATTTGAAAGATGAAAACTCTAGTTTGAGTGATGTTTTCAAAAGAAATAATACTAAAAAAAATACTTCTAAGCTCACTGAGATTAAGATTTGTCCCGAAAAAATTTGGATTAAAAGAAAACGTAGTGAAGAAAATTACAATAAAAGACTAAGTCAACTAAAAAAATAATTTGGGGATATAGAACAAAAGTTGTTAAAACATTGAGGAGGGAAATTGCAATAAGAAAAAGTGCGTAAGATAAGAGGTGGAAAAGGGGAGAGGGGGAGATAAGGAGATAAAAGGGAGAGAGCCACACAAGTTGGTTTTGCAACAAAGACCACACGACCGAACGCCGAATCCTCGGGCAGTTCTTCACTATCTCTCGCTCTCTTGTTTTATGATTTAGGATTATTGCCACTATATGACACACAAAAAAAATATATATAACTATATTTAGGTGAGTAGCTATTGAATGTAGAATATGGAGATTTTGTAAAATACAAACTATACTTGGCCAGTCGATTAGGATGTTTGAATATTCGTTTCCATTTTTAAAAGATATTTGGAGTTAAAATATTGTTAACATATTTATAATATATTAAATTATCTGATTTGTTAACATAGAGTTTTAAACAATTTGGAACACTATAAAAAAAGAAAAACAAAAAGGAATAATTTTGTTTTATTGATTCATTTGGCTAAGAGGCTTACTATATAAAAGCGGATTAGTGAAAAGATATACAAATAAGTGAATATTCGATGATTTGTGCATCAACATAACGGAAGAGATATTCGTATCTCTCATATCCGAATGAGTAATTTCACTACATATAAAAAAATAAAAAATAAAAACTATTTTTGAGCCGAGTGACCAAATTGAATTTAGCTATTCCTTTTGAAGATGATCTTTTTCCATTTAACTGTTATATGATGCTTGATTTATCCACCTAACATTATGTTTATGTGATCATTTGATAATAAATTTTCTATATTAGTTTGAGCCATACCATTTTCTATATTATTTTTTTCCTTGTAATACGTTTTTTCTTTCTATGTAGACATCTAACACATCATATTGATTCATATTTTCATTATGTATGCATGTGCTTTATTATTTTGGAGGTTAATATAATTATTTAGCGCACTAATATTTGTTTACATATACAAGAATAGCAAAATGATTATATTTTTTAGAAGCTCATTTTCAATATAACCTTCTTCATTTACGCAATAAAATTTCACTCATACATTTATTTTATTTGATTTGTCGCTGATTTTCGTTTTCAAAATTAATTATATTTAGTTAATTAATTAATTAATCTTAATTAAGTTTTTCTAATAGCAATTGAATGTAATTTTTTACACATTTTAAGGTTAGTTTCATATTTGTACTTCCTAATTAATATAGTAGAATACCCTTTATAATATTAGAACAGCCAACTTAAGAATGGAAATTTCAAATTCCTTCTATCCAAGAGCTTTGGTGATGATGTTAGCGGGTGAATCGATACTGATTATTGACATAAGATGTGAAGTAATTGTTCCATCACGCAAGCGAGTATTTGCTTTCCACCAGTGTTTCTCTTTTTCTTGTTTTTAAACTCCGAGTCGACTTAAAGGCATCTGAATATAAATCACTTGTATACAAACAAGTAACAACTATACAAACTATGGCGTATTCTCAATGTAAAGCATAAGAAACACAAATTATAAGTAAAATAAAATTAACAAAACTGGTAATGTACAATTTGCTCTAGTCCAAATGGGTAACATATATATAGATATAAGGAAATGGAGTTCAGCAACTCGACTGCATCCACAACTATTTTATACCTAAGCAAACCACCTGGTAAGTGCTCAACAACAAACTTATGGCTTTCTCCGGTATATATCATTCCGTCAGCGTCAGCATCAGCTAGTCAGGCATGCCAATCTCCAATTTTAGCAACCAAAACCGAGCATCGCTGCTGTGTTTCCGACTTTTTTTTATATGAAAAATGAATCTCCCGCGTATCTATGTTGAACTTCTAAATCCATGATAAAACCAGAGTCCAACCGGCAAATGCACAGCATATTGTATTGTACCAGAACAGAGTAAACTTATCTCGGGGGAAATCCAGTTTGACGTGCCCGATGGCTTCTATCCAATGGTCCAGGGCCGAGTATTCCCAGGGAGTTAGAGTTTGTTATCGGTGGTCGCTCAGACTGCACATCGTTTTCTGTTCTTCTTCGCCGTTTCCAGGCTTCAAACTTTGCTGTGTCAATGCCCTTGTATACCTGCTGCGATCCTTGGGAATTCCCTGCTGTTTTGTATTTTTGTTGCCTCTGGAAGTTCCTAGAACCAAAGCCAGCAGATGAGCCATTTAGGTGCGATGGCCCGACCCCTTCCTCTTCTTCTTTCTCCTGCTTCAGTTTGGAGTATATCTGATTGAGTCGATCCCCCGACAAATTTGAGAAAGTTGAAACATAGTTCCACAATCTCATTGTCATTCCTGCATTTTGATTCCCCGTTAATAATACAACCGTGTGCTTTAAAATGGTTATCTGAGTAAAAGAGTATTTTGCCACTTAGAGGCTACCAGGGTTTATCCAACTATCATCAACTTTTGATTCCCAAATTTACAAAAAACAGAAACCTGGCTGCAGAGTAACCAGAGATTGCATTACTTACTATCTTGCTTGTATACATCTTCTTCGTGTTCTACGACAATTTCATCTATTCTTCGCCCTAGGATTTCCAAATATCTCCGGATTTTGAAAAGCACCTGTGTAGTAACATAAGGAAGTTTTGAGAAAGATCAGATAAAGACACATCAAAGTGTCACTGCCACTATCAACAATGGAAGGAGTAACAAAAAAATGAAACCTTCTCCTTTGGCAGATCTGCACTCGTGCTTTGCAATCTTTGTAGACGTCCAAGAGTTTTGATTTCATCAGCCAAGACATCTTCACACCATTCCATCCATTTCTGCTCCTTGAACTGCTCGTAAACTTCCTCATCATCAGACATCTCTCCTTCTTCCTTTACCAACGGCTCAGCTTTTTGGGTTTTCTGAGGTCCATCTTTTGTTGATACATTGGCAGGACCCGATTTTCCTCTTCGGTCTCTGGCAGGCGCTTTAAATTGATTGATAAGATTATCCTTAACCTTTTTGGAATTTTTACGGGATGCTTTTGCGTTTGTATTTTTCCCTCCAGCTGCAGCCAGTTCCTGTGAAAAGTGAATTTCATACTGTTAATCTCTTCTTCAAGGAACGTTATTACAAAATTAATAACTAAGAGAAATCTTAGCAGGTAATATGCACCATTTCTAGAAGTGCAGTGGCACGCTCCTTTAAGTTTGGAGCACGAGGTAGAAAAGTCTCATGGTGTTGAAGTTCAACAGGAGCAATCTTCTTTGCAAGTCCAAGGCTCTCATCTAATCTAATCTTTTCCCAGTTCCCAAAACCATGATAAAGTATTCCCAGAAGCAATCTCGCATCATCAACTGAGAACACCAAATAATAAAAAGAATTTGGATGAAAAGACATAAGACAGATGTTGATATGATAATATTAGATTAGGTTACACATACTCTGATTCCAACCGCAACCCTTGGACCAATTTGAAGGTTTAAGGTATGACAACACCCGGAATTGTGAAATTGGATCATCATATCGACTAATGCGCTTCGATAGGAGTTGCAGCCCTTGCACACGTTTTAATAGTTCGTTCGCTTTTACTGGCACACCAAAGAAATCCAACACAGGACCCTGCAGAGGATAGAAAACAGGAAAATTGGAAATATCCAAGTGAACAACTAGGAAAAGTGGAAAACAAAAGAACCTCCAATTCAGATGGTTTATTTCAGGTTTTACCTTTGGTTCAAAATTTCCTGATTCAACAGATTCCTTACAACCATCAATTAACGCATCAAACAGCTCAACTTGTGCTTCCTCCGGGGCTGCTTCAACAACACCACCCACCTCTTCTGCAATACATGCAATTTGGTTATGGTTCCCAAACTTCATGACCTGAATTGTACACCAGATATGTAACAAGCATCAGTTCAATAACATCATGGGGTAAAAGTAAGTAAATCAGTCAATCAATCTTGGAACTACTCAAACTTAACTTAAAAACTAAACCGAAATCATGAAATCATTGAGGCTGAACAAACTGAAGAGCCTTAAATATAAATATTTTTCCAGTACTTAGAAAATGTGCAGAAAGAAACATTAGATAAGAATAACTTTGACGTACAGTTCGATAAAATCGCTGCGCATCTCTCTTAGGAAGATTTCCATAAGACCAGCCTCTCACTTGAGCTGAAGTCCCCTCTAATATTGGGGTTGAAGGAACAAAATATTCAGTTTTTCTGCGCTTCTGACTTCTCTCTGTATGCTCCGGAGGCTCAGATCCTTTCTTTTTCCTTTTGCTAGTCCTGTCAGGATGGCTAGGATCCACATAACTCTTTGTACTCCTAGCAGCCCGGGGTGCAAGAGCTTCCTACACAAAGGTAACACAAGTTTAGAAACTGAAATATATTTAATCTGACTATGTGAAAAAACCTATGACATAGGAGGCACTCTTGTAGAAGTTAGCATTTTTACTTCGGCCGTAACAACAGATTCAGGTTTTATCCAGCGACTCCAGAAGGACCCATCATCTTCAGCGTTGCAAAAGTTGGCAACCTAAATGCACAGGGAAGTTAGCAGAGTAAAGAATTTCACAAATAAAATAAAAAGGATTTATCCCCAGAAACGGTTACAACGACCCCCGAAGGACAAAACAAATACTTAAAAGCAGCACTTGAAACACGATTTAGTAACTTGATAAAGACCTAGAAGGACCAATCCTGAAAGACCACTCTTTCGTCTAAGGGTGCCTAATCGCCGCACCGAGAATTCAGCCATAAAGCAAAAGAATAGTCTCGGGCTGCTTTGCATCTATTAGGTTCACCTCAAACTAAAGACAGAAAGAGCGGAAAAAACATTTGAACTTGCCTTAAAAGCACCCAACAGCTCGTGTTCTGTTTCACCAGTATCCTTTTCCTCAACTTGCTCTGCCCTCTCTAGGATTTCATCAATATCCATACTCAACAGCCGCTTTTTACTTTCTTCATCATTTTTCTCCTCTTTAAAAAGTTCTTCCGCTCCAAATCTCAATATTGCAGAAAGCTCGTTCTAGAATACAAAACATGTGTCAGACTCACAGAAATGAAACCTTTGAAGGAAACAAAACGGCCACGATAAACATTTAAAGATGCTCTACCTTGTCAAAATTACTTCCCTTTTTAGTTTCTCGCTTCTCCAGCCTACCCTCAGCATTCAATTTTTGAATAACCAAATGATCAAGTACCTAAAGAATGGTGGACCAAAACAAGTTACAGCCTGCTATAATAAACCGAAACTAAGATTATTGAACATCCCCAAAAAAAAAACAAAAATAACAAATATTGGAACTTAAGAATTGGTGACAGCTCTCTGAAGTGAAATCATTTCATGAAGGTGAGAGGATGCAGAACTAAGGAATTCATTGGTGCTGCTAAAGAATTTATGCAAACATAATCTGAGCATGGATCCGTCTATAACTAGTGTACCATTTTTCTTTTCGCGCGCTCCAGGATCTCTTCTTCAACACTTTTGCTAGTGACAAATCTATAAATGTTCACGACCTCTTGTTGCCCAATTCTGTGCGCTCGACTCATGGCCTGATATATGAGGGTTGGGATTCCATTAATAATTATGAAGAGTAATAATCCAAAAGGTAGCGAATTTTGTTTGAGGCAAAACCTGCAGGTCATTCTGTGGATTCCAATCAGAGTCAAATATCACGACTGTATCAGCAGTAGCAAGATTGATACCCAGTCCACCAGCTCGGGTCGAAAGAAGAAAGCAAAAGTCGTCACTAGCAGGTGCGTTAAAATGATCCATTGCCTGCTGACGCAGTTCTGCCTTAGTACTACCATCTAGTCTCTGGAACTGGAAACCTCTAAGAGACAGGTATTCCGCCAGGATATCTAACATTCTTACCATCTGCAAGGCAAACAGTGCAAAAATAATTATTCATAAAATTCAAGACATATTTTGTAAGAGTTAACAATGCAAAAGAGCCAAACAACAAGGTGAAAGAGCTTCTAATCCAAAGAGCTCCAGTTTTCCTAAACAAATTTGATCACTAAACAGTTATAGAGAAAGCAACATCTGTGTAACAGCAACAAAAGAGTCTTATACGTTCCAAATTTGTTTTCCTGGAAGTGCCATTCATACAACAAACTAAGCAGTACAACCAAATATAACGAAAAGTACTAATCATATACAAACGATGGACCATAGGTATTATTTTGAGCCATCTGATGAGATATGGAAATAAGCATAACTGAAACAAGTTATCTAAAAAAATCATGATAGGACACATTACAGAAAAGAAAACCACGTACATGTCAATCAAGAGTAAATGTCACTGAACCACAATTGCGGGAAGATAAGCACAAGGTGCAGTATAACACAGTCTAACAAGGGAGCAGCAGGAGAATAGTGGAACTGATATATGACAACATTCATTTCAATAAAGTAAAATATCCACTAGAAAGAATAGAAGTCATTGAACCGCACCTGAGAGAAGATGAGCACACGATGCTTAGTCTCACGCAGTCTAACCAGTAGCTTGTCTAGGATAACTAGCTTTCCGCTGCTTAGAATAATTTTATCCAGCTTAGAGTTATCGTTTATATCACCCCCATATCCATGGTCTGCACTCTCAAATAAGAAAGGATGATTGCAGCATTTCTTCAACTCCACCACGATGTTTAAAAGTGAAACCTGTTGATTGTAACTCAGAGATTGTTAGCTTGACAATTATAATACCTGCAAACTTAAGAAGTTGAATAATCATTAAAGTAATCCACCCAACCTAAAGTGCAGGGGAAAAGGAAATAACTATTTCATAACCATAAATATGAGAACCTGGGTGCATCATAAAGTCACCCACCTGATTACCGCGCACCCCTTTATTTAAATCACGGAAGTTTCGCTCCAGTATCCACTTGTAGTACCTAAAACAGAAAAACAGAAAAACAGAAAAACAGAATATAAGTCACAATATTTAAAGCTACCCAATCAAAAGTGTCAGCTGAAGTTATGCTTACTGTTTCTGAAGAGGGGACATCTCAACTCTTAGTATACGTTCGATTTTTGGAGGCAACGACTTCTCAACATCTTTAATCACTCGTCGTAGAATATGGGGTCTCAATTCTAAATGAAGATTGGCGAGCTAATTCCAAAAAATTATAAGCTAGTGGACGACTGAATAATAAATAAACTACACTTCATTAAGGCAGCATACTATTAAGCAACGGACAAAGCTTACTTCAGATTCATTAAATGAGCTAAGGTTCTTGTAGTTTTCAACAAACTCATCCTTATTCTTAAACTTGCCAGGATCAAGAAAGTGGAGCAGAGCCCTGCAAAAAAATATAATAAGTCGTTTATCATAGTTGCAAAATACAAAGGATTAATAGTAGCATATGATACAAGAAAGCAGTCCATGTCTTATGTTAGCAACGAATCATTATGTCAAGAATATATATATATTTTTTAAAACCCAATATAAGCTTTGTCAGTAACATTAGAAACACATCATCAGAATTTTCAAGAGCACGGCTTGTATTAAAAAGGGTGGATCCACATAGAATACAA
This sequence comes from Camelina hispida, assembly GCA_023657505.1. NCBI lineage: Eukaryota > Viridiplantae > Streptophyta > Magnoliopsida > Brassicales > Brassicaceae > Camelina > Camelina hispida. The sequence goes on from CP094633.1 coordinate 24,846,788, forward strand.
AAATCAACATTGTAAAAGATTATAAGTAAACAAAGACCATAAACTTGCAAGTTTCAGGATTAATATGAATCCGAAATAACAAAAAAAGGTAATCTTCAGAGAAACGCTTAAAAGGGAAGCAACATACCAAAGCTCTTCGACACTATTCTGTAGTGGAGTACCAGTAATTAGCAACTTGTTCTTTGTACTAAATTCCTGAAAAAGATAAGATACGCCACTAATTCTGAACAACCGAAATCAGAACCATGAAAATAGATAAAATTTCTTTAGAAAGTCACATACCAAAAGAGCTGTGTAGAGCTGTGCCTCACTATTTTTCAGTCGATGTGCTTCATCCACCATTAAGTAAATCCACTTAATCTTGGAGAGGAAAGCTTTATCCTTCAGAACTACTTCGTAAGTAGTCAACAGGGCATTGAACTTTATGGGACGGCCTACTTTCTTTTCATTGTAAAATTCGTATTGCTGACATACCTGAAGCCAGTAATTTACCAAAATCAAAATTCTACACCAGAGGGAGAGAGGGATAGAGACGTTTATAAGCTAATAATATATATATATTACTATAGAAAAACTGTTGAGTAGGCCAATAAATGAAATAAATAGATAGACAATGGGCATACAAGAGGAACTCTTAACACCCTGAAAATTGTTAGAAGCTATATCATGAACATCATATGTTTTGTTACTCACCTCTCGACTAGCTCGGGTGCCAACATATACTATTATATTCATGCCAGGAAGCCACTTTCTAAATTCTTTAGCCCAGTTAGCTAGAGTTGACAAAGGCACAACAACAAGAAATGGACCTGGGATTTGTTGGGTATTCTGAGAGAAAAAATTAAAAGAAAAAAGAAGAGAAATCTTAGCATGAAAAGTGGTAATACTAAGAAAAAGAAAACTTGAATGCTCGCTTGAAAAAAAAAAGAATTTTCACCTGCAAAAACCCAAGCATTGAAACCGACTGAACTGTTTTACCAAGACCCATTTCATCAGCCAAAATGACATTAGTATCATTAAGCCAGCTGGAAAATGAAAGGAAGCGAACCATTAGACCGAGCAGACAAGTAAAGCATCAACAGCAATTAGGAAGGGAGATAAGTGACACACCTGTTGACAAGAAAATTCAAACCCTCCAGCTGATAGTCCCGTAGAGTACCTCCACTTAGCCACTCAGGCTGCTCGTCAAGCTTCCTCAAACTTGCTACACAGAACAGTAACCAAAACTAAGCATTAGAAATAGATTTTTCACCTACCCTATAAAGGAAGCATACTTTGGAATCACATACAAAACAGAGAATTACTACATTCAAAATAAACATAACAAAGTGACAGAGCATAAAAATCAAAGTGATGTCTCTCTTAAGTATTTCGTTTAATTTTCTATTACGCCGTCTCATTTACATTCTTATGTGAATAAATAAAAGACAAAGACGCTGCAGTTTATAATCAATTATAAATGATTATTCCTTTTGGATTGGAGAGACGAAGAATGCAGAGACAAAACTAGAAAGAACCAGGTAACAAGGTAAGGCGTTTCTCTAATGAAGATTTTTTTTTTATACGCTTTCAATATAACGTAAAAACAAAGGAAAAGTATAAAACTAATGATTTTATGTAACAAACCTTTTCCTTTTGTACGCTGCTGTTCTACCATTTTCCCTTGCACTGCAATTGAAACTTCACGAGCCTGAATCATAGATATAAATTACCTCAAGTATTAAAGCAACTTAATTTTTTATGGACCTGACTCTGCAGAAATAGACCCATCTATACACTAGTCTAAATATAATAGATTAGGAATTGACAAGTATAATAGCACTGTTAAATAACCTGCACATTAAACTGACTAAAATAAGTTGCTTAATATTTTGTAAGCATTTGTATTTCCTTCTAGAATATCTGTGTGCTATAAACAAGAAGTAAACTGCATTTGTTGAAGAAGTGACAGCAGTCACGTCGTGACTACGAAATTTGAACCCAATATTCTTATTACTACTAACCAGAGGGGAAAAGAACATAGTTGGAGAATTATAATAGAAAATCAAACTCTACCTTGTACTCATCAATAGCAGCTTGTGCAAATGCTATATCGACATCCTTCTCCCTAAAAATAATAAAAAGGAAGACAATGATACTTGAGGGGTAAATGAATACATAATTTACAAATTCTAGATCATTCATGCTTCTCAATTTATGGAAACAACACTCAATCACTACAAAAAGAAGGAAACAAGAAACAAGATCCATCCAGAGTGTTAGAGAATATACCAAGTTGCTTCAGCATAAGATAGCCCTTGCCACTTAACTAGATACTCTGGCACAACATCCCCTAAACCATCTTTGCTGATTCGATCTGCAATTATTCTTTCTACCTAAATAACACAAATAAATTAGCTCACATGAGTAATACTCCAATATAAATTGCCAAAGCTATAGTTGTAAACAGCAGTGGATAAGATGTGAAATTAGATTGCAAGTCTGATGGATCGAAGACACTACCTGACTATTCTGCTTAATGATGTCCAGATCCATTTCTTTGCTCACGTCATTGACCTCAATCTAAAAGGTGAAAAATATATCAAGTGAAAGAATTTCAGATTTATATACCATGATAACATTTTTGACAAATCTATTTGACATATCCCAATACAGACTATGGCAGCACGTGTTTAATATGATAATGCCAAAAGTACAAACTGAAAAGTATCATCTATCGTGGTAAACATGGTTTCACAAGCGAAATAAGAAATATAACCATGATGAGGAACATCAGGGATGCATCTTATGGCATTCTTCCTTGTACATATAAGGATAAAAAAAAAAAGCAGAAAATCTTCCATACATTCAAACATTACCTCCTCTCGTGAGAGTGCTGTCCTATACCTAATCTCATCCGTCACTTTCTTCGTATAGTTAAGAACCTTCTTATACCCACTAAGCTGCAAGAGCACACAACATACGCAACAAAGCAAAAAATTAGAAACGAAAATAGTATCATCACAAACAAATGCAAAAGATTGATTACAAAAGGTGTCGAAAGGATGTACATTTTGGAGATCGCTCAACGTTTTCCACTGACAATGCAAGTGTGATTGGCCTTTCCATTTTATAAGGAATTCCATTTCATTCCAATCTGACTCAGTATCAAACAGTTGGCTAACTAAAACAGGAACTGTCGATTTGTTCTTTGTGGGAGCATCTTCACCCATACCCTTCGGCTGATGCCAGAGCACTTTTTCAATAACATCAGGATCTTCCTCTTCAACGTCATCCTAACGAGCACATATCAGACAAAAGGGCAAAACAGAGAATATAAGTTCATTAAATAGCTGGGCAAGGATTCCAAAGATCATACCTTTTGGTTTTTACGATTTCTCCCATCATCTATATCTTCACTGTCTTCACTCTCCACATAAGAGACTTTACGAACTGATCGGGTGGAGCTGCGAACTTCACTACTCTGTCCTATGTTATTGGTTGACCTTCCATTGTTTTGTCGGAGAGTTGTGCCTCTTCTGGCCAGGCTTCTAAAACCCTCATCGTTGTCATTATCAGAGTCCTCCTCTGAGCCATCATATTGATATGACGTTTTCCTCTTTTGTCGATTAGAAGCATGGGATGATTTTCGTTCAAGTACAGAGCTAGATTTCCGGAAACCTTTACTCTGTTGCCTAACCTTGGGCTTTTTTGTACCATAGTCATCCTCGTAGTCGGAAAGAACGATATCATCATCACTCTCAGGATCTTCATCAGAAACATCCCAACCTTGGCCATGCTATCAAAAAACAACCCAGTTGTAAGAATTCCCATCAAAACTATAACAAGTTAAAAGGCTAGAACACAACATATTAATGAAAACCCTCCTTCCGAATAGTATACTTAGTTAAGAAATGGCTCAGAAAGTATCTCCATTCTTTTGTTCAGTTTTAGCTTCATTGTGAAGGATACATATCTTAACACAAGAAATGTATGAAGTCAAACCTTTTTCCTTGCACCACCATCATCCACAGCATCATAGGGCTCAAAGTCAGCATCTTCAGGGTCATCTTCTGATGAGAAATAAGATCAAATATGTTACAGAAGTTCAGACCAAGCACATGGCCGGGGAAGAGCTCAGTGGAAAAAGCATAGACACAAGTTCTAACAAACAGTGCAGTCAAGCTATTTAGGAGTAAAAATTAAAAGAGTTTACCATCTTCCTCCTCTTCATAGTCTATATCAGCATCACCATTGTGTTCATGATTACTATTACTATAGTGAATGTTTCTGTGAATTGCTCTTGAGGCCCTCGAGTTGCTATGGATAGCAGATCCTGTCTTCGGCAGTGATCTAGAATTTGTGGGATTACTATAACCTTTGTAGTGCACATGGTCACTTTGATTATCTTCATCCTGTTCATAATATTCATCAGACAACATTTCATCTGCTGGGACATCAGCTTGACCACTTTGATGCTTGTTCATTTCATTATCCTCCTCATTTTCATTTTCAGAATCTAACTTTTCACTACGTTCATTTGAGAGATTATCTTCAGAATGGTATGCTTCTTTGTAACCGGATTGTGAATCTTTGGCAGGATCAGAGCCCTCTCTCTGTCTCATTGGCTGACAGTCTTTCCAAAAAGTGGAACCCCACCTCCCTGTGACACCCATTCTCCTAGCCGAAGGTTGATAATGGGAATCCACAGGACCAGCTACATCATCAATTTCTGTCTGATTTTGCTGCCTAATACTACATCCTGGTTCTGGGTCACTTTGATACCGTACATCCATGTTCATGTCAAAGCCTCTTTCACTATAGGTACCATCCACATCTTCATTCAAAGGTGAACTCTGAAAAGTGGCAGCATTTTGCGGCTCCTCATTTTCATCCACAACATTATGTGACACAGTATCGTTTGAGTAGTTTCTAAAGAAGGCCATCTTCTCACATGAATCCAGCAACTAAAGTAAGCTCTCTCTCTCTCTCTCTCTGGCTTGCAGTTGGCGACGATCTTCTAACGTCTCAATAGAACTAAAAAGAAAAAAAAAGGAAGACAGATGAGTAATTAAGCAAAATGGTTACAATAAAAACGACACTTGGTCGTTTATTAACAGGAAAATAAGAGCAGCAGAGAGAAGCAAAGCAATGTTAAAAACTGAAACTAAGAATATCCCAGAATCCGAGGAGCACGTGACATGACATCTGCATCAATGCCAAAACAAAAGCAGATCTAATGGAAGCTGATGTTCAGATAAACAAGGTAAGAAGATGCTGCTCTCCTCCTCTTCAACGAGAAGAAGAAACAGAACAAGGATAAAAAAAAAAAAAAAAAAAAAAAAAAAAAATGTCTACGCAATCAGGGAAACTCATCACTCCAGTAGGAAAGCAAGGTCGAAGGCAGATCCACCACGCAAAACACGATTAAAACTCGAAATCGAATACTAAAGCCCTCTAAATCTCGAATTGTCAAATTGAAAAGAAGAAAAAAAAAAAAAAAAAAGAATTGGTAGATGAACCCTAGAATTAGGTATCCCAATATCTCACAGAGAAGGAGCACAACAAAGGAGTTATAGAGAAGAAGCTATTTCAAACACACAGTCATATAAGAAGAGATGATAAACTCTGAGGCGGAATGAATATAAATGTATATATATTGTTTTTCTTCAGAACCAAACAACTTGATTTGAAAATCAAGCACGGTTATAGGAATCTCACCGGACAATCTAATCTCTTCGAAGCCGAATTCAAATACAGAAACTGGAGAAAAAGTTTCGTAATCTATTCGTAAACGTTTCGAGGGATTTTTCGCAAGTTTGTATCGGACTCGAGAGAAAACGGATTGTGGTGATGGTAGATCGTAGTTGAGAGGACGGAGAGGTCGGCGAGGTAGGTGAAAGACGATCACCGTTGTCCGAGTTTTGGTTTTTTTTTTTTTTTTTTTGGATGGATCGTCGGCTGCGAGAAGAAGAGAGGTCTCGGGAGGATTTGAAGTGAGAGAGAGAGACAAAGCGTATATTTGTGTTTGGGGGAAGAGAGATTGGGTTATCGGACGATTAATAATATTTTGTTTTCTCTCTAATCAATCCTCATTTTATTTTCTTTTTATATATAATTATATATATATATGGACTACTCCTTATTCTTTTTTCTAATTTAGGGTTAGGTTTGAAACTTTTAAATTTGCAAAAATTGTAATTAAAAAAAGGTTAAATTATATGAATTAGAATACATATGTATATATGTTCAACACCTCCTTCCTCGAATTGATGTATGGGAAGTTGGATGAGAAACAAGTTCAGGCTATCCTATTTGGAATGGCACTTTGGTGGAGATAGAAGTGGAAATGTGGTTATGTTTTTGGTACGAATGGTAATGTCAAGATAGAATACAGTTTGTCAAAGAAGTATTAGAGGCTAACTTGACGCAACGAGGTCCGAGGGCAAACCTAGTGTGAGTGGAATAGATGGTATCGTGGATTATCACAAGGCAGAGGTGGATGAAACTTAACACGGATGGGGCATCCCATTAGAACTCGGGAATGGCTACGGGTAAGGGTGTGATGCGGGATGCTTCCTGGGTTTGGGGAGTAGGTTTTAAACTAAATTTAGGGATATGCTCGACATCAATAGCAGAAGTACGGGGTGTTTATTATGGCATATATATAGCGTTGGAGCTGGAAGTGGATTCGGAAATAATGGTGGGATTTCTTAAGATAGAGATTAGTAACGTTCATATGGTGTCGTTATTGTTGTGCCATAGCTTCATATCAAGGGACTGAATAATTTTTGTTTCTCATGTGTATAGAGAAGCTAATCGTCTGGTCGACGGATTAGCAAACTGTGATTTTTCTTAACTCTAAAGTTCATTTGTTAGAAAAGAATTCTAGTTGTGTTTGCTCCAATTTAAAGATGCCAGGGGTGCTGTGCTTCCAGACAAGTTTGTACCTAATTTATGTTCTTTAATAACATATGGGAGGCTTGATCTCCCTATCTTCTACCATAAAGAAATGTTCATGTATATAGTCGCACCAAGAAAGATAAACAAAAAATATATAGTCAAAATACATTTTCGGTAATTTTTTGAGGATTATGTTTAATAGTTTAATTTAACATGTGAATTTAGGTTAAAAATAAAGTATATAAAATAGAAATGTGATTTAAGTTGAATGGAAAACACAATCCAACTCAATGGAATATCCAACTTAAATCCAAATAAACAAAAAAACAAGGTTAACACAATTTTATTAACCCACAATAAAAAATAAAAGACAATTTAACTTATTAATTGTGTTTCTGCCTTTTTAATTAATTACATCCTACACAGAATAAATTTAATTTAAATCAAAGGTGTTGACTCCATTTACTCTACAAAATCAAGTAAGGTCTTGTTCGTTTTTCTGTAGCTGGTGACATAAACCAGCGACAACGACCTAACAATGTTTGTTGACCAGTCGCCGATGACCAACGATCGCAATTATCAGTAATTATCAGTGATCAGTCGCTGTGATTGGTCGATAGATCTAGCGACATACAAACGAACAACATAGCGGTAAAAATATATACTAACTTTTTTCCTTATTAATCCTTTTGCTAGAAAAAATAATTGTTTCAAAAAGATGTATCTTTTAAGTTACCAATGCACTTTTTAATAGTTACTAATGATAAATTGTAAATTTCAAGAAAAATAACTAAATATTATTGATTTAAAGTTATAGAAAATTGTAAATCACGAAAATTGAAGCAATTATAATGAAATTTTTATGTGTTTTCTTAATATATGTAAAAGAATAAAAATAGATTAAATTAGTGGTAGAAGAATCATTAATTTAAAAAATAGATAATAAATTAAATAAATATAAATTAATATAACTTAACATAATAAAAAATATTAAATAAATGAAGTCATAAAAAACAAACGAAATCTTATTAAATTAAATTCATTGCTAATTAAATAAACTTAGATTCAAATAAATCAACTATAATCAAATGAACATTATAAAATATAAAGTAATAAAATAAAAAGAAAAAATTTTAAATTAATTATTTTTAAAACTGTATTTTAAATTAATTATTGTTAAAAATATAATTATAAATTTTTGTAAAAATATAATGATTTTTCTTGAGGATAGACAAATGAACAACACATCGACTGGGATACAAACAACATACGTTATTGCTACCCGTTGTCGTTGGATCGAACAGCAAACAAACGAACATGACCTAAAAAGAAGCAGTTTTTGCTAGAGTTTAATTCAATTTATTTTCATACGTTTGAATCAAAAAGAAATAAGCAATCTTGATTTGGTTATAAGGTTTCGTTGGAATACATTGTTCTTAAAAAAATTTTGTTTTGCATGCAAGCTAAAATCTACATCCAAAGTACATTCTATTTTACCCTATATAACCAGATATAACTGATTTTAACCGGAAAAACCTAAAAAATTGTTCAGTTCAGAAAAATTCCAATAACTAAAATAAACCAAATCGATTAATTTTAGTGATCACTGAAAAACAATCAAAAACTCCAAGTCGGTTTTGCTTTGGTTAAACGAACTACCATGGGTTCATGGGCTTCGACCATTAGCCAAAAAGATTATCAAAATGGAGGTTCATAATGATGAATCAATATTTGTTCTAGTGGGATTTAAGGTCAGTATTTGGTAGATTGATAGATATATGGTGCAAATGGCTGCATGCAAATGAACGATTGAAAAATTTTGGTTGCAAAGAAAAAGTGAATAGCATTCAACTCATTCTTTTGTAAAATATGAGATGAACAAGTTTTTATTATAATTTCTTCATTGTCCCCAATTTTTTAGTTGAATGAGTTGTGTTAGGAATCAGGGCCGGTCATTGAAGTTTGGTGGCCTAAAGCATAGAAAAATAATTTTGTTAATTATATAAAATTAATATTTTATTCACTACAATGCTAAAATATAATTAAAAAATATGGAAAAAAATATAATAACAATCTAAAATTTAATTTTTTCTAACTTTTATTATAGCAAATACTCGGTAGACATGCTAATCAAAAGTAGTTGGTAATAATGTATTATTATAAAAAAATAAAGATTAAAGAGAAAAAGTAATTTTGATGTTTTTGTATAAAATTTTAGTTTTGTTTGAATATTATAATATCTTGTAGTCAAGTTAATTCAAATTTTTGTAGATTTTAATGTTAAAAATGAAAATGAAACTAAAAAGTAATAAATAAATTTTTAAAAATGTTCGACTATTCCAACCAAAGAAAAAAAAAAAAACAAAACCTGTAAATAAAAAGCAAAAGAAAAAGAAAAAAAAATTGTAAACGAACTTGCAGAGTTGAAGGCTTGAACTCATGACTTGCCACATAATAACATGATGCAGACCAAACAGACCTGCCTAATTTCTCAAATATGTGTCACTAAAAATATATTTTATGATGTGGCCTAAAGCAGCTGCTTTGCCTGCTTTAGGGGTGGGCCGGCACTGTTAGGCATAATTTTAACCATATAAATTACAAGTTGCATCAGTTTTTCAACTTACTCATCTCAAATAGTAAAATGAATGAATAGTAATGCAGGTTTAAGGTTTTTTTGGATCTATATTTTGTAATATCCCTGAAAAAAGAATTTACAATTGTAATAAACTTTCCATCAATTGAATAAGTTGACAACACAAATAAAAATACTAAAATGTACTACACATAAAATAAATAAAAAGAGCAATACCGAACGGAATAAACAATTTTTGTGGAATGAAAGAAAAAGATGAAGGAACAGAGTAATAAATGGTAACTAAACAATAACAATATCTTTAAAAATATATTAGTTATATAAATCAAAATTCAATGAAAATACTAATACTATTTTTAATATATATGCAACAAGTTTTACATTTGATTTAAAAAAAAATGTGAATGAAACTTTTTTTTTGTCAACCAAATACTATTTAGAAAAAAAATGTGAATGAAACGTTATATATATCATGTTAAATATTAATAAATAATATTAACCTACATGGGAGGAAGAAAATTAGCTCTTAAGGTTTTACCAGGAGAATCTATACTAGTATTTTGACAACAGTTTTTGCTCAAAAATATGTTTATGGAAACAATTATCATTGAATGTCATTTAATGCTTATATTCATATCCAAACAAGTTTAGTTAATTCTCTCTACTATCCTTATAACCAAACAAAATTAAGATATTTTAAATATCCATATATATAATATTCTATAATTAATATAGATATTTAGAAGATTTATTCCATATTAAAAAAAATTATTCTCCTATTATCTTTTTTTTTTGTTTTAAAATGTAAATGTAGTGAATCATCATATAATACATAAAGTTAATAAAAATGTGTATTTTTTCCTGCATATATTGTAATTTTTTTTAAAACAAACATATATTACTCAATTAATATAAAAGTGTGTGTTCAAGTTCAGCATAAATATATAGTAAATTTACCATATATAGTAAATTATAGAATTTTAATAAGTTTATAATTTATAACTGATATATCTTAACTTAATAATAAGTTTAAAATTATGAATATTCAAACATATTAAATTTTTATAATAACAGAAACGAATTATATTACATGACGGGTTATATAACATTACATGATTGAATTAATAATACTAAAAAGGAAAATATCATTAATATGATACTTCGATACGGGTTAAATCTTTATTTTACTATTTTAACAATACCAATACAAAAAATATCGAATCAAACTGTTTTAATTAAAATTATATTAAACAAAAATTGGTGTGCGGTATACCACGAATTATATACAAAATCACTAAAATTAACAAAAGAATACATTAGCAAAATTAGTATTAAAATAGTACATTAATTAAAAAATAAAAAAAAAACTACACTGCGGGTCATAATCTAGTTCAGCAAAATATTGATGAACTGGCTGCTACTAGGGTCGCACACTTTTGCAGACACAAGTAAATTATATTGGTTCTTTTCTTTCGTTTTTTTTTTTTTGGGAGACTTGCATCTGTAATTTGATGATAATATATATATATATATATATATATATATATATTGTGCAATTTAACTATGACAGTAGCCATGGCATTTCCGGTACTGGATATGCATGAACCTTCGGCAGGTCCTTCGCTTCGTGATGATGATGTCAAGAGCGCTTTGATGAACCATCTCTCTTCATGTGGACTGATCATCACTGATGTTTTTGTTCTCAAAAGGTTTGTTTGTGGCTTCTTCCTCCAATTATTTGTGTATTTTTATATCTCAGCTTTCTTATTTCTTTTCCTCTTTGTTGCAGCCGGGCTTTAATTTACTTTTACGGACTAGGTGCAGTACATAATGCGGTGAAACTTTGTCGAACTAAAGTGGGAGAGTGGAAACTAGTTGCTAAACCCTTGCCAATGCCGCAACCGAAATAAAACTATAACCGCGACGGGGCCCCTTGTCCTCGATACTTGGAATGTGCTAAGGCATAAAGACGTGGAGAAGGCTTGGGCTTCTTCGTTTTGTTGGTTCAAGGGTGCAACACCTCGAAATGCGTTTAACTTGTGGGTTTCCCAGCTGGATAGACTGCCCCACACGATCGAGATTAGTTGCCCCAACAGATTTATCCGTTGTGTCAAGAATTTACAAAAGCAAGAGATCGTCTTCTGCTGGCTTGTGATTTCAATGTTGTCATCTGGAACCTAGCTCTCCAAAGACTGAAAAGTTGACATCGAGTGGTTTTAGCAGTTGGAATGAATTAATCAAGTAGACCCAGAAGAGGAAAGACGTACATGTCTCCTACGCTCCGGAAATTTGTAGCTTAGGTCGTTGTCTTTGCAATTTGTTCTCTTCAAGAACATAGACCAAAAAAATCATTAACACCATCAGACATCGGAGAAATTTCTGGAATTTATATAATTATTTGAGAAATTCTGAGTTTAATTATAGTACGTTTTATTTTTAAAAATACACATACCTATTTTTTTTTTGCAAAACTACTATTAATTAATTGATTGCAAATACACCAAAATATAGATTACACGGTAACATCCTCCTACTAAAGAAACTCAATCTGTTTTTTTTTTTACTACAAATGAGAAAGACAAGAAATCAGATTTTGACTCAATGTCTTTTACATTTGCCAGTATACTTCATCTCTTGTAAGGCTCAAAAGGATATCTCTGAAACTCAGAGCCGAATGTGATAGATTCCTCGTCGAGTTTCTTCTTCAACCTCCTCCAAGTCTTCATCTTATTAGACTGTATTAATCCTTTATACAATGTCTGAAACGTTAGCTTTTGCGGCAAGTAACCCTTCTCTATCATCTCCACAAAATACCCACAAGCCTCCTTCCATTTCTCCTTACTACACAACCCATGAATCAATGACGTATACGAGTCCAAATCCGGACCAGTTTCACTTGCTTTCAGATCATCCCATATCTCTTTCACAGTCTCCATCTTCCCCAAATTGATAAACGTCCCCAACAATACATTATACGTCTGCGTGCTTGGTTTACACAATCCAGTCTTCATCTTCCTATACAGATTCATTGCCCCATGAGCATCTTTCCTCCCTTTGTATTCTTTGAAAAAACAATTGTATGTCGCAGAAGAGGGGCTTATCCCAGTTTCCACCATTGTTTCAAGCAACTCTTCCGCTTCCTCCAATCTCCCACAAGAACAGAGACATTTAACAACCGATGTGTATGTTTCAATCGTCGGACTAATCCCTTTCGCCTTCATCAGCTTCAACTTGTCCAGCGTCAGCTCGGACTTATGAGCTCGGCTATACATATGAAGCACGATGGAAAAACTCGTAACATCAGGCTCAATCCCTCTCTGACGCATTTCATCGAACACCTTCTCTGCAGTCCTCACATTCCTCTCGAACCTTTCTTCCGGATGCAAACTCGCCGTCCGACAAATCCCATTGAGCAAAACATTATACGTGACAACGTTCGGTTCAATCCCAGACTCAATCATCTCCGCTAAAAACTTCTCCGCCATATCAATCCTCCTAAGCTTACACCAACCAGCAATCAAAATCGTATAAATCTTCTCATCACACCCAAACTCTTCTTTCCTTTCATTAAAAACCCCAACAGCCATCTTCGTGTAACCGTACTTACAAAGCGTATCGAGAAGAAACCCGAACTCGACAACACCGAAACGACGGTTCTCCAGGAAACAAGGCGCATCGTCGAAAGCACGAACCGCTTGACGCGTAAGCCCCGCGGCGATTAACCGTTTGGTTAGGATTAGAAACGTCTCAGGAGAGGTTTGTTCCATCTCCACGATGAGTTGTCGAACGACGTCGAATTGACGAACGCGTCCAAGGATATCGATGATGAGATTGAAGGAGGTTGGCGTTGGTGTTGAAGGACAAGGTAAGGAGCGTAGATACTGGAAGAAGGAGACGGCGATTTTGGAATTGTGACGGAGACGGAGGAGGGTTTGGTGGATTAGGTCGGGAGAGAGTGAGATGCCGTTGAGCTGTAGAGATGATTCCATCAAGTGGAATGGGTTGTGATTTGTTATAAGCATTTGGGAGATTAATTCGGCGTCGGAGGAGGGTTCGAGTTTTGGGAGATTGAGAGTGAAACCGTCGGAGGAGAGGGTGGAGATACGGCGGCGAAGTTGAAACGCCGGTGATATTTGCTTCAGCAGCATCATTTTGGCGACTGTGTTAACAAAATTTGCAGATTATGCCATGTGGGAGATTTTTTCCAAGTTGGGTCGGGTATTTTTAAGATTATGAATTCGGGTTGGGTTTATCGAGCTGGGCTGAACCCTCCAGTGCTTGGCACATTTAACCCCAAAATGATTCGATCGAAGGTGAAGAAGGGTTGTGTGTAGGCTAGAGATGGGAAACAAAAAATTAGAAAAAATTACTGAAGTAATGAAAGAATTTGTTATAGGGAAAATAAAGAGTAGTGAAGAGTAGCTGACGTGGAGGGATGGTGAAAGATGATTAGCTAAGAGGTGAATGATGTGTTGGCAGAAGCTTAGTGGCTGGGAGGGTTTGTTAGAAAAGAGGATGAGATCGAGTGATATATAGAGAAAGAAGAGATCATTGTAAAGTTTATGCGAAATCAGAAATTATGAGTTTGCATCATCTTCTTCTTCTTGGTGTGTTTCGTGAGAGTTTGGTGTTTTCCTTAGTGATCTAGGATTGTTTCTTCATTCTATATCCTAGCTCATTGAGAAGTGAATCTTTGTTCTTCCATAAACATTGGTTCAGTTGTATTGTTTGAGTTCTTAATCAGAAGAGTGTGTTTTCCGTTATCAAAGGTATCAGAGCTAAACGACCTCGGAATCTATGGCAGCTACAGTTTGTGTAAACAACGGAGCTTTGGGATCGGGATTAGAGAAATTGAAAGAGACAATCGCAGACCAAAATGTAGAGATCGGCGATAGAATTAGTGCTCTGCTCTCGTTGTTGCGATCAGAAAACGCGGCGGAGGAGAATCTACATATGGATGTTTTCCGAGCCTCGCCGCAACTTTCAGACTCACTGGATTGCAATCGTCCAAACCTGAAACTGGATCCAGTGACTCGTCAAGCTCCATCGTTATCAACTCGCAAGCATCATCGGAGAATCTCGTTGGCAGAGATAAACGAGAGAAGATTGAAAGGATTGTGTGTGTTTTGCGAAGAGCGAGAATCTCCAGACCATTATCTGCAACATCGGAACTCGGGTATTTGCATGATAGATGTTGATGAAGATAGATTGCTTAGTGATTCAAACTTGGTAGATGGTGCGAATGATAAGAGTTTGCTGGAAATTGATGTTGTGAAATCTATTGATGTTGGGGAAGTAACTGGATTCAATGTAGAGGCGTGTAAAACAGATTTATTGATTCAAGAACAAGCTGATAAAGAATTGGTTGAGATTGAGGTTGAAAAAGAATCGATTGAAACTGAGCATCAAACAATGAATTCCGTAGCAGATGCAAACACAGTTTTGGGAATATTGGAGGAAGAAACGATTCTGCAATCTCAGGTACTAGTTTCTAACAAACTAGAACATATGGTGGTGAACAAGAATCTGGAGCAAATATGGGTTCAAAAGAAGAGTGATGAGAGATTTGGGGTTGGAGGCGATGTTGAGAGGGCACAAAGGGAGTTAAGTATGGTGCAAAGTATCTCTGCACACCAACTGTTCTATCAATTGTCTAAGTATAAAGAAAGGCTGGGAATTAAGAAGAAAACAAAAGAGATTAAGCCATGGATGTTTAAATTCAGAAAAAAGAAGAGTGATCAATGGTTTGGTTCTAATTTGATCAGTACTTATTTGGGGGAAAAAAGTACTTGGACAAAGTTGAGGAATAAGAAACGTGACAATCCCACTTGGACAGAAGATGCAAGAGATGAAAGTCAGAGCAGATCATCAAATAATTGTAGTGTGGGACTTCAAGTCTCGGCTTTTGCTTGCAAATATGTGCTGGAGAAGAATCACGATGCAAATTTGGAGATTGGGGCTTGTATGTTACCTCAGGTAGTGATGGGGAAATCAGTTCTGAGAATGGTTTTGGAAAAGGATTGGAACAAGAGACCTCTAAGCTATGAGCTTCAGTCTGTTCTCCAAGTGATGAGAAACAAAAAGATCAAGTTTCCCAAACGATGGATGTTCAAGTATAAATCTGAAGAGGGGTTGACAAGTAGGAGGAGGAAGATTTGGTCCATGCTAAAAGGTGATGGTTTCAAAGAGGATGATCAAGTGTATCATGAAACACTTCTAATATGGCCACTTAGGAGATTCAAGTTATGGAAATTCAAATTCCCGAACATGAATTTGGATAAAACCAAGCCACAGTTAGAGAAGGAAATGATGGGAGAGGATTATAAGCAAAAACAAGGAGATAGTGAACCTCTAGCCACTCTGAGATTTTTTGTGATACAGTCTCATCTTTCACTTCAAAGAAACCGAGTTTAGGATCCAGGGAGACTTTATATTTGAAGATGCAACTCCATGGTGAGTACATATGTTCTGTCCGGGAGTGATTAGGGAGTTCTAAAGGTTTCAGACCACAGAGAGGCTGTATTGAATGATGAAATCTTCTCACATGAAGGGTCTGTTCTCAAACGTCAATGCTCTCTTTTTTTTCCCAGTTCAGTATGGCAAGCTTTGGTGTTTCATGATGTTCATATCACAAAGTCTTTCTCTATAAAACCTTGTGGTCAAGGTTTCTCAAGAGGGAGCTTTGTTATAGGGAAAATAAAGAGTAGTGAAGAGTAGCTGACGTGGAGGGATGGTGAAAGATGATTAGCTAAGAGGTGAATGATGTGTTGGCAGAAGCTTAGTGGCTGGGAGGGTTTGTTAGAAAAGAGGATGAGATCGAGTGATATATAGAGAAAGAAGAGATCATTGTAAAGTTTATGCGAAATCAGAAATTATGAGTTTGCATCATCTTCTTCTTCTTGGTGTGTTTCTGTGAGAGTTTGGTGTTTTCCTTAGTGATCTAGGATTGTTTCTTCATTCTATATCCTAGCTCATTGAGAAGTGAATCTTTGTTCTTCCATAAACATTGGTTCAGTTGTATTGTTTGAGTTCTTAATCAGAAGAGTGTGTTTTCCGTTATCAAAGGTATCGAGCTAAACGACCTCGGAATCTATGGCAGCTACAGTTTGTGTAAACAACGGAGCTTTGGGATCGGGATTAGAGAAATTGAAAGAGACAATCGCAGACCAAAATGTAGAGATCGGCGATAGAATTAGTGCTCTGCTCTCGTTGTTGCGATCAGAAAACGCGGCGGAGGAGAATCTACATATGGATGTTTTCCGAGCCTCGCCGCAACTTTCAGACTCACTGGATTGCAATCGTCCAAACCTGAAACTGGATCCAGTGACTCGTCAAGCTCCATCGTTATCAACTCGCAAGCATCATCGGAGAATCTCGTTGGCAGAGATAAACGAGAGAAGATTGAAAGGATTGTGTGTGTTTTGCGAAGAGCGAGAATCTCCAGACCATTATCTGCAACATCGGAACTCAGGTATTTGCATGATAGATGTTGATGAAGATAGATTGCTTAGTGATTCAAACTTGGTAGATGGTGCGAATGATAAGAGTTTGCTGGAAATTGATGTTGTGAAATCTATTGATGTTGGGGAAGTAACTGGATTCAATGTAGAGGCGTGTAAAACAGATTTATTGATTCAAGAACAAGCTGATAAAGAATTGGTTGAGATTGAGGTTGAAAAAGAATCGATTGAAACTGAGCATCAAACAATGAATTCCGTAGCAGATGCAAACACAGTTTTGGGAATATTGGAGGAAGAAACGATTCTGCAATCTCAGGTACTAGTTTCTAACAAACTAGAACATATGGTGGTGAACAAGAATCTGGAGCAAATATGGGTTCAAAAGAAGAGTGATGAGAGATTTGGGGTTGGAGGCGATGTTGAGAGGGCACAAAGGGAGTTAAGTATGGTGCAAAGTATCTCTGCACACCAACTGTTCTATCAATTGTCTAAGTATAAAGAAAGGCTGGGAATTAAGAAGAAAACAAAAGAGATTAAGCCATGGATGTTTAAATTCAGAAAAAGAAGAGTGATCAATGGTTTGGTTCTAATTTGATCAGTACTTATTTGGGGGAAAAAGTACTTGGACAAAGTTGAGGAATAAGAAACGTGACAATCCCACTTGGACAGAAGATGCAAGAGATGAAAGTCAGAGCAGATCATCAAATAATTGTAGTGTGGGACTTCAAGTCTCGGCTTTTGCTTGCAAATATGTGCTGGAGAAGAATCACGATGCAAATTTGGAGATTGGGGCTTGTATGTTACCTCAGGTAGTGATGGGGAAATCAGTTCTGAGAATGGTTTTGGAAAAGGATTGGAACAAGAGACCTCTAAGCTATGAGCTTCAGTCTGTTCTCCAAGTGATGAGAAACAAAAAGATCAAGTTTCCCAAACGATGGATGTTCAAGTATAAATCTGAAGAGGGGTTGACAAGTAGGAGGAGGAAGATTTGGTCCATGCTAAAAGGTGATGGTTTCAAAGAGGATGATCAAGTGTATCATGAAACACTTCTAATATGGCCACTTAGGAGATTCAAGTTATGGAAATTCAAATTCCCGAACATGAATTTGGATAAAACCAAGCCACAGTTAGAGAAGGAAATGATGGGAGAGGATTATAAGCAAAAACAAGGAGATAGTGAACCTCTAGCCACTCTGAGATTTTTTTGTGATACAGTCTCATCTTTCACTTCAAAGAAACCGAGTTTAGGATCCAGGGAGACTTTATATTTGAAGATGCAACTCCATGGTGAGTACATATGTTCTGTCCGGGAGTGATTAGGGAGTTCTAAAGGTTTCAGACCACAGAGAGGCTGTATTGAATGATGAAATCTTCTCACATGAAGGGTCTGTTCTCAAACGTCAATGCTCTCTTTTTTTTCCCAGTTCAGTATGGCAAGCTTTGGTGTTTCATGATGTTCATATCACAAAGTCTTTCTCTATAAAACCTTGTGGTCAAGGTTTCTCAAAGAGGGGAGCTTTGTTATAGGGAAAATAAAGAGTAGTGAAGAGTAGCTGACGTGGAGGGATGGTGAAAGATGATTAGCTAAGAGGTGAATGATGTGTTGGCAGAAGCTTAGTGGCTGGGAGGGTTTGTTAGAAAAGAGGATGAGATCGAGTGATATATAGAGAAAGAAGAGATCATTGTAAAGTTTATGCGAAATCAGAAATTATGAGTTTGCATCATCTTCTTCTTCTTGGTGTGTTTCTGTGAGAGTTTGGTGTTTTCCTTAGTGATCTAGGATTGTTTCTTCATTCTATATCCTAGCTCATTGAGAAGTGAATCTTTGTTCTTCCATAAACATTGGTTCAGTTGTATTGTTTGAGTTCTTAATCAGAAGAGTGTGTTTTCCGTTATCAGAGTTCAAATTTAAAATTTAATTCATCATCTTCCATTAACAATTTTCATACAAGATCGTCCTCTTTAATCTTTTTTTCGTGCCCTTTATTTTATAAGTACGTTGATGATAATGATGAGGAGTTTGAACCGTATAAGCAGAAAGAATCATACAAAAAAAATCAGCCATGAGGTTACACAAAAGTAAAAAAAGTGTAAATCTTTCTTGGCCATTCGAGAGAATGGCGGTAGATCAAAATCATTATCAAGGTTGTACAATCTTGGAGAGTTGTTGATGCTAACCTGTACAACTTCTTAATCACTCATTAACCATATGCTCTCTATCTTCTACCCATTGTGGACTCGATTCTGCCAAGGCATGCTCTAGTATTTTTCCTCTCTTTACCTCTTGAGTTCTCCTTCGGTTTGATTCTAGTGTTATGAGCAAAGCTGTTATGTCAGCAGGACTGACTCCGCCTACTCTACTTGCCTGCCCGATTGTCTCTGGTCTCACCTGAATTTATAATCGTTCACATCATAAGAAGATAAGCTATATATAAACCACACTCATTCTACTAAAAAAACTACTTTAAACACACCTTTGAAAGTTTTTCACGCCCTTCATGAGATAGAGTTGTCAGCGAATAGTAATCCAAATCCGCTGGAAGTCGTCTATGTTGTTGGTGGACCATCTATTAAGGATGCATTTTTCAATTCATGTCCATATCTCCAAGCAGGCAAGGAGTATGTATTTAAAGGAGCAATGTAGCAGACAGAACATACCTGCTGGAGTTGGTTTTGCTGGCGCACAATGAAACCTTCATATTTTATATCGATCTCTACACACTCTTTCTCCATTCTAGATAATGTTTCATTTCCAAAGCCATGCTTCTCAAGAAGCTTGTAGTGGACATGAGGTTTCTTTAGTAGACTCTCTAGTGTTGCAGATTCTTTGACTGGCTGAGAAGACACATTAGAAACTTCAGCAGCCAAATCACCTCCTGCAACTGCAAGCAATACATCATCAACTTATGCAATGTACAAACTTCAGTTTTAAGTCTTAGTACGTTTGCTTGAAGAGAGAGATAGTCAGCTCCATGTGTTATTACAGTCAGTACAAAAAAGTTAGGGAGTTTTGTCAAACTTCTTGTGCGTAAATACTCTCATTCCACATAGCTTTTCTAAAGAACTATCCCATGTTAAAATGGATGCAAGGATCAACAGCATAAACTCGTTCTAAAAATAAAACTTAGCTGGTTGGGGGAATGGAATAGGTAAAATAGGTAGAGTAGGTAGACAACCTGAAATCTTAACAGTTTTCAGTCTCTTCTTCTCTTCTGAAATCTTTGCTTGCTTCTCTTGGTACAACTTCCATCGCCTATCATCTATCAATCCTAGTTCACGCCCTAGAGGTGTGAGTCGACTATCCGCATTATCGAATCGAAGAAGAAGACGATGTTCTGAACGGCTGTCATTGAGAAAAAGAAAACATATATGACTATCCTGCACTGTGAACATACATATGTACTGATCAAGAACTTTAGTGGTAATAGACTATAAGTACAAGACTAAAAATGTTCATGTGAACAGACAAATAAAAAAAGGAAGTTGTAAAAGTCAACCCCATAGAACAGTATATCAAGAAAAGTTAAGATGACATTAAATTTAAATGAAAACTTCAGAAACATATAAAGAATGGAGGAGATATTAGGGATTATGAGCAAGAAAATGAAATGGAACTTACCTTGTTAGCATGCGGTATGGCTCTCTGAGATCCTTTGTGACTAAATCGTCAATCAATGTACCTATATAACTGCTTTCCCTCTCAAGTACAATGTGTTTCTTACCATCCGAGTGTCTGGCAGCATTGATTCCAGATAAAATACCCTAATATGAAATAAATAACAGAGATTGGTTCCACCATATTTACAACGTCCATCATTAAGGAAATCGAAATCTCGTACAGATCAGTCACCTGTGCGGCAGCCTCTTCATAACCAGTTGTGCCATTGATCTGACCAGAGAAAAAAAGACCTTCAATTTTCTTCGTCATAAGGGACCTGGAACACTGATGAGCTGGCAAATAATCATACTCAACAGCATAGGCAGGCCTAAGCATGGAGCAATTTTCAAGTCCTGGCAAGCTTCTTAGAAGCGGCAGCTGGAGATTTTCTGGCAGGCCAGTTGAAAATCCCTATGAAATTACCAACCAATGAAAAAGATAGTTATAACAAAGACATTACACCCATAAGAAGATATATACGACGCCTTGAAAGACTTAATAAATAGCAACCAAGCTAAGATATATTTGCTCTAGTCTTGAAAACTCGACTTACAAAACCTCACATTAAACTACTGAGCAGTAAAGAACTTCAGGCTTGCTCTAACTATACGTAAAGAAAATTACTGGACAAGCAAATGTTGTAGATATTTAACATTTAGAGACAAACTAGGTTCCTGTCTCATCCTTAGGCTTCACTACCGAAGACAATAACAACTAGAGAAATCATAATTAAGGTATGCATCAACCTGCACATAGATCTCAGGAACGTCTCGGCCCTCTGGTTCGAGGAATATTTGATGGGACTCTTTGTCTTTGAACCTAACAATCTGAAACAAAATAAGAATTTTAGGACTAGCAAAGTCATATAAGAATTTATAAAGTTCATCCAAAGCAGTTTACGAGGTAGAGTTCAACAAATTCTATGTGCACTGCAGAAACAGAAAATGCAAGATTGATTTTAGGAATTAGAAGAATCACCGTCAAGAAAAGAGAATAGAAAGGACCTTCAGGACTTTGCAAATGAAAATTAACAAAATGTAGAGCAATTTACAGGACATCAGCATATGTAATTTGCTAGACATCATCCACGGTAGAAACAAAGAAATATCAAAGAACTGAGAAATTTTTTGGATTGCTGCTTTATTTACTCCTTGAGAAATGACTTACATTTACTGAACCAAGTAAAAAAAATCCAAAGAACCAATGGGTTTGTTCTAGAGAACCTAAACTCTCCCAATGTCTTTCCAAAGGCCTCAAAACCAACCAAACATTCAACAGTCCCACTGATCTGTTCCATCCCCTATTGATTACTCATGCTTCCAAGGCTTTCACTATTTTGCTATCCATTATGTAGCAGCTGAACTCTCGTCTACTTATAAAGACTTACTAATATATGTTTGCATGTTGGATCAGGAACAAGTCTTAGAATTACTTTTGTGTAGCAAATTTGGATTTCCATGGTCCTGCTCACGGTTAGATTCCAGTATGTGGCTCAAACATTACCAACTATGTCTTATGTAACTTCCCCTTGGTCCAAGACAGAGATAATACAAAGCAAAAGACGTAAAGAATTTACCTTGTCCTCAATGGAAGGGCAATACCTAGGCCCTTTTGCTTCAACCCATCCACCATAAGTTGGGGTCTCATGCAAATTATCTCGGATTAATTGGTGTGTTAAGTTTGTCGTGCGAGTTAGGTAGCAGCAC
Organism: Camelina hispida; assembly: GCA_023657505.1. NCBI lineage: Eukaryota > Viridiplantae > Streptophyta > Magnoliopsida > Brassicales > Brassicaceae > Camelina > Camelina hispida. The sequence continues at coordinate 24,869,090 of CP094633.1, forward strand.
ATTTGCTCTCTCTCGATATGAAATTCTGGGTCAAAACTAAACCAGCTGACCTGGGAAAAGAAAAATAATGTTCAGCGTCTTCAAATTAGAAAGGAGAGAAAGAAATGAAATACTGTTCCACAGGTGAGAAAATTATTTTTAAAGCGCCCAATGAATTCGGTCAAACTGATCTCGGAAGAAAGTTTAAAAGACTTTTGTGTGCTGGCTACTACTCGCCGACTGAGATGCTTTAAACCATGTAACCGTGCAATATTGATCCTGAATAGCCTAATTTTATAATTGCATAGTGATACCTCTTCGTCTCCATGTTGAGCCTCCAAATTAGAAAAGTCTATAGTCCGGCGATCCACACGCGCTGGAGTACCAGTCTTTAATCGATCTGTTTCAAATCCAAGTTTTTGCAAATTCTCTGTCAATCCTTGTGAAGCTGACTCGCCAGCTCTTCCAGCTGGCATAGACTTTTTACCGACCCAAATCTTCCCACTCATAAAGGTTCCAGTGGTGAGAATAACGGAAGGTGCATAAAAGTCCATCCCGAAAAATGTGGCTACGCCTTCCACATTGTCATTCTTCCCAACTAGGATATCTGTTACCATTGCCTCTCTAATACAGAGATTTTCAGTGCTGGCATACCAAGGAAATTTTACAGTTATTAGCCAGAATAGAAGAAATCATAAATAATTGGAAGAAGAAACATATAGACCTTCAAATTCAAGATTGTATTCTTGCCATAACTTGTTATGAGTAACTTTTAAATTTTCGGCATCTTATGTCTGCTTAAGAATTAATTTTGAAAGCATACCCCAATAGTCAAATTTGTGACCCCAAAAAGATCTGTAAACAACAGGTAAAACTTCAGCTAACCTTTCCACTATCTTTTTCATCTCCATGGCATATTCTCTTTTGTCGGTCTGAGCACGTAACGATCTTACAGCAGGGCCTCTTGAGACATTTAGAATACGCTTCTGTAAATAACATCTGCACTGTTAAGATACAACATCAGCGGTAAAAATTTGAACACATATCATAAGGTGTTGAGCGACAGTGACAAATAAGAAACAGTATCTGTAATTCTATTTACACCTATAAGTTAACAAATTAAAGGAGGGTGTGTGTTCTTTTTTTCTAAACTGTATAAAACAATAGGGGCCTGTATCTTATAGGAAAATGAGACATGACCACTGCTCGAGAAGATAAGTGAAACCACATCAGAGACATTGCACTGAGACAGAGTCATAAACGTTCAATTTGATCTCCTTCTGATTCCTCATGCTATCCCGGATACAAGTCAAACAAATTCTTTTGATTAAAACAAAGCTCTAAAGCTATTCCCCAAACCTCACCTAGGACGATATAAAGCATATGCGTATCCATACACATGCTGCCAAAAGATTAGCCCCACAATCACCGCACAGAGCAAGAGTATCACTGAGAAAAGAAATTAGAAACAATTACCTATCAGCAACTTTCCCAATATCACCACCAAGTGCATCAACTTCATGTACCAATTGTGATTTTGCTGGTCCGCCTACTGCTGGATTACAAGGCTTCACAGGTAACAAACATTATCTCAGCATAATTCTAACAAGTGTATGTACACACAATTACGATTAAAATTCCGAACCTGCCAAGCTATTCGATCGAGGTTCAATGTGAGAAGCAGAGTACTAGCACCCAATCGAGCAGAGGCTAAGGCCGCTTCACACCCAGCATGCCCCGCACCAACCACAATAACGTCGTAGGTCGAATCAGCACCTACAGATTACTACCACCCGTCTAAGCAAATGTACAAAACTGGATAAGTTCGCCTAAAAATTGGAGATGATGAGAGTGAAGTGGTTGTAACCTGAAGAAGAACTGAAGCTTGCGGCGTAGGTACGGCTAAGGAAGAGTTGGCGAGGGCGGAAGTTGCGGCGGAGGAAGATGCAGAGACGAGGAGAGCGAAAAGGTAAGGAGGAAAAAGAACGAGAGGGGACAATACAAGGGAAGCCACCGTAGAGATGGCGAAGACTGGCTGAGGCGGAGGCGGTGACGGTGGCTCTCATCTCTAGGCGGAGGTTGCGACTTGTGGACGAGTGTCAGAGAGCGGACCAAAGGGGTTTGTGGTGGTGTTTCTGAAGAGTTAAAAACGTTTGTGGTAAAACTGATCTTTAACTTCTTTTTTTCTTTCATAAATGATCTTTAACTTTTTATTAAAGAACTAGTAAACATTCAAGAGATATATTTACAAAACTATCTGCTGCTGGTGGTTATTTTTAAAATTTAATATGTTTAAATATTCATAATTTTATTTTTTATTAAACTTATATTTATTAATTATAATATTTTAAATTTTTTAACAGTTTAAAATTTATTACATATAGTTAAATTAAACAGTTCAACTAAAAATCCGAATTAAACTCTTAACACCGTAGAACTATATTTGTTTAACACAATTTGCCATTGTTGTGAATCATCATATAATACATAAAGTTAATAAAAATATATATTTTCTGCGTATATTATGATTTGATTTTTTTTTAAACGGATATATATTACTCAATTAATATAAAAATGTGTATTCAATATACACATAGTAAATTTACCGTATATAGTAAGTTTTTACATTTTAAGAAGTTTAAGATATATAACTAATATATCTAAGCTTAATAAAAAGTTTAAAATTATAAATATTTAAAAGTATTAAATTTTTTAAATAACACAGACGAGTTATATTACATGACGAGTTCTATATATGATAAGATGATTTTAAATCAATAATAATAAAATTAAATATCATTAATTAATTATAAATAATGTTTGATAATATTATTATTTTACCCTTTTAGTTATAGTTTTATTATGCATTTAGGAAGAGTTTAACATAATTTCAAGGCTTTAATGTCTATTATCAAGTATTTTAGGTTTCAAGAAGGTTTTACAGGTTTTATAGCAAAAAAAACCAAAAGACAAGAAAAATACGTTTCAGGAAAGATTCAGAGCTTTATAGTACGGGAAACTTTTGAAGAACTTCTACAACTCACATTTCGACGTACTTGGTGTCTATCGAAAGCTGAGAGAGTCATCTTTCTCCTCGAAGTGGAATCAAGTCAATACATTCACTCATCAGGAAGTTATGCCCGATTTACCGAGACGTATTACAAACCGACGTAAGGAGAATCATTCAGCCAATGGACTTTTATTGAAGGCCTGACCAGCGACCACCACGGCGGCCCAGTCCAAGTCTTCACCACGTTCTAGAAGCCTCCTACGCCGCCCTTTGTCCTGCACTCAAGAAGAAAAGACGTTTCTACCCTTACAAAACCCTAAACCTAGACAAAACCTTATAAATATTCTTCTAAGCCTTAGGGTTTAGAGTGTGCATTCAAAGTGCCTTCACCAAGCAGCCAAGAGACATGACCAGAAGAACAGCCACGACCAGCAGCTCTCTCTCTCGTCCCTCTCCTTGAAGCTTTGAAGTTCACCAAACTCTTTCTCTTCTTCTTGTTCTTTTGATACACTAGTTTTCATAAGGAGAAGTCTTTACATCTTGTACTTGATTCTAAAAAGTAATCTCTAAACCTTATTTTTAGTATTTATTCTTTTATGTTTATGAGTTTATTAAACCTTGTTTTGATGATTCCCTTAAACATGCTAGAGTAGTTTTCTAGTTGGGTTTAAAGGGATAATCAAAGGGGAGAGATGATCTTAGCTTGAGTGGCAATTTTTAGGGTTTGTTAGATTTAAATTCTGTTTATTCTATGTTTTAATTCTAAGACTTTGCTTAATGCTTTAAGTTAGCCTCATGAACTAACTATGATCTAAAGTGTGTGTGATTTGCCAAAAGTTTGCACTCTTAGCATGCCTAATGATAATCTCTAGATCTAGCTTTATCTTGCAACCTAGACACTGGTGTGATGCTAAGAAGCTTAAGATCTAACCTTACCCTCTTATATATAAGATTAGCATAGAGTACATCTAGCCTAGAAGAGATCTATAACAATCAAGCTTGACCTAGCTAAACAAACCACAAACACAATCCAGCCTAACCCATCCTCAAGATCCTAAGACTCACAAATGCTAAACATGATGAACAAAGTCATAAACCCAGAACATAACGAACCTTGCATCATTAGAAAGATAAAGCAAAGATCTACAATATTGAAGAAGGAATCAAACTCGAATTCTTAATACTTTGAGAGTTATAGAACAAACAAGTATGAAGAATCTCTTGTTTTCTCCTTCATAGGAGGTACAAAATCTAAGAAATGTAAAAAGCAAAAAGCATAAATTCCCAAAAGGGTAAAAACTAGGTTTGTAGATTTTCTCTCAGGTGGCTCTCTTTGGTGGCTGCTGGTACAAGGCCCTTTTATAGAAAAAGTAGTGGAAGCCCTAAAAATGCTAAAATACAAAATAGCTAGGCGGCTCGGCCAACTCGACCTGGTGTTCGGTCGAGTGACCGGTCGAGTTGGCTTTTCTTCTGCTCCTTCCACTCGGTCGAGTCCTTCTCCGCACACGGTCGAGTGTCTGGTCGAGTGGGCGGTCGAGTGGAACTCCGGACCTTGGTTCTTCAGCACTAACTCCCTTGCTTTCTTCTCTTAATAGCTTCACTCCTCTTCGGCATTGCTTCCATGCTCCTTAGGCTCCAAAATCACCTGTTTATGCAAGAAAATATGCAAATGCAATGCAACTACATCCTAATGCATGAACAGTCCTAAAAGCTATGCAATTATGGCCAAACTAGATAGCAAATGATGCAAAAGAGGTGAAAATACTAAGGGAAAACAGGGTAAAATATATGAACATCAACACCCCCAAACTTAGTCTTTGCTTGCCCTCAAGCAAATAAACAAGACATAAGAAGGTAGGTGAGGTTTGAAAGTGGGATCTCAGCTCCTAAAACTTGCTAATAAACCAGCTAGAATCAATGTCCAAGTTACTAGTACTATGATGCAAGTTGAATGAGCTGTACTTAAAGATTTTAGACAAGCCTATCACAACCTTTACTGATTTGAGCCTTAGATGTCCACATGCATTCAAATCAACCATTTCCTTTAACATTCATTAATCAAGAACATGAATCAATCTTATGCAATGCTTAAACTCATTTGGCTTGGTAATAAAGGTTTAGAGACAATGATGGTCTCTTTTTAGAGTGGGGCTTATCAATATCAAGGTTCTCTCATAAGAAATGGATTGAACTTTAGAAGAATGATAAAGGTGAGAACACTTAGACACATACAAGAACAAAACCTTGTCTACCCAAAGGCACCCAAAGTGTTTATCCTATCAATCTAAACCCAAATTGTCCTAGTTCTACCCTTTATCTTCTTCACTTCTCTTATACCCTTTTCTCTTTTGATTTTAAAGTCTTAGGAGAGGTTTCTTATTTGATCTTTCTAGTGGGATGGGGGATTCTTACTTATTTGCTATGGTTCTCTTTTCTTCTTATTCTTAAGACATAAAAGCATTTTGCTAGACTCTTCTTTACTTTCTTTTCTTTTCTTTAACTAGAACCATCTTCAACAATTTTTTTACTTCCCATCCTTTCACTAGACTTTGATTTTACTTAAACACATTCCCCTCTTAAAGACTCTAACCTTTTCTTTCTCTTTTTCCTCTTTTCTTTTCAAAACAGCCAAGTCCCAAACCCAACAAGTTAACCACCTAGTCCTATCTAGTTTGAAAATTACAAACTAGAACTACACAAGGTCTTATTCTTGTCAGTTCAAACCTAACACTTTCTATCAAGCTCAATCCCAAAAGGCTTCACACACACAAGAATAAACATGGCTTGAAAGAAGGGTTGGTTAATGGGTAGGGGAAATTGATTCTTAATGAGGAAATCAGCTACTTGGATCAACAAGAGTGGTAAAAAGGATAAAGATGATCCAAATATGTATATGGTATCCATGAGTTTAAAGCAATGAACAAGTTGATATTTGAAAGTCAATTTTAGGTTCTTATAAGTAGGAAATGGCATCAAATCACAACATGCTTCAATTTAGACCAAATGCAATGCAGGAATTCAAGGCTTGGTTCAATCTTATGCTTCTAACTACTCAACTAGCATCAAAGTACTATTAACTTGGGCATTGATCCTAGTTTAGTGAATTTAGCAAGCTAACAAGGCAAAACTCATCATAGATCCCTAATGCAAATATTAAACAGTCCTACATGAAACATGCTAAACAAGATCCTAATATGCAATGCAAACTACATGAACACTCTTTTTTTTTATAAAGTTTTTTGCAAAAAAATTTCAAATTTTTAGGGTTTTTCTATGCCTTAGATGCAATGCAAATACTATCATAATGATGCTAAAAAATTGAAATAAGAAAACAAAACACAATTTCAAATGCTATCTCAAACCCTCCCCCAAACTTAAATCACACAGTCTTAAGAGGACTGTGGAAGAAGCTATCCACAAAACAAAACACAATATGAGATGCAATGGTATTTACAAGGAAGGTGATAGTGGTACCTCATGGATTGTGGAAGAAGCTATCCACATCGTCATTCATGCTGTCAAATGTGTAGTGGGGGTCTTGTTGTTGACTTGGAGAAGGTGATTGGGGCAACTCGACTATAGCAATCGACTGGTACTCAGTCAAGTGCTCGGTCGAGTGGGGGGTCGAGTTGGACTGCGAGTTGTAAAATTCTGACGTTGCTGCTGGTAGAACTGATGCAAGAGTGCTTGATCCATGAAATATTGGGGTGGGAAGGGAGGGTAACCTGGATATCATGGATATCCTGCTGGAGCTGGGAAGCCATAAGGAGTTCTGGGTTGGAACTCGGCCGAGTGCATCTGGGGTGCTCGGTCGAGTGGTTGCTCGAGTGAACCGGTCGAGTGCGTCGAAAATTGTTGTTCTCGGCTACTTGAACTTCTCCTCCTCTGAATTGGCTCGTGCATTGAAGCTCTAGCTGGTTCCACAGGGTTTTTAGCTCTTGAAAGTGCTCTAGTTGAGCTACACCTCTTCAAAGGGGTAGAATGGCTTGGTGATGAGTTTGCACTCTTCAGTTCAGATATCTCCCTCTTTAAGTCCTTGATGGACTTAGTCATTTTTCCCACCTTCTTCTTCAGCTTTTCAAATTTATTCTCATGCCACTTGCTCCATCTTTGTAGAAGTGTCAGCCTCTTGTTAGTCTCCCTCACTCCTCTACTATCTCTAGGGGTTGGCTCATATTCTTCAAAGTAGAATTGCTCTTCCCCATCAGCCATTTCTACATCTCCAGCTTCATCAACTCTAACTTGAGCTATCCCATCAAAAAAGAACTCATCAGCTGGCCCAAAGTCAATGTTTGCTCCATCTTGTATGGTGGTGAGCTCTTGATTGGGTAGGAAAAGCTGTCTTTTCCCAATTGTTGGAAGCTCAAAATTGAAAAGGTGATTTCCTTGATGTATCTCCTTGGCTAGTATTAAGGTAGACGTGAGATAGCTTGAATCAATCCATCTTGGCATGACCTTCTTTCCTCTAAGTGGCACCTTAGCAGCTTGTAATATTGGAGTGATGATGCCTCCAATAGTTAGGGCTCCCATTGACCCTTTGTTGTGCAGCTTGCCCACCCAACTTCTCAAATATATCATGTGGTCAATGAGCACCATTGCAAGATCATTTCCCTCTCTGCTTTCAAGGATGATGCTTCCATCTCTTGCTTGAAGAATTATGCTATTGAGTGCCACATCAATCATCTTGAGCTCACCCTCATTCACATTTCCAGTTTTCTTCCTAGCAAAGAAGGTGTTTGCTAAGGCCTTGTGGAAGTACCTTAGGACTGGGCTTCTTATCTTGGAACTCTTGGTCTTGGAGGATGAGTATGTGATGTTATCTCCAATGGTTTCCCAAACAGCATAGAGTTCTTCTCTTGGTATGACTATGCTCCTTTCACTATCAACCTCAAAGCCAAAGATATTGGCTATCTTCTTCAATGAAAGCTCATACTTCTTCCCTTTGATAGTGAAGGCAACATGACCAGGTCCAAACTCCTTATCCTTTTTTAGGTAGCAGTGCATCTTGATTGTGGCTAAAAACTCACAGCTTTCTTCTTTATACCCTTCTATGCAAAGCTCCATGAACTTGCTTAGGTTGCACTTCTCAAAAAGATATTCCACATCTTCATCAATGCCTAGCTTTTCCACGGTTTCCTTGTGTGGGTATCTGGTCCCCAAGAACTGCATCCTCAAGAAGGCTTCATAAAGCTGCCTTTGAGTTAAACCACAAGATTCTTCTTCTCCATCATCTTCTCCCTCTTCTTCTTCATCTTCTTCTTCACTCTCTTCTTCAACCTCCTCTTGTTCAACCTCAACTGCTGACATCTTCCCCTTGGCCTTGTGTCTCCTAATGTGCTCCCTAAGAGTGAACTCCATCTCTTCTTCACTCTCAGTTCGCTCAGGATCTTCCTCAGCTGACTAGTGTCTGACATTCGGAGCTCCACTCGACCACTTACTCGAACCAGCACTCGGTCGAGTGACTGCTTGAGTAGGGGGTCGAGTGCTTCCGCCAGCTTCTCCTCTTGATGCAAGATGAGCATTACGACGATCTAGGGAGCTTTCAACAGCTTTTTGAGATTTCCTTGTTAACCTTGAAGACATTTTCAAATAGAACTAAAAGGAATAGACTCAAAGCTTAAAGTTAATAGGTTAGTGACCCAAAAACCAAAAGAGCTAAGCTTTGAGCAAAAAGATGAACTTGAGAGAGAATTTAAGCTAGATTTTAATTGTTTTGAGCAAATGAGAGAGTGTGAGAAACATAGGATCAATTCAAGCTCTATTTAAAGAAGCTAAGGGGACAAGGAGACAAGGGTGGAGCGTCAATACCATTCAAATTTGAAATGGGAATCTTTGACCTGCTTTTTGCTGCCACTCGACCCCACACTCGACTGCAAGTGGTCGAGCTCCTTGACCAAAGTTTGAAATTTCAAAATTTTTCTTCTTTTTCTCCCTCCACTCGATCATTCAAGAGAAATGGGAATCGAGTGGGCCTTAGTTTCTTCACAGCTTGGTCGAGTACCTCTCGTGGGCCGGTCGAGTGGGCTTGCTAGTCTACTTCCCCAAGTCCAAATCTCTCCATACCCATCTACATTTTCATTAAAAAGCCTGCCCAACACAAACATAAAAGAAAACAAATCAAAACTACAAGGAAAATAAAGCATATGTACAATGATACCTTAGGGACTTCCTCCCTAGTGAGCTTGTTTAGAGTCACTAAGCTTGACTTTTGGTGCCTTTTCAAGCTTGGTTTAGATACCAAGGAGGTGATGAAATCCTCCCTGGCACCTCTTGATCACTGTGAAGTTAGCCCTTGATCACTTCACCCTTAACACACAAACCATATTTCTTCTTAATTTTGAGCCTTGGTCTTGCCTTCTTCAAAGACCTCTTGTTTAGCTTGACTTGGAGGTCCTTCACCAATTCAATCAACTCTTGAACTGAACCCTTAAGCCTTTCCACTGATTCTTCTTGAAGAGAGAGCTTAGCCTTTGGAGTTGCCACTTCACTTGAAACCTCATGACCACCTTTGCTTTTGATAATAAAAGGTTGATCATCAATGGTAGGCAGATTGGTTGGGTTATAGATGTCAAACTTCATGGTTATACCCTCAGCAATGTTCAATGTTACAAGACCTTCCTTGACATCTATAACAGCTCCAATTGTGGCTAAGAATGGCCTCCCTAGAATGATAGGATCTTCAGGCTCCTTATCCATCTCTAATACCACAAAATCTGTATGAATTCTTGCCTTTCCTATCTTGACTGGAATGTTTTCCAGCTTACCAACTACAACCCTGTTTGATCCATCAGCTAGACATATGTGAAGGTTGGTGGACTTGAACTCAGTGTGCCCAAGCTTTTGTGTTATAGAGTAAGGCATTATACTGATAGATGCTCCCAAGTCACATAAGCACTAGTTGTAGTGAAGATAGCTAAGTGAGCAAGGCAGATAGAATGGTCCTGGATCCTCAAGTTTAATTGGGATGATAACTCCCCCAAGCTCTTCAAGATCCTTCTCATCTTGAGCATGAGCCTTCTTCTTTGACATTTCAAGCAAAAAATCCTGATAGAGAGGATATGGATCATATTGTTCCAAGGCAGGTCCTCTTTCTTCTTCTTGGTAAGCAATGATAACCTCTTGTATGGCCATCACTTCCTCTTGTTTCTCAATCACAACCTCTTCCTTCAAAGCTTTCACTTCCTCTTGTTGCAAGGCCATCATTTCTTTTCTCTTAATGATTTCCCTTAGTTCCTTCAGCTTCTGTGCCTTGAAACGTCCTGGGAATGGTAGAGGTGGTTTGTAAGCAGGAGGAATGTACTTGGCAGGCTTAACAGCTTCAGACTCTTCAACTCGATCGACCACTCGAGCTGACACTCGGTCGAGTGCTGGCTCGAGCACATGGTCGAGTGCAATATCGGATTCAGTCTGCTTTGCACAATCTTCACTCTGAACTTCAAGAAATGACCAATCCTCCCCATCTTGAACTTCACTGTCCTCAGTGACTTCTTCTTCATAGATATGAATGGCCTTAGCAGTGAACTCCCTTGGGTTTTGAACAGCTTTTCCAGGGAGTTGAGTAGGCTTAGGAGCTGAAGTAGAAGCAAGGTTGCTCTCCATATACTTCACTCTAGAGTTGAGACCTTCAAACTTCATGTTAAGATCATTATACTGGGATGTGAGCCTTTGGTTCAACTCAGCAAACTGTTTGGCTTCCTCAATCTTTCCATTGGCCTGCCCAATCAACATTTGCTGCTCATTGCTCTTAAGTCTTGTTCCTGGCCTTGGTTAGTCTGAAACCCTGGAGGGGGACACAATTGGGGCTGGAACACTTGATGTTGTTCTTGGGTGCATAGTTGTTTTGCTGTTGAGGCTGTTGAGGTGGATAGACTTGATCTTGGGGATTTGCTACATTGGTGCTTCTATAGGAGAGGTTCTTGTTCTTGAACCCTCCTCCTTGGTTGTAGCCTTTGAATCCTCCCTGGTTTTGCATATAACAAAGCTCAGCAAACTCTCTCTCCCCCTCTTGAACTTGAACCTCTTCTTCACCAATGAAATGAATGGCCTTTTGTTAGCTTAGTAGGATCTGTTGGGATTTATGAGACAAAGCTCACAAGAGAGGGTAGACAAACACTTGGTGAATGAATCCCCCTTTACCCACAACAACTAACTCATTCTCAAGGAGGAGGAGAGAACATCAACTTGTGATGAACTCCCCATAATCTAGACATTGTAAGAAGTAAATAAGAAGAGTTTAGGTGAGGATTAAGAAGAGAATTAGGCTGCCATAAGGGCAGCCCCTAACCGCTAATCACCCTAAACCTCTACATTGTGAATATTAACCAGAACACATGTAAAGGAAGAAAACGGTTTTGTATTGATTGAATTGTATATCTTACATAAGAGAGAAATTACATTAATATAGAGGAAGAGGGTCATATGACCGTTAGACACAAAGAGAGAAGGAGAAGGTGGTAGGGACACTCCCAATTCAACTTGGTGAAAGCGACTCCTCTTCTTTCACCAAACACACACGTGATTCTCTCCTTCCTTCCTTCCTTGCTCGATTTCCTTTCTTTCTTCATGGGCCTCTCTCTCTTGTAAGGCCTCGTTTTCTTCCTCCTAAGCCACTCAAACTCGGCCTTTCCCACACATGGACCGAGAGCAGCCCTAAGGACACGACCGTACGGACACAAGAATGACCGTCCGTACGGACACTAGTTTGGCACATCTCTTATGTGCCTTTATGGGCTTTTATGGCCCTTATGGCCATCCTTCTTGTGCTCACGGCCTTACTGGCCGCTCCCACACCATTCATGGCCTTACCGGCCACACTTGTTGATGCAGCTCGGCCTCACCACTCCTTGAGCTCACCGGCCTCACTCTCTCTTCTCCTTCATATAGACTAATAGGATCTTGTCAAGCTTCTCATTGACCATCTTCAAATCATTCTTGTACTTGTCCTCTTGATCAGTGGAGGTGGACCTTACTGTTCTGTCATAGTCCTCATTGTAGTTTCCATCTGACTGAGCAAGATTTTCAACCAATTCCCAGCCTTCTTCCACATTCTTGTTGAGGAAGTTACCATTTGAGGCTGTATCAAGAAGCATTCTGATTTTGGGGAGAACTCCTCTATACAAAGTACTTAGTAGGGACTCATTGCTGAAGCCATGGTGAGGACACTCAGTCTGGAATCCTTTAAACCTCTCCCAAGCTTCACAAAAGCTCTCATTATTCCTTTGAGCAAACCCAGAAATTTCATTCCTCAATCTAGCAGTTCTAGCATTGGAGAAGAACTTAGCCAAGAAAGCCTTCTTGCAAGCATCCCATGTGGTGATTGCTCCAGTTGGAAGTGTCTTCTCCCATAAATGAGCTTTGTCTTCAAGTGAGAAAGGGAACAGCCTAAGCTTGAAGCCATCTTCACTCACACCATTGATCTTGGTGAGACCACATATCCTATCAAACTCATCAAGGTGGTCTAGGGGGTCTTCCATTGGCAACCCATGGAACTTGTTGGCTTGAATCATAGAGATCAATCCACTTTTGATCTCACAATTGTTGTTTGCTATTGTGGGAGGCACAATACCAGCTCTTTGGTTATGTGTGTTTGGTGCATCTCCAGCACCAATGTTTCTTGCCCTTGAAGCTTGTTGATCTTGTTGCTCCATTAGCACTTGTTGTTCTTGTTCCTGATAGATTCTTGTTCTCTACTGTCTCAGGTCCCTTGGTGGTCGGTTGATGTGATCAAGGAGTCTCTGAAGATTGTGATGACCCTTTGACCTTGTTTGCATCAACAGGCGCGAGTACAGACTCGGACAGGCACTCTGTTGAGCGCAGGCTCGAGTGGGTGGTCGAGTCGACTGGGAAGTGATGTCTATTTGTATCCGGCTTCTGACTCGATCGGGTGCTCGATCACTCACTCGGTCGAGTGGTGCTCGAGTTAATGGTCGAGCTAGTACCTGAAACTCAATCACAGACAAGTAGTAGATGAATCGAGATCAGTAGCGAACAAGTGGATAAACGAACTTAATCTTAGACTTCTATTGATCCTAATTGTCACAAAATACACTCAAATGGGCAACGGCGCCAAATTGAAACAATCTTTTTGTGGTGGTGGAATGATGAATGAAGTATGATGTGATGATGATGAACAGGTGGAATGCAAGGTGTTTCAGTTACCCTTATGCTGTTGTAGTATAAGAGATGTCAATCCAAAATGAGTGTATGCAAGCAATCAGGATATGAATATTTGTCTAAGTCAAGCCAAATATGTAGGATGTTTGTCACTAACAACCTAATGATGAATGTAAAATGCAGAAAGTAAAAGCAACTAGAACAGGATACTAAATGCAAAGAGAACAGACTATCAAAGCTATGATTATGACAATGATGAAACTAGAACAGAAATCAAAACTATAGTAATGCAAGTAATGAACTAATGCAAGGCAAGTAATGAACAGGAAACTAAATGAATGCAACAGAAATGCAACTAAAATGAAACATGAATTGAAACAGGACAAACACAAAGCATAAACAAGAATTCTGGGGATGAGCTCGAGCAAGCACTCGATCGAGTGTTGATCGAGTACAGGGTCGAGTCAGACAAATGCGTGAAACAGAGCAATGCAAACAAAACAGAGCAAGACAAAAACAAATCAAACAACAAACAAACATCAGGATTAAGGCTAAGAAATCAATAGACAAGGAAGGTCTTGAGGAGGGATTCATGGGCTGGACTAATGATTGTGGTCATCTAACTTGGTCAACAAATCTCAAACAACTTGAGCTAATCTCTAGACAATGATCTCCTAGAACATGTTAATCCACTCTCTTGGCAAAAACAATCAAGCTCATATATTTCTAGACTTGTTCTCACATAGCAAAGAACTTATACAAGCAAGCATTAAGCAACAGATCATTTATGTCAAAAATCAAACAAGACATCTAATCTCTTAGCATGCCTAATGATAATCTCTAGATCTAGCCTTATCTTGCAACCTAGACATTGGTGTGATGCTAAGAAGCTTAAGATCTAACCTTACCCTCTCAGATATAAGATTAGCATAGAGTACATCTAACCTAGAAGAGATCTATAACAATCATGCTTGACCTAGCTAAACAAACCACAAACACAATCCAGCCTAACCCATCCTCAAGATCCTAAGCAAACTACTCACAAATGCTAAACATGATGAGCAAAGTCATAAACCCAGAAAATAACGAAACTTGCATCATTAGAAAGATAAAGCAAAGATCTACAATTTTGAAGAAGGAATCATACTCGAATTCTTAATACTTTGAGAGTTATAGAACAAACAAGTATGAAGAATCTCTTGTTTTCTCCTTCATAGGAGGTACAAAATCTAAGAAATGTAAAAAGCAAAAAGCATAAATTCCCAAAAGGGTAAAAACTAGGTTTGTAGATTTTCTCTCAGGTGGCTCTCTTTGGTGGCTGCTGGTACAAGGCCCTTTTATAGAAAAAGTAGTGGAAGCCCTAAAAATGCTAAAAGACAAAATAGCTAGGCGGCTCGGCCAACTCGACCTGGTGCTCGGTTGAGTGACCGGTCGAGTTGGGTTTTCTTCTGCTCCTTCCACTCGGTCGAGTCCTTCTCCGCACACGGTCGAGTGGGCGGTCGAGTGGAACTCCGGACCTTGGTTCTTCAGCTCTAACTCCCTTGCTTTCTTCTCTTAATAGCTTCACTCCTCTTCAGCATTGCTTCCATGCTCCTTAGGCTCCAAAATCACCTGTTTATGCAAGAAAATATGCAAATGCAATGCAACTACATCCTAATGCATGAACAGTCCTAAAAGCTATGCAATTATGGCCAAACTAGATAGCAAATGATGCAAAAGTGGTGAAAATACTAAGGGAAAACAGGGTAAAAGATATGAATATCACTTTGGAACATAAAGATTTGCGAATACTACACAAAGTGGAGAGCCCTAACCGATTCCTCATCACTTGTTCTATCAATGGTGTTAAATTCAAAGATGCATTATGTTATTCCGGTTCATGTATCAACATCATGTCAACCGATGTTGCTAGGAAGATTGGCTTGAGACACTTACAACCATCGAACATACGCATAGGACTAGCCAACTTCTCGTTCATAGTTCCCGAAGGAATGGTCCGAGACATTCATGTGCAAGTTGGAATTTGCAATGTTCCGACCGATTTTCAAGTTATCAATGCTGAGAAAGGGAGGTTTACACCACTTATCCTTGGAGGAGCATTCCTAGCCACAGCTGGAGCCGTCATGGACTGGCCTAACCGAAAAATGACTCTCACCAACATCAATGGAGAAATTTTCTATGAAGCTAAACCATTCAACCCGCCAACTCGAAGATGTAGAGAAGAAGATTATGCAAGAGAGCCACGTGATGCCTACATTGGAGAAAAATCCAAGAGAGCTTGTCTAAGGACAACTGACTCTCCTCACCCTTCTTGAGAAAGCAAGCTAACATCGAGCCAACAACGTTAAACAAGCGCGCTTCTTGGGAGGCAACCCATGTCTAGTAAGTTTTTATTTTTAGGATTTATTTTCTTTTATTTTTAATATTTTTGCATTTTAGTTTCAGGTTTTCATAAAAAAAAACACAAAAAAAAGAAAATAGAAAAGCCAAAATGAAGGAAGAAGAAGGACCATGGATTGGCAATGCACACTATGTCTAGTGGCAAGTACCACCTACTGACCGGCCATGTTCACCGTGACTGACGTACGCCGAAGGCAACAGATCAATCACAACCCTTATGTGATCGATGCCGAGAGTCCCCACCAGCCATACAAACCGTAGCCAATGCCATTTCTTACGTACCGCGTCCGCGTACTATGCCCTATGTACCATGTACCATGTACTATGCACTATGTACCATGTACCATGTATCATGTCCGACATACCACGTACCATGTACTGAGTACCACGTACCATGTACTACGTACCATGTACCACGCCCCACCGTACCAGCTGCTATGTCCACGACCGTTCATCCGTGTACCGCGAGACAAATCTGAACCACCACCATCCTACCACCAACCATCACCATTCTTTTACTTAGGTATGTTTTTCTTATTTTTATTTTATCATTATTATTGATGGTTTTAGGTTTTTGTTTCAAGGAAGATGCATTTAGAGATATATCAAACACAATTTGAATGAACTTAGCCTAGTTCATACTCGATGTCAAGCAACCAAAGGAAGTACAAACGGTTAGTCACCACAATTTCATTCCACAGCCGAATTCTAAGACAATTTTTGGGCAACCATAAATGTCTTAGAGTCGACACAACATCATTCCATCAAGGTGACATTGTTCTTAAACCCTGCACTTTTCCTTATGATTTTTAATCCTTAACTCTTTCCTTTTTCCCACCGAGGACGGTGTGGTCTGGGGGAAGGATGTTCCATCCTATACTAATGATACTTTCTATTTTGTTGACTTGAGACCTTTTTCCACTTTTTACATCAATAATTTTGACATTTTTTTATCGAGTCACATTTATTTTTATTGAGTCAAAACTAGTAGGGGATTATGATCTTATTCTAACGGTTTATTTGATTTGGATTAACACTCTTATGACTCTTGATTATGTTTGACAACAGTACCAAAGTTTGGAAAGACTGTGAGCCAACTCAACAATCCCCAAAGTCCCTATTCAATGGATATTCGGATGATCTAACGTTGTCTCTAAATTTTATAGGACCTAAACCGGACTTAATTATCAAGCCCTGGGAATTGGTATACATTGGACTAGATCTCTACATTCAAGCCACACAAGATATTGCACTTCTTCAATAGTATGTTCCCCTCTCTCTTCCCTTCAATACTCTAAAAAAAAAGAAAAAAAAAGAGAGCGAATAAAAGATGAGATGATTTTGATCAGTTTAGAGCGGTAGGTAAATTACCTGTGACCTCATTATTCTACTCTTGAGTCAAATGATCACACAAAGCTTGGAAGCGAGGGGTAGGTAAATTACCGATGACCCCATTATTCGCCTACACCTTTGATTAAAAAAAAAGGAAGAAGTGAGAAAAGGGAGAGGAAAGGAATCATACGAAGAAAGTCTTGGCTTGAAGAGAGTCTACAAGCCATTGATCGATTTTCCCTTGGTACGATTTCACTTTTTATTATTGCTTTAATTTATGTAAAGAGATGACAATAGAGATTCTGGAGACTCTAAAGAATTGTGGGATCAAGGAGCGTTGATGATTCTCATGGTGGATTACAAATGGAAGCTCCTAATGTCAAGGCGAAGAAGAGTGCAAAGACAATATCCCTAAAGATAAGTGAATTCCCATTATTTTCAAACCTCTTTTCCATGATTTACTTTGATTGTTTGCTTGGCGGAGTTGATAACATCATTATTTTACCCATTTCAGCTATAGTTTTAGTATGCATTTAGGAACATTTTAGTATGATTTCAAGGCTTTAATGTCTATTATCAAGTATTTTAGGTTTCAAGAAGGTTTTACAGGTTTTATAGTTAAAAAGACCAAAAGACAAGGAAAATACGTTTCATGAAAGACTGAGAGCTTTATAGTACGGGCAACTTTTGAAGAACTTCTACAACTCACATTTCGACGTACTTGGTGTCTATAGAAATCTGAGAGAGTCATCTTTCTCCTCGAAGTGGAATCAAGTCCATTCATTCACTCATCAGGAAGTTATGCCCGATTTACCGATACGTGTTACAAACCGACGTAAGGAGAACCATTCAGCCAATGGGATTTTATTGAAGGCCTGAACAGCGACCACCAAGGAGGCCCAGTCCAAGTCTTCACCACGTTCTAGAAGCCTCCTACGCCGCCCTTTGTCCTGCACTCAAGAAGAAAAGACGTTTCTACTCTTACAAAACCCTAAACCTAGACAAAACCCTATAAATACTCTTCTAATCCCTAGGGTTTAGAGTGTGCCTTCAAAGTGACTTCACCAAGCAGCCAAGAGACACGACCAGAAGAACAGCCACGACCAGCAGCTCTCTCTCTTGTCCCTCTCCTTGAAGCTTTGATGTTCACCAAACTCTTTCTCTTCCTCTTGTTCTTTTGATACACTAGTTTTCATAAGGAGAAGTCTTTACATCTTATACTTGATTCTAAGAAGTAATCTCTAAACCTTATTCTTATTATTTATTCTTTTATATTTATGAGTTTATTAAACCTTGCTTTGATGATTTCCTTAAACATGCTAGAGTAGTTTTCTAGTTGGGTTTAAAGGGATAATCAAAAGGGGGAGATGATCTTAGTTTAGGTGGCAAGTTTTAGGGTTTGTTAGATTTAAATTCTGTTTATTCTATGTTTTAATTCTAAGTCTTTGCTTAATGCTTTAAGTTAGCTTCATGAACTAACTATGATGTAAAGTGTGTGTGCTTTGCCAAAAGTTTGCACGTGTGCTTGACCTAGCTTAGATGTGTGAGGAGTCATAGGAAGCACATACCCCTTACCTATGGAATTTCATGGATTAGAATCAAACCTGTTTTAAATGCTTTGATCTATGCGTCGTTGTCTGCGACAGTTGAGTCTCAGAGTATAGTGATCTTAGACGGTTAGCTTGTGAACTATAATTTAACGGTTGATTCGTGTTTCGTAGTCCAAGTTTTAGATAAATAAACCAATCCTAAACTTTCCTAGATAGATAGATCATTGAACCCCTGCGATTTCCCTTGATGCCCAACGCTTGTTTTATTTATTTACTTGCATTTTTATTTATGTTTATTGCTTACTACGATCGTGACAACCAAAACCCCATTTTTATTGAGTCCTAGCCTTACTTACTTCGGACGGATTTCGTTAAACAACAACTCTCTTTCTCTCTCTCGGATCGATCCTTAAATACTACTACCGATTAGCTGTGCAATTTCAGCAGTTATGTGGTCTTTTAAGGTAAAAGATTTTGAAGTGAAAAATCACACACATCAATGTTCAAAATGTTTATATAGATATATATGCATATTCAAAATATTTTAATTGTGTTTGATTACAAGATTAGTAGAGAAAGTTAATTAAAGCTGTTTGGATATGGATTTAAACAATTAATGGCATTCAATACTAATAGTTTCCATAACATATTTAATTCTCAAAACACTCTGCAATAATACTAGAATAGATAAAATTCATAATGTTGTAAAAAAAAAGAAGATAAAGTTCATAATATTTATTACTAATCGAGTTATCCATCTGCGTCCAAATTTGTGCCTACGTTAGGCAATATGAAGCCTTCGCCTCCGGCCCCATCTTTAGAAAAACATTCAATAACCTATTAGATTACTTTTAGTGTAATTCTAAGAGAATATCTTACTTCACGGGGGCACGAGATAGGTTGTCCCGGGGTGAAACCTCGGACAGGGAATTTACAGTCAAATCTGCATATTCCATGTTGGTTGCAGATCCTTCTTTTAAGCAGAGTATGGCAAGGTTTTATCACCGTGTATGTCGTGTTGTTGCGCCAGAGAGGGTTAAGGTTTTCCTCTGGCTGGTTGCTAATCAAGTAACTATGACCAATTCAGAGAGGTATCGTCGTCATCTGAGTAATACGAGTGTTTGTCATATATGTAATGGGGGTGAAGAGACCATAATGCATGTGCTGAGAGATTGTCCTTCTGTTGGTGGCCGTTGGATGCGTGTTGTATCCAGTCGGATAAGGCAAGCTTTCTTCAAAGGTTCGGTACTTGAATGGTTGTATGCAAATTTGAGATTTGATGATGGATCAGCAGAGGGTGCTTGGTCAATGTTGTTTGCCATGGGATTGTGGTGGAGTTGGAAATGGCGGGGTGGGTCTATCTTCAGGGAGGTTAGTCGCTGTCGAGATAAAGTGTTTGTGAGAGGTTTAGCTTAAGATGTTCGTAAAGCGCATATGTTGGCTCGTGATGGAGTTGGGAAACCTTCGCGTGTTGAACGAATGATAGCTTGGAAACCTCCTGGGCAGGAATAGATGAAACTAAACACGGACGGGGCGTCACATGACAATCCGAGGTTGGCTACAACAAGTGGTATGATAAGAGACTTTACAGGGTGTTGGCGTGGTGGATTTGTACTAAATATTGGGATATGCTTGGCCCTATTAGTAGAATTATGGGGTGTCTACTTCGGTTTATATATAGCTTGGGGGAAGAACATTCAGAAGCTGGAGTTGGAGGTGGACTCGGAGTTAGTATTCAGGTTTCTATTGACATGGGTTAGTGATTCTCATCCTTTGTCATTTCTGGTATGCTTGTGCCATGACTTTTTTTTATCAAGGGATTGGTTAATTAGTCCGGATTTCGTCTGGCTGATAGGTTAACTAACTATGCGTTTTCAATTGTTGGATTCTATTCCAAATGTTGTAAAAAGGATACTTGGGGATGATGTTCGAGAAACTGCATTTCCAAGGCATATTCTCTGTAATATCTTTTCTTTATTGTTGTAATAATATAGGGAGATCTTTTCTCCCTGTGCACTACCAAAAAAAAGAGAGAACATTTTATTATCTCTATATTAGTAAAAGAGAAGTACAAAATGTTTCCGAATCGGGTCAATAAACAAAAGTTAACTGAAATTGAATTCATCGGATTCGGGTTGTTAATATCCGAAATCTACAAATGGATACTTCTGATATCGTTTCATGAATCTTATAAAAAAATAAAGAGGGTCGGGTGTATACTTACAGATTACAGTTCCTATAATTTAGGAAACAATCAAAATTAATGGGATATTAATCATAAATCCAAGCTTTACTGTCAAAGATATCATATCTTTACCAAATATATTTTCAGTAAATTGATCCTAATTTTTAGTCTTCTAATTGATTTCGAAAACAGAAATCGCATAATCATCCTTTTTAAACTAACAAAATCCACGAAGGTTAACTTTCTAAAATTTTATTACCGAATTAATTATCAAATCAATTATGAGATATATTATGAGAATATACTCTTAATTATAAATACGCATTTGTCATACAGCTTTCGTGAAATTGTTTCTGGTTTTTGAGTTTGAAATTCTTAGTGGGGGTTATTGGTTTAAGATTTGAATAGAGTTTTAAAGATTTTAAATGTTATGTAGAATCTGTTGTTATTAGATCAAGATTTTGTTAAACTCTGTTAAAGTTTAGTGTTATTAGTTTGTGATTTGTAAAAAGTCATTTAAAATCATAAGAAATATGAGTTATTGAATTCAGACTTTTATAAAGCCATTAAAAGTTTTGTGTTATTCAATTAAAACAAAAGAATCTAGGATTGTTAATGAGTTCAATTATTATGTTATTGGTTCATGATTTTAAACATTTTCTTTACAAAATAAAGTCATGGAAAGTATCATAAAAATACAGGGATTGTTTGGAAGACTTTACAAGATTTTATAAAACTAATCAACAAAAATCTCTAGCAATCTTTAACAATCTTTCACTTATTCATTTTTAATGATTTTGTTGAACTCTTCAAAAATCTTCATAAATCTCAAACCAATACCACCCCCTTAGGCTCCTACTGGTAACCCATTGAGGAATAAAAAGAATGAGGAAGAACAGGAATAAAATGGAACAAAAAGAAAAGAATCTATACTATTAAAAGGGAAGCATTATTTACAAGGCAAAATGAATCATGAAATATATGACATAAAATGACCTTGAATAAATTAAAAAGCATACAATACAAAAGGGACATTAAAGTAAATTTGATAATAAAAAATGCACGGATCCTATATGCTCTGGATTAA
This sequence comes from Camelina hispida, assembly GCA_023657505.1. NCBI lineage: Eukaryota > Viridiplantae > Streptophyta > Magnoliopsida > Brassicales > Brassicaceae > Camelina > Camelina hispida. Next base: position 24,890,746 of record CP094633.1, read on the forward strand.
TTATGTTCGGATCATGTATTAACTGTTCAGAACTGTTTTTCATACTCCCGTATCCAAACAGAATCGAAACAAGCATCTGCAATAAAATTCAAAAAAGGTAAGTAGTTTTGCGTAAACAATTTAAGGAAACAATAATTTTGATATTTATGTATATCTTTAATTTGGGCAATTAGTTTCAAAATTGTATAGATGTAAACTTATTTAATTTGATTTTATATTTTGAGATATATCCGGAAACAAGAAATTATGATGTTACCTAATATACAAAATCATCTAAATGTTAATAGAAATAATTTAAATCGGTATCTATTAAAATCGAGCAATTAAATACAAAATTGTATATATGTATAAAAATATAATTTGGTTATATATTGTGAGATATTTGTAAACAATATTTACGATTTTATATTATGATTTCAAACATATGTATTACATATATACAGTATGTTTAAATCTTGGATACTGAATTAAGATATACATACGTTTGAAACTACTTATAACTTATCATTTTATCAATGCATAAATGTGCGGATCTGAAAACATGTTACAACTAAAGTAAAACAATAGTATTTTAAATATGTTTTTTTTTCAGCTTATCTAGCATAAGCATGTACAAAACAATAGATAAAAGAATGTTAACTGACACGGCATGTATGTGTGATTCTATTAACTGAATGTTTCAAAGAAATTATTTTTCTTCATCAAATACTTTATTTTGTTTTGAATCAAACTATTACGTGTTTATGTGCTAAATATGTAGGAACATGATTTTGAGGAAATGAGAAAAGAATAATGGGACGGAAACGGGATGGAAGGAGGAATAAGATGAGATTAAAAATTTTCAAAAATCAAAATCCAAGATCATGTTAGAATTAAAATAAATTAATGCTTACAATATATTATGTAACATATTTTTCAATTTATCTAACACAAAAATGTCAAAAAAATATTCAAAAGAAAAAGAAAAAACATTAAACTATGTTCTATAATAGATAAAAAAAAAAAAAAAAAAAAAAAAAAAAAAAAAAATCAACCATAGTTATGAGACATATACAGGACATGATGGATTTTATGTCCTAAATTAGACATACCATCTTTCTGTTACTATTTTTTAATATAATTGTTTTTACTGATAATAAAAACAAATTTGATCATTTTTTTGGTTAAACCGAATTAAAAATAAATCAAATACTAAACTGATACAAAAAAAAGTTTGGATTATGAATGTTAATAACATTTATTAAAAATATGTTTACAAACATAATCTGCATGTACGTAATAAATTATAAATGTGTTAGTAAATTTAGTTTTTAAAATCAACCCCGCACGTATGTGCGGGTCCGAATCTAGTAAAAAATAAAAAAGGAATGAAAAGGAATAGGTGCAGAGAAAAAACATAACAAATGGTCTGGTAAATGGTAACCAGAAAAACAGAACAAGCAATAACATATAAAAAAATATTAAAAGAAAAATAAAAATAATTTTTTTAATCAAAAACAAGCATCTTCAACCCATCAAAACCAACGTACGAACATGAATACATGAACATGAACATGAATTGTTTGAACTTTCGGTAACCACTACAAATCTTGATCTTGATCGACATCATGTTGACCATATATCTGGTCCAACAAATCTTTGAAGGGCAAAGGCTTGTTCTTCAAAACCCGAACAAATTTTCCTTTATTTTCAAATTCCTGTCAATGATTCAAAACATATTAGAATAATTTTTTCTATTCATATAAAAATATTATAAATGATAACAAAGAGACTTACAGCAATTCGATCATTCCACCAAGATGTTGTCATAATTATTTGTCCAGTAGACGGATCAACAGCAACACCCGTGCGTTCCATCAGTTGCCTATTAATTTGCCAAAGCTTATGCAAGTACTCGATTTTGCTCTTTATCTCACCATCCCAAACAAGCTTCTCACCGGTCAACTCAAATAATTTGTTTTCTACTCTTTTTCTACCAGCAACATTTGGCATTCTACTAGAATGGTCATTTGATTTTAGCTCCATAATGACCAATTCAAGCATAATTTGACAATGCCTTTCCTTCCACACATACTATAATATATACATATTATAATAATCAATATTTTGTTTAAATACAGTATTACAGTTCATCCTATATGCATTGAAATTTAATAAATAAGTATATACAAAACATATATACCTTTTCTTCGGTGTCAATCCCTGATGCAGTGCCAGTGGTCGATTTGCCTTTGTTTCTCGAAAGACCTCCATGCCGTGATGATCCATCAGTCTCTCGTGAACTTGCCATAATCCAAGTATTTTCTAAAGATCAAAATCAAATACATAAATTAACAAAACCAAACACAAGATTGTAAGCAAAACATTAAAAAAAGAATCCTATGCTATAAAATACTGTATGATTTTTTTTTCACCTTTACGTCTATGAATCGTAGGGATTTTTTTTCCTATGGTCGATGGCTTCTTGTGCTGAAGACTATTTATAGTTGTATTTTATAAGACTTAAATTATTAAATAATTCATGAGATAATTATGAGATAGATCAAGATGAGTTTGAATTTGATATTGGATATGTACGAATTGTTTATGATAAGTTGTGAAACTAGTTGAATCAAAGATAGAGGAATTGTTTAGAAGAGTTTTGACGTTATCATGTACCTTTTATAGTTAGGTTTAATTTGATCGTTGTCATCAACGGTGTTTTACAATTTATTAGACTTTTGCATGAATTTTTTTTTATAAATAATAATTTTTTTATTTTCCTATTTGTTCCACATCAAAATTGGAGAGGAACAGATTTCTTCAGTGATTCCTAAAAAAAAAAGGAACGTATAGGAATAGTGTGGGATCCATGTTTCAGAATTTGGAAAATGTGTTACTTGTAAATGGTAACAAAAATAAAGAACAAGGAGGAACAACACATTCCTATCCATTCTTTTCCTAAAAACTGGTCACCAGTTGGAGCCTTAGTTTAACTCATGAATGTCTTTGCTTATAGTGTTTTAGTGATTAAGGTTCGTAAGTTTTTGTTGGAGTCTTGGAGAGCACCACCACGATGACAATGGTGTGTTGTTGGCGATGATGCTCATGGTAGAAGATTAAATCGGAGCAGCTTAACAAGGGTTATATAATCTACTCAATTTCAAAGCAGATTTATATCAAATGATTTATTGTCAATTGATTTTAAAATTGTTTTCTTTATTTTTTTTTAATGATTTGTTAATTAGGATTCAAGAGGTTTTAGATGCTTCTGAATATGCACAAAAGAGATGACCTGATTCTAGCATTGGAAAGCATCTTGGAAGGGACACGTCTTCCTCGCGGGTCAGTATGCCTTTGATTCAATTAGTCTCTTTGTAGAACAATCACTAATCTCCAGAATTTTATATTTTTGTTGATTAGTTCTAGAAAATCTGTTTAAGATCGTTCACTGTTTTTATTTACCAATCTCACACAATTACGAAAATGTGACACAGATAAATCAAATTGTTGCTTTAAAGGTTCTTTTCAAAAGCCAGCTTCAACAATCATAAGTCCAACTTCTTCTCAGGAGAGAAGTAGAGATAAAGTCTCTCATCTTCAACATGAAGAATCTACAGCGTTATCTCTACAAGTTCAATGTTTTTTTTCTTTTTCATTGACTAATAAAATTATCCAAGCTCTTGGCCATAACACACTTCCTTTAGTATGCTTCTAAAGTGATAAAAACTTAAGAAATGCAGATATATCAACGAGAGACGACGACTTGCAACAAAATGTATAAGTGTAACTGCTTAAATAATTTGTAAAACAATCTGATCTTTATGATCTTTGGTTTTTGTTTGTGAAGATTATAAGATTGGTTGTGGTAGATTAGCCAAGAAATTTTAAATCTTCATGTGGTAATAAAGTTTTATATTTTGGATTCTCTTATGCAGGTACAGTTGTATTAATGTGACTTCACATTTGGGTTCGGTGGTTCTGTTCCACAAAGGTGCATCACTATTGAACTGCAAAAATATGGAGAAGATTTGAGAAAGTTTCAATACAACACTCTCAACATAATAAAGTTCCTGAGCTAAAAAAAATTGGCCTTTTCCCCTATGTATTTTTGGTGAAAAAAAATTTTGGACCCTATATTGTTAACCAAAAAAAACCAAAATAATGAAAAGACCCGGTGCTATGGCACACTCTAGAAGAGAAGCAGATAAGTAGAGAATACGTGAAGGTGAGTTGAAGACAGAATTCCATGTAAAAGAGACATTTGTTCTCATGATGTATGCATTATGCAATACTTTGAGAAGTATATTAAAAATATATCTCAAACTTAATTATTTGCAAAATATTTACATGTATTTATTTTTATACATTAATATCATTTACACATTTTTTTTATTCTTTTTTACTCCAAATTTACGATAATTTTTTGTTTTTCATATATTTTATTGTATGAAAACTCCATATATTATCATTCTTTATTTGCTTATTTCTCTTCCACTATTTCACCATAATTATCCGTACTATAGTGAAATAAAATATAATATATATATTTCAATACGTAAATTATAATATCTTTTAAGTTGTTATAAATTGTATGTATTTGTAAACATTCCCCGCGCTGTAACGCGGGTGCGATCCTAGTAGAAATGTAAAGGGGCATTTGCACATGTGATATTTGAATAAATTGAATAAACACTTTGATACTTATTTTTCTTCCTTAACTTTTAAACGTGTTGTTTTATAAACTGAGTTACTAATTTTTTTTGTTTGAAATTAGTAATTTTTTTTAGTAATAAAAAAGGAAAATATTGAACTAAATTCAGGAGGGTGTATTCAACTTGACATTTGTGTAAAATTTACAAATCATATGTTATTCAATCATTGATTTTAAAAAGTTCATTAAAATTCACTGTTATTAAACTGATGATTTAAAAATCTACTTTATAATCCATTGTTATTTAAAACAGTTTGTGGATTTAGATTTTAATAAGTTTTCGGGATTTTATAGGATTTATTTAGTTAAAAATACAGAAATCCAAATCTCATGGTTTCAGGTGGGATTTGAAAGAATTTTGCTATAAATCATATCAACTTCCCTAAAATCTATCAAAATTCCAAATTTCCTAAATCCCATAAAATTTTCCAAAATCATGGTTTCAATACCCCCCCCCCCCTCAATTTGGTGATACAAAGTCACTTAATAACTCAAATTAGTTTATGTCCATTACTCAATTTAACTTAATGATAATTCAAGTAACCAATCAAAACCTATATTAAATATAGGTTCTAAAATATGTATATAGTTGATGTTTTGAAATATTGATTTTGATTTTTTAAAAAAAATCTTAAATATAAAATGAAAATTATGTTTCAAAAATAAGATTTTACTTAAGGTGGTAAAGCCAACTAGGATGACAGAATTGCGTCCGATTAGCCTATGTAATGTGGGATATAAAATCATTTCAAAAATACTGTGCCAGCGGCTTAAGAGAGTTTTACCGGGCCATATTACTGAGACCCAATCGGCTTTTGTTCCTGGCCGATTGATCTCAGATAATATCCTTATTGCACAAGAGATGTTTCACGGTTTACGTACCAACCCGTCTTGTAAAGGAAAATTTATGGCAATAAAAACAGATATGAGTAAGGCTTATGATTCGGGTTGAGTGGGACTTTCTTGCGGCTTTGTTACATAAAATGGGATTTGCAGAGGTATGGGTGTCGTGGATAATGTTTTGTGTCACTTCGGTTGAGTATAGAGTTCTTCTTAATGGCCAGCCCTATGGCTTGATCATTCCTCAGAGGGGGTTACGGCAGGGGGATCCTTTATCTCCTTATTTGTTCATTTTATGTACAGAGGTTTTAATTGTAAATATAAGGAAGGCAGAAACAAACAAGCATATTACTGGGATAAAAGTGGCAAATAAATGCCCACCTATTACGCATTTGTTGTTTGCAGATGATAGCCTGTTTTTTTGTAAGGCGGATAGGGAACAATGTCGGGTTATTTTAGATATCCTAAAACAGTATGAATCTACTTCGGGGCAACAAATAAATTTTGCCAAATCCTCGGTTCAGTTTGGTCATAAGATTGATGACACAAAGAAGTCGGAATTACAAGATGTCCTTGGGATCACAACCTTGGGCGGTATGGGGTCATATCTAGGTTGACCTGAAAGCTTGGGTGGGGCAAAACCAAAGTTTTTTCCTTTGTTCGTGAACGACTTCAGAGTCGAACGAATGGTTGGACGGCAAATTTGCTTTCGAAAGGGGGGAAAGAGGTAATGATTAAATCTATGGCTACTGCTATGGCGTCTGATTGATGCTCCGGACTCACTGTTTGCCAGGGTTTTCAAAAGTAGGTACTATAGGAATACGCATCCTTTGGATCCTATTAGGTCTTACTCCCCATCGTACGGATGGAGAAGTATATGCTCTACTCGCTCTCTGGTTAATAAAGGACTTACCATTGGGAGGAAATCAAAGGGGAGACCCTTTCAGTTGGCATTTCACGAAATCAGGGCGGTATACAGTTAAATCGGGTTATCACACTGCACGGCTTGATGTAAATCAGCCTTTCATGGCTTGTGGCTCTGGGCCGGACACAACACCCCTTCTCGCTAGCGTTTGGCGGGTCCGATGCCCTCCAAAAATTCAACATTTTATGTGGCAGGTGTTATCTGGTTGTATTTCGGTCTCGGCTAATCTGGGACGTCGTGGTATTGCATGTGCTGTGGAGCGGAGGAGGAGACAATAAATCATGCAATTTTTGTTTGTCCTCCTGCTCGTCAGGTATGGGATTTAGCCCATGTGCCGGTGGGCTCACTATCCTTTCCGACAGATTTGGTGTATGCAAATGTGGATCATTTCTTAGGGCAGCAGAACCCAGGGGCTCAAGTTGCAGCTTTTCCTTGGCTTATGTGGTATATTTGGAAAGCCCGGAATGCCCGAGTTTTTGAAGATATTGTGGAGAAACCAGAGGAAATTGTTAGGGTAGCAGAAGGAGAAGCTACAGGGTGGCAGCAGGCTCATTTAGAGAATGATGTAGACATCTCTCGCCCTATCTCTGTAGTTTCATCGGGTCTGGCGGATACTACTTCACTCCCACCCGTTTTCTCGGGCTATCGTTGCTTTCTAGATGGTTCCTGGAAAGCAGGAGACCAATTTGAAGGTGTTGGATGGTGTTGTACCTCGCTCCAGGCTGTGTCACCGCTGATGGGCGCTAGGAATTTTCATCGAAGTCTATCACCTTTACATGCCGAAGCTGAAGCTTTTCTTTGGGCGATGCGGTGTATGATTGGGCATGATTTCCGAGACGTGGCCTTCTATACGGACTGCTCCGATTTAGTGAAGATGGTGTCTTCTCCTTCAGACTGGCCAGCCTTCGCGACTTACTTGGAGGACATCAAGATTGATAGGGAAGAATTTTCATTTTTTTCTTTATCTTTAATTTCAAGAAACGCTAATGTTAGTGCGGATTCCTTGGCACGCCAAGCACGTACCTCTCCGCATCATGTTTTGTTTGTAAACAACTTTCCTTCACATTAGTTCGTTTGAGTCGATCTTTTGTTGACCAAAAAAAAAAAAAAAAAGATTTTACTTGTATTCTATCATTTTTGTTAATTAGAATTGGTAATTATTATTTCGAGTTTTTTTTTAGGATATCGCCTTTGGCCTCTATTTCTCTAGGCACGGCTCCGTGACTGCGCCCAAACGTTAATATTAGTATTATCAATTATGTGGTCTAAGTAAAAGATCCAATTAATTTGAAAAGGCATATAAAAAAATCCTAGAAACGAAAGAATATAAATGTAAAATAATGTGTTCATTTGTTTCATATAAGAAAAAGATGAAATCTTATATTGTAATGGTCATCTTTTCGCTGTCAAAACATTCGAGACTTATAAAAATATTACAAATTTAATCGAAAATTCTTTAAAGAAATGGTATATTTGCTAATATGAAATTGATATTATATGATAGTTTCAAATGTATCATGATGTGTATACCATAGATAACAAAATTTCAATTTTAATATACTTAAAATTATTTCTTTGATATACAGAACATCATCTGTAGTATAATATATAGTTATTACTACCAAGTGACAAGTTTATTAGTTCAACTGGTAACTTTCATGTAGGCATAACCATGGTTACGGTTATTACGGTTACGGTTTATCAACCACCGGTTACGGTTAGAAATTTTGTTTAACTTTAACTATAACCGTTTAATAAACGGTTAAACGGTTACGGTTGAATACGATTCTGGTTGAAGCGGTTACGGTTATACGGTTACGGTTATTTGATAATATGATACGGTTAATAATATTTGATGATATAATATAATTGATATTATTTATTTATAATTAATATGTTATTTTAGTGTATTCATATTTCTATATATCATATAATTCATATTAAATAAATAATTATTAGTATATTTATTACATTTTCTAAACGGTTACGGAAAATAAATTACGGTTTAACTATGCGGTTAACCAACAGTTTTGATACAGTTACAGTTAATTAGCGGTTATGGTTAATATAATTTAACCACATATTTACGGTTAACAGTTATAGTTTTTAACCATTTTATACGGTTACGGTCTGGTTATAGTTCGGATACGGTCTGGATACGGTCCGGTTACGGTTTGATTTTGGTCATGCCTACTCATGCAAATTCTAAAAGTTGTCGGGTTGAGTGGAACTTGAGAGGTCTAATATTTTTTTTTTTATTATTAACCGAGTTATGTATTGGCCCAAAGACTAATATTAATATTTTGCGGTCTTAATGAAAGGCCCAATAACTTTTAGATACAAAGCTAGGAAAATCCTAAAAAAATATATATATATATAAACCTAAAATATTGTGTCTGTTTGATTCATCTAAGTAAAAGATGGCATCTTATCTTGTGATGGTCATCTTCTCGTCGTCAAAAACGTTTCAGATTTGTTAAGAATTCTAAATCTGATCTGGACATTCATGACAGATTTGAAGGTAATCTTCACTAATCTCAAATTCATAAACTTGTTAATCGATAGATAGTTTTTTTCTTTTTTCTTTTTGATATTATGTATTGTATTTTTTTCATTTGTTAAACTGAATTATGATGAGATTTATTTAATCATTGATTAACATATTCTCCACAAACTCCTAGATTCATTGTGTACTTATCCATAATTTTCCAAATCTATGCAAATTTAGATCTTTGATTTTTATAATTTTTGTATTGAATAATTTTCTCTAATTCATATATATTCATTCTTATTGTAGTTAAATCGAGATAATTTATGTATTGAACATGATAATCATCAGAAACATTTTAGTTTTGTAATCAATTCTAAACTAGATTAAGACCCGTGCTAGAGCACGGGTTGAAATTTATTTTATTTATATTGTATTTTATATATATAATATAATTTATGTTATTGTTTTTAAAAAATTTTTTGGATAAAACAGTATGCCATAAAATCATATGCTAAATATGAAGGCTTGATAAAAAACACATATTTTGTAAGTTTTATATTGTTAATGATTCTAGATAAGTATTCGTGCTATAACACTGGTTAAATTTTGTTTCGTAATCTATCTTGTAACCCATTATTAAACTTGTAACCAATCAATTTATCAATTTCGTAATCTATCTTTGGTTAACGTTGTGGTCAATCAATAAAATCTGTGAAAAATAAATTTGTAATATTGTGTTTAAATTTTTTTGGAAACAACGTAATATAGGCCTAAAATTTTCCAAAAATACTGTTTAAAATATACATGATTTTATTTATTACCATTAATATATCAATTATCAATTTAGAATATCCCTAATATTTAGGTGTAACCATTAATATTAATATATGGATTAATCTATAACATATCTATAACCTATTTATAACTATTTGTAACCATTTATTAAAAATATAAAGTCTACAAAAACTATGTTTTGTACTTCCCTTTTATTAAAAAGGAGATTTAAATGGGCAGCTTATGAAAGATTGAAAGGTATCTTCGATAATCTTGAATTCATATAATAATTAACGATAGTTAGGTTTTTATAGAGTACTGTTCTTCAAATTAAATATTGTAAATAGTTTCATTTGTAAAACTGATGAATTTAGATGAGATTTATTTAATAGCTTATTAATTAACATGTCATTATTTGCATATAATCTTAAATTTATAGTGTGCTTATTTGTAATGTTTTTAAATCAATACAAGTCTTAGATCTTAATTTTGTATTGAATTATTATCTCTTTTCATATATATTTAATCCCGAGATTCAATTTTTATTTTAGTTTACTTGAAATAATTTTTGCTAGAATAAGGTAATAGTCAATATGTTTCTATAATTTCTTCTAATTTTTTATGTCAAAAAAAACAAAAGTTTCTTCTAATTCTGTTGTAAATTTATTAATGTAGCAACACTTTCTTCTGGTTTAGGTTTTTTCCTAAATTAATTCTTCATCTTGAATTAATGAGAATATTTTAAAACTAAATAGTATGAATTAAAATTGTCATGGTTATGATGTATTTTTTTATATGTATTATAGGTTTTTAGTGATTAGAATCCTCATGTTAATCTCTAGCCTATAGCTAGGGCTCATCGTCTTGATCATATTGGTTACTTTTTCATGGTGTCAATGTGAGATCGACTTGCAATATTTTAATTTCATGCTTTAACTATGTTACCGATTTAGTCTATATTGTCTTACTTAGATAATAATATACCATACCAATATCTAAGGAATACAATATATGCCCTCAATCAGTCATATAGAAAAAGAACGATATATATTGCAAGTCAATCGCAGTTTGATGCAATGAAAAGAAAACCTTGTTTGTTTGACCAAGACGATGTGCTCTCGCTAGCCTGGAGATCAACATCAGGATTCCATTTACAAGAAAACCAATAAAAAAACATGTTAAGAAATACATCACAATTCCATCATACATACATGATGTCTCTACACTAAGATTTCAGTTACATATGGATATTGTCTTTTCCATAACTAATGAGTAATTGAGTATGCATAATTATTTAAAGTCTCCGTTCATAGTGGTCCTGCACCAATTCCTATGACACATTCGTATTGCGTCTCAAATTTTAGAGGTCCATTTTGCTGAATTATTTTTAAAAAATACTTAATAAATTAAAAGTAATAATGGATGTATAGTTAGTAAAAAAGCCATAAATATTTTAAAAGACCCCAAAATTAGCAAACAAAAACTTAAAATTAGCAAAACTGCCTTATAATTGATAGAAGAGGCCTCATAATTAATAAAACAGGCCTCATATTTAATAAAAGATAAAACTAACAATTCTACCACATTTCTTACTAAAAACTTAACACAACTACACATTTGCAAATACATTATCTCGACTACCACAAAGATAATTGAAGAAGACTATTATGTCCTTTCCCACCAAATACATATCGCAATAATTTATTGGAAATGTATTTTAAATTGAAAAAATCAAGATGAGAACAGAAACATAAACAATGGAGAAATATTCACGTTGTTCTTTTGTGGAACATGTGATTTTTCTAATTTTTTTTGTTTTTTTAAGCTCTAATATCTAGTAAATTAAGTTTCTTTATTGATTTTACATGTTCTGATTTGCTACAAGAAAATTGGCAATGAATGTGCTAATACTAGTGGTTGTCCAAGCAATTACGTCGCCATTGCAATGCCATTAATTTGCTTTCCTTCATGAATGTGTTTGTTCATCTCCCTTCTTCTATTTGAACTCCGTACAAACCAGCAGACCCAGAGCATCTCTCCGCTACACCGCAATGGCCAAGAACCAAACCTCCCAACTATAAATTCTGATCAAAAAGAGAATAACAATTAAGAAAGGAAGCCGGGCTCTCTCTGGCGTTGGAAAGATAAACTGGAGAGGTAAACAGATTCAGATTTAAAGTTAACCGGAAAAAAGAGAGGAGAAAGGGCTCATTTTACTTGTTTTTTTTTTCTTCTCGTTAATTAACTTTACTTGTTTTTGTGGACCACTTTTTATATTTATTCACTAAGAAAAGCTGTTTATCATTTGGAGGCTGACTCGTAGACAATTTTACTTAATGGACTAGTTTTAAATTCTCCTAATTTGTCCATTTAGAACACTTCGTAGCTTCATAACCTTTCTATGGACAATTCCGCTTAAAGTACAAGTTTCGTTTATAACTTGTTCAATAGTAAATATATTTGACAAATGAACAAGTTCAAGCTAATGGACAAGTTCAAACAAAAATCCCTTTAATAATATAGTCAAAACAAATCCACAATAATAGTAAAAAAAGCTCTTATTTAGCAAAAAAGAACTCCATAAAATTAACCAAAAGTTCTCATAACTAAAAAATTCTCTAAATTTTAGAAAATTAATACAAAAATTACAAAGGGTTCATAATTAATAAAAATATTAGCAGTTTTTACTTTCTAAAAAAGTCCCGAATTTTGTTTTCCCGTATTAGGCACTACAAATTACCGGATCGACACTGATTGTGGCATATGAGTAAGTAATAATACAGAATGATAAGGTTTTTCCAGAACTCACAACCAAAAACTTTTAACAAAGATAGAAGAATACTGTTTTCAAATAACATGCATGAAAATGTTTCCAGCTCTCTTTCTTAAATTCTTATTAAGAACATGATATCAAAACTAAAGATTTTATTATTAGTAATTGGAAAACATATAACTGAAAATTTATTAATTATTAAGGATTGGGAAAAAATGTCGATGTGTTTGTCTCTTAGTTCCACTAAATAACAGATATCTCCTTTGGGTAAGATTTTCTGTGACGAATCCTTTTTCTCCCAAATCTTGACGATTCCGTTTTCTTCTTAATCTCCTTCATACCACAACACACACTTCTCTCTCTTTCTCTTTCTCTTTTTTTCTCTCTTGTAGGAAACAAAGAGAACCAACCCATAATAGAGAAGGAGAGGCGTCCAAACCTTTACAATGTCACTTGGGCTTCCCAAAAACGGTGCTAAACCGAGATAATTAAAGCCATACCGACCATTGGTTTAATCAATAAATCGACTAACTTAATAAACTAACAAGAATTAAACCGACTCCACTTTAATTTCCGATATAAACTCCAATCTATCTATACATTTTTGGAGTACAAATTTGTGCTCCTTTTTTTTCTTGACTCGGGTCGGGTTTTTAAAAAAAATCTAAACCGATTACACTAATCGGATCCTCACAAAAATATATGTGATTTTTCCTTTTGTAAATATGATCCTCTTAATCATCGAATATTGTGAAAGGTGGGTGTGGACCTATCGGACTTGGTAAGATTATAGCAACAAAATAAATACGGTTACATTTTAGGTAAGATCTAATTTAATATACAAAAATCGATTACATATTTGGTAAGCTCTTATTTAGCGTAATATGTGCATTGTTAACCCGTGGATCAAGTTTAGAATATATGCTTTACAACTTTCTCTAATTTAAAACATTAATAATCCTAACTATAATCGGGAAACAAGATAATATTATGGTTTAACAATCTTTCCTAAATCAAAACAAACCAAATCGTAAAAAATATATTCTAAACTTGCAAATCAAGACTGTCTACGACTCAATATGACAAAACCCTATCGCTTTCATCTTATATATATCCCCTTCATTTCCAAGAGAACGCATCATTTCCACGACATGGTGTGAATTGGTGATTTTGTGACTCTGACTCTACGTTTCAAAGTTTCCATGTGTTTTATTTTGTGTCACTTTATTTTGTTTAATTGGTTTTCGTTTTCATATTTTTTTTTGTTTTTGGTTTTTTGTTTTCATCTTTTTTCTTCCTTGGTTTGGTTTTTTTAGAACCCAAGAGAGATCATAATGCAAAAACTCAAAATGGTGTTTTGCCATATTCTCTTTTGGGATATTCTCCAGTCTGGGTTTATAAGATCCGAAGCTGAAAAAACTAATCCTTTACCTACAACATAATAAATTATCTCGACAGACATTTATACTTGAGGTTGGTTACAGTTTGCTGGGCTTGGTTTCAATTTGCTGGTTTAAGATAAGTTACCGACGGCTTATATAAAGATCATTAGTTTTTGTGACTGAGATTTGGAAAAAAACAATCCTTATTACCCACGTCTTCAAAGAAATCATAAGTCTCTGTGACTTACTGAGATTGGAGAAAATACAATACTTTTACAAAGTTTTATAAAAACTAGCATTGAGGAAATCAGCTCTCTATGTGAATAGAGATTGAGTTAACAATCACTTTACCCACATCTAATAAAGATCACATCTCTTTCTGACTGTGATTTCACATATTGAGCTGCTAACGTTTTATTTGGGTGTGTTTGTTAGGGATCACGCGGCCAGAAGCCTGATGTAATCACGATTTCAAAAAAATATAACGGAAGCATTCGTCGCACTCGCTTCCAATTTAGAAGCACTATTTCACAAAATTGGAAGCGCAAAACTCTCAAAAATGGAACAACAAAGATCTCTTCGAAACTGAAGAGGCAGACAGGAGAGTAAGTCTGGAAACCGGAAAATAAAAAAATGTGAACTCCTTCAATGGAGTGCTTGGGGGTGAAACGGCGGAGAAGAAAATAGACTTTGTCTTACCTTTTTTTTCTTTTTCTTTTAACGTAGTTGCGTTGATTTTGGGCTTTAGTAAAACATGAAATCAAAACCATTTTACAACAAAAGTCTTCGATTGAGTTTCTTTCTTTCATAATCTATCTTAACATACCATAAAAATTAGATACTGTAAAAATTCTAACACTATTATAAACAAAAAACCAAATAATTGTCCCTGGTAATCCACCTCAATAAGAAGATAAAATTTTCCTTAGGGTTGACATTTAAATAAAGTCTACTTTTTTTTTTGGTTTGTACTACACCACGGGGTAAATCATTTGGTCATGTGATATTTTACCTTGCAAAGCAAAGACATACGTTCAATAACACATGTACTAATTATATAATTTAAAGAAAAATATATATATATATATCTTATTATATAAACTTGGGTTTTGAAAGTTAGCCATTAACAGGATCTTGACACGTGTCAAGTTATTAATCTTAGATTTTGCCATGTGTCAAAGTTAATTTGAAATTTCAAAATTTTTAAAAAATTCATAGAAAAATACTAAAGCAAAAACGAGGCTGTTTGAGTATTTATCTACATAAGAAAATTATATTCTTAAAAACGAGGCTGTTGGTGTATTTATCTACATAAGAAAATTATATTCTAAAAACAAAAAGGAATACCCAATGCAGCTAGGAAAGTGGATCACTATAAATATGTATATTAAGATTTCAAAGTATTCAGAAAAAAAAAAAAAAACTTAATTACGAACGATGAACGATGAGAAACCAAATCCAGAATATGAGAAACTTGAAAAACTTCCCAGCAAAAGGAAACGAGGTATTATGAACGATGAGCAAATAGCTATGATAGAGAAGACAATGACAGATGAACCTCATATACGTTTGGATTTAACTACGCTTCTGGCATGGATAGACAAATTAAATCAATGTGTAAGTTAAATCTTTATATAATGCTTCACATATATCTCTCACTACTTTAATGTCATATTTATCTTCAATCTTTCATTGTCTAACATAAATTTAGAAAATATAGGGTCCTCAAGTTACAACTACGCAGCTTAGAAGTTGGTAAGAACTTTTATTCTATTATATTACAAAATTTTGCAACACTTTCATCTAATAAAAAATAAATATTGCAGGATTTACCACAGAAGATCAAGATCAAAGGCAGCTCGAACTAGCAAGCAGTCAAAACCATCAAACTTAACTATTGATAAGAATCAAGATAATCATGTTATAGACCAAAAAAGAAGATCTCTAAGAGCACAAACGACAAACAATCATGGTAAATATTTTATTGTTTGGAAAATCCTGTCATCAAATATTTCTTTTATTTCTCAATCATGGTACGATTTTTAAGACCACGTTTAAATAATATAAGATGTACAAAAGTACATATAATTTAGTGATACGTTAATTACAATAGTTGACCATAATTACGATGCAAAATCTTATTATATAAAACTGTATTTTTTTTTTTAATTCAGGAAACAAAAACGGAAAGGACAATGACTTGGTGACATGTAATTATTGTGAGGCTTTAGTGTGGAAATCTGAAAGTCTAAAACATAGTGGAAAAGAATTAAAATTTTCGATTTGTTGTCAACAAGGACGAGTTGTGCTGCAACAATCTAGACAACCTCCATCTTACTTAGAGGATTTACTCTTACGGTCAACATCGTTTACGAGCATATAATTCAATGCTTGCTTTTACATCAATGGGTGGAAAAATTGATTATGATATCAATTCAGGAAATGGTCCTTTCACTTTTCGTATGCATGGTCAGAACTACCACAAAATTGGATCTTTACTACCAGTCGAAGGAGATATACCACGTTTTGCGCAGCTATACATATATGATACCGCTCATGAACTTCAAAACCGTCTCAATGCACTGGCAAAAGGAAAAAGTAATGAGTTGAATGAAAGTATTCTCAGCGGATTGATTGAAATGCTTGATAAATACAATGAGTTAGCTAAAGTGTTCAGAATAGCTAGAGATAGATATGAAGCCGGAAGTGAAAAATACTCGATTAGGTTAATCAAAAATAAAGAACGTGGCAGACAATTTGATCTTCCACAAGGAGAAGAGATTGCTGGACTTATTGTGGGTGACATGTCTATACCAAATTGTGAGAGAGATATAATAGTGCATCCTAAAATGGAAAAACCACAATACATCAGTTTTTTACATCCATCCTACATGTCTCTACAATATCCTCTATTGTTTCCATATGGTGAACAAGGTTATATGGAAAAAACCATTCCATATAGAGAAGGATTTACTACAAAAAGGTCATACGTTACAATGCGAGAGTATTATGCATACCAAATACATACTAGATTGACATCTCCAGGAACAATAGTACGTTCAGGCCGTCTTTTTCATCAATATGTGGTTGACGCATATACTGCTATCGAACAAGAACGTATGAACTTTTATTTGTATAACCAGAAAAAACTTAGAGCAGATCTATACAATAATGTATGTGATGCAGTTGAACAAGGAGATGCAGATTCGAAAAAGCTAGGCCAAAAAATTATTTTACCATCTTCATTCACAGGCGGACCGCGATACATGGTAGAAAATTATCGAGACGCAATGGCAATATGTAGACGGTATGGAAATCCGGATCTTTTCATTACTATAACAGCAAATCCAAAATGGAAAGAAGTAAATGAACATATAAAAAAGGCAGGAAATGAGAATGCAAATGAAAGACCTGATATTGAATGTCGTGTATTTAAAATGAAATTGGAAGAACTTCTTAAAGACCTACAAGATGGTGTCTTTTTCGGCCCTATTACCGCAGGTACTAATATAATTTATTACTAACTATTATTAATATTAAAATTTATTAACATAAACAATTTATACAAGTGACTTTTTTCTTGGCTAAACAGTTGTTCACACAATCGAGTTTCAAAAGCGTGGACTTCCTCATGCACACATTCTTTTATGGTTACAAGAGTCGAAACAAAATCCAAGTCCAGAAGATATTGATAGTTTTATTAGCTCTGAGTTACCAGATAAGGAGAGTGATCCAGAAGGTTTCTTATTGGTTGAACAATTTATGATGCATGGACCATGTGGGCCAAAATGTATGGATGATAACAAATGCACCAAAAAGTTTCCAAGACCGTACAACAATACCACAAATATTGGTGAAACTGGCTACATTACTTATCGTAGGAGATATGACGAAAGAAAGTTTGTCATGAAGGGAAATACAAAGCTTGATAACAGCTATGTTGTGCCTCACAATCTTGCACTCCTGAAAAAATATAAAGCTCACGTCAATGTAGAATGGTGCAATAGGTCATCTGCCATAAAATATTTATTTAAATATATCACAAAAGGAGTGGACATGGCTACAATGAAGATCGAGAGAAAACAAGCAGTGGATCAAAATAGAGAAGAGACTGAATCACAAGAAGAGATCAATGAGATAAAAAACTATCTAGAATGTCGTTACCTCTCTGCATGTGAAGCTACTTGGCGAATTTTTGCATTCGATATACATGAACAACGAAAACCTGCAGTAACAAGACTATCATTACACCTACCAAACCAACAAAGAATTGTTTACCCTGAAGGGGCTATACTAGAATACATTCTGTCAAAAGATGGAATCGAGAAAACAATGCTTACTGAATGGTTTGAGATGAACAAACGGTGTCCTGAAGCAAGAAAACTTACATATATCCAATTCCCTTCATATTACGTGTGGGATGCAGATGCGAAAACATGGTCAAAAAGGAAGCAAGGATTCAGCATAGGAAGAATAGTAAACATTCATCCAACAGCAGGAGACTTATATTACTTGAGAATGCTGCTGAATACAGAAAAAGGGCCAACAAGCTTTGATGATTTACTAACCGTTGATAATGTTAAATATAAGACATTCAAGGCGGCATGTTATGCTAGAGGGATGTTGAATGGTGATTCTGAATGGAAGGAGGCTATGGACGAAGCAGCACAATATGCATATCCTTTTCAGCTTCGTCATCTCTTTGTGACATTGTTACTTTACTGCGAATTAAGTAGCCCTCTTAGTTTATGGGAGCATTGTTGGCGTCACCTAGCTGACGACATACCTAACAATCAAAGAAAAACATTCAGCTTCAATGATCAAAAGTTCTCTGATGAGGAGCTACAGAGTTATACACTTATAGAAATCGAAAGAATTCTAGCGCAAAATGATAGATCATTGACTGATTTTGAAGATATGCCAAAACCAGACAAAGAGTTGTTGAAGAAAATAAAAAACTCAATGCTTCAAGATGAAATGAGTTACAATATTCATAAACAAGAAGAAGAATACCGCAGGTTGATACAAACATTAAATGACGAGCAGAAGAAAGTGTATGATGCTGTGATCGACTCAATTGACCACCGAAAAGGGAAGTTGTTTTTCCTCAGTGGACCAGGTGGAACTGGAAAGACATATGTGTATAAGACTATCATATCAAGATTAAGATCTCAGGGAAAAATTGTATTACCAGTAGCTTCATCCGGGATTGCAGCAACACTTTTACCTAACGGTAGAACTGCACATTCACGTTTCAAGATTCCGGTAGATCTTCATCAAGACAGTATTTGTAACATCAGTCGTGGTTCCATGCTTGCAGAATTACTGGAAAAAACAGATCTCATCATTTGGGATGAAGCACCCATGTGCCATCGATTTGCATTTGAAGCTGTTGATAAGAGTTTGCGAGATGTACTCTCAGTGGCAAATCCAGATGCAGCAAACAAACCCTTTGGCGGGAAAACAGTGCTTCTTGGTGGTGATTTTAGACAAATTCTGCCAGTTATACCACAAGGCACCAGACAAGAAACTGTTATGGCAACAATCAACCGTTCATATTTATGGAACTATTGCTCTATATTCACTCTTGAGAAAAATATGAGGTTGCACCAGGCGGAGAAAGATTTTGCAAAATGGCTAATAAGTATCGGTGATGGCACAATATCTAAACCAGAAAAATATAGAACCATAGATGACGATATAGGAATAGTAAAAATCGACACCAATATGCTCCTGCGAAACAACGGTGATTCAATTGGATGCATTGCAAACTCTACATATCACGACTTCGAGTTTAATTTCAAAGATAAGGATTATCTGATTGAGAGAGCAATTCTTACTCCAAGAAATGAGACAGTGGACGAAGTGAATAACTATATGTTAACATGCTTAAAGGGGGAACTAAAAGAATATTTGAGCTCTGATACCATCGGTGAAGACAAAGAAGAAGTGGCAAATCAACATTTTCTTTACCCTACTGATTTTTTAAATACATTGAAATTTTCAGGTATTCCTAATCATAAACTAGATCTGAAGATAGATGCACCAATCATGCTACTAAGGAATATTAATCAACGCGAGGGACTTTGCAATGGTACAAGACTAATAATAACTCGCCTAGGCAACAGGATTATTGAAGCAGAAATACTCACTGGAACTCATGTGGGTAAACGGGTTCTTATTCCTAGAATAAGTCTCACACCAACAGATGCAAAATGGCCTTTTAAACTCAAAAGACGTCAATTTCCGGTACGAGTTTGCTATGCAATGACTATCAACAAGAGCCAAGGTCAAAGCTTAAACAAGGTTGGTTTATATTTGCCAAGTCCAGTCTTTTCTCACGGACAATTATACGTAGCCCTCTCAAGAGTCACTACAACTACAGGCCTTCAGATTCTTAAAGGAGATACAAAACACTACGACAATAATGTTCTACAAAATATTGTCTATCAGGAAGTTTTCAACAACATATGATTTTGAGAGAGAAATTAAAACTAGAGTTTCTACAACTAAACCTACAAGTTTTATAAATTTTGGTGATTTTTTAAAAGATTTCAGGTTTATAGTTCTAATTATACTATTTTCCAGTAATTTTTTACAAGAACGTAACAAGTTTTTCTTTAGACTTATAATTTTATCTCCCATTTTTTAGCCTAAATTAATACTACATTACAAAAAATTTAAGGCAAATCAAAGAATATGTTCCACTGCTTACCTAAGGTGAAGATATAAATTTCATCTTTGAGTTTAATCTTCACAACTCTTTTCATATATAAAGTCCATTGCGAGATCCCTACAAAACATAGAAGCAAGTTTAATTATATGACTGAAAAGTAAGTAAAGTCCAATTTATTTGCCATTTTAAAGTCCACTTCAAGAATGAAATGATCTCACAGCTACTCATTCATACCTTCAACTTTTCTTTTGTTTCTAATTGGTTACTAACACATAAACTCTTAAGTCTCTAACAATTATAAAATTAAAAAGATTTATCCTTTCTCCAATTGAGTACAATCTAATCGGACCAAACAATTCAAAAACCCAACCCTATAATAGAGAATAGGTGAAAGATACTTACAATTCATTTGAGAGTTCAGAGCGTCACATGAAAGTCGGAACTGATCCAGATTAAAAGACTAATATGTTTACTGCAAAATATCAAATGAATCAGATATATTAATCAAAAGAAAAAATTGAAACATGCAATAAATATAATGTATTGTTGCTTTCGTTCTTAATAAAGATTAATATTTTATATCAGAATCTCATTAATTCTTTGCAATAGAGATGCTCAATATATTTCCGGACTAATTTCCTTACGGCTATACAAAATTTATACATCAATTTGACATAATGGGATTGAAATCGAATAAGCATATACCTTGATAGAAACCCATGATTATCTGTAATGGCTTGAAGACCTGTCTGAGGTTCAATTAGAAAACACCTAAAATTTTTGATGAAGAAATGAATTATTGATTGAAGAGAAGAAGAAGATTTGAAGCATACTAAAATTCCTTTAGCTGTTATATTCCAATTTGGAACTTCGAATGACTTACACATCTCTCCAATTCTTTCATTTCATCTTCGTCTTCTTCATCTATGTGAGGTTGATTCCTCGCCGGTGAAGGGGAGAGAGACGTCGATGTTGACGGTGGAGTGCGTGTCTCTGATGCGGTGATATCGATACCGGTAGAGACGATGAGTGAGTCGACGGAGAGGACGGTTATGTTGGGAAGAAAAAATGTCGATCTGTAATTTATTTTTTAAGGTCGGCAAAGTCGTCGTTCTGTAAATGAGGAGAAAAGCTAATATCATTTATGATTTATATTTTTTAATTAAAAAAACTAAAACGTAACGCACTTAAAAAAATTCCAATATGGGTTTTGTTTGGGCTTTTACCAGTTTTTGTAAACATTCCCATTTGTATGGTTTATGTTCGTGGCCCATGTTTGATTTGTTAAAATTATTACAATACAATATGATTTAAATCAAGTATACTAATTCCATTAAAGAAATCCAAGATTGTTAATATCTTATTATCTTTTAAAAAGAAAAATAAGAAATAAAGTACCAAACACTATAAAAAACCTCTTCCAAAACAAAAAACCAATTCATGAGAGCATGTAAAACAATATAGAGGAGATATACACAAAATTACGTATACAAATCTCCACAACATCCCAAACTCGATTTTTTTAAGGAAAAAAGTCTCCTATTAAATCCAAGTGACGTGGCTACCACAATTTATCTCCTAATTTAAATAAAAGAAGGAATATTAAAGCTCATTCTCTGTTAGGAAAAGGAACTCACCTTATTAATGTCGGTTGTTTTCAATATAAAACAAACAACATCCCCATAACCTTTACACGCAAAAAAAAAAAAACACAACTTCTTTGTCACTTCAAAAAAAAAAAACAGTTCCTTCATCATGGCTAATGCTAAAAGTTTTTTAACACTAGATCAACTGGATCGTAAACGTTTTTATCGTCATTCTATCACAGTTCGTCTACTTCGAAAGTGGGAATTCAAAATTTTCAAAAAAGATAATGAACTCCTAGGAATGAATCTTTTTTTTCTTGATCAAAAGGTTAGTACATACTTAGTTTTAATGCATGGTTATATTAGATATTGTGTTCCAATTAATCATTATTTATTCTTATTATTATTGTAATTTTATACACTTTAAACACAGGAAAATACAATTCAAGGAACAGTGCATCAATCTCTTCTTCAAAAGTTTGGAAATCAGTTGTGTGAAGGAAGTATTATTGAAATTTATGATTTCAATGTGCAAGATTGCAATAAGAACTACAAAGTTTCTGACCACAAATTTCAGATAAGATTGACAGAGAGGACAAGAGTTACCATTGTGGGACATGAAAGCTGTCAAATACCACGAGAAAAATTTCGATTCCGAAATTACGAGGGATTTGTCAAGTTACAAGATCACACAATTCATTTATATGGTACGTACAAAACTTTAAAATTTAAAATTATATGAGTCATATAAGTATGTTTAACATTGTTTAAATACAGATGCAATCGGATATATTAAACATATGGACAAAACTGATGTTCGTACTACTACTACACCCACCTTAAGAAAGGTCACTCTAACTTTATTACTAGAAGAGTAAGTTCAATGCATATATTATTATTATTATTATTATTATTTAATGTAACTATATGTTTTATGAATTTTAATTATGTCCATTAGTTAATATTAATTTTTCTTACGTGATCAAGTGGAAACGAAATACCTGCAACATTATGGGCAGAACAAGCAGAACTCTTGGAAGACAAATATCGTGGAGTGGAAAATAATAATATTGTACTCATCATGACGAGTGTCTTCGTCAAGATATATCAAGGTGAAATATATTTGTCAGCATCCTCAGGCACTAAATTTTACTTGAATTATGATTCTGATCCGGTTGATGCTTTCCGAAAGAGGTATTCTCTCAAATCTTAAATTAAATTATATTTATTAAATATATTTAATTCATGTTATAAACTAACTTCCCAATGTAACTTGAATAGTTTGAGGTATGATGGAGAATGTTTGGTTAATTTGGGTGACATAACAAAACAAGATATACGTCCAGAAGACCAACAATCAATTAATGATATTTGGGAATATGTCTCATCAGATGACCGTAAGGTAAAAATATTATTCTTATTTACTTTATAAGCAACATATACTAATGAACAATGCATACAATTATTAATGATATATATTTCCAATAATATTATAATTGCAGGAAAAGAAATTCGTCGTCAAAGCAACTATAACAGAAATAGTGTTACGAAAAAGTTGGGGAACTACATATCATGTTCGAGTTGCTCTAAAAAAGTAACAAAATCAGCAACCTCTCTTATATGCTCAAACAAAAAGTGTGGTAAATCACCAGCCGTTGGAGTACTAAGGTATATAATTATTAAATTTTCTCTAATTTTTATTATTTTAAATATTTAAATAATAATTAATATTCTATTTTCCAGATTTAGAATTGAAGTAATAGTGGATGATGGAGATGCCTCAGCAACTTTTGTTATATTTGATAAAGATGCAGAAAAAATCACCGGAACAATTGCAGAAATCGTAAGAGCTATAAATTATACAAAAATATTAAACTGTATGGATAAATATATAAGGATTTGAAATAATTAACTTTGATTCTATTGTTTACACAGATAAAAAGTAATTTGGGCGAACAAGAGTTAGAAGAAATTCCCACATGTGTGAAATCAATTGTTGGAAATACATATTTATTTGAGATTCAAGTTAAAAAGTATGATTTTGATGCATCGTATCAAACTTTTACAGTCTCAGAAATAATAGACGAAACAAAGGTAAATATCATATATATATATATATATATTATAATGTATTATGTTTGCTAAATATAATAGATTATTTTACTTAACATATTAATGATTTGTCTTTTATATGTTTAGACAAGTTCGAAGGATGTCAACTGTGGAACCAAACGCCAGAAATGTGATGAACATCAAAAACAAGCTGATGATCAACAGAAGAAACCAAGAATTGAGGACTGAATTTGTTTTTTTAAAAAGTTTAGGCATAAAAATAGATTTTACAAATATTATTTTAATTTGGTTTTAACTCATCTTTAGGATTGGTTTTATTTTTATTATACAAATAAACATAACAAATAAAAACATTTGGATTTCATGATTGTTTGGTTAATAATTAATTAAATAAAATATTTATCATAATTATGTCAAAAATAACTGATAATATTAAATTCTAATCTAAAGCAACAGACATAATATGTAGTTAAAAAACAAGCATACATAAACAATGCACATCTCATTAAAAACATAAGAATGGAAGACCTATCATAAACATACATAAATTTATATTCTACAAATATATAATATACTAATAAAAAACTAAACAAACCCGTGCAACGCACGGGTCCATTTAGAAGAAAGAAACCATTAAGAGAGAGTCGTCGCGCGTGCATCTCACTCGCGGCGATTTCTCTCTCAAATCTCTTCCTCTTCTGAGCACGATCTCGTGCACCGACGGTGGAGTTCTCCGTCGATTCCGGCGACGATGAGGACTCCAAAGCTCATGGTTCTTCATCCGTAGTCTGCGGCATCATCTCGGCGAAACTATCCGATCAAAATCAAGGGAGCTGCGGCGAGGAGAAGCATCTGCGAGACACCAACGGTAAGAGCTCTACCGGCGGTGTAGCTACGCGGAATGGAAGAAGGAGGTTTCCCGGCAATGAACGAGAGAGGAAGGCGGTTAGGTCGGGTGACTGGAGATTCTGGAGGTTTCGTCGGACTGTTGTACGATGGGGGAGGTAGTCTGCAATCTGGTGAGGCTAAACCACCGTCAAAGGTCCCCCGATCTACTCCCTACTGCTTTGCTATCTCACGACTGCGCAAGGAGCTCCTCGACAAAGACAAGATCGGCTTCTTCCTCCTTCTCAAAACGGCTCTACGGTGACGGGATGGCAACGGATCCTGGATCACCATCTCCGTTCGACCCGCGCCGTCCAGGCTCACCGGAAAGTCTGATGTGATCCTCCCAAGGAATCGACGCTCTAAGGTTGGTAGACTGATAATCCTAAAACTCCGATGGCTCGCGAAGCTGGATGATAAGGCGTGAGATGAACTCGAAAATCCTTATGCCCCAAACTCTCTTAAAACAAACCAAACAAAGCAAGGCGGTGGAACTTTAGATAGAAGCTTCGCGGAGACAGATGACAAGGCGTGAGACGAATCCCGAAAATCCTTGTGCCCTAGACTCTCTTATAACGACTCTTCAATCCTCAGCTAGTGAATGGCAACGTCAAGTGCTGTGGAATCACTTGATATACCGAAAACTCTTTGATGTAACCCACCAAGGAGAAAGAACAAGTTCCAGAGGAACAAAGGAGTTTACCACTCTCAAATATAAGATAAAAGATTTCTTTATTGGATGATCTTCTCAAATGAGATTACATGTGTTTATAAAGAGATAGAAAACTTGGTAACAAAGCCAAGTATTAATTATTCTTGAAACTAAAAGACAATAAAGATAGATAGTTGAATGAAAATTCAACTCTTGGTGTTTCCCTTCCCAAGGTGACTCTAGAACTTCATTTTCGTCACTCTTCTTGGACCACAAAATAAAGTGATTATTTTGGGCTTTCTTGGGCTTGTATTAGACTCAAAGTGGGCTGGACTTGATAGATATCATCTCCAGTAGAAATTCCCATGTTCTCTTTGCTCCAAATATCTTCAAATATCAAATGAACAGCTCCAGCAAGCTGTTTGGTCCTTGCCCTTGTCATTGGTCCAACTGGTACAAGCATAGCATCCTCAGGCACAAGCTCAGCTTCCACTTGATCATCCTCATTGCTTCCCATTATCATATCATGCCCCTCCTCTTCAAAAGGATTTGTCCTCAAATCCGGACCATCTGCCACAAATGGAGCCAAGTCAGAAACATTAAAAATGGAGCTCACTTTGTACTTACCTTGCAAATCAAGCTTGTAAGCATTGTCACTGATTTTCGTCAAGACTTTGAATGGACCATCGACCCTTGGCATTAGTTTAGACTCTCTTTCAGCTGGGAAACGTTCCTTTCTCAAATGTATCCAAACTAGATCTCCCTCTTCAAAAACCAGCTGGCGTCTTCCTTTGTTTGCTTGCTTCTCATACTGCTTTGTCCTTGCTTCAATGTTGAGTCGTGCCTTCTCATGAATCTGCTTAACAAGTTCAGCTTTCTTTTTCCCATCCATACTAACTCTTTCACTCAAAGGTAAAGGGATTAGATCCAAAGGTGTTAAAGGGTTAAAACCATAAACAATTTGGAAAGGAGAATACTTAGTAGCAGAATGAACTGAATGATTATATGCAAACTCAACATGAGGCAAACAATCTTCCCAAGATTTGATGTTCTTCTTAATGATAGCACGCAAAAGTGTAGACAAAGTTCTATTCACTACTTCAGTTTGTCCATCAGTTTGAGGATGACAAGTAGTTGAAAACAACAACTTAGTCCCTAACTTAGACCACAAAGTTTTCCAAAAATAGCTTAAGAACTTAGTATCCCTATCAGAAACAATAGTTCTAGGCATGCCATGCAATCGAACAACCTCTCTAAAGAACAAATCAGCAACATTTGAAGCATCATCAGTTTTGTGACATGGAATGAAGTGTGCCATCTTAGAAAATCTATCAACAACCACAAAGACAGAATCTCTACCTCTCTTGGTTCTAGGCAGTCCTAGCACAAAATCCATTGAGATATCAGTCCAAGGTTCAGTAGGAATGGGTAAAGGAGTATACAAACCATGGGGTTGAACTTTAGACTTGGCTTGCTTGCAAGTGACACACCTTCCGCAAATCCTTTCCACATCTCTTTTCATATGCGGCCAATAGAAGTGATCCTGCATAACACTAAGTGTTTTGGCAACTCCAAAATGTCCCATTAATCCTCCTCCATGAGCTTCTCTGACAAGCAAATCTCTCAAAGAACAATTAGGCACACACAAACGATTTTCATAGAATAAAAATCCTTCATGCTGAAAGTATTTTCCATGAGCAAACTTTTCACAAGCTTGGAAATTTTCTTTGAACTCATAATCAGTAGCATACATCTCCTTAAGTTGTTCAAAGCCTAACAACTTAGCATCCAGAGTAGAGATAAGCGCATACCTTCTTGACAAAGCATCAGCAACGACATTGTCTTTACCTTGTTTGTACTGAATGACATATGGAAATGTTTCTATGAACTCAACCCAGCGAGCATGGCGCTTGTTTAGCTTCTGTTGACCTCTCAAGTGCTTAAGAGACTCATGATCTGTGTGAATCACAAACTCCTTCGGCCAAAGATAATGTTGCCAAGTTTGTAGCGCTCTAACCAAGGCATACAGCTCCTTGTCATAAGTTGGATAATTCAAGGTTGCTCCTCCAAGTTTCTCACTGAAATATGCAATTGGCTTCTTCTCTTGCATCAACACAGCTCCAATTCCTACACCAGAAGCATCACATTCAATTTCAAAAGTTTTCTTAAAATCTGGTAAAGAAAGAAGGGGTGCAGAAGTGAGTTTTTGTTTCAAGAGTTGAAATGCTTCTTCCTGTGCTGTCTCCCATTTAAATCCAACTTCCTTCTTGATAACCTCAGTGAGAGGAGCAGCAATGGTGCTGAAATCCTTCACAAATCTCCGATAGAAGCCGGCAAGACCATGGAAACTCCTGACTTCACCAACCGTCTTTGGACTAGGCCACTCTCGAATTGCCTTTACCTTTTCTTCGTCCACCTTAATGCCCTGTGCACTCACAACAAATCCTAGAAAAACAAGGTTATCTGTGCAAAAAGTGCATTTCTTAAGATTGGCAAACAACTTTTCCTCTCTAAGAGTTGTAAGAACCTCTTCTAAATGCAGAACATGTTCTTCCAGATTCTTGCTGTAGATTAAGATATCATCAAAGTAAACTACAACAAAGATTCCAATGAATTTTCTCAAAACATGATTCATTAACCTCATAAAAGTGCTAGGTGCATTTGTTAACCCAAAAGGCATCACAAGCCATTCATATAATCCATGCTTAGTCTTAAATGCAGTTTTCCACTCATCACCCTCCTTCATACGAATTTGGTGATATCCACTCTTAAGATCAATTTTAGAAAACACACAAGACCCATGTAACTCATCTAGCATGTCATCTAAGCGAGGAATAGGGTGGCGGTACTTTACAGTGATATTGTTGATGGCTCTGCAATCTACGCACATTCTCCAACTACCATCCTTTTTAGGTACAAGTAACACCGGCACAGCACATGGGCTCATGCTCTCCCTAATGTATCCCTTTTCCATGAGCTCATTGACTTGTTTCTGCAGCTCCTTTGTCTCCACAGGATTGGTTCTATAGGCTGGCCTATTAGGAAGTGAAGCTCCTGGGACAAAGTCTATTTGATGTTCAATTCCCCGAATTGGTGGCAAACCATCTGGATTTTCTTCTGGAAAAACATCACCATAATCCTGCAAAAGAGAAACAATATTGCTCGGAAGTTCCGGCTCAGGGTTAGTCAAACTCATGAGAGTTTCCTTGTACATAAGCATAATGATGGGTTGATCCAAAAATAAAGCTCTCTTAACCTCACTTTCTCTCACAAAGAAATTAGATTGTCTCACAAGGTTACTCTCAAAGGCCTTTAGCTGGGTTTTTCTCAAACTCTCACTCTCTTCTTTGTGGTTTTTAGTGTTTAGGGGTTCACTCACATTGTTCTTTCCAAGTTGCAGCTGATCTTCGTAGACCTCTTGTGGTGTCAATGGAACTAGTGTGATCTTCTTCCCTCTATGCTCAAAAGAATGTTTGTTGGTGTAGCCATCATGATTAACCTTGCGATCAAACTGCCATGGCCTTCCCAACAGAATGTGACTTGCTTCCATGGGCAATATATCACACAACACTTCATCTTCATACTTCCCAATGGATAATGGAATCAACACTTGATGGCTAACCTTCATATTCTTTTGGTTGTTCAACCACTGAAAATTATATGGTCTGGGATGCTTCTTTGTATCCAACTTCAGCTTCTCCACCAAAATAGTGCTTGCAACATTAGTACAACTTCCTCCATCAATGATAAGACTGCACACTTTATCCTTCACCAAACACCTTGTGTGGAACAAGTTTTCTCGTTGTTGTACTTCCTGGATCTTGTCTTGCATCACCAAAGCTCTTCGCGTAACCATCAATTTTCCCTCTGTAGCACAAACCTCATACTCTTCCAAAGATGAAGTAGAATCACAGTCTTTCTCTTCCTCTGTTTCAATCTCTCCATTCTCCATCAATATCATGGTTCTCTGGTTTGGACATCGGCTAGCATAGTGTCCTATCCCATGACATCTGAAGCATTGGATATCCCGGTTCCTTGTGTGAGTAGCCTCAGCTTTTCCCTTTAACTCTTGTCCAACATTGTTTGGCTTAGCTCCCACATTTGGTTTGAATTCTGTTCTAGGCCGAAAACTTGACTTCTCCTCCTTGTAGTAACTCGGCTTTGAACTAGAACCAGTGACTTGTCGAGTACTGCTCTTCCTCTTAAGTTGCTCCTCAATCAGAATTGCCTTGTGCAACATCTCTTCCAAGTCTTCATAGGTCTGCAACTCCATTTGATCTTGAATGTTTCTGGCCAATCCTCCTAGAAACCTTGCCATAGTTGCATCTCCTTCTTCTTCTATGTCAGCTTTAATCATAAGAGACTCCATCTCCTGGAAGTAATCCTCTACACTCTTGCTTCCTTGACTTAGACGTCTCAGTTTCTGATGCAACTCTCTGTTGTAGTGGCTGGGCACAAATCTCTTCCTCATAACTGCTTTCAACTCATCCCATGTATCAACAGGCTGGACTCGTCGGCGCATCCTACTAGTAACCAGTTGATCCCACCAATTGATCGCATAGTCATAAAACTCTGTAGCAGCTACTTGAACCTTCTTGCGGTCTGAATAGTCTTGACACCTAAAGACTAACTCCATTTTCTTTTCCCACTCCAAGTAAGCATCTGGATCATTCTTTCCATGGAACGGCGGTATTTTCAGCTTGATCCCCCGCAAATCATCATCATTTCTCCCTCTAGCCTCTCTGTTTCGTCTTGGACGCCTTTGACCCTCACTAGATGAATTGCCTCTTTGGCTGTAGTAGTCGCCTTCTTCATTTCTGTTATGTCTAGGCCGATCTCTACCCCTCCGGCTAGTTCCTCTTCGGACTGATGTTGAGGCTGTGGTGCTCTATCCAACCGCTGGTGCAAAGCCTCTATCTCAGTCTGAAACAACCGCGTAAAATGCCCCGTCAATGCCTCCATTTGTATTGGCGAAAGACCTGCTCCCTCTTCTCTTCTTGGGTTGTTGGTTTCAGAGTTTTCTCCTTCATTAAAAGCCATTTTCCCTGCAAAACAAGTTAGTAAAACAAAAAGATCTCACAAGTGTTTCTCTCAAGTGTTTCCCACAAGTGTTTCACTCAATCTCTCAAAATGTCCTCACAGTAGTGGTTTTCTCCAAGGTTCCAATAGAACTAATCCCACTCAACTCGATGAGATACCAAAGTGTTCCAGTTACCAAAAATAGAAGAATTAGAATAGATTGATAGAAAGAAAGATTTAAGAACGGGTTCTTTTTTTTTTTTTTTTTTTTTTTTTTTGAAGAAGAAGAAGAATAGAACGGGTTCTTTTTTTTTTTTTTTTTTTTTTTTTTTTTGAAGAGTAGAACGGGTTCTTCTTTTTTTTTTTTTTTGAAAGATAGAAGATGAAAGAAAGAAGATGAAAAGATAGAAATGAAAGAAAGAAGATGAAAAGATAGAAGATGAGAAGATGAAAAGATAGAAGATGAAAAAGTTTTGATAAGAAGAATACCAAGAGTCCTTGAGCGGGCTCTGATACCACTTGATGTGATCCTCCCAAGGAATCGACGCTCTAAGGTTGGTAGACTGATAATCCTAGAACTCCGATGGCTCGCGAAGCTGGATGATAAGGCGTGAGATGAACTCGAAAATCCTTATGCCCCAAACTCTCTTAAAACAAACCAAACAAAGCAAGGCGGTGGAACTTTAGATAGAAGCTTCGCGGAGACAGATGACAAGGCGTGAGACGAATCCCGAAAATCCTTGTGCCCTAGACTCTCTTATAACGACTCTTCAATCCTCAGCTAGTGAATGGCAACGTCAAGTGCTGTGGAATCACTTGATATACCGAAAACTCTTTGATGTAACCCACCAAGGAGAAAGAACAAGTTCCAGAGGAACAAAGGAGTTTACCACTCTCAAATATAAGATAAAAGATTTCTTTATTGGATGATCTTCTCAAATGAGATTACATGTGTTTATAAAGAGATAGAAAACTTGGTAACAAAGCCAAGTATTAATTATTCTTGAAACTAAAAGACAATAAAGATAGATAGTTGAATGAAAATTCAACTCTTGGTGTTTCCCTTCCCAAGGTGACTCTAGAACTTCATTTTCGTCACTCTTCTTGGACCACAAAATAAAGTGATTATTTTGGGCTTTCTTGGGCTTGTATTAGACTCAAAGTGGGCTGGACTTGATAGATATCATCTCCAGTAGAAATTCCCATGTTCTCTTTGCTCCAAATATCTTCAAATATCAAATGAACAGCTCCAGCAAGCTGTTTGGTCCTTGCCCTTGTCATTGGTCCAACTGGTACAAGCATAGCATCCTCAGGCACAAGCTCAGCTTCCACTTGATCATCCTCATTGCTTCCCATTATCATATCAAAGTCCCACTCCGGCGAGTATCTGCAGTTCATGGTCGGCGGCTGCACTGTGTTTTACAGTTGTAGATTAGGGTTTCATGTCGTCCGGTTTATTTCGGTTTTGTGAACCGGGTCGGTTTTGTATTAGATGGTTTAGTTTGGTTTGATGTTTGTGGACTGGGCCTTCGGGATTTTGTATGGGCTTTAAATCCGGAAATAGTCCATTTGGACACTAATTTATAAAATTGCATACCCTTTAACAAAAAAAACGCACGGGTCCATTTCTAGTATATATATATATTAAATACAGTGTTATATTTATATTCAAACTCAAAGAAAGTAGAACTATTAATAGTACAAAATTATATAAATTTTATATAAAATGTTATTAAAAACAATTAACCCGGGGTAAATCTTAATATTTCATTATTTTCCGGGACATGGGCGTTACAATAAGGATATGTGCTTTGATCCTCTTGTTTATCTATGTTAGCTTTTGATGGGGTTGTGGTTTTGTGAGTTTGGTTTAGTTCCCTCCTCGGGCTTTGTCTATTGAAGGCAATCTAGTGGTGGGTCCTCTTTGATGCGTGTTGTACCCACGATCTGTCATCTCGGGCAGGAGGTGGAAGTGAGCCTGGGCCGAGGATGTCTAATGGGCCAAGGAGTGCAAAGCTGATCGGCCCATCAGGACAGTCGAAGAAGGGAGCGCGGCATGTGCCTCAATCCAACCAGCTCGGAGTCCGGGCGCGGTCAAAGATTCCCCCACTTAAGAGGATTAATTGCACCAACACAAATCACGTCCTATTAATTACGTATTAATTGAGTAATAAATGGGTCAGTATAAATATGTAAGAGGGGGTCACTTGTAAGGGAGCCAGAATTTTTTCCGAAAATAGCAATACACAATTCAAATTCATAAAACTCTTTCAATTTAGCTTGGAACTGTTTTACGGTGATAAGCTCCTCCACACTTAAATAACTTCGGAAGGAGAATCTCTCTCTCAGTTCTCACATTTGGCGCTAGAAGGAGGGGGTTATCGACTCTCACTAGTTCCGACTTTTACACAAATTCATCCGCAAAACCACCGCTATGGCCACCAGCTCCCTAGTCAGGTATCCTTGGAGGTGATCCAAAAGCTCCTTCAAGATTTGTCCGAGAAGTCCGACCGTCAGCAAGCCGCCTGCCGCCCTTACCGAACGTTTCGACAGTCTGGAGGGTCAGATCTCCGCTCGTCTAGACGAACTCGCAACGTCGGTAGTAGACCTCTCAGCCTCTCACCGCGCATACGCCGAGCGGGTCGATCTCCTATCCGCTGACCAGACCCCACGACGACGTGCTTTGGATTTCTCCGGCGTGACTCCACCTTCCACTTCGCAAGGAGCAGCAACAAATGTCACTCCGGGAGATTCGTTCCCGCCTCAAACCAACACGCAAACGGCGCTACCACGGACCGGCGATGGTCTCGCACCGGCTCAGCCCGGCGTCATCCGACCTCCCGAGGTCCCAGTCCGCCTTCCTTTCCCCGTAGATGGAAACACTCCGGTTTCGGGGTATGCTGTCAACCCCGAGATCTTCCGCATGCAGAGCGAAATTCGAGACATGCGGTCTGTGATGCATAGCGCGACCACCTCAGCTCCGGATATATTCCGAGTGATTGAGGAGTCGAGGCGAACTCCTTTCTCCGACCAAATAGCCCGAGTCCGCATCAAAGATACTGGCAAAATCAAATTCTCGAGCTACGAAGGAAAAGGAGATCCGACTAATCACCTCAAGACCTTCTTGCTGACAGCCAGCCGGGTGGACCTCGAGCCCCATGAAGCAGACGCTGGGTACTGCAAGCTGTTCGCAGAAACTTTTAGTGGACCGGTACTGCTTTGGTTCGCGTCCTTAGCAGCTGGCTCCATAACCAACTTCACCGAGCTGTCGACCTCGTTCGTCAAGCAGTATTCTAGCCTAATCGAAACTGCGGTGACGGATGCTCAGCTTTGGAACTTAAGTCAAAAGGCCGGAGAATCCCTTCGGTCTTACATAACAAAGTTCAAGGAGATCCAGGTCAAAATTCCCGGACTCTCGGACTCCACAGCCCTAGCCGCGCTTAAGAATGGCCTCTGGCACGAATCTCGCTTCCGCGAAGGTAACTCCCCGTGAACTTTACGGACGACCAGGAGAAGACTGCATTCATTACGGACCGCGGGACCTACTGCTACAAGGTGATGCCTTTTGGGTTAAAAAATGCGGGAGCAACTTACCAAAGACTGGTGAACCGAATGTTCGAGCATCAGCTCGGAAAAACCATGGAGGTTTACATCGATGACATGCTGGTAAAATCGATGGAAGCCAGTTCGCATCTCGCCGATCTGAAAGTTTTCTTCGACATCCTGGATCGGTTCGGGATGAAGCTCAACCCCACGAAGTGCACCTTTGCAGTTCCATCAGGAGAATTCCTGGGGTATATTGTCACAGAAAGAGGAATCGAAGCGAACCCGAGGCAAATCAATGCTTTCCTGTCTATGAGTTCTCCCAGAACCTTGCGCGAAGTGCAGCGCCTTAACGGGCGGATCGCAGCTCTCAACCGCTTCATTTCTCGCTCTACGGATAAATGCCTCCCTTTCTACCAGTTGTTACGAAAAGGGGGAAAAACTTTCCTGTGGGATGCGAAGTGTGAAGAAGCATTCGCCCAACTCAAAGCTTATCTGTCTGAACCACCGGTCTTGGCGAAGCCTGAGTTCGGAGAACCACTCTTTCTTTACGTAGCCGTATCGGATAGCGCGGTCAGTGGAGTTTTGGTTCGTGAAGAAAGGGGAGAGCAGCGACCAATTTTCTATATCAGCAAATCATTCACCGGAGCGGAGTCGAGGTATCCTATGATGGAAAAATTGGCCTTAGCAGTGGTCACTTCGGCAAGGAAACTGCGGCCTTACTTCCAGTCCCATACGATCGTAGTCCTGACGACGCAGCCACTTCGGACGGTGTTACATAGTCCGAGCCAGTCTGGACGGCTGGCTAAATGGTCTGTCGAGTTGAGCGAATATGACATCGAGTTCCGGACTCGAACTTGTGCGAAGTCACAGGTGCTGGCCGATTTCTTGATCGAACTGCCACTAGCTTCTTCGGCTAGCAACAATGTCGAAACTCCGTGGACGCTGTATGTTGATGGAGCTTCTTCCAAATCAGGGGCAGGAATTGGGTCCGCCTCACTTCTCCTACAGGCGAAGTGATCGAGCAATCATTCCGTTTGGCTTTCAACGCATCCAACAACGAAGCCGAGTACGAATCTTTTCTTGCCGGCTTACGCCTCGCAGTGGGAATTGGTGTCCGGAAACTTCGAGCTTTTTGCGACTCGCAGCTGGTCACTAACCAGTTTTTGGGGGAGTACGAAACAAAAGATGGCCGCATGGAGGCTTATTTGTCTTCAGCTCGGGAGTTAGTCGCCAAGTTTGAGGAGTTCAAAATCACTAAGATCCCACGAAGTGAGAACTCTGCTGCGGACGCTTTAGCCTCTCTGGCCTCCACTTCGGATCCCGCGACAACAAGGATTATCCCCGTCGAAGTCATTCAGTTTCCAAGCATCCGGCTGGAAGGCACACATATCGTGACCCGCGCAATGAAAAGGCAGCTGGCCGCTGAGGAAGCAGCTCGTAAGACGGCTGCGGACGCCCGAACCCCAAAGGATCCGGACCTTACCTCGCTTACTCCAATGGAAGTTCACCCACTTCTCATTGAGCTCGAAGAAGGTCCAGCTTCGGAATCATCGAGCTCACCAGCTGATAGCCAAGCCGTTATCCCACATGCCACCTCGAGTGGCACGAATCCTAACAGCTGGGGGCAGATGACTGGCGGAGCCCGATCTGGGCTTACCTCGAAAAGGGGAACTCCCAGCCGACAAGTGGGCAGCTAGAAAACTCAAGGTCACAAGCGCACGGTACTGCATCCACAACGGAATACTTCTACGCCGAAGTGTAGCCGGTCCTTATCTGACTTGCGTGGCTGGTAGAGAACCCGCGATGCTAATGCGAGCTGTTCACGACGGACCCAATGGAAATCATTCCGGAGGCCGAACTCTGGCTTTCAAACTTAAACGCCAAGGTTACTTCTGGCCCACCATGGTCACGGATTGCGAAAAGTACTCTCGAACCTGCGAGAAGTGTCGAAACACGCCCCATCAATCCATCAACCTACCGAACTCCTGTCTTCGGTGTCCGCACCTTACCCTTTCATGAGGTGGTCTATGGATATCATCGGTCCATTACATCGAGGGCCAGGAGGAGTCCAGTATGTGCTCGCTCTTACCGACTATTTCTCCAAGTGGGTGGAAGCAGCAGCCTATGCGAAAGTGACAAGCGACGAGGTGGAGCAGTTCGTGCTTAAAAGCATAATCTACCGCTACGGCGTCCCATATGAAATCATCACGGACAATGGCCCGCAATTCATCTCTTCGAAGTTCGAAGAGTTCTGCGCGAAGTGGAAAATCCGACTCAACAAGTCAACCCCTCGTTACCCGCAAGGTAATGGGCAAGCAGAGGCGATGAATAAGGTCATACTTGCCAACTTGAAGAAACGGCTCGATGCTCGCAAGGGGCGCTGGCCGGACGAACTTCAGGGTGTCCTCTGGGCAATCCGAACAACACCTCGGCGGGCCACTAATGAAACACCCTTCTCCCTGGTTTACGGAGTCGATGCCGTAGTCCCAGTTGACATAGAAATACCCGGAGTCCGTACCTCGCTAAACCCACTCCGAGCAGAGGAAAATGAGGAGTTCCTACAGGATACTCTTGATACAATCAACGAGCGTCGGGACCAGGCGTTAGCCCGGATCCAGAATTACCAAAGCACGGTGGCTCGGTACTATAACTCCAAAATCCGAGGCAGATCCTTGGCAGTGGGCGACCTCGTCCTGCGAAAAGTCCAGGAGAATACCGAGGAGCTCAATGCAGGAAAGTTGGGAATCAATTGGGAAGGACCATACAGAATTACTCGCGAAGTCCGAAATGGAGTTTATCAGCTCGAAGATTCAGAGGGAAAACCAGTCCCGAGGTCGTGGAATTCTTTACACCTTAAACTTTTTACAGTTAATGTCTTTGTATCGAACTACGATTTGGCTTGATCCCGATAAGGGTACGTAGGCAGCCCACTTCGGGTCCAGCTATCCATATTAATAAAATTTAAAGTTTTCTTAAACTTTTTTTTTATTACTAATGGTTCAAAAAAAAAAAAAAAAAAAAAAAAAAAAGCCTGACTTCGCATCTACCATTTTCAAGCCGAAGTCAAACTTCGCAAATTTAAACCGAAGTTCTCACTTCGTATTCAGCTTTACTTTAAATCTAAGTTTTGCGAGGAATTTAAACCGAAGCCCTCACTTCGTCCCCCGCTTTACTTAAGGTCAAAGCTCAGTTTCGCAAAATTCCTATCTAAACCGAAGTAGTCACTTCGTACCCAGCTCTACTTATAAGTTGGGATGACATTTTTCTGAACTAATTAGCCGAAGTTCTCACTTCGTGTTCATTTCCGCTCGTACCATCTTTTTAAACAAGAGATTGTGGAAATG
This sequence comes from Camelina hispida, assembly GCA_023657505.1. Lineage (NCBI taxonomy): Eukaryota > Viridiplantae > Streptophyta > Magnoliopsida > Brassicales > Brassicaceae > Camelina > Camelina hispida. The sequence continues at coordinate 24,928,405 of CP094633.1, forward strand.
AAGTTCACATTAAGCCAAAAAAAATAATAATAATAAATAAAACGGAGCGGTCACCACGACCAAAACGCTCCGAAACGAGTCAAAAAAGCAAATACTACAGAAAGGGGGGCAACTTGTGCCAAAACAACCCCGAAGTAGGAACTACTGAGTACGGGGAGCGGGGTCCGACGCCGCTTCGGAAAAGCCAGCCCCATCTCTTCGATCTCTCCTACCGACTTAGTGTTCACCAAGAAATCGTCCATCCCCTGATTCGAGAGTAGCCCGAGGTTAGTGCCGGATTCGTCGATGGCGACGCTAAGCGGGTGCTCGGTGCATAGGAGATCGGGCGTATCCGCTAAAAGGTTTGAGAACGCAGCAAGGTCGAGTTCACGGGGAGTTACCTTCGAAACCTTCTCGTCAGCTTCCTCCTCGTCAGCTTTCAGGAGTCCGAGCTCGGCCTCCATGTCTTCTATCTCGCCCCTAGAGATTTCCTCCACCAACATCCGGTTAGCTCGGATCTCGGCGGCCCGGATCTGAAGCGGAGCTAGCTTCTCCCTCTCTTCAAAGGTGACTTTCACCTCCTCGACCAAGGGACGGAGAGTCCGCCTCATCGCTTGTCTCTCCTCCCTTCGCACCCTCTCAATCTCGCAGCTATTGCCAGCTTCGAGTAGTTGATTTCGGAGCTCGATGTCGTGCAACCTACTCCTCGCTGCCTTCGCATCCTCCGCGGCCTCGTAGTAGAGGTCCCCCGCCTTCTTTAGCTTATCTCGGAGGTCCTCGTTGGCGATTCCGAGGTCGAGCACCTGTACCTCGGCTTTCTTCATCCGAGCTCGGATTTGCTCGGCTTTCTCCACGGTCGAAGCATTTTCGGCCTCTAGTTTAGCATACTCCTTCACCTGGGCTTCCAGGTCGGCAATCTTTTTCCGGAGAATGCTCACCTCGGAGGACGGGGAAGAGGCAAACAGCTGATCCTCGTAGGATGCCACCGAGGAGTTAAACTCGATCATCAGCTGAAAAGATAAACTTATTAAGCAATCGTTCGGTGGAAACCAAAACAAAAGAAGGGGGGGGGGCAAAGAAAATCAAAGCGTATTTACCTCGCCGATTTTATCCGCGAAGCGAAAGAAGTTTGCGCGATTGACCTCGGTCATATCCGCGAATGCCGGGATCCGAACTCCGGGACGAACGTAACTCCGCATTAGATCGGCTGGGGACGCAGGAGGAGCTGCAAGATTTTCGATCATCATTTCATTGACGACTATCGAACTAACAAAGGTACAAGAGTAAAGTTAAGAAAGCTCACCTCGGGTGAAAGAACGTTGTTCCTTTGAAGAGTGTCGTCCGGAGTCTTTAGGCGGTAAGGGCTCCCTAACTCTCCCCTCCGAGGAGGGACCCCTGTCTTTCGAGCTAGATCTACTTCGCTCGTTCCCTGATGGGCCAGTTCGGGCTCGCCCTTTCTCACGCGAGGAGGAGGCAGTCTCAGGCTCTTTCCTCTTCTTTGAGGAATCAGTTTGCTGCGAAGAGGCCCTTGTGGGGGATTTCTGCAGCACAGGGGAGGAAGGAGCGATCTCCCGTGGTTCGTCACTAGAGTCAGCAATAACGATCACGGGGGGGACCGACGGGCCAGCAGGAGCCTCGGTTGATTCAATGCCGAGCTCGGGAGGATCAATTGGAGGCACGGAAGACCCGCTTACCTCGGGAGCGGAGGAGCTGGGGGGGTTCTTGTTAGAAAGGCGAGCTTTGCCTTCAGCGAGGGCCGTCACCATCTTCTTCTTCAACTCCTTTTCGGCAATCCGACACGCTCTCTCTTCTCTGTAGTTCATTTCCGAAACGCTCACGGGGTCGGAACAAACAAGAGTACGTTTCCCGAGCCTAACCGTCGATTCCCTGATCCTTTCGCACGAAAAGGAGTCCCAGGCAATCTGGCCTTGGCTGCAGAATCTCGAGAAGAATTCCGCGAACGTAGGGCAGAGGAGTCCACGCTCGAAGTGATCTGAAACAAAGATATTAAGAGGTTAGATAACAAGATAAAAGTTGCAATTAACCCGGACTTCACAAGAAACGCTATTCTACCAATTTTCGAAGTCCACTTCGACACGTGCGAACTCACGCGGTGGCCGAAAGTGAGTTCGTTAACCGGGAAAAAGAAATAGGACTTCCTCCATTTCTCGTCCTTCTCGGGTAGGTCGTCGAAGACCTTCAGTCCGGAGAGCGGGCTCACGTACAGAGTGCCCTTGGTCCGGCCAGTCTTTACTGTGTATACTTGGAGGAAGTCAGCTAGAGACAACTTGTAATTGAACTCTTCCCCCAGAGTTTGAAGGCACATGACGGTCCGAACAAAGTTCGGACACATCTGGGGGAGAGCGAAGCCCAGTTCGAGCATCATCTTTACGATGAGTTCGGGAAGGGGAAAAGATAGACCACACGCAGAGAAAAAGATCTCGAACGCGCAGCAGTATCCGGCGGGGATTCTCTGGGGACTCGTGAGCCTCGGGAATCTAATCTCGACCTCCGACGGAATCCCGGTGGAGGCTCTGAGCTCCGCTATGTTCTCCGCTGAGAGAATTGACGGCGGATGAGGACCATAAACACCAGGGATTGAAGCTTTCGCAACCTTTCCTGAGGATGATTTCGGAGGAGACATACTTTCTGAGAAGAAGGATTAGGAAAACGAGAGGTGGCGGAAGATTTTTCCGGCGAGAGAAAAGGAATTCAAGAAAACAGAGAAAAAGAGAGAGAACTCGAAAGCAAAAAACAATTAGGGAGAAAGAGAGCACTCGAGACTACCTTTATAAGCGGAACCGGGAGGTAATGATTGCCTGGGGAAGCGAAAGGTCTCACACCGTTCTCTCTCTCCCTTATATCCAACACGCAACCAAGTGGGTCCCATTGCTTGTTCGGGAAGATGAATCTCATCATAACCACGATCAAATCATGGAGATATGGAGGATATTCAGTTTCCCGAAACTGATCGCTAGAAGATCTAAAGTCCCCCGAACTTCGCAGTTCGGGAGACTTGGGGGGCAACTGTTGTACCCACGATCTGTCATCTCGGGCAGGAGGTGGAAGTGAGCCTGGGCCGAGGATGTCTAATGGGCCAAGGAGTGCAAAGCTGATCGGCCCATCAGGACAGTCGAAGAAGGGAGCGCGGCATGTGCCTCAATCCAACCAGCTCGGAGTCCGGGCGCGGTCAAAGATTCCCCCACTTAAGAGGATTAATTGCACCAACACAAATCACGTCCTATTAATTACGTATTAATTGAGTAATAAATGGGTCAGTATAAATATGTAAGAGGGGGTCACTTGTAAGGGAGCCAGAATTTTTTCCGAAAATAGCAATACACAATTCAAATTCATAAAACTCTTTCAATTTAGCTTGGAACTGTTTTACGGTGATAAGCTCCTCCACACTTAAATAACTTCGGAAGGAGAATCTCTCTCTCAGTTCTCACAATGCGCATGTTTGTTTCCTCTATCCAGCACCACAATATTCTATGTAAATGCTCGTCGGATATATACTTTTGGTGAAGAGTTTTCATATCTGTTGTTTGTGAGCTTTTGATATTTGCCTTTGTCCTCTTTCTTTAAGGTTCTTCTTTTATGTCCGCCCTTTGGAATCTCTGTCTCCGGAGGTTTACATCTACAGCTAGCTTTGTTTTCGGAAGGATCTTGTTCCTTTCCGTGATGTATATAATTCAACCGTATGTTATCAATAAACCATTCAGACATACAGTTGAAAATTTTACTGCCGAAAACAGCTGAGAAAACGTTTATTTATTTTTTATTTGATCGTTTAATATGTACTTTACATTAAAAACTTACTTCTTCGATTTTTTTTTTTGTTTTTTTTTTCTTTTTTGACAACAAATAATAAAATTGGCCCAAACAAGCCAATGCGTAGGAATATTGTCTACTTATTCGATTCATTTATGTAATTTTCAAGTATTAATTCTTTTCTCAATTATATTATGTGTCATTCATCAATTTAATAAAGTAATATATATATATATATATATATATTTTGTAGTCAAATTTATAATTAAGATATATAATAAGTTTAGTCAAACCTTATATTAAATTCTAGTCAACCTGAACAAATATAGAACATTGACTAACGGTAATCAATATAAAATAGTTGTTGAAATGTGAGATTTTACTAAAGAAAGAAAAAGAAAAAACATATAAAAGAGCTTTTGATGAAGACCAAGAAGCTATTAAAAAAAAAATCTCAACAATTTTATAGTGGAAGTTGTACAATGGATATCCCGAAAACATTTGTGACTATTTTCTTTGTAGTCATAACGACAATTTCGTTTGCTAACAACAACATTTTGGCAGAAACTGGTTAGCTACTATTGTTCGATTCTCTTGGATCATTTGTAGAGTTGTCTTTGTTTAATTGTCTTTGATCATTTGAAGAGAATTGTTAAAATTATGTTATTATTTTTGTGGCTATATAAAGATGGAGTATTTTTTTCGAATATCTTACATATATGTAACTTGGGTTGTCTAATTGCAGTGATCCAGCCATATGCTCGTTGCATTGAGGCATGTGCGCAGTTTTATGGAAATAGGAAATGTTACATGCACTGTAGAAGACAACATTATGATGGAGGACAATGTGATTATACTATTAAAGGTCATCCAGTGCCACAATGTTGCTGCTACAATTATACAAAATGATACTCCTCGTAATTGGCGACTGAGTACTGTAGTAGTATTGTTTTTCTCTTATCATATTTTAAAAAGATGAATTTTGTTTTATTTATCTCTTCAACTTCTCATTAATGAATTTAATAATAAAATAAGAAGATATTCTTGTCAAAACTGTAAACAGAATTTTGCTCAGTGAAAACTTAATTTGATAAATTAGAAATTATAATCTATAAAAGATTTCCGAAAGCAGTAACAAATCAGAATGGCTAGTGGTAGTTGGCATGGTCTGTAGATTTATTTCCCAATCCATACATCTAATCATGCTGCTACTTTGTGGTCGGTGAGATTAAGTGATATGACCTTTTTGGTCGCTAGGGAAGACTAGTACATGTAGAAGAATGATCTTTGCACGTGTAACTCGTCTTATTGCCCGTACTCCTTCAAAGCCATAACATGAAAGTTGTTTAAGTTAATGATTTAAATTTTCGTTCCGGTGCCACTGAGAAACAAGCTCAGAAATGAGACTGCTGTTTAAACTATCGTTTTACGATTCTCATAAATTTCCTAATAACTTGTTGAATGTCAGAATCTCATAACAAAAACAAAAGAGACAGGTTTGAGATGGAAAGAGGAAGATCATTGTAAAGGGAACTGAAGTGCAGAAGATATGGCTTGAAGAAAAAGAGGATGCACATCTCCACCAGAGAACACCTCCGACTCCAACTTCTCCATGTGAGGCCATATCTACACGACATGGAGAAACAAGTCAGATTCAGTCTAAATTTCTTAAAACAACATCCAACTCTTAGTATTTTTTTTTACCTCGCTCGCATATTGCCTTGTAAACGCTGTGAGATAGCCAAGTGTTGATATGGACCACTGTTCTTTCTCACCGACTTCACAACTCTTCTTTGGGTTTCCATTCTCACTGTCCACCTCCATCGCCGATGACTTGTCATCTTCCGCACCTATAGATTTTAGATCCTGCAGTGATCTCACTTTTGTTGAATCTGGGAGCCGTTCCTTCAACACACCCAAGAAACTTTGGAACAGCAGGAGCAGTAGAACCTATGCACAATGCAAGTTAGCTTCTAGTAAACCAAAGGAATAAGATCCTCTGCTAAATTAAAAAGGACTCAAAACAGATATAATACCTCGGTTTCAGAGAGAGCTCTGTTAAGAAGGGCCTCTTTTGCCTCGAGGGACTCCCGAAGAGATAACTCCGCCTCTCCTGTCTTCTCCACTGTTGATTTCAAACGCTTCATCTTCGCTGGATTGTCACCAAGCACGGGCTCACCCTCAACTAGGGAAAGTTTGCTCTCAGCAGCCTCCAACTCTACTCGTGCGTTTGCTGAAGCTTTCTCAGCTACCAAAACATTTTTCGTAATGTTTAATATTTCTTTCCTTAAATCAGAGATACGATTATAAGTCTTGTTAAGAGCATTTCCAAGTATCTGCAGGGAGAGAAACAAAAATCAGAATATAAACAAACATGCTCTGCAGAAAGTAGATTAAATATTTCTGTTGAGGGTCACAACGGATAAGTTAGAACGCAACTGACCTCCCACGGCTGATCAGACACATGAAATTGATCAACATTTTCTGGAGAGAACACCCATCTAACAATTGCCTGATTAGACACTAGTCTATAACCCATCATCCTATCAATTGCCACCGCTGTCATTTGTACATTGTTCTTCCAGTATGTACTCACTTGAGATAATAGCATCACCTGTTTATCACTATCAGGACAAAGTTTTGCAAATACTTGGCCATATCGCTCCAGGACAGTGACCAAATGAGTGAAACTTTTTGATCCGATGTCAAGTAAAGTTTGTACAACTACTGAAAGAGTGACTTCAAAACCATGAACTGGATATATCATTTCGTCAATCCACACCATCATGTCACGTGCAGTTTGTTTTTCTTTGACCTTCTTACTCAATTCGGCTGACAATTTCTGCTCTTCTGTTTTCTCTTTACTACCCTCTTCCAGGGAATACATAAAATTCTGACCAGCCTTTGCAGGAAGCAATTCTTCAAGGGCACTCGCATTCTCAATGCTCTGTTAGACACACATAGAGGACAAAATAGCCTGAGAAAGGATATCTGATGCTTAAGTTTAGAAATGATATATCCATGTGAAATAAGAAGATGAAACATTGATCCCCCCACAAACAAGAATAAAATAAATACCCTAAGGCTAAGCGAAAGGATAGGTGATGCTCAAGTACCAATACAGTACTAACTCCCTAGCTACCTAATATGCTGCAACAGTAAGACCTTACTATATCCAGTTCGGCCGAACAATTCAAAATTGAGAATTTTCAACCTATCGTAAATGTGGAATATGCCCCATCTAAACATGTTCCATACTGCGTCACCACCCGTGCCCGTAAAGAGAGCAAGGACAAATTTACAGAATATTTAAAATCATGACAAAAAGAAAATTCATGTTTGGCAGGTGAGCTGTTACCTGCTTAATTTTATCCCAGTAAGACAAGCGCACTTCTCTCTGCAAAACCTCCTGAACAAATACACGCTTAGGGGCCCATTTGGGAAGGTCCAAAACATAAGCCCACTCTTCCCACGGCCAGATGAATTGGAAGTTGGATCTGTTAAGTATAGACATAAGAGTAGACAAAATATGTAATCAATTTCATGTGATGAATAACTGATTTCTCAATTGATCGACAAATCAAGGCTCAACGACGACCATTGAATTAGGTAAACGGAACATCAGTATTAAAAATACTGTTGACTGAGATTCCATATTCCGTGTTTCAATATGAACTTGACTAAATAAAAGCTGATAAGCTAGGTAATCTACTATCATATATATGGAACATCCACAAATATTCGACAATATAGCACCTTTTCCAAATCACAAAAATCCAGAGGTAAGAAAACTAAAATTATATACTTACAAGTGGTGAGAAAACCATAGGATAAGGCGCGTCCTGGATTCCATGTCTAAGTCGGAAATTTTCTCAAATAGTGCACGAACAGCACCAGCAACAACAGCAGGAAAGGCACCCGGAAGAGCCTAAAATAATTAAATATTTGGAATCAGGTAGAAATAAAAATCACACAACGGAGTTAAAACCATCGAATGATTAGAGTAATCCTTCGTTGCTACCTTACAAAGATCCATAATCACGAGTGTATAATAAAGAGTCTTGAATGGTGGCTGCGGTAGCAGCAGTATCTGAAAAACAGTAGATCCAATTGTCATATATAAAAACCACAGTTCTTTTTCTTTTGATTAAAAAAAACCACAGTTCTAAGAATAAATTTTCTGGCATTAATCCTATCATCTGCCAAAAAGGTATGCTTTGAATACTCACTAGAAGATAAATCCCAAAATTTCTACGACAGAACATACCTGAGAAAATAGTGTCTCTGCCATAAGATACTCGTACCGAAAAGGAACAGGAAGATTAGCCATGTAGGACGCGCACTCCTTCCGACTAGCTTTGCAATAAATTAATTAGTGAAACAGAATTCTATATAATTTAAGATGCAAGCAAAATTCTGTAACCAGACAAAAAAAAGAAAAGAAAATAAGCACAAGCTAAGATGTAAATTAAACAAGTATGTGCTACGTAATTCTATAACCATAATAATGACTTAAAAAGGTTAAACTAGATACTAAGCGCAGAAACAATAGCCCTTATTAGAAGCAAATTAGTCACCCAGCCGGATCAGTGACCATATAATTTGAAGAGTAAGTCTTGAACTTAGCTTAATACACTAAGGTTAGAAATTCAGAAAGCACATGACCAATTTGCAATGATTGGGAGGAAAACAAGATCTACACCAAAACCAGCATGCATGGAGGTCCATTGTGCAGAAAAAAATATAGAAGAAACGTAAAAAAACATCAAAAGTACTCAAGTTTGGTGGAAATACAAACCATCCATTTAAATAGAAGAGCACATCCAGCAAATACTCTTCCACAACAAAGCGATCAATAGGTTGTACATCCTGCGAGTTTAATGATTACAGAATCAGAAGAAAGGATAGACAAAGATAAGGAATACAAACAGACATCATATAACCCATATATCAATCTACAAATCTAATAGGTTAGAGAACAAAAATTGTTGACTACTGAAATCGAAGCAAGTCTAATAAACTTATATCAGGCTTGATATATGTCCTATTCAGACGAACATTGACATCACAAACCAGAATATTACCTCCATTTTATTAGCTGGGAATATATTCAACCTACGAATTCTCTGGGGATATTTTGTCAATGCATCATGCTTTTGCTTGCCACTGTATGCTCTCGAATGATCAGAAGGTGGACTCGGCTGTTCCATACATTTAATAGGGCGTAGCTCATGAAACTTTCCAGCAACAAGCTGGGCTTCGAATGAGAGATGGGGCCTAGGTACTGCACATTGAACAATCATGAAATTGTTATCAATAGGAATATACAACTAACATCACTTGTCACATGAACTAATCAATTTTTTAGGTGAAACAAGGTAGATATGAAAAGTTTGTAGAAGATTGCAGTCTTCATGATACAAAAAGAAATGAAAAGTTTACAAAATATGCATACCACTATCAAGTTTCCATCGATTGGAAGCCAGAGACTGTATTCGATCCAATAGATCCTCCACGAAATCCTAAAGAGACAACAATCGAGAAAGGAAAAAAACGAGGCAAACTAAAAATTATTACACCATGATACAAAATTCAACAGAAAACTATCTCAGACAAATATAGAAAAGCAGAGAATGAAACGTCACATAGAGTAAAACCCATGCATCTTATTTATACATCTGCCAAGAGATCTACTGAGACAAAATCAAAGGGGCAGGTAACACAAAACAAAAACAACAACTTCCAGAAGTAAACGCTATAAACAAACCTTCTCTACAAGGCTACTTTCAAATTCTCCGTTGTGGAAAAAGTTTAATCCAGAGGTGGAAGAATTCTTTCGGATGCTCAAATAAGCTTGTATCCCAACTAACACTCTTTCAATCTCATCAGGAACTTGCTGCAAGCCAAAGGAAAATTCAGCGGTCATGACAAGTTAAAATAATAGTTTCCAGCAATAAATACAGAAGCAGACAACAAAAGTTGGTTGCACATCCAACAAGGATGAGATCATCATAGAAATGGAAACGCCTGTCCAGTATTCTAATAGCATTCATTGTAAATATCATACTTTTCTAAAACACAGTTACCAAAATATTTTCTGGAATGTCTTTAATCCAAGAGCAGTACCTCAGCGAGTTCTAATCCTCCCCATGGGAGGCTGGACAAGATACATATGACGTAAAAGTCAGCTTGTGGCTGCCATGATGGATTTCCTTTCTCTTCATCCACAGTGGTGGCAGCTGATGATAACAATGTTTCGAACACGACAATCAAAGAAGCAGGCTGAATAACCTTACTGCACAACTGAAGAACCCAAATAAAACATGTTAGAAACATGAAATATTACAGTTCTATATACTTCACAGTTCTATTTTTCAAACTATTTTTGTGTGTTAAAAACATGAAATTACGTATCAAATAACGTAGCAACCATGAAACAAGGTTAGTAACCATACCAGGGAAGTCATAAAGCGAAGCAATATACGGATACTGTTGCAGTTGCCAGAATCTAAAGCGTCCTGGCATGTTCAACCCAGTAAAAGCAGTCACATTAGAAACAAAAGTAACTGAGAAACCTTATTTTATCAATTTATCCCCGCCAGACTAGATTATTCACCTGAAAATCAGCTTGGACACTTTCTACCATCCTCCGAACAAAATCTTCATTCTCCAAGTTCAACAAACCAATCTTAAACATGTGAAAAGACATCCATCAAACTTTGAAGTATGTGTAGCAGATTAAATTCAACGAATATATAACAGGGAACCGGATATCTCAGATCAGCTTTGATTCAAAGAACGGAAAACCAAATGCCAAAGTATGTCTTCATGAATACTAACACAGAGATAAGAATTATTTAGCCATCCTAAAGAATATTAAGAGATACACATTCGAACGATTTCTTTATTACTCAGAAGTTAGAAATGTCAGGCTGTGTGTTCTATTAGATATCACCAAGTAATAACGCCAGAACTACAAATAAGTAGACTTCTACAAATTTCATAATAGGATATAAAAGACACAAAACGATCCACCTTAAGGGCATTTGCATTATTATTTGTGTTTCTAAAGTAGTTTTTGCCAAGTTAAATCCTTTTGGTAATTGCTTCTGAGCTAATTATTCTTTGATAAGGGTCAGCTAAACAGATATCATAAAAGACTCAATCAAAACCTCTACTACATAGAACACATCTAAATGCATGCCCAGAGATACCCAGAAAAGAAAAAGGAATGCTTTATTCAAGCAAGGTAACTTGGTTCATAAAAAGACTTACCAAAGTCCCATACAAAGGAATCTTGTGAGGCAATTGTTCAGCACATTGAAGTAGAAACTGTTAAAGATGAAAACAACATTGATGAGATCAAGAACCCCAATAATCATAAAATCGAACAACGAAGTCATATATGGTTTCAAGAGAAGGTCAGCTTACAGGCAATACTTGGTCTCCAGAACGCTCGATTTCTCTCCTAATAACACCAAAACAAGTCTCCTGTGTATTTTTTACCCAGGAAAAGGAAAAAATTTGGGTAAACAGGAAAATTAAAATTAGGGTTTAAGAGGGAAGAGTGAATCGAGAAGAGTACTGACGATATGGTCTTTATAGTCGGAGGAAGTGCCGTACTCAGGACCCTTTTCGCCGATGCGAAGGAGAAGGGTTTTCCAATTGCTCATCTTGCTTCTTCGTCTTCAGTTCCCCTTTTTTTCTCCTTTGTACTAACTTTGGTCACTGCCCTAGTTTCTTATATGTCTCTCCCTCGTCAAACAATCTGCTAGATTTTATTTTTGTTACCAACCAAATATTTAAATTACAAAAAAAAAAATATATATATATATATATAATCTAATTAATAACCAATTTTGATAATAAAATTAAGAATATAGCACCTTAAAATGAAAAATAAAGAAACTAACCTTAAATAGCCCTGAGACCTAATATCCGTGATCCGCTCCGCTATCCGCTCCAATCTGCTCTGAAAAACCGGATATCCGGAGAGGCAGATTCGGATCCGGATAGTGAAACTACAGATCCGGGCGGATCCAGAGCCGGATCCGGATACTAGATCTTTTAAAACCGGATATCCGTGTACCATAAATATATATATCATATGTTTTATCTGTTGGACTTTCTTTATTTATTCATAAAGCATATTGGGCTTGTTATTAAAAAGTCCAATATACATAAAACGTGAAACAAAACTAAAGTCCATCTATTTGGATACTAGGGTTTCGTGAGACATCACTCACCTCACCGTTTTTTCATGTTTTTTTTTTGTTCTTTTCTTTTTCTTATCCTTCATTGCCGTAGTTGGTGATACAAGTTGCGATTCAAGATGAAAAATAGTTGGTGAGACTCGATGACCGGCAGTTTCCACTGTCTTCGTGAACACGTCCCCATTACGCCGTTCTGCGATTCTCTCTTTTGGTAGTATCCGTTCCGTTAACCTCACTTTTAACGGATTTGTTTCCACCGTCGTCATGAGCGCGTCTCCGTTAAGCCGTTCTAAGATTCTCTCTTTTGGTAGTATCGGTTCTGTTAATCTCACTTTTAACGGATCCGGATATCCGCCGGATATTCAGATTTTTAACGGATCTCCGATAACCGGATATCCGGAAATTTGGATACGGAGCCGGATATCAAAACTATTGATCCGGCCGGATCCGGAGCGGATTCGGATAACTTCAATTTTGCCGGATATCCGGCTCCATATCAGGGCTACTAACCTATAGATTATACAAAATGATGAAACTGACCTTGAGACGCAACACAGGTGCTCATGGAAGAAAGAAAGAGTAGGTGGTTAATTTGTTTCTTTATTTTTTTTACAATTTATTATTTTAATAAATCACTTTACTCCTTTATTTTTGTTATTAATATATTTTTTAACAAAATTAATATGGAATCCAAAATTTATGTAAACAAAATATAGATTTTTTGATGCATTTGACATAGGTTTAATATACAAAATCGGATATGAAAATTTTAAAGTGATGAATAGTATTGGTAATTAGAAAAAATAAAATTTCATATAGAAACAGATCAAATAGAATAATAGTTTGTTTCTTGGGGGATTTTCAAAAATACCCCTTTTTCTATGTCACTTTTTAAAAATACCCTTTGATGGTGTTTATTTTCAAAAATACCCCTTTTTGATATATAAAATGACAAAATTATAAACCCTTAACCCCAAATACTAAACCCTAATCCTTTAAAATTATATTCTAAATATAAATTGGGAACCCAAACCTAAAAAAACAAATTCTAAAAATTAATTTAACATAGGGTAATTGTGTAAAAGAGGGCAAAAATGAAAATGTTGGAAAAAAGTGGCATTTTTGAAAAGGAGTATGCCAAAGGGGGCATTTTTAACAAATTCTCTTGTTTCCATATGGAATTTTATTTTTTCTAATTACCAATACTATTCATCATTTTAAAACATACTATTTAAACATATGTAATTTATTACATACTATTTAAACATTTAACACAACATGTAATAATTCAATAGTAGTGGTGATTGTAGTTGCGGGAGAAATCGTCTGAGGAGTCCACTCTACTGTTTGAAAAAATCTCTTATCTTTCTATTAAATCTACGTATCACTTATCCATTCAGAACAATGTGAACGACCAAAATTACCCTTCCTTCTTATTTTTCCATTTTTGATTTTTAATAATTATTTTTTTTTAAACAAACAAAAACGAGCTCGAGCTCGAGCTTTCTCCACGACCATCAAGCGAGAGTCAAGCTTCCCCTCTCCATCGGCCATGTGCCTTCCAGAATCTGCATTGAAGTCGTCTTCAAGTAAGTTCTTCTCTTCATTTGTGGATTCGTAGTGAATTGCAGATTTAGTAAATTGATGAGAAGAAAAGATCTTGAATTCCAGAATATGCATTGAGCTTGATTCCATTATTGGGGTACGTACATTGGGTGTTACTTCATTGTTTTTAGTTCGATTAGTAGTTTGAATTAGCAAGAAATAGATTTAATTGTGGAATCGTAGTGAATTGCAGATTAGAGAACTCTCAACGATTTAATTTGTTTATGTATGGCGATAGTAGAACTTGGTAAAACTGGGTATCATTGTTTATATAGTATAACCAGTTAGAAAGTAAAACTTGGTAAAACTAGTATTACTATTCAACGTAGTACCACTAGTAAAACTGGTAATAACTAGTAGAACTTGGTAATACTGAACAGAGTTTTGTATTGTTTTGGCAGGATACAATGAGCGCCAACATACATTTTAAATGTCAAGGTCTCATGTATAGTTTAATGATGAAGACATCGGTTGAGAAGATAACTTTGTCGATGGTAGAAGCTAGGATATACAAGAAGCTTGCATTAGATGAAAGTGAAGCTACACTTTGGTTGACTTACAATGCACTGCTGGTGGGAAGGGGATCCATAGACTATTATTGACGATGAGGATATGCAAGTTTATCTATCGTCCATTGATAAGGAGAGTCGTAGATGTATATTGTATGTGGAGGTCATCACTAATCTGGAAGAGCCCGTGCAAGTGCCAAAAGTGGTGAAAAGTCCTACTGGTATGAATTGTGATGAAGTAGGATGTAATGCCATCACTTTGTATGTAGAAAAAGAACAAGTTGAGCCGATAAAGGAGGTTGATGGTAGTAAAAGTAAACCCGATGGAATCGTATCTTGTGATGAAAGTGTGGATAACGGTATAGTTAGATCGGATATGGGTGATGATAGCTACAAGATGTTGTATTGCTATTTGCACATGTTAGAGAAGGTGAATGAGGTCATAATAACACGTGTGGAATTGGATGAGAAGGAAAGATTCAAGTATCTATTCATATCTTTGGGATCTAGCATTGAAGGGTTTCAAGTAATGAGAAAAGTGATAATTGTTGATGCAACTTGGCTCAAGAACGGATATGGTGGTGTACTTATTTTTGCCTCGACTCAAGATCTTAATCGTCACCACTACCCATAGCGTTTGGTATACTCGATGGTGAAAAAGATGAAAGTTGGACTTGGTTTTTGGAGATGCTGAAAACTGTTATACCAGACACTTCCGAATTGGTATTTATTAGTGATAGAAATGCAAGACTTATCGGTGCCATAGCTAATGTGTATCCCCATGCTCGTCATGGATATTGTATTTGACATTTGTCTCAAAATGTCAAAAGTCATGTTTCAAACGTCAACAAAAACGTAGTCGCATGGAGATTCATGGAGTTGAGTAGGCATTACACAATGGCTAATTTCAACAGTGCATATATTGCGTTTAAGACGCGATATCCTTCTGCTGCGGCTTATCTTGAGGAGAGTACTGTGAAAGAAAAATGGGCAAGGTGTTGTTTTCCTGGAGAAATATGCAACTTAGATACAAGCAACTGTGTGGAATCTATGAACGATATCTTCAAGAATGCAAGAAAGTACTCCCTAATACCCCTGCTTGATACAATCATAGTGACGTTTTCTAGATGGTTTAATGACCATCGGAAGGATTTTGTGGCTGGAACAATTGAAAACAAATTGGTGCCTTTAGTGGAGAACATACTCCACAAATTATGGTCCGTTGGTGAGAAATTGATTGTGACAGAGCTAAACAGTTTCGAACTTGAATACAATGTCGTTGATTGTGATGGAAAGCCTTATTTTTTGAATTTGCTTCAGAAAAGTTGCAGTTGCAAGGTGTTCAATATTGAAAGGTATCCTTGCTTAAACGTTGTAGCCGCTTTTATTGAATTCTTAAAGCATGATGATAGAACATGAGATCCAACTACATGAGTTTTGTTCAAAATATTATGGGACAATTTGAAAACTATACTATATTTGAAAAGAAATTTGAAAATTACACTTAATCTTATAGTTATTTGAAAACTACACATTTTGGAATGAAAATGGACAGAAATACCCTTATTATTAAATAATTTTAACAATTAAATAAAAACAATAAAAACTTAACTTATATTTAAAAATAAATCAACTTTAAAAATAAATTACTTTTTAAAATTGTTAAATTCAGAATTAATTATTTAATAATTTAAAATTATAACGAAAATTATTTATTGTATTTTAAATAATGATTACATGAATAAATTTTTTATCTTAAAATTTTGGTTAAAGAAAAAGAATTTAAATATTTTTGTTGATATTATTTAGATTTAATTTTCTTTAAAAATAAATAATTCAAGATTATACAATTTATAATATATATATATATATATATATATATATATATATATCAATGTTTTAGACTTATTTTAATCAAGGTTGATTTATTTATAATGTCGACTTTTTGAACAATTGTTTTGTTTTTGTACTTCTGTTGACTTAATTATCTGTGTCATAGAGTTATATTAGAACAGTTGACTTATGTTATGGCTAGTGGATTTATAACATAGTCGATTTTTTTAACTGTTGACTTATTTTTTTTGTTCATCGATTTATATTTGTTTTCTGTTGATTTGTTTATTTATTGTTGACTTATTATATTCTACATTGATTTATTAATAAGGGCGATATTTTGAATGGTTGACTTAAGTTTAATTTTTGTCGACTTATTTATTTTTCCATCGATTTATTATAAAATTGTCGATTTTTTTTTTGTTTGATTGTTTTTTTTACAAAGCCGACTTTTGATGATGTTGACTTATTTGTTTTGTTTGTTGATTTATATTTTTTTCCCGTTGATTTGTTTGGTCTTAGTAGACTTATTTTATTTTAAGTTGACTTATTAATATGATTGATTTTTTTAACTGTCGACATATATTTTATTCCTGCTGATTTATGCTTTTTTCTTTGTTGACTTATATTAAAAAGTCGATTTATTTTTTTTATTAATTGATTTGTTACATAGTCGATTTTTTGGAACTGTTGATTTATTTTCTAAAATCTCACAATTTATTATTATTTTATTAAAGTTATCAATTTTCAAAATAAATTAAAATATATAATTATTTTTCAAAACTTTTTTATTAAATGAAAAATAATATTATCTATTGATTAATTTTCTTTAATTTTCTTTTTTAATTTTCTTTATTGATTAATTTTTTCCATAATAAACTACTTCATCATTATCAAAAAAATTTAATTTATTTTTTAAACTACTTCATCATCATTATCAAAAAAAAAAATTTAATATCTAAAATATTTTCTATAATTTTAATTTTAAAAATTTTAATTTATTTTCCATAATAAACTACTTCATCATCATTATCAAAAAAAACTTTTTAATTTTTTTTATTGATTCATATTTTCCATAATAAACTACTTCATCATTATCAAAAAATTTCAATATCTAAAATATAAACATTTATTTTTAAAAATAATTTTCTAACAATGATGAGTTTAATTATTTTGTGTTTATTTTTTTAATGTTTAATTAATTATTAATTAAGGGTATATGTTATTTATTTTATCTTAATTTATTTTTTTAGTTATTGATTAATATTATATATAATAAATTAATTCATAATTTTTAAAAAACAATCCAGAAAATTCCGAATATCTAGTTTACATATTATTTCTAAAAATAAAATTATCAAATAAATAAATTTAATTATATTATATTTAGTTTAATTTAATTTGTAATCAAGGACAAAATAGTCATTTAGTTCAGCCCATAAAGGTACATTTCAAAGACTTAAAAGATTTAGTATAGAGTTCAAATTACCTATTAAGATTGAGGTATGTATTCTAATTTTTTCAAATATTATTGGACAGAGCTGTGGGTAATGGCGTATTATAGGACAGTATATTTAGTGCCAGACAAGTCGCAATAGGATGTCCCAGATGAGACAAAAAACAAAAAAAAATCATACCTTCGCCTCGGAAAAACAAGCAAGGAAGAAAGAAAGTTAAAAGGAATCCATCGGTTGGGGAAAAGCGGCCAAGGACACAAAATAAGAGGAGGCCGAGACAATGACTCCAATGGTTGATATTTGGGAATGGTAGTGGTAGTACTATCTGATAAGATGTAATACTATATTTTGGTTTTGTTGCAACTTGGTAATACTATATTTTGGTTCTGTTATACTCTGGTAAAACAGGTACAACTGGTAAAACAAGTACAACTGGTAAAACTATGTTGATTGAAAATAAGAATTATTTTTTAATAAAAATTGAAAAAATATTGAAGCGACGTAAAACAACGATTTGAAAACATCATAAACATATGCTAAAAAAGTTTAACAAAAATAAATTACAAACTATATTAAAGTAAGTTGTTATCAACCAAACTAAACAATATGTTCCTTATACTTTTATCATCACTTCTTTAATAATATCCATTGTAGGATGACAAAGTTACAAAAAATATTTTTTTTACAAATATGACTGCATAAAACACTATTAATCATACCTTAAACACTATAAATCAGTTGTATAACTAAAAAAGCAAATGTTAATGATACGTAATACTAAATAAATGGTAAAACATCAAAAATACAACTATGTGGGACTTTGGTACAACTAAAATCTCTGGTATAACTACGTTGATTGAAATAACGGCGCACGTGGGGGAAAAACGGCGCACATGGGTATACTATGCACACGTGGGGGTACAACTAAAAATTTCACAAAATTTTGATTTCCCTCCCCAAAATTTTGATTCCCTCTCCAATACTTTCTGAAAAATTCAAAAATACCCTAAAAAATCAAAAATCCCCAAAAATTCAAAAATCCCTAAAAATTCAAAAATCCCCAAAATTTCAAAAATCCATAAAAATTCAAAAATCCCTAAATTATATCACTCTCTCGAGATCTCCATTCTCTCTTCTAGAAATTTTCGACATTATCCATCCATCCATCCATTCTCTCTCTTATTATTCCAATTCTTATCTGAATTTCATTAAGATGGAGGAGGAGGATCCATACTACAGAGATAAGAAAAGGAACAAAAATCTAATCGACGGATTATATGCCTACGCTGATGGTGATGGTGACTACGACATTCCTACATTTTGTTCATGTGGTGCACGCATCATCCAAGAGATTTCTCCAAAAGAAGGAAGGAGATACTTCAAATGCATTGTGTTTGAGGTGATTTTAGTGTAATGGCATTGATTCGTTTATTGTCGTTATAAATTCTAGTGTATTTACCAAGTTTTGTGCAGGACAATGGCTTCCATGTTCGTAAAAACGGGGATGATGTTGTGAAAGAAGAGGTGAGCAAATTAAGGAAGGAGGTTAACGAGCAGTCCGTGAAGATCTGAAATCTTGGATTTCAGATGGAGCACCATGTTCGTAAAAACGGGGATGATGCTGTGAAAGAAGAGGTGAGCAAATTAAGGATGGAGGTTAATGAGCAGTCCGTGAAGCTCCGAAACATCAGATTTAAGATGGAGCAAATGCATATGCAGATTGCAAACCTACAAGAGTTTGTGATGAGTGTTGTGGATTCCAATGTTGAAGATATTGCAAATTTGAAGGCATTAGTTACTCCAGTGCCTTGATTCTCATAATTTATCTACTCTGTACTACTTATCTATGTGTTGTAAGACTTCTATCTTCCTTTATCTATGTGTTGTAAGACTTCCCTTGAGAATTCTCTATGTTCTATCATGTTTTATCAAGTAAAACAACATAGTTTTACTAAATTTTACCAAGTTGCTCAAAGACAAAAATCAACGCAACATTGTTTTACTAAGTTTTACCAAGTTGCTCAAAGACAAAAATCAACACAACATAGTTTTACTAAGTTTTACCAAGTTGCCCAAAGACAAAAATCAACACAACATAGTTTTACTAAGTTTTACCAAGTTGCCAAAAGACAAAAATTAACACAACATAGTTTTACTAAGTTTTACCAAGTTGCCCAAAGACAAAAATCAACACAACATAGTTTTTACTAAGTTTTACACAACATAGTTTTTACTAAGTTTTACCAAGTTGTCCAAAGACAAAATCAACACAACATAGTCGTACTAAGTTTTACCAAGTATTTCAACATAAAATCAACACAACATAAAACGACACAACATCCAAGGTTTACAAAAACCATACGAAACACGAAGATTAGTCTTCACTCTTGATTTCTTGATGACCTTGTCATTCGCTTCGGTGGTGGGTCTGTAGGACCGGCCGTATCTTTTGGTGCAAAGTCTGAATGGTCTCTAGTGTCTTCACACGTCTGCATTCAAATAATCTAGTGTTAACAAGTATTACCAACGAACTGTTATACTCTAGTATTACCAAAAAAACAAATCTTACCTTTAATTTCTCTTCCAATGATGCAACTCTTTCTCCCAATGTTGCGACTTTTTCTTCCCACCCATTAAGCCTATCCACAATTTCTTTCATCTTCTCTCCCATCTCATTTTTAAAGGAGTTTAGGAGATCCACCAAATCAGATACACTAGGGTATATCGGTCCTTCAATCAAGGCTATTTCCTTGTTCACGTTCTCAGGTTCCCCTCCTACTCCTCCTATTCATGCTCGGGACTAAACATCTTCATTGAACATATTTTCAAACCAGACATGATATCCTCGTAGATAATGTTGCATCCAACTGTTGACAACAACATCATGTGCATCATCAACGTCTTCTTCTTCAGTGATTCCAGCCAGAAGAGACTTCTCATTATCATCTTCAGGTATTAGGATACTATCTATGTCCTGCAAACATATAAAGATTAAAACATATTACCCGAAACTCATTCATATGCAAAGGATAAGTAGGATGTTAAGAATAACTATAAAAACTAACCATAATCGTAGCAAGTTCATCATTTATTCTCTCAAGAGGAAACCCTCTCAGTTCGCATTTCTTTAACTCTCTCCTGCACATCCTAGGACATGTAACGTCTGCTTCTGGATTATCTTCTACGAATTGATTCCTCAAATGCTAAAAGCTACACAA
This sequence comes from Camelina hispida, assembly GCA_023657505.1. Lineage (NCBI taxonomy): Eukaryota > Viridiplantae > Streptophyta > Magnoliopsida > Brassicales > Brassicaceae > Camelina > Camelina hispida. Next base: position 24,948,993 of record CP094633.1, read on the forward strand.
CAAACATATAGTTAGACTTAGCTTCAATTATAAGAACAACACGCAACATCCAATACTAAATACATTTTACTTACCTCCAAAGGAATACATAAACCTGCAACCGGCCATAATACACCTTGTGTGACGGTCCCATCAAAATGATCCATCGTGTGAGCAATCTCTTCTAGCATGTACTCAAAGGAATATCTCCCCAAAGGAAACGTCTTACAAAAATTAAGATCATTAACCGCGTTTTGCAAAAAATCATCAATTTCTGTTGCTTGTTCTCTTGTCTTTATCGTTGCTCTAACAATGCTGGATAAGAAGTATAGGACAGCCATCTCCAACCTATCTCGAGACCGTTCCATAGGTACCATCTCCTTGAGCTTTTCTCTCACTTCTTCACGAGTAACCTTCTTATTCTTGAAATGATTGTTCACAAAGGTCTTACTTCCAACTTTGTTATAGTCAATTGGATAGTTGCGGCAATTGAATCCTGATAACAAGGTGTGTTCCTTGATACCATAACGGATGGGCACACCATTAACAACAAACCGAACTTCCCTTTTCTTTTCAATGCATGCCGTTCGGAGAAGGAGCATCCACATGCCCATAACCTTGTGATTTTTGTCCCTTGGCAAGTGCCAAATGTGTTTGAGCTGTTGATGGTTCTCAAACCAATTCCTCAAACGTAGTGAGCGGATGCTTCAATCTATCAAAAGTTGTCAAAAGTTCCTTTATATAACACCTCGTACCTAACTTAATCTTCTTGTTATACTCCGCCACTGGGAAGTACATTCTTAAAGGTTGTAGTGCCATCAGTTCATCATCATCGGCATCCTGCAACAAACAGTAGTCGCAAGTATTACCAAGTTATACCAAACTAATAGTTCTACCAAGTAAAACCAAGGTTTTCCAATACATATAGTTATTATACCTAGATATACTAGTTTTCTTAACCCAAACAGTTATACTATGTTATCCTAGTATTACAAACCCAGAAAAACATGTTTTCCCTGCTTCTACATGGTCAATCAATCGGTACTACGTACCATTTCATCGGTGGAGTCGCCCGAATTGGTATCTCCCAAGGATGCGTCTGAATATACTTCTTCTTCGCCATCGAGATCTGGCTCGCTCTCTTCTTCTCCTTCGTCACTTCCGACATCCTCTTCGTCTCCCTTCTCATCTTCTCTCACAGTCTCTGAGTCAACTCCCTCTTCCTCTTTATCACTCCTTTCGACTTCGTCTTCACCATCTCCATCACCAACCGCAGGGAGATCCGCCGGCTGAGAAATCTCCGCCGTCTCTGAATCTTGTTCTTCCTCGACAATTTTTCTCTTCTTATTGCACCTCGTCTTCACCATCCTGCTAACAATCGATGAGTGACCACAATCGATCGAACAACACAACGCTTAAAGAGAGCAAAGGATCTCTCGATTAGTATCCCCTAGTTTTCCTAGTTTTTCACGAAGAGAGAGAGAGACAATATACAATATACACAATCTAAACACTACAAGAAAAACTGTTAATAGCCACATTCAAGGTTCAAAAAATTCCTGGCTACAATAATTTAGCCACGGAATAGACACAACCTTTAGACAAAGCAATTCATAGCTAATTACTGGCAATGTTTTGGCTCATTAGCCACAAAAATAATTTTGTGACTAACTGTGGCAATTTTCAACAACTAGCCACAATAAAATTAATGGCCCAATAGCCATGCAAAATTAATATACATTTCGTGGCCCATATAGCCACAAATTTGGGTTGAGGAGATTTATGGTTTGTGCCACAAAAGTGTTGTAGCTATTTGTGGCTATATTGCTTTCTATATTTGTCAAATCACGTCACTCAACAAAAGATATTTAAAAAAAAAATAATTAGCCACAAAGTCGAACTGGTTATTCATGGCTATGGTCACGAAAAGTTTTGTAGATATCTATTGCTTTTATGTTTTTCAGAATTGTCATATCAATTCATTTATAGTACAAGATATTTTTATGAACCCAGCAACAATTAGCCACGAAAGATGAATTTAGCCACAAAATACATGATGCTATTTGTGACTATTTTAAAGCCATGAAATAGTGGTGGCTAGTTGTGGCTAGTTGTGGCTAATATGTATTATTCTCTGCAAGTGAGGTCAGTGAGGTCTCGTCGTATCAGTCAATGGATATATGAATTGTAATAAACTTCAATCAAACTCTAATCAAATTATTAACCTAACTTTATTGAACTAAACACTATAAATATATTTTTACAAATGATTTTATTTTATTTTTGTAAAATATTTACAGCAAATATGATAGAAATAGGGAAATAGTTAAAAAATAAAAACACATGTGAGTAGGTGTCGTGTGTATAGAGAGGAGTGAGGGATGTCTATTCATTCTCATGGCATAGAAGACAAATTTGTTAGAGTGGTTAGTTAGTTAAATATAGATTTTTTTTTACGTTATTTTTGCCAAATTCCCCAAAAAATTCTGAAAATAATTAAAAAAGAAGTATGGTTTTGAACATGTCCGAAATTATCTAAGTATTTAAACAAATTGCCACTCAATCTTACAAAAACGAAAAAGTTTCTCGAAATCGAGAAGTAGCTTTGCGAGTTCTGATATTCGGGTCGGGTCGGTTATCTCGGATTTTTGGTTATTCGGTTATCTAGAAATATATTCAAAAAATTCGAAAACTCATTTCGGTTCGGGTTTTGGGTAATTCAGGTTTTGGAAAACCCACCAAACTGAATCGAAAAACCTGTATTTTCATCACTATACTACCTAATTCATACTTTCATAACCTAAATTCAAAAAAACGAACCAAGTCATAAACCACAATTTGATCTTAGAATAGAGAATAGAGACTAAGTAAAAGAGAAGTTTGATGATTACGACTTCTCCATGGCTCCATCAACATCCTCCACCGTCTTGGTTACTGCAATTATAGATAAAGGAAGTCAGCCGTATATTGTAAATCATAAGAAAGATTGAAAAACATCAAGCTTGCTTACCCAAAGACTCATGAAAATCCAGTTTGTCTAACATTTGAACCAAACTTGCAAGCTTCTCAGCATGAATGGTATTTCTCAGCCATTGTTGAGTACATATGAGAGCTTCAACCATGTGAGGAGATAGCCAACTCCGGAAATGATCCAAAATCCTTCCATTTGTACTGAATGTCGACTCTAAAGCCATAGACGACACTTGAATGACAAAAAAATCTTTTACAAGTTCTGACAATGTTGGAAACTTATAACTATTGCGTCTCCACCATGATAAGACATCAAAATCCATTCCCAAAGTGTTTTTATTTCTTAGCACACGATTCTCCATCAAGTAAATGTCAAGCTCACTTGTAACTTCTTCATTTACTGTCTTTGTTTCCATCTCTTCATACAAAGAATCTTTGTTTTCCAAGTCATCATCATCATCCTCAAAAAGGAGAGTTGTTTCAGCCACATTCTCACTTCGGGTTCGTGTACTTTCAGTTTGAGAGCTGGGAGTGAATCGCTGGACATACTCTTCATACAAATTCTTCATCACTTTCCGAATTGAACTTCTCAGATGACTACTCTCTACACTTTCTTTTCCATAGAGCTTATAAAAGCAGAGACCAGCAAATTGTATCTTGTTCCTTGAAGCAAACACACTTGCGGTGATCACAAGTGGATTCATATTGATGATGCCATACCAATACTTCGCAAACTAAGTCCTCATCTCCTTTGCTTCAAGCCATAAAAAAACATCCTCGTTGTTGCTCAATGTTATCAAATATCTCTCAATATGCACGATATCATGGTAACATATTATAGATGTCACCGTTTTAGTGGCAGAAAATGCTAAGGTGCAATTGAAGAAAATCTTTAAAAAGTTGACTAACCTCTGCACGTTCACTCCCTTCTTCTTCTTCTTCTCGTCGAAGTAATCATTATAGAGCTTTCCTCTGCGAGTAACTTCTCAAAAGCAACCCTAAGTTTCAATGCAGCAATCAACATGAGATATGTGGAGTTCCACCAAGTCACACAGTCTAAAGACAAGCTTCCTTTACTGCATTTACCTGTCTCAACCCTCAACTGAAATGATTTCAATCTGTCCCCTGATGACCTTACATACCTTATTGCATTTATAATGCCCACAGTGATCTCATTTACCTTTGCTAAACCATCCCTGACTATCAAGTTCAGTATATGCGCAGAACAACGCATATGGATTAATGAACCATCTCTGATTAATGCATCATGCCCCATCATCCCACAAGCATCTGTGAATTTCCTAAGTGCTTTATCATTCGCTTTAGCGTTATCCATTGTGACTGTGAATACCTTTTCAATGCCCCATTATTGTAGACATGCACTCAGATGCTTAGCAATGGTGTCCCCTTTATGATCTATCACAGGCTTGAACCAGATAATCTTTCTTTAAATCCCAGTTCTTATCAACCCAATGAGTAGTCACCACCATGTAGCTGCAAGCAGTTGTAGGAGCTACCCATATATCATTCGTCAAAGATACTCTCTTCTTCTCGGCAAAAAACAGGTTCTTCAATGCGGCTTTCTCTCTTAGAAACATAGCATATATGTCTTATGTTGTTGTCCTCCTACAGTGAACCGTGTACATCAAAAGCATATTTGTACAAAACCTCCTAAAGCCTTCTGATTCCACAAATGCAAATGGCAACTCAGACAAAACAATCATCTCATTCACTGACCTCCTAAACAAACCTTTATCATGCTTAACTGCAACAATTGCACCAGCAGTATCAGTTGCCAAAACCTTCTGAGAACCACTCTCTTGATATGCATTGTACAACTTGCATCTCTCTAGATGATTCTTCATGGAGCTGGTCCCATGTAACTTAGTATCGCAACCAATCTCTTGGTTACAATACCGATAATAACTGAAACCTTCAACATCATCTTTCTCAAAAAAATGTTGCCAAACCTCAGCCCTACAAACCTGCTTCTTCTTCTTCTTTGCTATCTTCAGAGGACCTTTACTTCTTAATCGTGCTATAGTTGTTCTTTTCTTTCCGACAGAAAGTTCTCTTTCTCTAACTTCATCTTCTTCACCCAAAACATTGTCGGTGTTTTCGTCTAATATAGACATCTACACAAACAAGACAATATAAAGCAATTAAAGTAAATCATACCCAAATAAACAAAACCATAACCATTTGCACAATTTCTCATCTGAGACCCATGTGGTTGGGTTTGAGACTCAAAATCTAGGGTTATGGGTCTCAGAAACTGAGAAATTGTGCAAATGGGTATCAGAAAATCAATCCCTAATTCCCAAATCAAAACAAACTGAGAAATTGTACCTTACGAAGAGAGATGAAGAAGACGAGTAAACAAGTAGACGAAGAAGATGAGAAGATGAGGTGAGATTGAGCTTCGACTTAGTCAAATCATGATCAAAATTAAACATTTAAGGTAAGAAGTATATCCTCCATGACAGCAAATTTTTTTGTTAACTTCAAAATTCATAGAGTATATATAGTTTAATGTATAATTTCAGATTTTTTATTTTTTTTTTTGTCGTCTGAATTCTATTCAAACGAGGAATTAGAAATGAAGTTACAAGTAAGAAAGGCTGAAAAAGAGCAAACCCAATTATAACAAAGGTCAGACCCCAAAACCCGAAAAGAAACATTAGCCAGATTGTTTCTCTGCCTCAATCCTATTATGCAACCACGCAGGACCACCTCTTGACAGGTAGGACTGTAGCCGTCCCTCTTTTGACACACTGCAGGCGATATCCCGAGCTAGAGAGTTAGCTTTTGTTGAATATAGAAAAAGCTTCACCTCCCTCATCCCATGTATTGCTTGTTTAATCCTGATAATTGTGGATCGGTATTTCGGCCACTCAGATGGTTTCTCCAATGCCAGCAGCGCCGCACTGGAATCAGACCATATCTCACACGACTCAATATGAAGAACACGTAGCCTCTGCAAACACCATAAGATGCCATACAGTTCTCAAACACCATAAGATGCCATACAGTTCTGCATATATTCGGTTCACCATTGGGAGGAAAGCGTCAAGCGCGTGGAAAAGTACATCCCCCTCATGGTTTCGCAAAATCCAAGCACCACCACAATAGGATGACTCATTTATTCAAGATGTATCGATATTACATTTTAAACGTCCCACATCTGGTCTGATCCAACGCCTTCCCATGTTTTCCATCATCTTCAATCCCCCAAAAGATTCTTGATGCACTAATTCATTTTGTTTGAGCCATTCCTCTGCCTCCTCAATGGCAACAACCACAATTATATGCACCTCATTTCTTCTACCTGCAAAAACAGTAGTATTTTGCGTTTTCCAAATAATTCAGAGGATCCAAAGTATCGCAACCCTTATATGTTTGGGTAAAGAAGCTATATCCATCAGCTTTAGCACATAATCAACATTTTTCGAGTCTGAGCCTGTAAAACTTTGAGCTGGTAGTGGTAAAGATGTGGTTTGCTAGACCCTAGAAGCCATCGAGCATCTAAATAATACATGTGTTACTGTTTTCTCCTCCCTGTTGCAAATCCGACACAACAGATTTAGGCTGCAAATAAATGCACAAAATTGAACAAAATTGAAAAAAATGGGTTGAACAAAATTGAGTTGAATATTATTCAACTCATTCATATCCAAAATAGTGGTTGAACAAGTTGAAGATTTTTGCTGTAGGATTAGTTTATTTTTTCAACTTTTTGGGTTGAACAGGCTGAATAATTTTTTCCAACCTCTTCAACCTTTACAATGCAAATGGTGAAAATTAGATGAATAATTTTTTTTAACCTGTTCTATCTCTTCAACCGTGCAACCATTTGCAACCGATTTTGAATGCATTATTAAAATATTTGTAAAAGAAAAAAAAATATAAATATTTAAAATACTGTGCCATGATAAATGTTGACAGCATGAAAATTGCAAATTTTATAGAAAACGGAAAATTGTAAACGGTTCTTTTGACTAAATTGGGTGTGGGAGAAAACTTAAAATAAGAATCTTCGATTAAAATTTAAAAAGAATATAAAAATAAAATAAATTGGAAAAAAGAAAGAAAATAGAGAGTCTGCGTCTGCGATATTAGAGAATCATCATCAAACCCCACACGGAGAGTCAAGAGTCTCTTGTCCAGTGTGAGCTGTGTGTAAAAAAATTATTCTCCAGCCCAGATCGGTACGACCTTCGCAATAGATTCCGAATAACGATGGGCATGGCCAATAAGCTCCGGCTGAGTTCTTCTCTCAGCCGAATTCTCCATCGGAGGATACTTTATTCCTCCGTCAGATCTTTCACCACATCCGAAGGTCACCGTCCCACCATCGTCCATAAACAAGGTCTCGATATCCTCCATGACCCTTGGTTCAACAAGGTACTGTACTTGAGCTTCAAACCCCCCCGCTTTCTCTTTTTTCAACTTTGATTTTCAGTGTGAACACGAATCTGGATCTTGTGTAATCGGAATCGATCTCTCTCTGTAGGGAACTGCGTTTACGATGACGGAGAGGAACCGTCTTGATCTTAGAGGACTTCTTCCACCTAATGTTATGGATTCTGAGCAGCAAATTCAGCGTTTTAGTGAGTTTACTTGCTACTGGAACCTTTTTTTTTTATGTTTACCTGCCTGTTAACTCATTTGACATGATCTGAGATGGACCTTCTGAACAGTGACTGACCTGAAGAGGCTGGAGGAGCAAGCAAGAGATGGACCTTCTGATCCTAATGCTTTGGCTAAGTGGCGAATCCTTAATCGCTTGCATGACCGAAATGAGACCATGTACTATAAGGTTAACTCACTTCCCTTTTGCTCTGTTTGCTGTTAAAATCCGTGCATAATTTGCTCACAACGCTTGCCTTGTTGTTTTCTGAAGACGCTATTACCGTCATTTTTTTCCGTTGTTTTAGGTTTTGATTAACAATATTGAGGAGTATGCGCCAATAGTCTACACTCCTACGGTTGGTCTTGTCTGCCAGAACTACAGTGGGTTGTTTAGGAGGCCTAGAGGAATGTATTTTAGTGCTGAAGATCGTGGTGAAATGATGTCCATGGTTTACAACTGGCCAGCTGAACAGGTCCTTCATATATATGACGACACTGTGCTTTACTGTGTTTGGCTGACTGATTCAACCCATTCTACCCTCTTTCTCTTTTTGTTTACCAAGAAACTGGTATATCTTCTAGTGACCATTTGTTTACTGATATAACGTTTTGCTATACATTTAGGTTGATATGATTGTTGTTACCGATGGAAGCCGGATTTTGGGTCTTGGAGATCTAGGTGTTCATGGAATTGGAATTGCTGTAGGGAAGCTTGATTTATACGTTGCCGCAGCTGGAATAAATCCTCAACGGGTACTTGCACCATCTAATATTTTCTTATTCCTCCCCATCTCTATTTTTCTCTATGATGATGTGATACAATACTTGCGTGCACATGCTGGTGTAGGTACTACCTGTCATGATTGATGTTGGAACGAACAATGAAAAACTACTCAAGGACCCCATGTGTAAGATTCATTTGCCCCTCTTACCTTTATAAAGTCCATTATCATAAGATGACTACGATAGGATTAATATTTTGACGGCGTTCTTCTTTCCTACTACATACAATATAATATAACTGTTTGCTGATGTTTGCGATTTTAGTATGGTGAAGCATATTTATTATCTGTCTCTTAATCTCTTTACATAATGAGGTAAAGAATGCATAGTTGAGTTTTGTGTTTCCATGGTAACATATATTAAAATGTCAAAGGTCTTTATAGTATTGTGTAAGAGTCTATCATATCATTCTGTCTTTTTTTCTTTGTCTTTGAAACAACATAATTTGGTTGTCCGACATTTTTTTTTTCTTTCATGGTTTAGGGATTTCCAATCGTTCAGAGACATGAACGAGAATAGCTTATCCTCTGTCATGTAATCGTTCTTACTGTGTGTGGTTTTATTTTGACAGATTTGGGTCTGCAGCAACATCGTTTAGAGGATGACGAGTATATATCTGTTATTGATGAATTTATGGAGGCAGTGTATACCCGGTGGCCACATGTTATTGTGCAGGTAACCGATGCTTCATAGATCTTTGGTATATCAAATGTTTCTTATTATGAAACTTTAATGTGTTTGTACCCACAGTTTGAGGATTTCCAGAGCAAGTGGGCTTTCAAATTATTGCAGAGGTATAGATACACCAATCGAATGTTCAATGATGATGTCCAGGTAATGAGTCTTCCGCCATAGAACGATTCTTGTCAAGATGAAATACAATTATATAGCTCTGAATTATTATATTAGGTCAGTGTGTCAGTTAAGTTTGCCTGGCCTTTGCTGGAGCACTTACAATGTTAAAATAATTAGGCACTATTATTTTTAAAATATCATATATTATGTGCTCTAACCATCATTTTATCGTGTGCTATTCTTAATCTTTTTCATACAATCAGATCCATTAAAACAGATAATAAGAAGGGGTTTTGGAAACCTAAATGTTGATACAAAACTCTTGTTTTTTATGTTTTGACTAATATGTCTTCATGATCTGGCTTAGGGGACTGCAGGGGTTGCAATCGCTGGTCTTCTTGGAGCAGTTAGAGCACAGGGGCGGCCTATGATTGATTTTCCTAAGATGAAGATTGTTGTTGCTGGCGCTGGAAGGTAAGCTATTCTCTGTTGCTATTTTGTAGTCATTCCTGGACGGTCCTAGTTTACCAGAGATTTGTATTTGTAAAAAATTGGTCTTGGTATTATTGTTTATTTATTTACTGGCCGAGGATTGTTTGAAGGGATTTAACAGCTGGAAACTTTCAGCTGCATCACTGCATAAGTCAACTTAGAATAGTTGTGTCAGAATATTGAGTTTCCTTGTAAAAATCTTTGATTTTTGCAGTGCCGGAATCGGTGTTCTGAACGCTGCAAGGAAGACAATGGCGCGGATGTTGGGAAATACTGAAACTGCATTTGATAGTGCACAAAGTCAATTTTGGGTGGTTGATGCTCAGGTATATTTATTATTATATAGTGGTGTGATTGATTTTCAGCTTAGGGAGCTGATAAGATGTTTTAACCCTGTCAAGCGATTTCCCTCTGGTTTCCTTTACTGCTTGCCAAATACTTCATCATCCCTTTTGTTTTGTCGTGTGTTTTGGACCTTTTGGTCCAATAGCTTAAGGAGCTGAGGTTGTTAACTCTTTTTGTTGCACTTAAGTCAGGGTCTTATCACTGAAGGACGAGAAAATATTGACCCAGAGGCTCAGCCTTTTGCTAGGAAGACTAAAGAAATGGAGCGTCAGGGATTAAAAGAAGGAGCAACTCTTGTGGAAGTGGTCTGTGATTCTTTTTATCAATATATCCATCAAGTATTCGATATCTAATTTGGCAATGGGTCTGGTGTTTGATAGAAATTCTCCCTTAAAATGTTTTGCTGCTTAATACTAGTAAGAAACTAACGGTTTTCTGTTTCATTGGTGGCTAGGTCCGTGAAGTTAAACCTGATGTGCTTCTTGGTTTATCTGCCGTTGGAGGGTTATTCTCAAAAGAGGTAAGGAAAGCTGCCAAACGCCTAAACATATCTAATGCTATGCAACAGAATCATTGATTTAGCTAATTAGATAAGCGAGCAAATGAAATATCGTATTTCTTAGTGACCACTCACCACTGCCCTCATAATCTGGTTTACATGGTAACTGCTATTTAGATGAATGAGCAAGTCGACTGTAGCATAGGTCATAGTGCCGTAAGATGCTTTGGTGCGTCTTGCTTGCATGATTCATAATGCTGTAAGAAGTTTTGGTGCGTCTTGCTTGCATGAATCTGACATATGGAAGTCATTGTTGGGATATTGTGTTTAAGGTTTTAGAAGCCATGAAAGGTTCAACCTCGACAAGACCTGCTATTTTTGCAATGTCGAACCCTACAAAAAATGGTAATTTGTTCCCTTCGTTTGCATTGAGATGGTTTGTAGTTATTTGTGATTCTTGTCAGAATTGATATAGTCACTTATGCTTAAAATTACAGCTGAATGCACGCCTCAAGATGCATTTTCTATATTAGGCGAGAATATGATTTTTGCAAGTGGAAGCCCATTCAAGAATGTGGAATTTGGTATGTACCACTGCATCATTTGTTGTACACATTTTTCTTATGGGAAGAAAATCCTAACTGCTCCTTTATTTTCAGTAATGTAATAAATTGACCTTACTAGATATTTGTTCTCTGTAAGGCTTTGGTTTAATATAATAGTACATTTTTGGTGGCAGGGAATGGTCAAGTAGGACATTGCAACCAGGGAAACAACATGTACCTATTTCCGGGGTTAGTTTTCGTCGGATAAAATTGCATACACTCTTGACTGGGTGGATTAATAACATCCTGAAAAGAAAAAAAATTATAATCTTGTAAACTTTTATGTAGTATTGGACTTGGTACTCTTCTATCTGGTGCTCCCATCGTCTCGGATGGTATGCTTCAGGCCGCATCTGAGTGGTAAGCTCTTTTCCTTATCTACTGCATTAATTTTTTACTGATTTTATCTTTATTTAAGCTAAGTGAGTACCATGATATCTATAAATATGAAGAATTATAAATAACGTGTGCAAATAAATTATCAGTCACGTATTTGGCTGATGTCACGGACTGTAACATATCTGCACCCACGAGAAAGTGACCAAAGTATGGTTGAGGTTTCGTACACTAGTTGATGTAGATCTTCTTATATAAGAAGACACTGATTTAAATCAATTCCCGTATTTTATGAATGTTGAATCATGACACTGTTCCGCTAAACAACTGCAGCCTAGCAGCATACATGAGCGAAGAAGAAGTGCTACAGGGGATTATATATCCTCCAATATCAAGGTGACACAATAAAAGCACATTCTTCGTGTGGCATAAGAAAAGGGTTTTGATAGAGATGTTGTTATATCTGGTTTGTGGAATCGAAATTGCAGGATACGAGACATAACAAAAAGTATAGCAGCTGCGGTGATTAAGGAAGCGATTGAGGAGGATCTGGTCGGCGGATATAGGGAAATGGACGCTCGAGAGCTCCAAAAGCTTAATGAGGTAATTCAGCTTATGATCATCTATAGTATAATTAGAAACTATGGGGAAGAGAAAAGACGTTGAAATAACGACTCTGGTCTATTTGGAACTCCTGATGATCAAATCGTATTCTGCATAGAATGTATATGAGTTTGGTTATATGCTAGTAAAAGAATAGTGATTACCTGATTTCTTTCCATTAGAGAATATAAAGACCAACCAAAAACTAAGCCGAAATGTTAATTATGTTGACGCTGTGTTGTGCGTTTCGCAGGAGGAGCTGATGGAGTACGTGGAAAACAACATGTGGAGTCCAGAGTATCCGACTTTGGTCTACAAAGATGACTAAATCTGGTTCCCAAAATGAATTAGTTTACTTTCTCTTATTTATATGTAAAAATTCATAATGTGGTTGCTTCGTACCCAAGCAGATTCATAGTCGCTGCTCTCTCTTGTTTTTATGTAAAAAAAAAAAATGTTAATTATTTGGGTTCTTCTTACTCGATCAGATTCATAGTTTCCAGTTTCTATGTTATTAATATGTAAAAAAAAGTAAGAGAATTGGGTTTCTTCTTATCCAATGAGATTCATAGCAGCAACATTATACTTACAGGGCCCTCAAGTTTATAATTTTATATTATTGCATCGTGCTTTGAGTGATAAGATACTATGAGCAGTGATGAACAATGAACACCATTCTCTTTAGTGTCAACAAATGATTTCCCAAAATCAACTAGTTCGAGATACATGAGAATGCATGCAGCTATTCTCTAGTGATACTTTATCAGGTATAACATTTTTGGTAACTTTCAAATAGTAAGGTGATAGGTATCACTTTCTTGGTAAAAAAGGTTCAAAGTTTTGGATTATCAACACTGAATTAGATTTATACTTACCGTGGGTTAAACCAAATATTCACCATATGAACCCCAGTTAGTTGTGTATCTGACTTGCTACATATTCCTGTTGTGTGATTCAGTTTTATCCGAAAAATATATGAATAAGTATTCATTCTATTACACAAAATCATGACATGGGTAATACTGAAAATATCAAGATCGATGTACGTATCTAATGTGTCTATATAGCAACAGTTTGTTTATATAAGGATCAAGATTGTACTCACAAAAAGGTAAAGAAAGCATATAATTTATAGAAAGAACAAAGAAAAAGAAAAAAAATAAAAACGAAAGTCTCTCACCAGTGAATGGAATCAATGTTATCATGCTGCTGGGGGAACTGTTTCTGCAATGATTTAGGAGAGAAAGCAATATTGGGAAATGGTTGATGATCGGCGGGTAGGAATGGAGAAGGATGATGATGAGAGATGTAACTAGTACATGACATGTTATTGTTGTTCTGGTCTTGTTCTTGGAACTGGTAGTTATGATGGTTCTGTTGTTGAATCTGTTGTTGCTGTTGTCTTTGTTGTTGTTGTTGCTGTTTTGGGCTGTTAACTTTCTCTCCCTCGGTGTCTCTGTATTTGCAGAGGTAAACCTTTAATGGAGCCACGTAGTCTTCGAATCCGAGAGTTGTAATGGCCCAAATGATGTCATCTCCGTTGATGGTCTTCCTCTTCTCTCTCTGACACTTATCAGAAGCTTCACCAGTGACAAAACTGATGAACTCCGAGACGCATTCTTGAACGGTTTCTTTGGCGTCTTTCGAGATCTTACCGTTACCGGGAAGAACCTTTTTCATGATCCTTCCGACATTAGCAATGGGAAGGAACCGATCTTGTTCTTTGTTGTTGTTGTTGTTGGTCTTTGAAGAAGGGCTTCCTGGATTCGTTTCGGCTATTTCAGGAGACCCATGATCCTCTTCTGGGCTCTCTTCAGTCATAACTCTCTTCCTTTCTCTTTGTTTTTATGATTGATGCAACCATGTGATCTATCTGATTTTATGTTTAAGCTTAGTGCATGAAACTAGGCAACTTGTCTATTTATGGATACCTTAACAACCAAATTTGGAACTCCATGCGACTCGCTTCCCCTTTTTTTTAGATGATTTGCCAAACAAGAATGAAGAGTAAGAAAATAGCAATCATGTAAAATATTGTCATCAAATAGTGTTTTTGAATTTTTATTTTCCTATTTTGTTCTTGACAAATAGACCTCAACCCAGTGGCGGACGCAGGTAGAGCTTGGGTGTGGCATGTGCCCCACTCTATTTTTTCTATTTTCTTCGATATATAGTATAAAATTTAGTTAAGTGCCCTCTTATTTAATTAATAGTTACACTAGTGCCCCATACTAAATATATTTCTGCATGTCTAACCTGAATACTTCGGCAGTTGCCATGGCTGCCGCCAGCCCCGGCTCTAGACATGTGCCAGAGGTGCAAATGTACCGGGTCTAGTCATTTTTTGGGAAGAAATTAGGGTCCAAATTTTTTTTTTCCCACAAAAACACAGGGAAAAGGGTCCATTTTCTTTTTTTGAGCTCAGGGACTTCAATAATCTTGAGCCGGACCTGGCTGCCGCATACCTCCTCTGTTATCACATCTCTACTATATCCAGAAAATTTTCTGACACAACCTTTGCTGTTGACACCTCCTATCTTATTTTCTCTGCTTACATCGTCTTTACCATGCAGCTAGGCTTTGCATTGCTAACCACCGGTTCTATCCAAGCAAAAAAACGCCATGAGCACCTTGTGGTTAGCAAAGCAAACCTTAGCTGCATGCTAAAGACGATGTAGGCAGAGAAAATAAGATAGGAGGTGTCAACAGCAAGTGTTGTACATGTCAGAATTTTTTTTGGATATAGTAGAGATGTGAGAACAGAGGAGGGATGCGGCAGCCATGGCAGCTGCCGAAGAATTCTGGTTAGAGGTCTATGTGTCAGTGGGAAAGGACAGGGCGTTGGCTAGGTCACCAATCGATGGGAATATGAGATGGTTTTGGTTAGGCGCTTCTACTCCATCGAAAGCATAGATCGAGCTTCAATGAGACCTGGGAAGGGAAATTTGTGTTTGATAACATTAATTATGTTATCAAACTTATCAGAGAGCCACTGAAGAGATGCATGACGAGAGCACGTTCTGTAACCGATGAGTCAAGATTAGAAAGAAGGTTGGACATGGACTTAAGCTTCTGGCAGTAGAGATCTCCAATCACGGTTGTGCGAAGCTCACTTTCAATTTCCAAGGCACGAGCTTCTTTGTTGTCTTGAAACAGATTCTCGATTGTTAGCCACAAGTCGCGAGCTCAGCACTTCGTTTGAGGACAGTGTCAAGGATCGATTCAGAAATAGTGCCATAGATCCACTGACTAAGCCATCGTGTTCTTGACATTGTTTTGCAGTGTCATCGGTGGAGACGGTTGTGCTGTCAAGATGTCCGAAACCCCAAAACAGATGCAATGAGTTTCAAAAAGCTCTCTCCAAACTTGATAGTTGAGCTTTTTGATATCAAGTGTGATTGGTATATAAGCCTTTATTTGTGAGATGCTGTAAGGTTTCTCATTAGAAGAGGGTGTTGCGGTAACGGTGGCCATTGTTTAACAGAAAAACAGACAAGGGATAAGAGATTTGGGAAGAGAGATGTAAAGGATAAGAGAGAAAAAAACTCTGAAGACAACAAAGGCTGCATATGAGAGGAAACTCGAAAAAAGCGAAAATTTAAGCGAAACCTAAAAGGACTTCGTTGCCGACGGTTTAGCCTCACGCCGCCGTCGAGAACATCTTCTTTCTCCCCCCTCTTCATTTCTGTTCCCTCTTCCTGCTAATTCGATGTCGTATTCCGACCCCCCTGATCCGGAGATACCAAATCAGGAACCTATTGTTTCGACCCCAGATCCAATTACACCTTCCACTGATGCAGTTGAGGTACAACCTCCCGTCTTGGAAGTCCCTGCTCCTCCTTCTTCTCCCTCGTCGACTGAATGTGAAGACTGTACCGTTAGAGTCAGATCCGCCGAAGGACCCAGCTTCTCTGAATTCTTCCCTCCTACTCCCGGTGATACAATCTCCACCTGTAATCGATGATACGCAATTGATGTGGGCAGAACACTTTGACCACAGCCTGTGCAATCTCACCAAGGCTGTCAAACCCTCATTCTCAGAGGATGGTACCCCGAAGGTTTGTGCCCCTGCTTCCGTAATCCTAAGAGCCTCGGATACTTGGAAGGAGCACATTGTAGCCCACTTCCATGGTAATCCTCCTCCTCCTGGTAAGATCTTTGTTGACCTAAACCCTATCTGGGGGAGGAACGGTCGGATAAACATTCGATGCCTTCCAAATGGGCTCGTCCTCATTCACATTCCGTTTGAAACAACTCGTAAGTGAATCCTTGAAGTTGGGTGTTGGCAAGCTGGGAATTGCCTCTTCACTGTCACACCTTGGGTCTCCAACAGCTTCCCTTACTCCAGTCAAGCTGGTGTCTCTTCCAATATGGGTAATACTCAAAGATGTCCCGCCTCAGCTCTACTCTCTTCCAGGATTAAGCACAATTGCTTTAGGAATAGGTGAACCTCTACATACGGAGAAACATCAGCTGCCACTTATCGCAGCACACACTCGTATCAAAGTTGAGATTTTGCTTAAGAAAGAACTACCCAATTCAGTTCTGGTGGAGGATGATGAAGGTAATGAAGTTAGAATTTGGGTGGAGTACCCACGTCTGCCACCGAAGTGTGACCTCTGCGGTGAGTTTGGGCATCTGTACCATTGTTGTCCTTCTGCTCCTCCTATCACTAATCCTTCTACCACCTATCACTACTAATAAGATGAATCGGACAGTAATTACTCCCAATGCCCAGCCAAGAATGGATTCTAAGAGTAATGTGCCGGACAAGCAAGGTTCAAATGTTATTTTCAATCCTATAGTAGGTTCCTCGACTCCCACAGTTTCACTTGTGATCAATACAGATTCCATCCCTAAACCCAATCACACCTACATTGATTCCCCAACTACTGAATCTCCTTCAGAGTGGAAGGTGGTACATCGTAAGTCTAAGTCCAAGTCTCCTAAGAAGATGGGGCCTGCTAAAGAGGGACAATTCAACAAGATCTCAGTATCCAAGACTGTTTTGTCTACAGCCAGAACTAGTAGGGGAATAGAAGGTTTGGCGGATGGTACTCGTCCTTTGTCTTTAGTAGATCGGGTCACCAGGGATAAGAAGTCTCCTTTGAAGTCTGTGAAGAAATCAGCTCGTGAACAGCTAACCGGAGGGGGTCGTTCCCATCATCACGCTTAAAAGCCTTGCTTTCAACACCTTTTGCCCATTGATGATGAAGATACAAATTTTTTGCTATAATGTACGGGGTTTAAATAACACCCTTAGACAAGAGGAACTCAGGAGTTGGGTTATGTCTCAAAGACCTCTTGTAGGAGGCTTTTTGGAAACACATGTTCAAGAAGAGAACGCTGCTTCTATTTTGGCTCACATATTCCCTGGTTGGAGATATGAATGCAACTACTCACCACAAGCTTTAAATGGACGAATCTAGGTAGTCTGGGATCCTTCCATCACGGTGTTTACTTATAAGAAAATTGATCAGGTTATTTCTTGTGGAATTTTTGATCCTGCTACTAACCAATCATGCTCTATATCTTTTGTATACGGTCGGAACTGTATGATAGCAAGGAGGGAGTTATGGTCAACTTTGGAGGAGATTCATCATCATAGAAGCCAAAGCTCCCTTCCTTGGCTTCTACTCGGAGACTTTAATCAAATATTTCATGCTACTGATCATTACTCAATGCACCCATACCCTTTACCACTTCACGGAATGGAGGAGTTTCAGACATGTGTTGAGAATTGTGAGTTGATGGATCTAGTAGGAAGAGGTTCAAACCATACTTGGTACAATGGTCATGGGGTCTAACCCAATTACTTGAAAAGTGGATCGAGCACTGGTAAATGAAGAATGGCAGACTGCTTTTCCTCATTCCAGGCGCCGGGTGGCTCGGATCATTCTCATATCTTGGTTCAAACTAACTCGCCCATGGAAAGGAGGAAGGTTCCGTTTCAGTTCTATAACTCTTTCACTACTCACCCTGATTTTGCTCGTAGGCTGGAGATGGCTTGGAATGGTCCAATTATCAGCGGTTCCTCAATGTTTGGGCTATGTCAGAGGCTTAGGGCTGTAAAGTTGAGCTGCAAGGAGCTAAATAAAAAGAGCTTCAGTAACATTCAAGCAAGGACTGCTGAAGCACACGATGCACTTACAGAGATACAGAGCAGAATCCTTACTTCTCCTTCCCCTTCCCTTTTTCAGGAGGAGAAGGATATTAAAAGGAAATGGTTGGAACTGTCGAAAGCAGATGAATCATTTCTCAAGCAGAAATCACGCATCAGATGGTACACAAAGGGTGACTCCAACACTGGTTTCTTCCATAGATCAGTAAAGGTGCATCAAGCAAGAAATAAGATAACCTCCCTCTTGAATGAGGCTAATGAGAGGGTTGTGGATAAGGATCAGCTGAAGGGGATGATAATAAGTTATTATCAGGCGATCCTTGGGAGTAGAAATCGCTCAGTTCAACCATTGTCATTCAGGAAATAAAGGCTTTGACCACCTTCAGATGCGATAACTCTTTGTCCATTTGTCTACAAGCTCTACCAACACCAGAGGAGATAACAGCCGCTTTGTTCTCTCTTCCTCGTAATAAAGCACCTGGACCTGATGGCGTTATTGAAGTGGTATTAGAATTCTTCAAAACAGGGAGGCTACTCAAACAGGTGAATGAAACTATTATTGCACTGATTCCAAAGGCGGTTGTCTCAGAAAAATTGGGAGAGTTTCGACTAGTTTCTTGCTGTAACACCATCTACAAGGTAATCTCGTGGATCCTGGCGAAGAGACTTAATTTATTTGTGGATCAGGCGGTACAGAGAAATCAGGTTGCTTTTATTAAGGGCAGACTCCTTTGTGAGAATGACCTACTCGCGGCTGAAGTAGTCACTGATTTCCATAAGGAAGGACATGTTACTAGGGAATGCCTGCAAATTGACATCTCTAAAGCATTTGATAATGTAGAATGGGAGTTCTTGACCAATATTCTCAAGGCTATGGACCTTCCTCTAATATTTGTCAATTGGCTTTTTGCGTGCTTTACCACTCCATCATTCTCGGTGGCCTTTAATGGTGAGTTAATTGGTTCTTTCCCGGGTGCAAAAGGACTTCGTCAAGGTGACTCTATCTCTGCTCCTCTATTTACTCTGGTCATGGATATACTATCAAAGAAATTGGAATTAGCAAGAGCTGATCAAACCTCATCCTTTGTGTATTGATCCGTTAGTAACACATCTGAGCTTTGCGGATGATCTCCTGGTTTTCTTTGCTGGAGACGAGGGTTCTCTGAGAGCAATATTAGATGTTTTATCTAAGTTCAAGCTTGAATCAGGATTAGGAATCAATCTCTCCAAATCGTGCCTTTTCCTGGATGGAAATGATCGACCTGCTATCTGTGCCATGGCTTCTAGGCTCAACCTTGTACATGGATCACTTCCTGTCAGATACCTTTGAGTTCCTCTGATCACTTAGAAGCTGTCACCTTCGGACTATAGACCCCTGATAGACAGGGTCAAGCTTTGTATATCTGGTTGGACTCACCGCTATCTCTCCTTTGCTGGTCGACTGCAACTTCTCCAATCTGTTATCGGCAGTACCATAAACTTATGGTCTTCTGTGTTTCTCCTTCCAAATAAATGTATCTCAGAGCTGGAAAAGGTTTGTAGTGCTTTCTTGGGGGAAGGGCACATCTGATTCGGCTCGTGGAGCGAAGGTCTCCTGGGAAATTGTTTACACTCCAAAATCTACTGGAGGGCTCGGATTAAGAAGGTTGGAGGATTGGAATCGAATCTTTGGTCTCAAGTTGATTTGGATGATATTCTCCCCGACTGGTTTTTTATGGGTCTCATGGGTAAAAAAGCATCTGATAAGGGGTAAAAGCTTCTGGACGGCTGATTTTCGAACTTACGGAAGTTGGATATGGAGGCGTCTTGTGAAGCTCAGACTATTGGCAAGACCATTCATCACTTGTGAGATTGTATCGGGGAATGACTCTCTCTTTTGGCATGACAATTGGACTGGATTGGGGCCGCTACTTGAGATTATTGGCGATAATGGTCTGAGGGTCACTGGTATTGGGATACTAAGTAAAGTCTCTCAGGCAGTAGTTAATGGAGATTGGACTCTACCTAGTGGGAGGAACCCCCAAGTACAACTGCTTTGATCTTGCCTCCATGATCATCCACCTCCATCAGTTACAGTAGGGAAACACCGGTTCTTTTGGAAACTCTCCCCAGATCATGACCAAGGTTCCTTCTCCTCTCTAAAAGTTTGGAATCACTTGCATCCGCATGGCCCCTTGGTACCATGGCACTCCCAGGTTTGGTTTGAAGAAAGAATCCCAAAAATGGCTTTCATGACATGGTTGACAACGCTAAACAGACTCAAGACTAGGGACCATTTGAGAAGTTGGAACTTGCAGGTGTCCTCGAATTGTCTTCTTTGTCTATCAGGGGAGGAGTCTCGAGATCACCTCTTCTTCCATTGCTATTTATCGAAGGTGCTATGGCTTGATTTCTTTGCATCTCTTCATCCTCCACTGCAACCTCTGACTTTTATAGGATATCTCCACTGGATTAAATCCCCTACCAAAAGCAGGAAGCTTAATGTCATTTGCAATTTGGTATTTCAAGCTCTCCTCTTTGCAATATGGACTGAGCGCAATGTGAGGCTCCACACTCCAACTTTTTCTTCTGTTGACAAGATCAAAAAGGATATTCAGTTACTGCTCAGACGGCGGCTCATTGGTCTCGATAACTTGGACACTTCTTCAGTCACTCCAGTTACACTGTATGACACCTTCCTGTACCTATGGTTTCAAAATTTCCAAGTCACTTGAGTTGTCTATTTGTTTGTGAGTTAGTTCTCTCAGAGTCTTCCAACCTTGTACCTTTTAAAAAAACTCAGTTGTATCGTTCTCTTCATTGTTAATTAAAACGGTATTTCCAGAAAAAAAAAGGATAAGAGATTTGGGAAGAGTGATGGAAAGGAGAGGAAGAAGATAAAAAAGAAGAAGAGCGGAGGCAGGATCGATCGCTTAGCTTAGAAGCTAGAGAAAGTGTTTATAATTATATATAATTATATATATATATATATATATATATATATATCGTCAATCAAAGCAAAGGAAAATACGCAGCTGCAATGGCAACATGGCTAGCATCAAGATTCTTCTCCGTTTTGTAACTTTAATGTATTAATGTTTCCCTAAAACTTCAAATACAGTTTGAACAAATGGTGATGTAAAACATTTTGTTGAATAAATTTTACATTTTATTCATATATATATATATATATATATATTATAAAGTAGGGTTTTGAAAGTTAGCCATTAATAAGATTTTGACATGTGTCAAGTTTATATATATATATGAGATTTTGACATTTGTAAAATTTAATATTTAATAGGAGGAATTTGAGATTAAAACCAAAAATCAAAATATATTATTTTAAACAATATTAATAATATAAAAAGAGATTTACCAAAAATTAAAAAAAATTTCAAAAATTGTTTAAAAAAAAAATAATTATAAGGAGATTATATATAATATATATATATATATATATATAAAATAAGATAGATCCCTCGGTCCTTTTTTTTAATATGTTGTCCCAACTTTATATAATAAGATAGATCGTCTTATATTTTTCATCTAACAAAATAATTTATTCAAAAATATTGCTTTCAACTTTGTTATATTCGTAAAACGTTTATAATGGAAAGGTAAATTGTTCTTAGTTTTTAAAACCAAAATGTTCTCCTACTTTCCCCTTTTTCAGTTTGGAATAGGATTAGTATGTTGACCCAAAAAAATAATTAATATATGTATGTTATTTTTGTAATACCGTATTTTTAAATTAATGTAGTATTTTTAGATTGTTTTATTTAATTTATCTTTTCACCTTTGAATTATTTAGGATTCATATATTATCTTGCATATAATTTTCTATTATTTTTATATTTATGTCAAATTAATTTTCTTCTAGTTTCTCAACCTTGATTGGGTGGTCATAGACCCTTTTTGTGCAAATATAATTTTTACCACTCATTCAATCTCAAAGGGAGATATGGAGTAGAAGCTCGTCAACCTAACGGTTAGATAAAATAGGTTAACCAAACACAAGCTTACAATAAACATAGATAGATAGATTGGAAAAACATAAATTGTTGTTGATAGATCCATAGGAGTTCGGAGACTGTGACACCCTGGTTTGCGGATAGGTTTAAAAGAATTATTTTGGCCACCTTTGTCACCAAAGTGGACTTATCTTTTCGATCAATGGTCTTGAGAGAACTCCAGAGTTAAGCGTGCTTGATCTGGAGTAGTTTCAGGATGGTTAACCTTTCAGAAAGTGATTGTCGGAACTGGGCGAGTGAGGACAAAACACAGGGAAAGATCATATGGTGATTTGTAAGGTCGGTAATTAAGTATATAAAGTCTTCCAGACTTAGCTGACCGACCGTTGGATATGGATGGACCAGGAGTAGACATGGGGACCACTAAGAAAGATGGGCCTATAGACATGGGCTCACTAAGCAAGGTGGCAGTCAGGGCGTTCCAGAGACAAAGGCTACATCATGGTGTCAAAAACACTACCACAAATACATTTGAATATTTAACATTAGTTACTATCAAAAGATTTTGTGACGTTAGAAAAGGGTCTTTAGTTTCATTGGTTGTCGGAGCAAGCCATTTTGAGATAGCTAAAAGACGTGAACATGTTCTCTCCACACATGAGGAGGGTAGAGCCAAAGTTTTCTTTATGGTGGAGGAGGTTGGGCGCAAGGTTATCTCCCTAAGGGAGGAAGGTGGAGGAGGTTGGACGCTATGTTCTCTCCATAGGGAGGAGGGCAGAGCCGAGGTTCTCTCCATGGTTGGTTATACACTATTGTGATGATACATCATTGATTAGTATACTATTTAGTATATTTTATATTCGAAATGTTTTTTTTGAGCCAATAATTTTAGTAATTAAAAACACTATGCAAAACTGAAAGTAAAAAGACATATAATAGTTGGCTTAATGTGTTCATACATATATTTTCTAGGTGGTGGTAAAAAATATATATTAATTATACAGTATTTAGGTGTAAAAATACACTTTTAACGGTAACATAAATAAAAGATTTGTATATGGATATAAATCTGTATATTATAGCAAACGTAAAACTTATAAATAACGTACAATAATTAATATATTTTCGTAAAATTTAATTTAATTTACAAAATTAAACCCGCACAACTTACGGGTTCTAATCTAATATATATATAAATATTGATACTTGACGAAAACCAAATATTATAAAGTGGCTTTTGCCCAACATATGCTGAGCACACAATCGTCCATTGTCAATTAAACACGTTACTAAGGTTCTGTTTTAGTGGTTTAAGAGCCATAAGAGCATCTCCACTGGGGGATTCTCTCCGAGTTACTCTTATTTTTGAGCCAAAATAAAAAATAAAAAACTTATTATTGGGTCCACTAAGCGGAGAAACGGACAGACATCTCCAAGGCTTTCGACCGTGTGGAATGGCCTTTCTTGGAACAAGCCATGAAGACCTTGGGTTATGCTGAAGGATGGATTAAGTTGGTGATGGTGTGCGTCAGATCTATCAGATACCAGGTCTTGATTAATGGAGTGGCTTACGGCAATATAACTCCGACAGGAGGCTTAAGACAGGGAGACCCCCTCTCCCCTTATTTTTTGTGATCTGCACGAAAATGCTTGTTCAGACACTAGAAATAGCTGAGAGAAATGGCCAAATCACTGCTCTCAAGGTTGCCAAAAAAGCTCCTCCAATCTCTTATCTTCTATTTGCCGATGATAGCATGTTTTACTGCCAAGAAAAAGATGAGGAGTTAAGCCAAATAATAAAGATTATTGAGGAGTATAGCCTAGCATCAGGACAAAGGGTACATTATCATAAATCCTGTCTCCATTTCGGGAAGAACGTTCCACAAGAACGTCAAAGCATCATTAAATAGAGTTTGGGCATTTAGATGGAGGGAGGAAAAGGATTCTATCTTGGTCTACCAGAATCTTTTGGCGGTTCAAAGATAGAAACCCTCAACTTTCTCTGGGAAATAATGCATTCGAAGGTGAATGGATGGCAAAACAATTTCCCCTCCCCGGGGGGTAAAGAAATTCTCCTAAAGGCGGTTGCCCTAGCAATCCGAACCCACACAATGTCATGTTTCAAACTCCCCAAGGACACTTTTCTACAGCTTGTCTCAATCATGGCAGACTTCTGGTGGAAGAACAAAAAGGAAGGCAGGGGCAATGCATTGGAAAGCATGGGAACACCTCAGTCGTCCTAAAGCGGTAGGAGGTCTAGGGTTCAAGGATATTGAAAGTTTCAACATTGCATTACTGGGGAAACAATTACTGAGGATTCTAACCAATCTTGACTCATTAATGGCGAGAATCTACAAAAGCAGGTACTACAACAAATCAGATCCTCTAAATGCGCTGTTAGGCTCTCGGCCGTCGTACGCTTGGAGAAGCATCCATGAAGCTCAAATCATGATGAAACAAGGTACAAGAGCCATAATTGGTAATGGAAAGTCCATTGAGATTTGGAAACACCAGTGGTTAGACTCTAAACCTGCCAAACCAGTTCTTTCTCTACGGCAAGTGCCCCAAGAAAAAAAAGAGGTTGTTTCCCAGCTCCGATTCGTT
The DNA here is from genome assembly GCA_023657505.1 of Camelina hispida. Lineage (NCBI taxonomy): Eukaryota > Viridiplantae > Streptophyta > Magnoliopsida > Brassicales > Brassicaceae > Camelina > Camelina hispida. Next base: position 24,973,710 of record CP094633.1, read on the forward strand.
AATGAGTTGTTGGAAGACTGCGGTAGAGAATGGAAGCAAGAACTCAGTTCTACTATCCTATCAGAGGAGGACGCTAGGAAGGTGCTGCATCAGAGACCAGGGGGAAGACTTACAAAGGATAGATACGCATGGGATTACAACCATTCAGGGCACTACTGTAACATCCGTGAACCAAAATCCCGGTTTGGGATGTGCATCGATCGATGCAGCAGGAGCATCGGTCGATGCTGACTCAATTTTGTGCGTTTTGGCTTAAGTCAAACGCTGCATTTTGGGTAAAGGAAAACCCTTAAGCTCGTTTTTTGTCTCATTAGGCGTGTTTAGCCGCTTTTGAGAGAAACGAAAGAGAAAGAGAAGTGTTCTTGGTGTTCTTGGTGATTTCTGGAGATTTGAGGCTGTTCCTGTAGAGATTTGTAGCTGGGATCGTTGTAGGAGCTTCCTAGAAGCGTTTTCTTCTTGTGTTTAGTTTCTGATTCGTCTTGGCAAAGGTAAGTGCAGGACCATGGCTTATCTAAGCTAGAGAACTCTTTAGTCTGCTTGTTGTGTGATGCTAGACTTGTTAGATCGTTGCTATGGACGTTAGGAAGCTTTCTTGTGGCTTGGGATCGAGTTTTGTGGTTGTAGGAACGAAGATCCGGCGAGAAGCTTCGGGGAAAACACGATGCTTAGCATTGCATCGGTTGATGCATATCTTGCGTCGGTCGATGCAAGTGCGAGGACGGTGCGTAAAACTCTAGGGTTTTTGTGTTATGTCGAGCATGCTTCGGTCGATGCAGATTGGGTGTCGGTCGATGCAAGTGTAACTTGCATCGGTCGATGCAGCTTCTGTGTCGGTCGATGCATCCTCTTGTGGTATCGGTCGATGCATGTTGGTGTCGGTCGATGCAGAGTCCTGGTTTGTTATTTGTTGTTTGTTGATTGTTGTATGATGGTTAGAGATACTCTATTGCTTGTGTGTATAGCCCAGTAGATGAGAGGTGATGTTAGTATATTCACATCTTTTTCATCTTTTGCTATCCATTTTGACCATTATTGCATAGCTTTAGGACTAATCATGCATTAGAGTATAGTTGCATTGCATTTGCATCTTTTCATGCATAAACAGGTGATTTTGGAGCTTAAGGAGCATGAAAACAATGCTGAGGAGAAGTGAAGCAATCAAGAGGAGAAAGCAAGAGAGTTAAGGCTAAAGAACCAAGGTCCGGAGTCCCACTCGACCGCCCACTCGACCGTGTGCAGAGAGCACACGACCGTGTGCAGAGGGACTCGACCGAGTGGAAGGAGCACAAGAGGAGCCAACTCGACCGGTCACTCGACCGAGAACCGGGTCGAGTTGGCCGAGCCGCCTAGCTATTTTGTCTTTTAGCATTTTTAGGGCTTCCACTACTTTTTCTATATAAGGGCTTGTACCCTGCAACCACAAAAGAGTCCAACTTTTTAGATAGTCAGAAAACCTAGTTTTTACCCTTTTGGGAATTATTCCTTTTGCACTTTTATTTTCTTAGATCTTGTACCTTCTTTTGAAGGGGAAAACACTAGATTCTTCAATATTGTTGGTTTCATAACTTTCAAAATATTGAGAATTCGAGTTTGATTCCTTCTCCAATATTGTAGATCTTTGTTTTATCTTTCTGTTGATGCAAGTTTCAGTATTTTCTGGGTTTATGACTTTGTTGTTCATCATGTGTTCTTGTGAGTAGTTGCTTAGGATCTTGAGGATGGATTAGGCTGGATTGTGTTTGTGGTTTGTTTGATTTGTTCAAGCTTGATTGTAGTAGATCTCTTCTAGGCTAGATGTTCTTAATGCTGATCCTATAACTGAGAGGGTAGGGTTTGATTTCAAGACTCTTAGCATCACACCAATGTCTAAGGAGCATAGATAAGGCTAGATCTAGAGTTTACCATTAGGCTTGCTAAGAGATTAGAGGTCTTGTTTGGTATTTGACATATTGCTTAATGCTTGCTTGTGTAGATTCTTTACTTTGTGAGAACAAGTCTAGAAATATATGAGTCTGATTGTTTTTTTGCCATGAGAGTGGATTAAACATGTTCTTGGAGATATATGTCTAGAGATTAGCTCAAGTTGTTTGAGATTTGTTGACCAAGTTAGATGACTTCAATCATTAGTCCAGCCCATGAATCCCTCCACAAGGCCTTCCTTGTTTATTGATTTCTTAGTCTTAATCCTGCTGCTTGCTTGTTGTTTGATTCGCTTTTGTATTGCTCTGTTTTTCTTGTGTTGCTCTGTTTTACGTATTTGTCCAGCTCGACCCTGTACTCGATCTACACTCGATCGAGTGCTTGCTCGAGCTCATCCCCAGAATTCTTGTTTATGCTTTGTAGTTGTCCTGTCTCAATTCCTGTTTCATTCTTGTTGCATTTCAGTAGATTTCACTTAGTGTCCTGCTCATTACTTGCCTTGCATTAGTTCATTACTTGCATTACCATAGTTTATATTTCTGTTCTAGCTTCATAATTGTCATAATCATTCTGTTCCATTTACATTTAGCATCTAGTCCTAGTAGCTTTTACTTTCTGCATTTTACATTCATCATTAGGTTGTTAGTGACAAACATCCTACGTATTTGGCTTGACTTAGACATATATGCACATCCTGATTGCTTGCAAACACTTAGATTGGATTGACACCTCTTATACTACAACTGCATAAGGGGATTTGAAACACCCTGCCATCCATTCATTCATATCTCACCATTCCATACATTCACCATTCACCACCATACAAACATATGTGTTTCAATTTGGCGCCGTTGCCCATTTGAGTGTGTTTTTGTGACATTTAGGATCTTTATTAGTCTAAGAATAAGTTCATTTATCCACTTGTGAAGTTACTGAACTCGAATCTTCTTTTGCTTGGCTGTCTTGAGTTTCAGGTACCAGCTCGACCACCCACTCGACCACCACTCGACCGAGTAGTGATCGAGCACTTGATCGAGTCAGAAGCCGGATACATATAGACACAAATTCCCAGTCGACTCGACCACCCACTCGAGCCTACACTCGACCGTGTACCTGTTCGAGTCTTTACTCGTGTTTGTTGATGCACACAAGGTCAAAAGGCAAAGACAATCTTCAAAGGCCTATTGACAACATCCACAGGCTACGAAAGGGTTTGAGACATAAGCAAAGAAGAGTAGTTCAAGAACAACAAGAGGATTCAGTCATCATGGAGCAACAAGATCAAGTTCCAAGACCTAGGAACATTGGTGCTGGAGATGCACCCAACAACCACAACCAAAGAGCTGGTATTGTGCCTCCTACTGTTGCAAACAACAATTATGAGATCAAGAGTGGATTGATCTCCATGATTCAAGCCAACAAGTTCCATGGGTTGCCAATGGAGGATCCCCTAGACCACCTTGATGAGTTTGATAGAATATGTGGTCTATAAAAGATCAATGGAGTGAGTGAGGATGGCTTCAAGCTTAGGCTATTCCCATTTTCCCTTGGAAAAAAAGCTCATCTTTGGGAGAAGACTCTTCCTACTGGAGCAATAACCACATGGGATGCTTGCAAGAAGGCTTTTTTGGCCAAGTTCTTCTCCAATGCTAGGACTGCTAGATTGAGGAATGAAATTTCTGGGTTTGCTCAAAGGAACAATGAGAGCTTTTGTGAAGCTTGGGAGAGGTTTAAAGGATTCCAGACTCAGTGTCCTCACCATGGCTTCAGCAATGAGTCCCTACTAAGCACTTTGTATAGAGGAGTGCTTCCCAAGATCAGAATGCTTCTTGACACAACTTCTAATGGCAACTTCCTCAATAAGAATGTGGAAGAAGGATGGGAATTGGTTGAGAATCTTGCTCAGTCTGATGGGAATTACAATGAGGACTATGACAGAACCATAAGGTCCACCTCCACTGACCAAGAGGACAAGTACAAGAACGATTTGAAGATGGTCAATGAGAAGCTTGACAAGATCCTCCTTAGCCAACAAAAGTCCATTCACTTCATTGGTGAAGAAGAGGTTCAAGTTCAAGAGGGGGAGAGGAAATTTGCTGAGCTCTGTTATATGCAAGACCAGGGTGGATTCAAAGGCTACAACCAAGGAGGGTTCAAGAAAAACAACCTCTCCTATAGAAGCACCAATGTAGCTAATCAACAAGACCAAGTCTATCCACCTCCTCAGCCTCAACAACAAAACAACTATGTCCCCAAACAACAGCATCAAGTGTTCCAGCCTCAGTTGTGTCCCCCACCAGGGTTTCAGACTAACCAAGGCCAAGAACAAGACTTAAGAGCCATGATGCAACAACTGTTGGTTGGGAAAACAAATGGAAAGATTGAGGAAGCCAAACAGTTTGCTGAGTTGAATCAAAGGCTCACATCCCAGTATAATGACCTTACAATGAAGTTTGAAGGTCTCAACTCTAGAGTGAAGTTTATGGAGAGCAACATTGCCTCTACTTCAGCTCGTAAGCCCAACCAACTCCCTGGAAAAGCTATTCAAAATCCAAGGGAGTTCACTGCAAAAGCCATTCATATCTCTGATGAGGAAGTCACTGAGGACAGTGATGTTCAAGATGGGGAGGATTGGTCAGTAATTGAAGCCCTGAGTGAAGTTTTTGAGAAGAAATCTGAATCCGACATTGCAATCGACCAGGTACTCGAGCCAGCACTCGACCGAGTGCCTGATCGAGTGGTCGATCGAGCTGAAGGATCAGAAGCTGTTAAGCCTGCTAAGTACATTCCTCCTGCTTACAAACCGCCTCTACCATTCCCTAGACGTTTCAAAGCACAGAAGCTTAAGGAATTAAGGGAAATCATTGAGAAAAAAGAAATGTTGGCTTTGCAACAAGAGGATGAGAAAGCTTTGAAGGAAGAGGTTGTGATTGAGAAACAAGAGGAAGTGAAGGCCATACAAGAGGTTATTATTGCTTACATAGAAGAAGAGAGAGGACCTGCCTTGGAACAGTATGATCTATATCCTCTCTATAGGGATTTTTTGCTTGATTTTTCAAACAAGAAGGCTCAAGCTCAAGATGAGAAGGATCTTGAAGACCTTGGAGGAGTTATCATCCCAATTAAACTTAAGGATCCAGGTCCATTCTATCTGCCTTGCACACTTAGCTATCTTCACTACAACCAGTGCCTATGTGACTTGGGAGTATCTATCAGTGTGATTCCCTATTCTATAGCACAAAAGCTTGGGCACACTGAATTCAAGTCCACCAACCTTCATATATGCCTAGCTGATGGGTCAAATAGAGATGTGGTTGGGAAGTTGGAGAACATTCCAGTGAAGATAGGGAAGGCAAGGATTCATACTGATTTTGTGGTCCTAGAGATGGATAAGGAGCCTGAAGATCCTATCATTCTAGGGAGACCATTCTTAGCCACTGTTAGATCAGTTATTGATGTCAAGGAAGGTCTTGTGACCTTGAACATTGCTGAGGGTATAGCTATGAAGTTTAACATCTATAACCCAACCAACCTTCCTACCATTGATGATCAACCATTTACTATCAAAGAAAAAGGTGGTCATGAAGGTTTAAGTGATGAGGAAACTCCAAAAGCTAAGCTCTCTCTTCAAGAGGATTCTGTGGAAAAGCTTAAGAGTTCAGTTCAAGAGTTGACTGGTATGGTTAAGGATCTCCAAGCCAAGCTAAACAAGAGGTCTTTGAGGAAAGCAAGACCAAGGCTCAAAATCAAGAAGAAATATGGTTTGTGTGTTAAGGGTGAAGTGATCAAGGATCAACTTCACAGTGATCAAGAGGTTCCAGGGAGGATTTCATCACCTCCTTGGTATCTAGACCAGGCCTAAGAAGGCAACCAAAGTCAAGCTTAGTGACTGTAAACAAGCTCACTAGGGAGGAAGTCCCTAAGGTATCCTTTGTAAATATGCTTTATTTTCTTTGTAGTTTTGATGTGTTTTCTTTTATATTTGTGTTGGGCAGGCCTTTCAATGAAAGTGTAGATGGGTATGGAGAGATTTGGACTTGGGGAAGGAGATTCGCAAGCCCACTCGACCAGCCCACGAGAGGTACTCGACCGAGTTGGCAAAGAAGTAAGGCCCACTCGATTCTCATTTCTCTAGAAGGATCGAGTGGAGGGAAGAAAAAGAAGAAAATTTTTGAAATTTCAAACTTTGGTCAAGGAGCTCGACCACGTGCTGGTCGAGTGTGGGGTCGAGTGGCAGCAAAAAGCAGGTCAAAGATTCCCATTTCAAATTTGAATGGTATGGACGCTCCACCCTTGTCTCCTTGTCCCCTTAGCTTCTTTAAATAGAGCCATACACGATCCTATATCTCTCACACTCTCTCATTTGCTCAAAACAACTAAAATCAATTTTTAAAATCTCTCTCAAAGTTCATCTTTTGCTCAAGCTTAGCTCTTTTAAGTTTTTGGGTCAATAACCTATTAACCTTAAGCTTTGAGTCTATTCCCTTCAGTTCTATTCGAAAATGTCTTCAAGGATCACTAGGAAGTCTCAACAAGCGGCTGCAAGCTCCATGGAACGTCGTGATGATCGCCTACAATCAAGAGGAGAAGCTGAAAGAACCACTCGACGCCCCACTCGAGCAAGCACTCGACCGAGTGGTGGTCCGAGTGGCCGATCGAGCAAGATGCCGTGTTCAAGGAATCAGTCAGTTGAGGAAGATCCGGAGAGAACTGAAAGTGAAGAAGAAAGGGAGCCAACTCTTAGTGAGTTCATGAGGAGAAACAAGGCCAAAGGGAAGAGGCCAGCAGTTGAGGTTGAACAAGAGGAGATTGAAAGTGAGAGTGAGGAAGAAGATGAAGAAGAAGAGGAAGAGTATGATGGAGAAGCAGAATCTTGTGGCTTGACAAAGAGGCAACTTTATGAAGCCTTCATGAGAATGGAGTTCCTGGGGACTAGATATCCACACAAGAAAACCATGGAGAAGCTAGCAATTGATGAAGATGTGGAGTACCTTTTTGAAAAGAGCAACTTAACCAAGTTCATGGGGCTTTGCATGGAGGGTTACAAGGAAGAAAGTTGTGAGTTTCTAGCCATAGTCAAGCTGCACACATATGCAAGGAAGGATGATGAGTTGGGAGCTGGTCATATTGCCTTCACAATCAAGGGGAAGAAGTATGAGCTTCCATTGAAGAAGATAGCAAATGTGTTTGGTTTTGAAGTTGGGAGTAATAGGAGCTTGATGATACCAAGAGAAGAGCTCTATGCCATTTGGGAAACCATTGGAGACAACATCACTTATTCATCCTCCAAGACCAAGAGTTCAAAGATAAGAAGCCCAGTCCTAAGGTACTTCCACAAGGCCTTAGCAAACACCTTCTTTGCTAGGAAGGAGATTGGAAATCTCAATGAGGGTGAGCTTAAGATAATTGACATGGCTCTCAATGGAATCATCCTTAAGGCAAGAGATGGAACCATCATTCTTGGGACCACTGTGGAGACTGACCTTGCAATGGTGCTCATTGACCACATGATATATTTGAGAAGTTGGGTGGGCAAGTTGCAAAACAAAGGTTCAAGGGGAGCCCTAACCATTGGAGGCATCATCACTCCAATTCTACAAGCTGCCAAGGTCCCACATAGAGGAGAAAAGATCTCACCAAGATGGATTGACTCAAGCTACCCCACCTCTACTCTCATACTAGCCAAGGAGATGCATCAAGGAAATCACATTTTCAACTTTGAGCTTCCAACAGTTGGGGAAAAACAGTTGATCCTACCTAACCAAGAGCTCGCCACCATTCAAGAAGGAGCCAACATTGACTTTTGGCCAGCTGATGAGTTCTTGTTTGATGGGATAGTTCAACCTAGAGTTGATGAAGCTGGAGATGTACAAATGGCTGATGGGGAGGAGCAATTTTACTTTGAGGATTATGAGCCCAACCCAAGGGATAGTAGAGGAGTGAGGGAGAATAACAAGAGGTTGACACTTTTGCAAAGGTGGAACAAGTGGCATGGGAAGAGGTTTGATTAGCTTAAGAAGAAGGTGACCAATATGGCTAAGTCTATCAAGGGCCTAAAGAAGGAGATTGCTGAGCTGAAGAGTGCAAACTCATCTCCAAGCCATTCAAGAGTTGCAAACTAAAAGACCCCGACCCCGGCCATCTATGGCCGGAGAGGTTCCCTCGTCCCATTTTCTACTTAGTCAAATTTTAGGGCCCATTCTTTAGACAAGGTTCATTCGCGCATTCTGAGATTCGATATTTAAAATCTATATGATATAAATTTAGAGTAAAGTAAATATTCGATATTGCATTAATAATCAAAGGATTCGATACAACTTATGAGTTTGCATAATAAGCTAGTACAAGTTGTATAATCGATCCTAGCTACCCTTATCACCACCACTCATCTTCCCGGCCATGAGTCCCGCGCCTAAGCCTTTCCTTTCCCGCGATCACCCTCCTTTCCTAAAATCCAAGTAGGCAGCAATACCTGTTCCCTTAGGCCGTACAATGTCATGCAATGCACGCTAAGTTCTATACATTCGTCCAGTACGACAGTTGACCGGTAGAGAGTTATCCCGCGCATCAGTCCGGACGGTGTACCGAGGAACCTGTACCGATCCCACGTCCAACCGCCGAGCCGTGTTTACTTTTCTCCAATCGAACCGTCCGTACTCGGACACCCCGGATGATACGCTGATCGGTAGGTAGGTAGCATGCGCATCAGTTTGGTCGTTTCAAGGCAAACCTTGCGGTTACCGATCCACTTCCGAGCCGCACCCCCTTTCCTCCGACCAACTGGACCAACCGAAGCGTATACATGCTTATGCTCGATGATGCAACTACCCAATTCCCCAGATCCCTTAGAGACGGTATTTCACCGTACCTCCGTCGATCAAACCTTTCTCGGCCTTAGAAACCTTTTTCTTGATCTTTCTCTCGATTCGCACCGAGAGTTTCTGTGTATTTTTCCTGGTTTCCGTGTGTCGAAAATTGTGCGTCTCGACCTCTATATATAGGGTCTGGCCGAAGTCTAGGCCCGAAAAGGTGCCTATCGTCGAGACCCTTCGATCACACCCGTTTGATCGCACGCGTTCCATCGCACCGATTTGGTCACCGAGTCCGGTAAACGTCTGCGAGCTCCCAGCTGGCTCACACATCGTCCACTGTCGAACAGCTGACCGAGCTTGGTCGAGCTCCTCGGCAGCTGGCCGAGCTGACCGTAGCTTGTCGACAGCTAATCGAACTGATCGTAGCTGGTCGACAGCTGGTCGAGCTGACAGTAGCTGGCCGAGAACTACCGAGAGCTGTCGGCAGCTGACCGAGAGCTGTCGGCAGCTAACCGAGAGCTGTCCACAGCTGACCGATCCTTCTCCGATACTTTACGCGTTTTTCCTCAATGTCCGAGCTAACGAGTAGCTTTCTGTCGACTTGTCCGAGATCTCCCTTCCTTCTCGGACTAAGTCTCGGCCTACGATCCTATTCAGGATCGTGGGCGTTACAAGTCTCCCCCCCTTGAAAGGGATTCGTCCCCAAATCTGGATCAAGTTGATCTTCACCCATCTCTTAAACCACTTAGGATAATCGGCCTTCATCTTGTTCTCGGTCTCCCAAGTAGCTTCTTCGCGTCCACCGCAGTTCCACAAGACCTTTACCATGTTTATCTTTTTCCTGCGCATCCCTTTTTCTATTCGATCAATGATCCGAATAGGTGTTGCTTCCACCGTCAAGTTTTCCTACAACTCGGGTGGAACATCTTCGACTACCTCGTCCGCTTCACTTAGGCATTTCCGTAGTTGAGATACATGGAAAACCTTGTGAAATGTGTCTAACTTCGGTGGTAACTCCAGTTTGTACGCCACCGCACCTACTCGTTCGATCACTTTGGATGGACCAACGTACCTTGGGCTCAACTTTTTCCTCTTAGTAAACTGCCCTTTTCCCTTATAGGTCATTGCCTTAAGATACACTAGGTCGCCCACTTCAAATTCCAACTCCTTCCGACGTTTGTCCCCATAACTCTTCTGTCGGTCTTGGGCCTCCTTCATCTTAATTTTCAAGAATTTCAACTTCTCGGCCGTCTCGTCCACAATCTCGGATCCAAACAGCGTCCGTTCCCCAACCGGCGTCCAGCACAATGGCGTCCGACATGCTCGGCCATATAGCGCTTCATAAGGCGACATTCCGATACTAGCTTGGTAGCTATTGTTGTATGCAAATTCCACCAAGTATAAGTACTTTTCCCATCCTCCGCCCCAATCCAATACACAAGCTCGCAACATGTCCTCGAGTGTTTGAATTGTTCTCTCGGACTGCCCATCAGTTTGTGGGTGGTAGGCCGTACTTAGGTTCACCCTTGTCCCCAGCGCTTTTTGAAACGCTTTCCAGAACTGCGCGGTGAACCGCGTATGTCAATCCTAGACGATGCTTACCGGTACTCCGTGCAACCGGACAACTTCCTCGATGTATCTTACCGCGATTACCTCGGCTCCATCCGTTTCCGCAATTGCTATAAAATGTGCGGATTTGGTCACTCTATCCACCACGACCCATACCGCATCATGCTTCCGATTACTCATAGGCAAGCCGGTCACAAAGTCCATTGTCACATGATCCCATTTCCATTCCGGCATAGGCAGACTTTGGACTAGTCCGCTCGGTACCTGATGCTCGGCCTTGACGAGTTGACAGATTTTACACTTAGCAACCCACGCGGCAACATCTCTTTTCATTCCTTTCCAGTGGTAGTATCTTTTCAGATCGCGATACATCTTGGTCGAACCAGGGTGGACCGAGAACTTAGACTGGTGCGCCTCCCTTTGGATTTCCTCCCTCAACTCCTTATTTTGCGGCACACATACTCGTCCATTCAGCACAATGGTACCGCTGTTCGATGTTTGGAACTCGGTCCTATTATTCTCTGCCCAACCCTTAAGTTCCTCGTCCCTTTACTGAGCCAATCGAATTCTACCAAGTAGATCCGCTTGATCGGCTGCTCCTAAGCCCAATTGCTCAACTTCTTTCGACAATGCATTCAAATGCAAAGTCCCCATGATGAATACCAACGCTTCCTGGTTCTTCTCCGCCACTACATCGAAGCGTCTCCTACTCAAGGCGTCCGCGACTTGATTTGCGTTTCCCGGATGATAGGCAATATCAAGGTCGTAGTCCGCGACAAACTCCATCCATCGTCTTTGCCTTAGATTTAACTCCGGCTGGGTGAATATGTATTTTAGGCTCTTGGGATCAGTGAAGATTTGAACTTTGGCCCCATAGAGATATGAACGCCAAATCTTCAAAGCGAACACCACCGCGGCCATCTCTAAGTCGTGCGTCGGGTAATTCCCTTCGTGCTTACGCAATTGCCTAGACGCATAGGCGATCACGCTTCCCTTTTGCATTAGCACACAACCTAGCCCAGTTATAGAGGCATCGGTATAAACCATATACGACTCGTCCGCCTCCGGCAACACCAGTACCGGAGCACTTGTGAGCATCGCCTTTAACTCCGAGAAACTCTTCTCGCAAGCTTCCAACCATTCGAACTTTGTATCTTTCCCCGTCAATCGTGTCATTGGCTGGGACATACTCGCAAAGCCCTTGACAAATCTTCGGTAATACCCGGCCAATCCGAGAAAGCTCCTTATCTCGGTGGCATTCTTCGGACGCGGCCAGTCCTTGATCGATTTGATCTTTTCCGGATCCACGGACACTCCTTTGTCCGAGACAATGTGTCCAAGGAATCCGACACTCTTTTGCCAGAACGAGCATTTGCTCAATTTCGCGAACAACTTCTGCTCTCTTAACCGCTCCAAGACTGCCCTCAAGTGATTTTGGTGAGTTTCCCGATCCTTCGAGTAAAAAAGTATGTCATCGATGAAGATGATGACAAACTCGTCCAGGAATTCTCGAAACACACCATTCATCATCTTCATGAAAGCTGCTGGTGCAATTGTCAGTCCGAACGGCATGACCACAAACTCGAAGTGGCCGTACCTGGTTCGGAAAGCCGTCTTCCAAATGTCTGATGGCTCTATCAGAATCTGATGGTACCCCGAGGCCAAGTCTATCTTCGAGAACCACTTCGCACCTCGGAGATTATCCAACAACTCGTCTATCCGGGGCAATGGGTACTTATTTTTCACCGTAACCCTATTCAGCCCCCGGTAATCGATGCATAGTCTGAAGCTACCATTCTTTTTCTTGACAAACAAGACCGGTGCACCCCATGGTGAGCTACTCGGTCTGATGAATCCTTTCTCCAACAATTCCCCCAATTATTTCTTTAACTCCGCCATTTCCGCCGGTGCCATCCGGTAAGGCGCTTTAGATATAGGGGTCGTCCCTAGTTCTAGCTCAATGGTAAACGGATCAGACCTATCCGGCGGCACTCCCTGTACCGCTTTGAACACATCGGAAAATTTGTTGGCTATTGGAATATCATCCAATTCCACATTTTCCCCAACTTTCTTCGTTGTGATCGTGGCTAAGTAGGCCTCACAACCCTTCTCCAGCATCCTTTCCGCCTGGATTGCCGAGATAATCAAAATTCCCTGGAATCTCAACGTTCCTTCCTTTCTTTCAAAAGTTACTCGCCCTCGGTGGCAGTCAATGTCCGCCTTGTACTTCCCAACCAGTCCATCCCCAAGATAACATCATGTTTCATGAGTGGAACGATGATCAGGTCAGTAGGCATGTCCACATCATTGACAATGACCGAGATTCCTCGAACCATACCGTACGAGTGCATCACCTGCCCGCCGGCTGCTCGAACCAATCCAAATCCGTCGTTTGGCTCTCGACTGAACCCACCATTCCCTATCATTTCCGGGCTCACAAAACAATGTGTGGCCCCTCAATCAAACAAGGTGTGCGTTTCCACACCACCTATACTTAAGGTCCCTACACATTCCTCTAGAATGCTAAGTACCCATATCCCCCTTTTTACATGCATTATGATGCTATGTAATGCACGAATTTAACTTAGACAAGTTTTCGCAACATACCAGTAATCGCCCTGAAATCCCCAGCGGCAGTTTCCTCGGACAGCTCATACACACGCGGTGCGACGGCCTGTCTCTTCGGTGGTGGAGGTAAAGCATTCTCGCTACGGTTTTGTCTTCCCTCATCAAGCTTCGGACACTCCCTCTTAAAATGTCCTTCTTTTACGCACAGGTAACAAGTCCTTGGCCCATCGCCACTTTCCATTCTCGGACAGTTCCGGATAGCATGATCCTTGCTTCCGCAGCGTCCACATGCACCCACGGCCTTCCAGCAAGTTCCGCTGTGGAGCTTTCCGCAAGTCTTACACTCCGCATACTTAGAGTCGGACTTTGCGTTATCCACCTTGTCCCATTTCCTTTTTCGGTCGGTGGTTTTGGCTGAGTGAGTCAAGCGCAAAGAAATCTTCTCGCGTTTAAGCTGTTTCTCTTCCTCCTGCCCGTCTTCTATCATGACCGCCCTTTCCACTACCTCAACGACCGAGTAAAAAACACCATTCACACAATGGTTACGGATATCGACTCTTAGTCCGCGGATAAAACGACGGATTTGTGCTTTCTCATCCTCGATTTATTTTCCCACAAAGCGCCTAAGGCGACTGAATACAGCATCGTAAGCACGCACCGTCAGGTCCCCTTGTACCAGGTACAGGTACTCAGTTTCAAATCGGTCCCAAGCCTCCGGTGGAAAGAATTTCTTGTTGAATTCTTCCTCAAAGTCCGCATAGGTTAGGACTTGACCATTTCTCCGTTTCTCAACCGATGCCCACCAGTCATGGGCTTCCCCTTCATGGAAATGGACGGCAATTTCCTTTTGATACTTCTCAGGGCAGCGAGTGGAATTGAAGTTTCTTACAAGTCGGCTCCTCCACTCGTCAGCCACGATCGGATCCGTACTCCCCGGTAAATGCTTGGTTTTCAGTCTCATAATATGGTCCAACGCGTCCAAGTAATCCCTTCTCTTTCTCGGAGAATCTTCAGGATCCAGTTCAATGGTCTCCGTAGCAACTTTGCTACGTACCGCTGGTACCACAGGATCCGGTACTAACACCTTTGTGAGCACGTCAAACTGCGCCATCATTGCCTTCATCGTTTCCCACTATTCCTGGGGCGATGGTACGACATTAGGTTGCCCATTTACGTCTGTTGCACCACTACTTTTCGGCTTATCATTATCCGGTTGTTTATCTCCAGCCACAGTCCGGCTGGATTCTGGGTGTCCATGTTCCTTGTCCCCGCTTCGATCAGCGTCTCCGCGGGTTCAATGGTCTCATCGGCCACCTCCTTACCCTTTCGCTTCTTTTCCTTGCTGCTCTTACCCATCTAAAAAACTTATGCACTTTAGCCACAGTTTAAGATAAATAAACCGCTAAACAGTAAAAGCAACTACCGCGAGATCCTATAAGCCGATGAGTGGTGATACCCGAAACCCGCACTACCGGTCCTAGAACCAAGCATGCTCTGATACCAACTTGAAAGACCCCGACCCCGGCCATCTATGGCCGGAGAGGTTCCCTCGTCCCATTTTCTACTTAGTCAAATTTTAGGGCCCATTCTTTAGACAAGGTTCATTCGCGCATTCTGAGATTCGATATTTAAAGTCTATATGATATAAATTTAGAGTAAAGTAAATATTCGATATTGCATTAATAATCAAAGGATTCGATACAACTTATGAGTTTGCATAATAAGCTAGTACAAGTTGTATAATCGATCCTAGCTACCCTTATCACCACCACTCATCTTCCCGGCCATGAGTCCCGCGCCTAAGCCTTTCCTTTCCCGCGATCACCCTCCTTTCCTAAAATCCAAGTAGGCAGCAATACCTGTTCCCTTAGGCCGTACAATGTCATGCAATGCACGCTAAGTTCTATACATTCGTCCAGTACGACAGTTGACCGGTAGAGAGTTATCCCGCGCATCAGTCCGGACGGTGTACCGAGGAACCTGTACCGATCCCACGTCCAACCGCCAAGACGCGTTTACTTTTTTCCGATCGAACCGTCCGTACTCGGACACCCCGGATGATACGCTGATCGGTAGGGAGGTAGCATGCGCATCAGTTCGGTCGTTTCACGGCGAACCTTGCGGTTACCGATCCACTTTCGAGCCGCACCCCCTTTCCTCCGACCAACTGGACCAACCGAAGCATATACATGCTTATGCTCGATGATGCAACTACCCAATTTTCCAGATCCCTTAGAGACGGTATTTCACCGTACCTCCGTCGATCAAACCTTTCTCGGCCTTAGAAATCTTTTTCTCGATCTTTCTCTCGATTCACACCGAGAGTTTCTGTGTATTTTTATTGTTTTCCGTGTGTCGAAAATTGTGCGTCTCGCCCTCTATATATAGGATCTGGCCGAAGTCTAGGCCCAAAAAGATGCCTATCCTCGAGACCCTTCGATCACACCTATTTGATCGCACGCGTTCCATCGCACCGATTCGGTCACCGAGTTCGGTAACCGTCCGCGAGCTCCCAGCTGGCTCACACATCGTCCACTGTCAAACAGCTAGCCGAGCTTGGTCGAGCTCCTCGGCAGCTGGCCGAGCTGACCGTAGCTTGTCGACAGCTGATCGAACTGATCGTAGCTTGTCGACAGCTGGTCGAGCTGACCGTAGCTGGCCGAGAACTACCGAGAGCTGTCGGCAGCTGACCGAGAGCTGTCGGCAGCTAACCGAGAGCTGTCCACAGCTGACCGATCCTTCTCCGATACTTTGCGCGTTTTTCCTAAATGTTCGAGTTAACGAGTAGCTTTCTCTCGACTTGTCCGAGATCTCCCTTCCTTCTCGGACTAAGTCTCGGCCTACGATCCTATTCAGGATCGCGGGCGTTACACAAACCCTGTGGAACCAGCTAGAACTTCAATGTACGAGCCAAATTAGAGGAAGAGGTGTTCAAGTAGCCGAGAACAACAATTTTCGAGGCACTCGACCGGGTCACTCGAGCACCCACTCGACCGAGCACCCCAGATGCACTCGACCGAGTTCAAACCCAGAACTCCTTATGGCTTCCCAGCTCTAGCTACTTATCCAGGATATCCATGCTACCCTCCCATCCCACCCCAATACTTCATGGATCCAGCACTCTACCAGCAGCAAGGTCAGAATTTTGGCATCCGCAGTCCAGCTCGACCCCCCCACTCGAGCACGTACTCGACCGAGTCCGAGTTGATTGCCATCGTCGCGCTGCCCCAATCTCCACCTCCAAGTCATCAACAAGACCCCAACTACACATTTGATAGCATGCAAGAGGATGTGGACAGCTTCTTCTCCAATCCTTGAGGTACCACTATCACCTTCCCTTGTAAATACCATTGCGTTTCATATTGTGTTTTGTTTTTGGTCTTGAATCCTCAATCAAATTTCTTTCACACAGAGGACTGTGTGATTTAAGTTTGGGGGAGGGTTTGTGATAGCATTTAACATTGTGTTTTGTGTTCTTATTTTAATTTTTAGCATAATCATGGTAGTATTTGCATAGCATTTAAGGCATAGAAAAACCCTAAAAATTTGAAAATTTTTGCAAAAATCTTTATAAAAAAAAAAGAGTGTTCATGTAGTTTGCATTGCATATTAGGATCTTGTTTAGCATGTTTCATGTAGGACTGTATAATATTTGCATTAGGGATCTATGATGAGTTTTGCCTGGTCAGCTTGTTTTATTCACTAGACTAGGATCAATGCCCAAGTTAATAGTACTTTGATGCTAGTTGAGTGGTTAGAAGCATAAGATTGAACCAAGCCTTGAATTCCTGCATTGCATTTGGTCTAAATTGAAGCATGTTGTGATTTGAATGCCATTTCCTATTTATAAGAACCTAATATTGACTTTCAATTATCAATGTGTGCATTGCTTTAAACTCATGGATACCATATACATATTTGGATCATATTTCTCCTTTTTACCACTCTTGTTGATCCAAGTAGCTGATTAAACCATTAAAATCAGTTTCCCTACCCCTTAACCAACCCTTCTTTCAAGCCATGTTTATTCTTGTGTGTGTGAGGCCTATTTTTGGGATTGAGCTTGGTAGAAAGTGTTAGGTTTGAACTGACAAGAGTAAAGCCTTGTGTAGTTCTAGTTTGCATTTTTCAAACTAGATAGGACTAGGTGGTTCACTTGTTGGGTTTGGGACTTGGCTGTTATGAAAAGAAAAGAGGAAAAAGAGAAAGAAAAAGGGTAGATTCTTTAAGAGGAGAATATGTTTAAGCAAAGTCTAGTGAAAGGATGGGAAGTAAAAAAAATATATTATTGAAGATGGTTCTAGTTAAGGAAAAGAAAAAAAAGAAAAGAAGAGTCTAGTAAAATGCTTGTATATCTTAAAAATAGGAAGAAAAGAGAACCATAGCAAATAAGAAAGAATCCCCCATTTCACTAGAAAGATCAAATAAGAAACCTCTCCTAAGACTTGAAAACCAAAAAAGAAAAGGGTGAAAGAGAAGAGAAGAAATTAAAGGGTAGCACTAGGATCATTTGGATTTAGATTGTAGGATGAATACTTTGGGTGCCTTTGGGTAGACAATGTTTTGTTCTTGTATGTGTCTAAGTGTTCTTACCTTTACCATTCTTCTAAAGCTCAATCCATTTTTTATGAGAGAATCTTGATATTGATAAGCCCCATTCTAAAAAGAGACCACCATTGTCTCAAAACCTTTATCTCCAAGCCAAATGAGTTTAAGCATTGCATAAGATTGATTCATGTTCTTAATTAATGAATGTTAAAGGAAATGGTTGATTTGAATGCATGTGGACATCTAAGGCTCAAATCAGTAAAAGTTGTGATATGCTTGTCTAAAATTTTTAAGTACAGCTCATTCAACTTGCATCATAGTACTAGTAACTTGGACATTGATTCTAGATGGTCTATTTGCAAGCTTTAGGAGTTGAGATCCCACTTTCAAACCTCACCTACCTTCTTATGTCTTGATTATTTGCTTGAGGGCAAGCAAAGACTAAGTTTGGGGGTGTTGATGTTCATATATTTTACCCTGTTTTCCCTTAGTATATTCACATCTTTTGCATCTTTTGCTATCCATTTTGACCATTATTTCATAGCTTTAGGACTAATCATGCATTAGAGTATAGTTGCATTGGATTTGCATCTTTTCATGCATAAACAAGTGATTTTGGAGCTTAAGGAGCATGGAAGAAATGCTGAGGAGAAGTGAAGCAATCAAGAGGAGAAAGCAAGAGAGTTAAGGCTGAAGAACCAAGGTCCAGAGTCCCACTCGATCGCCCACTCGACCAGACAACTCGACCGTGTGCAGAGAGGGACTCGACCGAGTGGAAGGAGCACAAGAGGAGCCAACTCGACCGGTCACTCGACCGAGCACCGAGTCGAGTTGGCCGAGCCGCCTAGCTATTTTGTCTTTTAGCATTTTTAGGGCTTCCACTACTTTTCCTATATAAGGGCTTATACCCTGCAACCACAAAAGAGTCCAACTTTTTAGATAGTTAGAAAACCTAGTTTTTACCCTTTTGGGAATTATTCCTTTTGCACTTTTATTTTCTTTGATCTTGTACCTTCATTTGAAGGAGAAAACACTAGATTCTTCAATTTTGTTGGTTTCATAACTTTCAAAATATTAAGAATTCGAGTTTGATTCCTTCTCCAATATTGTAGATCTTTAATTTATCTTTCTGTTGATGTAAGTTTCAGTATTTTCTGGGTTTATGACTTTGTTGTTCATCATGTGTTCTTGTGAGTAGTTGCTTAGGATCTTGAGGATGGATTAGGCTGGATTGTGTTTGTGGTTTGTTTGATTTGGTCAAGCTTGATTGTAGTAGATCTCTTCTAGGCTAGATGTTCTTAATGCTGATCCTATAACTGAGAGGGTAGGGTTTGATTTCAAGCCTCTTAGCATCACACCAATGTCTAAGGAGCATAGATAAGGCTAGATCTAGAGTTTACCATTAGGCTTGCTAAGAGATTAGAGGTCTTGTTTGGTATTTGACATATTGCTTAATGCTTGCTTGTGTAGATTCTTTACTTTGTGAGTACAAGTCTAGAAATATATGAGTCTGATTGTTTTTTGCCATGAGAGTGGATTAAACATGTTCTTGGGGATATATGTCTAGATATTAGCTCAAGTTGTTTGAGATTTGTTGGCCAAGTTAGATGACCTCAATCATTAGTCCAGCCCATGAATCCCTCCTCAAGGCCTTCCTTGTTTATTGATTTCTTAGTCTTAATCCTGCTGCTTGCTTGTTGTTTGATTCGCTTTTGTATTGCTCTGTTTTTCTTGTGTTGCTCTGTTTTACGTATTTGTCCAGCTCGACCCTGTACTCGATCTACACTCGATCGAGTGCTTGCTCGAGCTCATCTCCAGAATTCTTGTTTATGCTTTGTAGTTGTCCTGTCTCAATTCCTGTTTCATTCTAGTTGCATTTCAGTAGATTTCACTTAGTGTCCTGCTCATTACTTGCCTTGCATTAGTTCATTACTTGCATTACCATAATTTCTATTTCTGTTCTAGCTTCATAATTGTCATAATCATTCTGTTCAATTTACATTTAGCATCTAGTCCTAGTAGCTTTTACTTTCTGCATTTTATATTCATCATTAGGTTGTTAGTGACAAACATCCTACATATTTGGCTTGACTTAGACATATATGCACATCCTGATTGCTTGCAAACACTCAGATTGGATTGACACCTCTTATACTACAACTACATAAGGGGAATTGAAACACCCTGCCATCCATTCATTCATATCTCACCATTCCATACATTCACCATTCACCACCATACAAACATATGTGTTTCAGGAGGATTGCCTTACCGAGTGTTTATAAAATACTCATGCATTGCAATATGTGTTTGTGGTGCAGGTAAAGGCAAAGTGTGATTGTGGAATCAAGGCAATGAAGAGGAGGATGTTCTAGGGACTCGATTGGATGTTGTCTGGCATTGCTAGGTTGCTAGAGTTGAGTCATTAGAAACATTGCTAGGTTGATGGTTCTATGTTTTCTGATGATTGGTTGTTATTTGAATATTGGTTATTTATATTTAACGGATATTTATTGGTTATTGTTATTATTATTCCGCTGTTGGTTGTGATTGTGGTTAGGTGGCTAGTGGATATGGGACCACTAGTTATAGTTATTTGTTATATTATATTTAATATTTATTATATATAAAAAAAGGTCGGTCCTTTCATTTTGGTATCAGAGCCCTTACGGTTCTAGGTTTGGGTTCGCTAGGCTTTGTGCTGTAGATGTTTGGGATTGCTTGTCTTGATTGATTATGTGAGTTAGTCAATTGTCTGTGGCATGGAGTCCTAGACCATCCTCTTCGAGTCAACTGTGTGAGTCCACGGTGAGTTTATGTTTCTGTGTTATATTAGAAATTGTTTGCTTAGTCTTCTGTTCATGCTAGTGTAGATGGCTAGAGATGGTACTGTTGCTGGTCGTGGTCGTGGACGCGGACGTGGTCGTGGTAGGGGCAGAGTCCCAGAGGTTAGTGAGGCCAAGGACCAGAGTGTGACAGTTGAGGGTGTTGGCGAGTCGCAGGGTGTTCCGGGGGATTCAGTGAGTGTGGCCGGAGGGGGTGGTGTTGATGCTCCAGTGGCCGGTGATGCTAGGGTCCCGGGTGTGGGAGTCCCAGCGGGTGGAGTCCCTGGTGTTGACTTTGCGGCTATGCTAGCACAGGTGTTAGAGCGGTTACCACCAGTGGTACCGGCTCAGGCTCAGGAAGTGCCACCAGTGGTGGTGGAGGAGCGGCAGCCAATGGCTGCAAATGCAGGAGTTCATGGACGTTATTTGTCTATGCTCAAGGAGATGAGGGGTCTTTTCACTGAGAAGTTTTCGGGTGGTACAGACCCTACTGTTGCGGATGCGTGGAGGACGAGTGTGGAACGTAACTTCCATACTCCGAGATGTCCTGAGGAGTTTTGGGTGGACATAGGGGTCTACCATTTGAGTGGTGATGCTGAGTTTTGGTGGAGATCAGTGGCTGCTAGGAGAGTGCAGCGGGAGATGACTTGGGCTGACTTTGTGTAATAACCCGTCACGTGGACCCCACTAGCCCCCTGCTAGCTGCCCCAACGGACCGTCCGTGGACCCTGCTAGCCCCCGCTAGCCGTCCCAACGGACCCCAAGCTGGCCCTGCAGGGCATCAATCCTAACCCATCACTGTGGATATCCCTGTCCACCAGTAGGTTATTGGTGCGCCAGGCGTCCCTCGAACCCTGGTCCCCACCCTTTAACAACCTTCCCGCAGGACAAGCTGTCACCAATTGATCTGGTGGATTTGGATATCCATAGCGATGGGTTAGGATCGATGCCCTGCAGGACCAGCTTGGGGTCCGTTGGGACGGCTAGCGGGGGGCTAGCAGGGTCCACGGATAGTCCTTTGGGGCAACTAGCGGGGGGCTAGTGGGTTCCGCGGGACGGGTTGTCACAACTACTCAGTCAAATCTGGCTATTGGGTCCTGACTGAGATAATTAACAACCAAGATGAACTTGTAGAGGTCCTTCAACCGAGCATATCCCCCCTATATAAGCAAATATGGAAATTGGATGTCCCACCCAAGATTCGTCACTTCCTCTGGAAATGTATGGCTAATTGGTTGTAAGTTGTAGGTAATCTCTCACACAGGCACCTAGCAAGAGATAGTGCATGTTGCAGATGCCTTAATAGTGTAGAAACAGTCAACCATCTCTTGCTTAAGTGCACCTTTGCAAGACTGACCTGGGCTCTCTCTCCCTTTGCTGCTCCACCGGAGGGTGAATGGTCTGATTCTCTCTACCAAAATCTTTACTATGCGATGAACTTCAAAGACCTTCCACCTGAGAGTTCCTCAAATAGCTCAAACCCGGTATGGATTCACTGGAGACTCTGGAAAAACATAAGCAACCTGATATTTCAAGGCAAAGAATTTTCGTGACCAGAAATCATTGAAAAAGCAAAGAAAGACGAGGAAGAATGGAGGCTTAGAGTACCACCTGCACAGCACATAGAACCCCAGAAAATCGCGGATAAGACAACAACTCGCTGGAACCCTCTCCCTCTAGGCTGGATAAAATGTAACAGTGATGGGGCATGGACAGAAGATGGAACAAACAGTGGTATCGGCTGGGTTGTGATGAATGATAAGGGTCATGTGCTTTGGGTGGGGATGAGGGCTTTGCCAAGAGTGAATTCGGTGATGGAAGCTGAGATTGAAGCCCTTAGAGGCGTGGTGTTATCGCTGATCAGATTCAATTATCGACAAGTGATATTTGAAACAGACTCTCAAAAACTTGTGTCCATGATTAAGGAAGAAAGAGACACTCCAAATCTAGCCCCGATCTTGCAGGACATAAGACAAGCTTTCCAGTACTTTGAGGAGGTGAGGCTGAATTTCACGCCTAGGGAGGGTAATCACGTGACCGACAAAGTTGTGAGAGAAGCTCTCTCACTTGAGAATTATGTTTCTCGTATGCTTTCATTAGAGCCTAATTGGTTAAATCACCATGTCGAAGTAGAATCTGTGTAGTAATCTTGAGTACTCTTATTAGTTAATGATGAGTTGAAATTGAGCCAAAAAAAAAAAGCGGACAAACGTTTGTGTAAGAAGGAACTTGAGCAACTCATTAGCAACGGTACGTGGCGTGTTTTGATAAGTTGATACATAAATTAAAAAAAAAATTATTTTTCCCATTTTTTTCCTTCTTTTTTTGCGATCCTCTCTCTCTTTTCTCTCTCAATCCAAAAGGCCGATCAGTCGCCGATGAAAACCAGAAAAATATATCGATTCACGGCCATCGCATTACCTCGATCTTTGCCCAGCTCCATTCTTCTCTATCTCTATTAAGTTGTTTCTCCTGATAACAACCAGCTGAGGAAGAATACGAAGAAGTAGCCGTCGTGGTGGTGATGATTATGACTTCACTTGGTGGTGGTGGTGGTGGAGGCGGAGGTGGTGGTGTTATTGGTGGTGGTGGAGGGAGATTCGTTACTTACCCGCCGCCTCTTACTGTGCCTCTGTCTGCTTCTCAGTACCTAACTTTTTTGGTGGTGGTCTCCGATCACAGCCTTCTTTCCTCGTTGAGCAAGATAAGTAATTTAACTCAATCTTTGTTTTTCTTCTTCTTCTTCTTCATTTTGTAGTTGAATTTTTTTTGTGTTCTATCTCTGTTCTACTGATTTGGATCTTAAAGTCTTAGGTGCTGTTTGTTTCATGATCTAGACGCAATATCAGGATTTAGTATTTGGACGCAGTATTTGGACACAATATCTGGACGCAACATCTAGATACTGTTCGTTTGTGTTTTTGGTTCAATTCATCCAGAAATTGTATCTGGAACAAATTATGTTTGTTTTGTAATCTGATATAGATATCTGGATACAATATATGAAAGGGAAAAATGTCATAAAAATCTCCAACTTTCAAGTTTGAGATATTTTAATCACCAACTTTCAGGATGCCATTTTAATCACAAACTTTCTGTTGACTTGACCATAAAATAGCAAAGTTTTGTTGACTACACTGTTTTAGGCACAACGTTTATTAAATCCCTAATCCTAGAAAAAAATCCCAAATTCTCTCTATAATACCAAAATCTCTTATGCAATATCTGAAAGGACCGACCTTTTTTTTTATAAATAAAAAATAATATATATATAAATAAACTACAACTAGTGGTCCCATATCCACTAGCCACCTAACCAATTCACAATCAACAGCGGAATAACAAAACCAACATCCAATAATAATCCAATAATCATAACATAAACAATATCCAAATACCAAACAACAAGAAACATGAACCCAGCAACCTAGCAATGTTTCTAATGACTCAACTCTGGCAACCAAGAAATGCCAGAAAACATCCAATCGAGTCCCTAGAACATCCTCCTCTTCATTGCCTTGATTCCACGATCACACTTTGCCTTTACCTGCACCACAAACACAAATTGAGATGCATGAGTATTTGATAAACACTCAGTGAGGCAATCCTCCCATCTACTGGGCTATACACACAAGCAATAAGACCTCTACATGCCACAATCAACAATCAATAAAACAAACCAGGCAATACACAAAGCATGCAACATCCGTCGTAGCTAAAAGAAGGGTGTCGACCGACACCAGATGGTGTCGATCGACACTGACAACATGGTATCGACCGACACCATACTGGTGTCAACCGACACCTTGTCCGACACTCCCGAAAAACCTATTTTGTGTCGACCGACACCTCCACATGGTGTCAATCGACACTCACCAAAGTCCCGAGCCGTCCTCGCGTTGGTGTCGATCGACATCCCAACTGGTGTTGACCGACATCGATGCCGAGCAGCGATTTCTTCGATCAAAAACTCCGAATCTCGCCTCCAATCTTTTCTAATCCGCTCCATGCACTCCCAGAAGCCAAACCCAGCCAAAGCAGCGACGAAATACCATAGAGAACTCAAAGAAACAACCACATAAGCACCAAATCAAATAAAATCTAGAGATCTTAGCTTAGATAAGCCATGGTTATGCACTCACCTCTTTGCAGGAAGATTCAGACCAAAAGCTACGAATCCAACCTTCCTAGCAAGCTTCTAGATCCTTCCTAGCTTCCAATCTCTCAAGAACAGCCAAGAATCTCACCAAAATCACCAAAAAGCTCAAGAACACACTTTTCTCCTCTTTTTCTCTCAAAAGCGTTAAACGGCGACAATAGAACTTCCCAAAACCTTTCTGGTCGACAAAACACTTAAATATCACGGTTTAGTGGTTTTCCCTAAACCAACCGGTCCAAATCGATAATAAAATCGAACTGGTCGAACTAGAAACACAGTGGTGTCGACCGACACCCCCTTAGTGTCGATCAACACTCTCGTCCAAATCGCACAATTCAGATCACGGGTGTTACAATTCTCCCCCACCAATCTAGATTCGTCCTTGAATCTCGAACAACCATCAGTCTCCACGGCCCGCACTCCTCCGACCGATCTACAGAAGGTCACCTCTAGGCGATAGACTCACGCTCCAAGCGTCATTTGCTCTCCACTTTTGGACTCGCACTCCTTCATGTTCAGCTTGAGAACCCGAATCTTCTCTGAGGTCTCCTGAACAAAATCTTCCCCGAGAATGCTCCTCTCCCCCACCTGAGTCCAGCATAACGATGAACGACACAGCCTCCCATACAAGGCCTCATAAGGAGCCATCCCAATACTCGCCTGATAACTGTTGTTGTAAGCAAAATCTACCAGGTTTAGATGATCTGCCCAATGGCAACCCCAATCCAACACACACATCCTCAGCAAATCCTCCAGCGTCTGGATCGTCCTCTCAGACTGTCCATCTGTCTGGGGATGATAAGCTGTACTCATATGCACCTTAGTGCCCATCTCTGCTTGAAATGCCTTTCAGAACACCGAAGTGAACTTAGAATCCCTGTCAGACACAATGCTCGCTGGCACCCCATGCAATCTGACTATCTCTCTCTCATACTTCTTAGCCAAGACCGCTGCTCCATCAGTCTTCTTAATGGCCAGAAAATGTGCTGAATTAGTCAACCGGTCCACAATGACCCAAATAGCATCAAACGTCATGGACACTGGCAAATCCACCACGAAGTCCATAGTAACCATATCCCACTTCCACTCAGGAATGGGTAAACTCTTCAGTAAATCACAAGGAACCTGATGCTCAGCCTTCACTAGCTGACACACATCGCACCTCAAGACCCAAATAGCTACATCCTTATTCATCCCGACCTAGTGATAGTACCTCTTAAGATCACGGTACATCTTAGTCGCTCATGGATGAATAGAAAATCTGCTCCTATGAGCCTCCCTCAGGATCTCCTGTCTCAACTCCTCATCCTTGGGCACACAAACCTGACCGTGCACCAAGATAGTTCCATTATCTGAAACCTAATACTCTGAATCCACATCCATAGAGGCATTTACCAGCCCCAAATCCTTCTCCTGAGCCAACCGCACCCTACTCAGAAGATCTGCTCTATCAACTGCTTCCAAACCAAACGGTTCCTTTGAAACAGCACACAACCCCAATGCACTGATCTCTCCTGCCAGAGACTCCATCTCCTGCTCAAACAAAGCCAACACTGGCGTAGTAGTCAACATCTCGTTCAGGCTTGCAAAACCCTCCACTCACTCCTGTGACCAAACAAAAGGATCATCCTTCCCTATCAACTTAGTCATCGGACGTGCCTTGCTTACAAAACCCTGCACAACTCTCCTGTAGTAACCTGCCAACCCAAGGAAACTTCTGATCTCTGTGGCATTCTGCGGTCTAGGCCAATCTCTGATAGCCTGAATCTTCTCCGGATCTACAGAAATTCCCTCTGCAGAAACAATGTGACCCAGAAAACCCATCTCACGCTGCCAGAAACTGCACTTGCTCAACTTAGCAAATAACTTCTGCTCCCGCAGCTTCTCCAGAACTGCTCTCAAATGCGCTGCATGCTCTTCAGGACTCTTAGAAAATACCAGGATAGTGTCGATGAGAATGATGACAGACACGTCCAGAAACTCCTGAAACACGCTGTTCATCAACCTCATAAACGCTGTTGGCGCGTTTGTCAACCCGAACGACATCGCCACAAACTCATAAACCCATTCCTCGTCTTTCTTCTTGACGAACACCGACGCTCCCCACAGTGAAGTGTTAAGCCAAAAGAGTCCCCTGCTCAACCAATCCTACAGTTGCGTCTCCAACTCTACTAGACAAATAATCAAGTATGCCACAACAACTCACCACCACTCGGATATCAACATCTCTTGTCCATCGAAGAACCTCTAGTAACTTGTTTCTTAGAAAAACTTCCACAAGATAGCTTATTAGAATGTTAGCTTTTTGCTTAGCAATTCTCCACAGAAAATCATCAATACGAACGTAATAAAACAAACAAGTACCATACGTTCACACATTCTGATTCACCGCGTCAAATGCTTTGCAAGCCACCAACTCAAACCTCTTGCCTTGTCTCCCTCAGCAAGCTTACCAAAACCTTGAATCTTGCAACCCTGTCCATCTCCAATGAACGTAATCCAACATCGTCGCAACGATTAGATTATCCTGCCATGAAGGCTTCTTGTGAACTTAGGTATCTCGCAAACATGCCTTTCCCGGCTCAGACCTGCTGTAACTCCCCTTCCCAGGACTCCAGCACCACCGGCCTCACAATCCTGGCAAAAAAGCCACACATTCATAACCGCTCTGGTTCAGAAAACCCTGACCCATTGGTCAACACATCTAAAACCCGAGATTAAACCACCGTCAATCTCTCAAGGTCTACATTCAATCGGGTTGTTTATACTCACGTCCTAGGTATTACTTGCTCCCAAATCCACCACCCTTAGGTCGCAACCTTCGAGCCATACCGATCTCACTCTCAGACCAGCGTCTTCGAGTTATACCGTCTGCCAATCTCGGAGCCCCCAGCCCCTCGAGCTATCGGTATTCAGGAGAATCACCATCCCCTCAGGAGCAACAATCCTTAACCACTATAAACATCTCCCGACCAAAAGTACCTCCTGTGGTCCAAGTATAACATTGCAATGTTACGCCTGCCCACTCAACTTCTAATATCCAACTGGATTAACCACCAAGCTTCAAAAATATCTGCTCCAACTGCATAAATTCACCTATCTGCCTCTCTAGGCTCGATACCTCTTGAGAATAATCTCATACTGGTCATCTACAACTACTCATCCTCTTAACATAAGATGGAAACTCCACAACATCCGCAGCCCTCGGCTGCACCCCGCCACAACGGTACAACTGGAGCCTGCACTGGAATCACACTGTAGGCTCGAAGAGGATGTTCTAGGACTCCATGCCACACACAATTGACTAACTCACATAATCAATCAAAGCATGCAAATCCCAAACATCTACAGCACAAAGCCTAGTGAACCCAAACCTAGAACCGTAAGGGCTCTGATACCAAAATGAAAGGACCGACCTTTTTTTTATATAAATAATAAATAATATATATATAAATAAACTACAACTAGTGGTCCCATACCCACTAGCCACCTAACCACATTCACAATCAACAGCGGAATAACAAAACCAACATCCAATAGTAATCCAATAATCACAACATAAACAATATCCAAATACCAAACAACAAGAAACATGAACCCATCAACCTAGCAATGTTTCTAATGACTCAACTCTAGCAACCTAGCAATGCTAGACAACATCCAATCGAGTCCCTAGAACATCCTCCTCTTCATTGCCTTGATTCCACGATCACACTTTGCCTTTACCTGCACCACAAACACAAATTGAGATGCATGAGTATTTGATAAACACTCAGTGAGGCAATCCTCCCATCTACTGGGCTATACACAAAAGCAATAAGACCTCTACATGCCACAATCAACAATCAATAAAACAAACCAGGTAATACACAAAGCATGCAACATCCGTCGTAGCTGAAAGAAGGGTGTTGACCGACACCTCCACATGGTGTCGATCGACACTCGCCAAAGTCCCGAGCCGTCCTCGCGTTGGTGTCGACCGACACCCCAACTGGTGTCGACCAACACCGACGCCGAGCAGCAATCCTTCGATCAAAAACTCTGAATCTCGCCTCCAATCTTCTCCAATCCGCTCCATGCACTCCCAGAAGCGGATTGTCATAAAAATCCCCAACTTTCAAATTTGGGACGTTTTAATCACCAACTTTCAAGATGCCATTTTAACTACAATCTTTTCATTGACTTGGCCATAAAATAGCAAAGTTTTGTGGAACACGCCGTTTTAAGCACGTCGTTTATTCTCTGTTAAAGATCTCAAAAACAGAGTAAAATTATACGTCATCTGCTACCGTTTTGCATAAACGACCATGTTTTTAACGCTAAAAACAACATCTTCTACCAAATTGAAGAAACTAAATCCCCAAATCAAATCCAATTTCACAAATCCATAACCCTAGAAAGAAATCCCAAATGCTTTCTACACATCGATGGCACACCACACTCACCGATGCAACCAGATGTGTCAAAGCTTGAACTTGAACTCATCAGAACAGAGAGATTGTAACACCCGCGATCTGAATTGTGCGTTTTGGGCAAGAGTGTCGATCGACACCAAGGGGGTGTCGGTCGACACCACTGTGTTTCTGGTTCGACCAGTTCGATTTTATTATCGATTTGGACCGGTTTGGTTTAGGAAAAACCACTAAACCGTGATATTTAAGTGTTTTGTCGACCAGAAGGGTTTTGGGAAGTTCTATTGTTGCCGTTTAACGCTTTTCAGAGAAAAAGAGGAGAAAAGTGTGTTCTTGAGCTTTTTGGTGATTTTGGTGAGATTCTTGGCTGTTCTTGAGAGATTGGAAGCTAGGAAGGATCTAGAATCTTGCTAGGAAGGTTGGATTCGTTGCTTTTGGTCTTAATCTTCCTGCAAAGAGGTGAGTGCATGACCATGGCTTATCTAAGCTAAGATCTCTAGATTTTATTTGATTTGGTGCTTATGTGGTTGTTTCTTTGAGTTCTCTATGGTATTTCGTCGGTAGCAGATAACATATAATTTTACTCTGTTTTTGAGATCTTTAAGGGAGAATAAACGACGTGCTTAAAACGGCGTGTTCCACAAAACTTTGCTATTTTATGGCCAAGTCAACCAAAAGTTTGTAGTTAAAATGGCATCTTGAAAGTTGGTGATTAAAACGTCCCAAATTTGAAAGTTAATGATTTTGGTTATGTTTTTAGTTAAATAATTTTCATATTAAATTAAAATAAAAATCTAATAAATATTTAAAAATGAAATCATCTTTTATAATTTTAAAATATTTTCTAAATTTAAATAAACATCTAAAAAAAATTTAAGCATGTATTTTCTAAAATAACACATGTATTTTCTAAAATAACACAAAACACATTAAGCATGTATTTTGTTTCTAAAATAACACCAAAAATAACTTTAATAACTTTAATAGGATTCAACAAAACCTTATAGTAATTTTGGTTTAATCAACATCTAGAATCTTATAGTAATCCTTCAAAACAAACAAAATTTTGGTCCATCAATTAATTTCGAACAAAAATAAATGTTCACTTCTCTCAAAGTATGATCCTCCTTAAAAAATAATTATTTTAATGATTAAACAACTTTGATAAGATTTCTCTATTGGATAGATGATTTTGTTTAAAATTGTTAATGGTTACTTTGATTAATTTAATATTAATTATATGATTAATTTAATTTTGAGCAATTTAGATGGGTTCCTCTAGTGGAGATGGTCTAAGTACTACTACTCCTATTCGAGGAGATATTTTATCTTTTACTATTATTAGTGTAAACAACAACACCAATAATATGTTTTGCTTATGTATAATCGGTGCATGCACCTATTCCACCCTACCAATATCACAAAATACTGTTTATTTAGTTTTATTTTATCGAAATATATTGGTTGAATGTATTCAAAATTGCTCGGTACTCTAACAGAAACAATCGCCAATTTAACCAAAATTGTGATATATTAGTGTCAAAATTGAGGAAACTTCTTTATAAACAACCAATGATTTTCCATAAATATAGAAAAACAAAGAAAAAAAATAGATGAGAAAGAGCGAAGCCACCTTTTGAACAAAAAAAAGAAGATAAAGAATGAATTAGCCACTTTATTCAACTTTAAAACAATAATAAATGTAAACAAATGTTTCACTTTCGTATCAAAACGCTTTAAAAACTTGAGCATATATATATTTTTTTTCTTTGATAGCTCACGAGTGATGCTAAAGCTTCCTAAACCGAAATACTAATCTCTTGGAATCAAGAGAAACCATGTTAAATACCATGTCATGCCACCCATCTCTCAGATTAGTTTTTATTATTCTTCTTTTGAATTGAAAGCCTCAAAACATTTGTCGTTGCATTGCTTCAGTATATAATATTCTCGCAAACTTTAGTGGTCAATTCGTCGAGCAGCTGTGTCATAGAAAGTGTCAGAAAGGAAACCAAGTAAAACACAACATGTGATCTTCGAATGTCCCCCAGCTAGACAAGTCTGGGCTTTGTCGAATATCCCTTCCTCACCTATGTTGTTCCCGTCATCGTTGATATACAATAATTTTGATTATATATTTTGGCAGGGGAAGGACGTGGGAGTAAATGAGGAGAGCTTAAGAGTATTTCCATGGATTATATGGTATATTTGGAAGGTGCGAAATAAAAAAGTCTTCAAAAATATTTCAGAACCACCACAAAATAGTCTTGATATCGCTATTCAATAGGAAGAAGCATGGAGGCGAGCAAATAGGAGAGAAGATCCCTTAGCAGGGATAGAGCCCAAAGTGGAGTTCATACCAGATTAAATTTACCAAATTCGGGCTGTTAAGACTCTCATCAAGTGGGAAGTTAACATTACGCATTAGGGAAGCCTCAAATTTCATTGTTTTTGCCATCCTTTTTTCTTTTCTGTTGGTCATCACTTTATTGGCATATTTGACTATAGAATGGAGGATCTAAGGTTTTTAAAAAAGAGTAATATGAAAGAACATACACATATGATCATGTGAAATGTTGTCATTTTGGAACTTTTTATTTTCTTATTTTTTTCCTGTATTTATATTTCACATGATTGTCACTTTCTTACTCTTCGATCCTTTTTTCTTTTGTAAATCATCTTAAAAAAAAGGAGCGAGTCGCATGGAGGTCCAAGTTTGGTTGGCAAGGTATCCATAAATAGACAAGTTGCCTAGTTTGATGCACTAAGCTTACCGATAAAATCAGATAGATCACATGGTTACATCAATCATAAGAACAAAGATAGAGAGAGAGAGGCATGACTGAAGAGAGCCCAGAACAGGATCATGGGTCTCCTAATATAGACCAAAAACAACAACAACAACATCAACAACATATATCTATATATATATATATATAATATGCTATCCTTTCCGTTTTAATTTAAGGGTCCGAATGGTAACAACGGATTTGGTTGTGCGGGATAAATGATTTGATAGTACGGTGTGGTTCAACTGCAATACGTACGTGACAAATATATTTGCGGGACAAGTGCGGTTAATGCGGAATAAGCGGTATAAAAGAATATTTGATTGGTGAAAAACTAGTTGTGGTGCAGATTTCATATTATTTTGTTAATAATTAGTATAATTATATTGTTTTATAATAATAAATAAACATTTTTATGTATTTACAAACTTTAAAATAGCTACAAAATAGCAAAATATATATTATAGACATAAATATAAACAAATATATTATAAATTTAAATTTATTATTATTGATTTAAATGTCAATGAACTAACATTTTGATCTATTATATATGAACTTTAAAAACCAAAATTTATTTTGAATTAGGCAGGTAAAATTTATTTAGTTAAATAGTAAAGAAATACATCTGAATTTTTTTAAAACATTGTTGTAATGAAAACTATAGTTTATTTATAAATTTGTATTGAAAGTTTTTTTTTTATGTTATATAAAATAAAATTTCAATCATACATATATATTTATTACTAAATCAATTAACAAGTGTACTCATAAAAAAGTACAAGATAATAAGAAAAATCTATTATAAAACTCTTTGATTTACAAATCCACTCATAAAGTAAATCTTTAATTCCAAATTGGTTAACTATCAAATAATTTTATAAATTATATAATGGTTTTTAAAAAATCAATATCTGAATTATAAATAATTTTTTTTTGTATAGAAAACTTACCAAAAAGAAAGAAACAAAAAATAATAGTGAGAGAGAGAAATTTGATTTAGGCCCTGAATGTTTTGTAGTTTTTAAATGGTTTCTAGTTTTTAGTTTTTGGCTTTTAGTTTTTGGTTTTTTGAGTTTTTTATTTTTGGTGTAGATTTTAATTTTTGCAAAACTTGAATGGTAACTTGATTAGTTTTTGGGTTTTATATATAATTAGTTTTTTTTAAATTTTTTCTTGAATTTATTGTAGTTTTTATTTTAGGAAAAACAAAAAAGAAAAAAAAGAAAATAAAAAGTTACGTAATATTTTTCTAAAAACCTACAAAATGTTGTTTTTGAATTCTATTAAGAGTTGGTAAAATCTACCAAAATCTGTTTCCCCGATATTTAGGAAATCGACTTTTTAAAAAATCATGAATGGCTGAAAAATTAGATTTTGCATAATCAAAAGCCAAAATCTGATATAAAATTTGATGCCGTTTAAGGCCTTAGTGTTACAGAAACAATCAAGCTATCTAATAACTGGGGTTCTGAATACTTTTATTATTATTTAAAGTATTTGATGGATTAATTTTTTGTATAAGAGCTTTAATTTTTAAAGCATCTTCTGCTTTTATGAGTTTAGGTGTGACTGGAAACCAAGCTTTTGCGGAATTCATTTTTTTTCTTGAAAAACGCACTTAGTCACCAATCAATATTTTTGTTTAACAAATTGTGGCTTTACAGAAGTAAAAATTGATAAATTGCAGTTTTGAAAGGAGAAAAATGCTCTGGACCGCTTTCTTTGAATGTAACTGTCTTTAACCAGCGGTCTGATCAAATACGCAACAAACTATACACATCATTTTTATATACTTAAAATATATTATAGATGTGTTATTATTTTTTCCATCAAATATATTATCTAGCTTATCTTTCTTCTCTCTCCTCTCCAATAATATTGTATTTACAATTATATGTGATGTGGTGTTCTAATTTTTGTTAAAAACATGTTATAAAAAAGAATTATTATCACCCTTTACATTTTTTATATTTTTTGTCAATGAAATGTTTTTAATATCATTTTTCTTAAACTTAAATATCCACCTATATAAATTGAGCTTTTTATATATATTTTTTGCACCAGACATAAATATTCACAAACCAAATACTATCTAAAGCTTAAAATTGGTAGAGATAAAATTATTTAACTAATCATAACATTCTACTCATACTATCTTTTGGAAAATAATCTATAAGAGAATTTTATTACATATATTAAATTGGTTTATAAAAAAATGATTTAATGTCAATTGGGGTATTTAAAATTCATATATATATGAAAATGTTTATTCATTAACATTAAAAAATAATAATTTTACATTTATACTAGTTATTTAATATTTATTTTCTAACATATTTATCTATATTTGTATTCCGCACAAATTTTTGTTTTTTTACCATTCAAACATTTTATTTTGTACTGCAAATATTTTTTTCACCAATCAAACATTATTATGTACCGTTTATTTTGCGTCGCACTTGTCCCACAAATATATTTGTCCCATACATACCGTATTTCAACCATACCGCACTATCAAATCGTTTGTCTCGCACAATCAAATCCGCTGTTACCATTCGGACCCTATGTGTTCTGCCTTTTGCGAGACTTATTGAGTCTGACAACAAAGGAAATAAAGTGTACTTCAGTCGTCGGAAATAGAAAGAAGAAAACATATGTTTTATTTTTATTCTAAAAGCATATATGCTTCTCTTGTCTAAGACCATTCAATGAGCACAAATACTATAGTAATAGAAAGAAGAAAGCATAAGTTTTTTTTTTTTATTCTAAAAGCATACATTCATCTCTCGTCTAAGACAATTCAATGAGCACAAATACTATAGTATCCATAGCAAGGACAAAATATTTTTTCATCAGTTGGAAAATTTATGATACTTTGTAATTCATCCATAAAAACCAAATACAACTCCTGTTTTTTTTTTTTTTTTTTTAAACACTAAATGATATACATGTATATTTTAAAACTAATCAAAATGTTTTTTCTTTTTGTTTATGGTGCTAACTCCAAATATCATATTTCTATTGGATTAGTTAGATTATTGCACTTATATAACCTAGACGAATCTATTATAGAATGGATAGACGTCCCATCTCATCTCGTCCCGTTCCATCTTGTAAACTTCAAGTATCGAGTATTTATTTTATAGATCTTTCTCGTTACCCGACCTATTATTAGATTCATTACTCAACCCCTTAATACCCGCTTTTTAATGTTTATTAAATAAAATGTTTTGGAAATGACTTTGCAACATAAAAATATAAGTTTTTAGTTTTGAAGTTTGTAAATTTACATTTTTAGAACTATATCTTGCATATGTTTCTCTTTTATCTATTTTTAC
The DNA here is from genome assembly GCA_023657505.1 of Camelina hispida. Classification (NCBI taxonomy): domain Eukaryota; kingdom Viridiplantae; phylum Streptophyta; class Magnoliopsida; order Brassicales; family Brassicaceae; genus Camelina; species Camelina hispida. The sequence goes on from CP094633.1 coordinate 25,008,653, forward strand.
TGGGTATTCTTTTTAATTGTATTTTTTTTTTCGTAAAGGTCGGGATAAGGTATCTCAAAATTCAAGAGTATTAATTCTTCCCATGTCCAACCCTAATCCACCAAATATGAAAAATAAATATAGAAAACAAATATGAAAAGTCGTATAAAGTCAAAACTAAAAACTTATACAATTTTATGTTGCAAAGTCATTCTATAACACTTTATATAATAACAATAATAATATATTGGTAATATATATTATATGAGTGTTTACATGATTTCTCCAGTAGAGGATATAAAGACCAACCAAATACTTAGCCGAAATGTTTAAGAAACAAAAACATAATTTTTTTTCCATAAAAAACGAAAACATATATTCCGGAATGAATGTTATTAATTATAGTCTCTCAACCATTGTCAAAAATTATAAAATATTTTCTTTTGTTGATGTGGAATCAAATATTTGAAAATGAAAAATAGAGAAAATATCATATTCATGAATAATAACTAAAGCATCTCCTCGAATAGTACTAATAGTACTCACGGCGAGAGCCGGTCCATAGGCTAAGCCAATGAAGCATCAACTTGCGGCCGTATATACTATATACAAAATTCAGCCCAGATTTGTCAAAAAATTCTTTGGTCTAGTGGTGTTAGGAGTGTTAGTGGAGACTCACTCATCGGGAGTTTGAACAACCTATGGCTCATTTTTAAAAAATTTTCGTCTATGTTATAATAAACATTTAATATATATATATAATTTCATACAGTCACAAAATTCAGCCCATTATTTTTCTTTGATTGTAGCCCTCGAAAAGTTAGCGACGGCCATGAGTCATGGCTCGTAAACAATTAAAACAGAACTTTATTGATGTATTTAACTAACAAGGTACGATTGTGTGGATCATTTTAAGAAAAAATAATATAAAATAAAATAGAAATAATTATAATCTTGTATTGAGTATCACAAATTTTTTTTTTTTTTTTTTTTTTTTTTTTTTTTTTTTTAAGGTATATCAAGAATAACATGATCATCCACCTCCATCAGTTACAGTAGGGAAACATTGGTTCTTTTGGAAACTCTCCCCAGATCATGACCAAGGTTCCTTCTCCTCTCTAAAAGTTTGGAATTACTTGCATCCCCATGGCCCCTTGGTACCATGGCACTCCCAGGTTTGGTTTAAAGAAAGAATCTTGAAAATGGCTTTCATGACATGGTTGACAACGCTAAGCAGACTCACTACTAGGGACCGTTTGAGAAGTTGGAACTTGCAGGTGCCCTCGAATTGTCTTCTTTGTCTATCAGGGGAGGAGTCTCGAGATCACCTCTTCTTCCAGTGCTCTTTCTCGAAGGTGCTATGGCTTGATTTCTTTGCATCTCTTCATCCTCCACTACAACCTCTGACTTTTACAGGATATCTCCACTGGATTAAATCTCCTACCAAAAGCAGGAAGCTCAATGTCATTTGCAATTTGGTATTTCAAGCTCTCCTCTTTGCAATATGGACTGAGCGCAATGCGAGGATCCACACTCCAACTTTTTCTTCTGTTGACAAGATCAAAAAGGATATTCAGTTACTGCTCAGACGACGGCTCATTGGTCTCGATAACTTTGACACTTCTTCAGTCACTCCAATTACACTACATGACACCTTCCTGTACCTATGGTTTCAAAATTTCCAAGTCACTTGAGTTGTCTATTTGTTTGTGAGTTAGTTCTCTCAGGGTCTTCCAACCTTATACCTTTTTAAAAAACTCAGTTGTATCATTCTCTTCCTTGTTAATTAAAACGGTATTTCCAGAAGAAAAAAAAAAGAAAAAGGATAAGAGATTTGGGAAGAGTGATGGAAAGGAGAGGAAGAAGATAAAAAAGAAGAAGAGCGGAGGCAGGATCGATCGCTTAGCTTAGAAGCTAAAGAAAGCGATAATAATTATATATATGTATTTTCCTTTGCTTTGATTGTAGATATATATATATATATATATCTACAATCAAAGCAAAGAAAAATACGCAGCTGCAATGGCAACATGGCTAGCATCAAGATTCTTCTCCGTTTTGTAACTTTAATGTATTAATGTTTCCCTAAAACTTCAAATACAGTTTGAACAAACGGTGATGTAAAACATTTTTTGAAAAATTTTTACATTTTATTCAAATATATAAATATATAATATATATATATATATATATATATATATATATATATATATATATATTGTAAAGTAGGATTTTGAAAGTTAGCCATTAATAAGATTTTGACATGTGTCAAGTTTATATATATATGAGATTTTGACATTTGTAAAATTTAGTATTTAATAGGAGGAATTTGAGATTAAAACCAAAAATCAAAATATATTGTTTTAAACAATATTAATAATATAAAAAGAGAATTATGAAAAATTACAAAATTATTTTTTAAAAATAATAATTTTAAGGAGATTGTATATATATATATATATATATATATATATATATATATAATAAGATGGATCCCTCTGTCCTTTTTTTAATATGTTGTCCCAACTTTATATAATAAGATAGATCGTCTTATATTTTTCATCTAACGAAATAATTTATTCAAAAATATTGCTTTCAACTTTGTTATATTCGTAAAACGTTTATATTGGAAAGGTAAATTGTTCTTAGTTTTTAAAACCAAAATGTTCTCCTACTTTCTCCTTTTTCAGTTTGGAATAGGATAAATATGTTGACCCAAAAAACTGATTAATATATGCATGTTCTTTTTGTAATACTGTATTTTTAAATTAATGTAGTATTTTTAGATTGTTTTATTTAATTTATCTTTTCACCTTTGAATTATTTGGGATTCATATTTTATCTTGCTTATAATTTTCTATTATTTTTATATTTATGTCAAATTAATTTTCTTCTAATTTCTCAACCTTGATTGGGTGGTCATAGACCCTTTTTGTTCAAATATAACTTTTACCACTCATTCAATCTCAAAGGGAGATAAGGAGTAGAAGCTCGTCAACCTAACGATTAAATAAAATAGGTTAATCAAACATAAGCTTACAACAAACATAGATAGATAGATTGGAAAAACATAAATTGTTGTTGATATATTCATAGGAGTTCGGAGACTGTGACACCCTGGTTTGCGGATAGGTTTAAAAGAATTGTTTTGGCCACCTATTTCAACAAAGTGGACTTATCTTTTCGATCAATGGTCCTGAGAGAACTCCAGAGTTAAGCGTGCTTGAGCTGGAGTAGTTTCAGGATGGGTAACCTTTCAGAAAGTGATTGTCGGAACTGGGCGAGTGAGGACAAATGTAACATCCGTGTTCCGGGAATAGAGTTTGGGTTATGTTGAGTAAACCAAAAGAGTGGATTTTAATTAATTTTGGTTTAATTAAATCCTGGTTTAATCTAATTAAACCAAAAAGCCCTAATCTCTTTTCTGGCCATTAAGAAGACTGATGGAGCAGCGGTCTTGGCTAAGAAGTATGTGAGGGAGATAGTCAGATTGCATGGGGTGCCGGCGAGCATTGTGTCTGATAGGGATTCTAAGTTCACTTCGGTGTTCTGGAAGGCATTTCAGGCAGAGATGGGCACTAAGGTGCATATGAGTACATCTTATCATCCCCAGACAGATGGACTGTCTGAGAGGACGATCAAGACGCTGGAGGATTTGCTGAGGATGTGTGTGTTGGATTGGGTGGCCATTTGAGCGGATCACCTGAACCTGGTAGAGTTTGCTTACAACAACAGTTATCAAGCGAGTATTAAGATGGCTCCTTATGAGGCATTGTATGGGAGACCATGTCGTACACCGTTATGCTGGACTCAGGTGGGGGAGAGGAGCATGTTTGGTGCTAGTTTTGTTCACGAGACCTCAAAGAAGATTCGGGTTCTCAAGCTGAACATGAAGGAGGCTCAGGATAGACAGAGAAGTTATGCTGATAGGAGGAGGAGAGATCTTGAGTTTCTGGTAGGAGACAGAGTGTACCTCAAGATGGCCATGTTGCGGGGTCCGAACAGGTCATTGTCAGAGACTAAGTTGAGTCCGAGGTATATGGGCCCATTCAGAGTGATTGAGCGGGTTGGACCAGTGGCATATAGACTGGAGTTACCCGAGGTTATGCGTGCATTCCATAAGGTTTACCGTGTGTCTATGTTGCGGAAGTGTCTCCGTGAGGGTGAGCAGGTGTTGGCTAAGATTCCTGAGGATCTTCAGCCTAACATGACATTGGAGGCGAGACCAGTGAGGGTTCTCGAGAGGAGGATCAAGGAACTTCGGAAGAAGACGATTCCTTTGATGAGAGTCCTGTGGGACTGTGATGGTGTTGAGGAGCAGACTTGGGAGCCTGAGGCGAAGATGAAGGCAAGGTTTAAGAAGTGGTATGAGAAGCAAGCCGCGACTTGAACTTGTCTAGCTAGGTCCCATCTGTAATTCGTGGATGGAGCGGGAATGGAGTATTCCAGCCCATCTCTCTTGTTACTCGGTCGCTTGGGGTGGTTGGTTGTGCGACTCAGTAACAAGATGTGGTGGTGCTCGGGGTACAAAGTTTCTGTGAGGCGGGGTTTTGGAGGAAATTTTTCCAGGAATAGAAGTTTCCAGAAGTGGAACGTTTCCAAAAATGAAAAGTGCTAAATATGGAAAGTTTTACGGGAGTTAGAATTTGTCCATTTTAGCGGTGGAGAGCCTTAAAAGGGCTAGTGTGGCCTTAGTGGCGGACTTTCGAGTCAGTGTGCCCATGTGTGGCGGTCTTTTTAGACATTGTGTGGCCTTTGTGGTGGGCTGTTTAGCCGTGTGTGGCCTTTGTGGCGGGCTGTTTAGGCATTGTGTGGCCTTTGCGGCGGGCTGTTTAGCCAATTATTTGGCCTTTGTGGCGGGCTGTTTAGCCAGAGTGTCTCTGTGACGGTCCTTCGGGACAGATGGTCTTTGTGACGGTCCTTCGGGACAGATGGTCTTTGTGACGGTCCTTCGGGACAGATGGTCTTTGTGACGGTCCTTCGGGACGAGTGGCCTTGGTGGCGGTCCTCTTTAGGACATTTGTTTGGCCTTGGTGGCGGTCCTCTTTAGGACATTTGTTTGGCCTTTGTGGCGGCCCTTGTGGCATGTATATGATCCTTGTGTGGTCATGAGGTATTCCAGTGAGGGGATATGTGGTTGGTAGGACATTGAGATGTTTTACGCGAGCCACGGGAAGGAAACCTGGATAGGGATAGGATTCAGACGTGTTCAGAATCGTTTGCTCGTGACTCTTGGGGGACCTTGGTTCTCTTAGTACTGCCATACTCGGAGACTTTGTGACTTGGGAGTATGGTTGGTATATCGACTTCGGATGACGATCCGGAGGCGCGCTGTAGGGTGACGACCCGAGAGACGAGTTTGGATTTTTCCTTATATATATTATGGCATGCGGGTTTAGGCCCGATGAGGAGCCAATAAAAAACTCAAGGTTTAGGCCTATGAGTAAAGGAAAGTCCAAAAAGTCGAGAGCAAATGACGCCTGGAGCGTGAGTCTATCGCCTAGAGGTGACCTTCTGTAGATCGATCGCAGGAGTGCAGGCCGTGGAGACGGTTGCACGGGAGTCATTGACTGATAGTTGTTCGAGATTCGAGGACGAATCTATATTGGTGGGGGAGAATTGTAACATCCGTGTTCCGGGAATAGAGTTTGGGTTATGTTGTGTAACCCAAAAGAGTGGATTTTAATTAATTTTAATTTAATTAAATCCTGGTTTAATCTAATTAAACCAAAAAGCCCTAATCTCTTTCTCAACTCACGCCTCCTCTCATGCTTTTGTGTTTTGGTCGACATTCTCATCTGAGAGAGGGAGAGAAAGACAGTTAAGTGTTGGTTATTTTGTGCAAAGGAGAAAGAGAAAGAGAAAAAGCTTTTTCCTTAAGTGTTAAGAGAGAAACAGAACTGTCAGGGTTTGGGAGAAGGAGGATTCGACTGATCAAATCATTTTGAAAGGTACTGATTTTTGGTATGGTTGTAGCTAAGAGATTTTCCTACACTCGCCTTTTTACAGAAGTGATATTGGTTTAATATTCTAGGAGATATTGGCAGTTTCGTGGGGCGTTTCTTCTCATTCGCGGATTGAGACCAGCGGGTGTTACGGGATCGATTGTGGTTTCATCTGAGATCCGATCGTGCTAAAATTTTAAGCGAAGCTTGTGGACGTATAGACCTTGCTTTTCACCGGAGGGATTAGAAAGTTAACAGTTCGTTTTGATTTAGTGGTTTCATTTGTGAGGTTATTCTTTTCTGTTTTTTCTGGCAGTTTGTTTTCAATATTTGTTTGTTGTTGTGATTGGTTGTAGGAACAAGTTTGGTTGTTCTTCGATATTGGAAAGCCTCTAATTTGGTTGTATTTAGTTTTGTGAATAACTTGTTAAGGTAAGTGTAGGACCATGGCTTATCTAAGCTGGAGATTTCTCTAATCTGCTTGTTTATGTGTTGTTTGGCTTGTTGATTGTTGATTGTTGATTGATGATTGTTGGTTGATGGTTAGAGATGTCTCTATTGCTTGTGTGTATAGGCCAGTAGATAGGAGGATTGCCTTACTGAGTTTTTATTAAATACTCATGCATTGCAATATGTGTTTGTGGTGCAGGTAAAGGCAAAGTGTGACCGTGGAATCAGGGCGATGAAGAGGAGGATGTTCTAGTGGTTCGTTTGGTTGTCTGGCTTCTATTAGGTTGCTAGAGTGGAGTCCTAGAATGTTGTTTAGGATTGCTGGTTCTTTGGATGTTGTTTGGATCATTAGTTTATGATTGGAATTAATAGATATTGGTAATGTTTTCCGCTGATGATTGTGATTGTGGTTAGGAGGCTAGTGGGTATGGGACCACTAGTTGTAGTTTATTATTATATTATATTATATATTTATTATTTATTATTAAAAAAAAGGTCGGTCTTTTCAACAAAACACAGGGAAAGATCATATGGTGATTTGTAAGGTCGGTAATAAAGTATATAAAGTCTTCCAGACTTAGCTGACCGGCCGTCGGATATGGATGGACCAGGAGTAGACATGGGGCCCACTAAGAAAGATGGGCCTATGGACATGGGCTCACTAAGTAAGGTGGCAGTCGGGGCATTCCAGAGACAAAGGCTACATCATGGTGTCAAAAACACTACCACAAATACATTGGAATATTTAACATTAGTTACTGTCAAAAGATTTTGTGACGTTAGAAAAGGGTCTTTAGTTTTATTGGTTGTCGGAGCAAGCCATTTCGAGATGGCTAAAAGACGTTAAAACGACCCGACCCGTTTTTTTTCTTTTTTATAATAATAATATAATACAATATATAATTAAGCATCCCATACTACTTAATTAACCAACCCAAACCACAACTCAACATTAAACCAACAATAACGTTAAGCACAGCAGAAACACACCAATAATAAAAAACCAACAACATCATCAATACAATAACATTCCTAACCATTCTATCCAACAACCTAGCATATATCTATCCATGGTTCCAATATAAACAATATAACCAACAACACACAAACGAGACCCTAGATCATCCTCCTCCTCATCGCCATGATTCCACGTCACAAACCTGCACACCACAAACAACAATTGATATGCATAAGTATTATCACAAATAGTTAGTGAGGCAATCCTCCCATCTACTGGGCCATACACACAAGCAACTGAGAAGGCAATGCTTAACAAATAACAACCAAACACAAACAAACCAGGAAAATCACTAAACAAGCAACTTTGTGTCGACTGACACCAGAGGTGTCGGTCGACACTGGCCAAACTTGGTGTCGATCGACACTCCCTTCGCAGACGCGAACTGCACGAATCCGAACGACGCACCTCCGTTTCAATCTGCCTCGAATCTGTCCCAAACTCTCCCAAAAGCCTCAGGAACCTATAATAACCATAACACAACCACCACAAGCAAGAACAACACCACAAAACACAACAAATCAAGCAAACAAAGGATTCTCAGGCTTAGGTAAGCCATGGTCATGCACTCACCTCTTTTGTAGGAAGATTCTGACCAAAGGATGACGAATCCAACACCTTAGGAAGCTTCTAACGCTTCCTCAGTTTCAGTTCTCCCAAGAAGACCAAGAAATCTCACCAATCTCCCCCAAATCTCAAGAACAATATTTTCTTTCCTTTTCTCTTGTTTCAACGGCGACAAAACAACAAAACACGACCTAGGTCGTTTTCTCACTTAAATAATCCGGTTCTATGGTTTTCCTTAAACCAAACCGGTCCAAATTGTTAATTAAAACAATCTGGTCGAACCAGATATTACTGGTGTTGATAGACACTACACTGGTGTCGATCGACATTACACTGGTGTCGGTCGACACCCATCCCCAAAATCCCCAATTTTGGTTTGCGGATGTTACAATTCTCCCCCACCAATATGGATTCGTCCTCGAATCCCTCAACATCGCCCCTTCACCAAGGACTTCCGTGCAACCGTCACCACAGCCTGCACATTCTCCGCTCGGACTGAACACCATCAGCCAAGGTTTTTCGTCCAACTGTCGCAATAGCTCGAACATCCACGTGACCAAACAGCCCACACATCCTTAACCCCACCAGTCAGCACAACACAGAAACACGAGGTCAACCCCGACCTCCGAGGTCTACATCCAGTCACTATGCTCAACACCCACGTTCTAGACATTGTTTGCTCTCACACTCACACGTTCTCAGGTCACAACCTTCGAACTGCACCGCCTACACTCTCAGACCGTTGTCCTCGAGCCATACCGTCTCACTCTTGGATCGTCACCCTCGAGATCTCGGTACCAGGGGAACTACTCATCCCCTCCGGGGAACTAATCATGCCCTAGGAGAACTAATCATATCCTCTGCCGCCCTCAGGGTCGCAACCAGTCAAGCCCGTGGTGCACGAGGGGAACTAATCATCCCCTCAGGAGAACTAATCTTCTCCCCAGGAGAACTAATCATCTCCTTTGGGGAACTAATCATCTCCACGTGAGCAAACAAATCCTAACGTTAATAAGCATCTCCCGACCGGAACTACCTCAGGTGATTCGCGTAAAACATAACAATGCTCTACCAATCACCATATTCTCTCACCAGAATATCACCACCTCCATGACCACTCTTCAGGCCAGCTTAGAACATCTCAACCATAAATGGACAACTTCTAACTATTTATAGAACTTTCTATTTATTTGCTACTGCACTTTCCGTAAATAGGCAAGCTTTAACTATTCATAAAACTTCCTATTTTTAGAACCCGCACATCTCGTAGCACCGTATCACCACCAATCAAAAAATCTCTGAGAACTAATCACCACATCTGTGACCACTCTTCAGGTCAACCTCCGAACATCCCCGCCACTCCAGGCATTCCACACCTCCTTTCCAAAAATAAACAAGTCCTAACTATTCATAGAACATTCTATTTTTGGAAACTTTCCTTTAATGGATCTTTCTATTTTCATTTTGCCACGACATTTTCCATAATTAGCAAAGCTCTAACCCCAAAACACTTCCATATTTTGTAGCTTTCAAAACTTTCCATTTAAGGAACTCCCGAGCGATTTTTTTGTTCTCTTTCCACAAGATCCATAAAGCACAAAACCAAAGAACTCCATTTATTAAAACCTCAAATGAAATAATCGTTTACAACCCCAAACGAAAAGACATAACTGAAATAAAAAGAAACAGAAGCCAAACTAAACTCCGGGATTGGTGCCCCGCCATTCCTTCGGCTGCACCCCTCTCACTGTCAACTACTGCAACTTTGGACATTGAGGCCTGATATGTCCCACCTCCTTGCAGTAGAAGCACACTCGAATTTTCCCTTGCGTGCCGCTCCTCTTGGGACAGCTTGCCAACCTGTGATCTGTGCTCCCGCACCCATAGCATCTCTGACCGGCTTGGTTTGTCACTGACGTGCCCGCCCGCTTCCTCTTAAGCCCTTGCTCTGACCTGTTACCCTTGCTCGGAATGTTCTGTTCACATGTCTCCTCTGTCTGAACCGTTGGACTGACCATCACTACCTGTGACCTGAAGTCATTGTCTATCTCAGCTGCAGTCTCCACTAGCTCCGCCCTCTGCAGTGGACCTTCAAGTCCTCAAGAAGCGCCCTCATGAACCTCCTGATCTGAGCCACCTCGGGCTCCATCGCCTGACCCGCATAAGCTAGAAGTCGACTGAATTCTAAATCCAGCTCCCGCACTGACCGAGTCCCCTGAGATAGCTGAAGAAACTGCACCTCCAATCGGTCTAACGCCTCTCTCGGAAAATACGTGCGGTTAAACTCCTCCACAAAGTAAGCCCAAGTCATCTCCCTCTGCACTCTCCTAGCAGCCACTGACCTCCACCACACCTCAGCATTACCACTCAAATGGTGGATCCCTATGTCCACCTAAAACTCCTCAGGACATCTCAGAGTATGGAAGTTATGTTCCACACTCGTCCTCCACGCATCCGCAACAGTAGGGTCTATACCATCCGAAAACTTCTCAGTGAAAAGACCCTTCATCTCCTTGAGCATAGACAAATAACGTCCATGTGCTCCTGCATCCGCAGCCACTGCTGTCGCTCCTCCGCCACCACTGGTGGCACTACCTGAGCCTGAGCCGGTACCACTGGTGGTAACCGCTTCAACACCTGTGCTAGCATAGCCGCAAAGTCAACACCAGGGACTCCACCCGCTGGAACTCCCACACCCGGGACCCTAGCATCACTGGCCACTGGAGCATCAACACCGCCCCCTCCGGCCACACTCACTGAATCCCCCGGAACACCCTGCGACTCGTCAACACCCTCAGCTGTCACACTCTGGTCCTTGATCTCACTAACCTCTGGGACTCTGCCCATACCACGACCACGTCCGACCACGAACAGCAACAGCACCCTCTCTAGCCATCTGCACTACCATGAACAGAAGACTAAGCAAACAATTCAAAACTACACACAACACACATCTTACCGTGGAATCTCATTGAAGGCTCGAAGAGGATGATACTAGGACTCCATACCACATGCAAATTAACTAACTACTCATAATCAATTCTATCACACAACATCATGCATCAATCAACAGGAAAATAATTCACCCAATTAAATTCCTAACCGCTCTAACCATCCATTTAACCATCCTAGAACCGTAAAGGCTCTGATACCAAATTGAAACGAACCGACCCGTTTTTTTATTTTAATAATCATATAATACAATATATAATTAAGCATCCCATACTACTTAATTAACCAACCCAAACCACAACTCAACATTAAACCAACAATAACATTAAGCACAGCGGAAACACACCAATAATACAAAACCAACAACATCATCAATACAATAACATTCCTAACCATTCTATCCAACAAACTAGCATATATCTATCCAGGGTTCCAACATAAACAATATAACCAACAACACACAAACGAGACCCTAGATCATCCTCCTCCTCATCGCCATGATTCCACGTCACAAACCTGCACACCACAAACAACAATTGAGATGCATAAGTGTTATCACAAATACTTAGTGAGGCAATCCTCCCATCTACTGGGCTATACACACAAGCAACTGAGAAGCTAATGCTTAACAAATAACAACCAAACACAAACAAACCAGGAAAATCACGAAACAAGCAACTTTGTGTTGACCGACACCAGAGAGGTGTCGATCGACACTGGCCAAACATGGTGTCGACCGACACCTAACTGGTGTCGATCGACACTCCCTTCGCAGACGCGAACTGCACGAATCCGAACGACGAACCTCCGTTTCAATCTGCCTCCAATCTGTCCCAAACTCTCCCAAAAGCCTCAGGAACCTATAATAACCATAACACAACCACCACAAGCAAGAACAACACCACAAAACAAAACAAATCAAGCAAACAAATGATTCTCAGGCTTAGATAAGCCATGGTCATGCACTCACCTCTTTTGCAGGAAGATTCAGACCAAAGGATGACGAATCCAACACCTTAGGAAGCTTCTAACAGTTCCTTAGCTTCAGTTCTCCCAAATCTCAAGAACAATGTTTTCTCTCCTTTTCTCTTGTTTCAACGGCGACAAAACAACAAAACACGACCTAGGTCGTTTTCTCACTTAAATAATCCGGTTCTATGGTTTTCTTTAAACCAAACTGGTCCAAATCGTTAATTAAAACAATCTGGTCGAACCAGAAATTACTGGTGTTGATAGACACTACACTGGTGTCGATCGACACTACACTGGTGTCGGTCGACACCCATCCCCAAAATCCCCAATTTTGGTTTGCGGATGTTACAATTCTCCCCCACCAATATGGATTTGCACTCGAATCCCTCAACATCACCCCTCCACCAAGGACTTCCGTGCAACTGTCACCACAGCCTGCACATTCTCCGCCTGGACTGAACACCATCAGCCAAGGTTTTTCGTGCAGCTGTCGCAATAGCCTGCACATCCACGTGACCAAACAGTCCACACATCCTTAATGCCACCAGTCACCACAATACAAAAACACGAGGTCAACCCCGACCTCCGAGGTCTACATCCAGTCACTATGCTCAACACCCACGTTCTAGACATTGTTTGCTCTCACACTCACATGTTCTCAGGTTGCAACCTTCGAACTGCACCGCCTACACTCTCAGACCGTTGTCCTCAAGCCATACCGTCTCACTCTCGGATCGTCACCCTCGAGATTTCGGTACCAGGGGAACTACTCATCCCCTCCGGGGAACTAATCATCCCCTAAGAGAACTAATCATCTCCTCAGCCGCCCTCAGGGTCGCAACCCGTCAAGCCCGTGGTGCACCAGGGGATCTAATCATCCCCTCAGGAGAACTAATCATCTCCCCAGGATCCTCTAGAGAACTAATCATCTTCACGTGAGCAAACAAGTCCTAACGTCAATAAGCATCTCCCGACCGGAACTACCTCATGTGATTCGCGTAAAACATCGCAATGCTCTACCAATCACCATATTCTCTCACCAGAATATCACCACCACCATGACCACTCTTCAGGCCAACTCAGAATATTTAGATGTAAAAATACGCTTTTAACGGTAACATACATAAAATATATGGATATAAATCTGTATATTATAGCAAACATAAAATTTATAAATAACGTACAACAAATTTTAATATATTTTTGTAAAATTTAATTTAATTTACAAAATTAAACCCGCACAACTTACGGGTTCTAATATATATTGATATTTGACAAAAACCAAATATTATAAAGTGGCTTTTGCCCAACATATGCTGAGCACACAATCGTCCATTGTCAATTAAACACGTTACTAAGGTTATGTTTTAGTGGTTTAAGAGCCATAAGAGCATCTCCACTAGGGATTCTCTCCCAGTTACTCTTGTTATTGAGCCAAAATAAAAAATAAAAAACCTAATATTGGGTCCACTAAGCGGAGAAACGGACAGACATCTCCAAGGCTTTCGACCGTGTGGAATGGCCTTTCTTGGAACAAGCCATGAAGACCTTGGGTTATGCTGAAGGATGGATTAAGTTGGTATGGCGTGCGTCAAATCTATCAGATACCAAGTCTTGATTAATGGAGCGGCTTACGGCAATATAACTCCGACAAGAGGCTTAAGACAGGGAGACCCCCTCTCCCCTTATTTGTTTGTGATCTGCACGGAAATGCTTGTTCAGACACTAGAAATAGCTGAGAGAAATGGCCAAATCACCGGTCTCAAGGTTGCCAAAAAAGCTCCTCCAATCTCTCATCTTCTATTTGCCGATGATAGCATGTTTTACTGCCGAGAAAAAGATGAGGAGTTAAGCCAAATAATAAAGATTATTGAGGAGTATAGCCTAGCATCAGGACAAAGGGTACATTATCAGAAATCCTGTCTCCATTTCGAGAAGAACGTTCCACAAGAACGTCGAAGCATCATTAAACAGAGTTTGGGCATTGAGATGGAGGGAGGACAAGGATTCTATCTTGGTCTACCTGAATCTTTTGGCAGTTCCAAGATAGAAACCCTCAACTTTCTCTGGGAAAGAATGCTTTCGAAGGTGAATGGATGGCAGAACAATTTCCTCTCCCGGGGGTAAAGAAATTCTCCTAAAGGCGGTTGCCCTAGCATTCCCAACCCACACAATGTCATGTTTCAAACTCGCCAAGGACACTTGTCAACAGCTAGTCTCAATCATGGCAGACTTCTGGTGGAAGAACAAAAAGGAAGGCAGGGGCATGCATTGGAAAGCATGGGAACACCTCAGTCGTCCTAAAGCGGTAGGAGGTCTAGGGTTCAAGGATATTGAAAGTTTCAACATTGCATTACTGGGGAAACAATTATTGAGGATTCTAACCAATCCTGACTCATTAATGGCGAGAATCTACAAAAGTAGGTACTACAACAAATCAGATCCTCTAAATGCCCCGTTAGGCTCTCGGCCGTCGTACGCTTGGAGAAGCATCCATAAAGCTCAAATCATTATGAAACAAGGTACAAGAGCCATAATTGGTAATGGAAAGTCCATTGAGATTTGGAAACACCAGTGGTTAGGCACTAAACCTGCCAAACCAGTTCTTTCTCTACGGCAAGTGCCCCAAGAACAAAAAGAGGTTGCTTCCCAGCTCCGATTCGTTAATGACTTGTTGGAAGACTGCGGTAGAGAATGGAAGCAAGAACTCATTTCTACTATACTATCAGAGGAGGACGCTAGGAAGGTGCTGCATCAGAGACCCGGGGGAAGATTTACAAAGGATAGATACGCATGGGATTACAACCATTCAGGGCACTACTCAGTCAAATCTGGCTATTGGGTCCTGACTGAGATAATTAACAACCAAGATGAACTTGAAGAGGTCCTTCAACCGAGCATATCCCCCCTATATAAGCAAATCTGGAAATTGGATGTCCCACCCAAGATTCGTCACTTCCTCTGGAAATGTATGGCTAATTGTTTGTCAGTTGCAGGTAATCTCTCCCACAAACACCTAGCAAGAGATAGTGCATGTTGCAGATGCCTTAATAGTGTAGAAATAGTCAACCATCTCTTGTTCAAGTGCACCTTTGCAAGACTCACATGGGCACTATCTCCCTTTGCTGCTCCACCGGAGGGTGAATGGTCTGATTCTCTCTACTAAAATCTTTACTATGCGATGAACTTCAAAGACCTTCCACCTGAGAGTTCCTCAAATAGCTCAAACCTGGTATGGATTCTCTGGAGACTCTGGATAAACAGAAGCAACCTGATATTTCAAGGCAATGAATTTTCGAGACCAGAAATCATTGAAAAAGCAAAGGAATACGAGGAAGAATGGAGGCTTAGAGTACCACCTGCACAGCACATAGAACCCCAGAAAATCGCGGATAAGACAACAACTTGCTGGAACCCTCTCCCTCTAGGCTGGATAAAATGTAACAGTGATGGGGCATGGACAGTAGATGGAACAAACAGTGGTGTGGGCTGGGTTTTGAGGAATGATAAGTGTCATGTGCTTTGGGTGGGGATGAGGGCTTTGCCAAGAGTGAATTCGGTGCTGGAAGCTGAGATTGCAGCCCTTAGAGGCGTGGTGTTATCGCTGATCAGATTCAATTATCGACAAGTGATATTTGAAACAGACTCTCAAAAACTTGTGTCTATGATTAAGGAAGAAAGAGACACTCCAAATCTAACCCCGATCTTGCAGGACATAGACAAGCTTTACAGTACTTTGAGGAGGTGAGGCTGCATTTCACGCCTAGGGAGGGTAATCAAGTGGCAGACAAAGTTGTGAGAGAAGCTCTCTCACTTGAGAATTATGTTCCTCGTATGCTTTCATTTGTGCCTAATTGGTTAAATCACCATGTCGAAGTAGAAACTGTGTAATAATCTTGAGTACTCTTATTAGTTAATGATGAGTTGAAGTTGAGCCAAAAAAAAAGCGGAGAAACGTTTGTGTAAGAAGGAACTTCAGCAACTCATTAGCAACGGTACGTGGCGTGTTTTGATAAGTTGATATATAAATATATATAAAAAAATTATTTTTCCCATTTTCTTCCTTCTTTTTTTGCGAACATCTCTCTCTTTTCTCTCTCAGTCCAAAAGGTCGATCAGTCGCCGACGAAAACCGGAAAAATCAATCGATTCACGGCCATCGCATTACCTCGATCTTCGCCCAGCTCCATTCTTCTCTATCTCTATTCAGTTGTTTCTCCTGATAACAACCAGCTGAGGAAGAATATGAAGAAGTAGCCGTCGTGGTGGTGATGATGACTTCACTTGGTCGTGGTGGTGGTGGAGGCGGAGGTGGTGGTAGAGGGAGATTCGTTACGTATCCACCGCCTCTTACTGTGCCTCTGTCTGTTTCTCAGTACCTAACTTTTTTGGTGGTGGTCTCCGATCACAGCCTTCTTTCCTCGTTGAGCAAGATAAGTAATTTAACTCAATCTTTGTTTTTCTTCTTCTTTTTCATTTTGTAGTTGAATTATTTTCTTTTTTTTTCTATCTCTGTTCTACTGATTTGGATCTTGAAGTCTTAGGTGCTGTTTGTTTCATGATCTAGTCGCAATATCAGGATTTAGTATTTGGACGCAGTATTTGGACGCAGTATCTGGACGCAACATCCAGATACTGTTCGTTTGTGTTTTTGGTTCAATTCATCCAGAAATTGTATCTGGAACAAATTGTGTTTGTTTTGTAATCTGGTATAGATATCTGGATACAATATATGAAATGACCAAAATACCCTTCATTTTGTGGTTTAGTAGTTTTAATGATTTTGGTTATGTTTTTAGTTAAATAATTTTCATACTAAATTAAAATAAAAACTTAATAAATATTTTAAAAATGAAATCATCTTTTATAATTTAAAAATATTTTCTAAATTTAAATAAACATCTAATAAACATTTAAGCATGTATTTTATAAAATAACACATGTATCTTCTAAAATAACACAAAACACATTAAGCATGTATTTTGTTTCTAAAATAACACCAAAAATAACTTTAATAACTTTAATAGGATCCAACAAAACTTTATAGTAATTTTGGTTTAATCAACATCTAGAATCTTATAGTAATCCTTCAAAGCAAACAAAATTTTGGTCCATCAATTAATTTCGAACAAAAATAAATGTTCACTTCTCTCAAATTATGATCCTCCTTAAAAAATAATTATTTTAATGAGCAACCTTCATAAGATTTTTCTATTGGATAGATGATTTTGCTTAAAATTGTTAATGGTTACTTTGATTAATTTAATATTAATTATATGATTAATTTAATTTTGAGCAATTTAGATGGGTTCCTCTAGTGGAGATGGTCTAAGTACTACTACTCCTATTCGAGGAGATATTTTATCTTTTACTATTATTAGTGTAAACAACAACACCAATAATATGTTTTGCTTATGTATAATCGGTGCATGCACCTATTCCACCCTACCAATATCACAAAATACTGTTTATTTAGTTTTATTTTATCGAAATATATTGGTTGAATGTATTCAAAATTGCTTGGTACTCTAACAGAAACAATCGCCAATTTAACCAAAATTGTGATATATTAGTGTCAAAATTGAGGAAACTTTCATTGCACTTTATAAACAGCCAATGATTTTCCATAAATATAGAAAAACAAAGAAAAAAATTGATGAGAAAGAGCGAAGCCACGTTTTGAACAAAAAAAAAACAGAGAAAGAATGAATTAGCCACTTTATTCTCCAACTTTAAAACAATAATAAATGTAAACAAATGTTTCACTTTCGTATCAAAACTCTTTAAAAACTTGAGCATATTATTATTATTTTTTTTCTTTGATAACTCACGAGTGATGCTAAAGCTTCCTAAACCCAAATACTAATCTCTTGGAACCAACAGAAACCATGTTAAATGCCACGTCATGCCACCCATCTCTCAAATTAGTTTTTATTATTCTTCTTTTGAATTGAAAGCATCAAAACATTTGTTGTTGCATTGCTTCACTATATAATATTCTCGCAAACTTTAGTGGTCAATTTGTCGAGCAGCTGTGTCATAGAAAGTATCAGAAAGGAAACCAAGTAAAACACAACTGTGATCTTCGAATGTCCCCCAGCTAGACAAGTCTGGGTTTTGTCGAATATCCCTTCATCACCTATGTTGTTCCCGTCATCGTCGATATACAATAATTTTGATTATATATTTTGGCAGGGGAAGGACGTGGGAGTAAATGAGGAGAGCTTAAGAGTATTTCCATGGATTATATGGTATATTTGGAAGGCGCGAAATAAAAAAAAATCTTCAAAAATATTTCAGAACCACCACAAAAGACTCTTGATATCGCTATTCAAGAGGAAGAAGTGTGGAGGCGAGCAAATAGGAGAGAAGATCCCTTAGCAGGGATAGAGCCCAAAGTGGAGTTCATACCAGATTAAATTTACCAAATTCGGGCTGTTAAGACTCTCATCAAGTGGGAAGTTAACATTACGCATTAGGGAAGCCTCAAATTTCATTGTTTTCGCCATCCTTTTTTCTTTTCTGTTGGTCATCACTTTATTGGCATATTTGACTATAGAATGGAGGATCTAAGGTTTATGAAAAAGAGTAATATGAAAGAACATACACATATGATCATGTGAAATGTTGTCATTTTGGAACTTTTTATTTTCCTATTTTTTTCTTGTATTTATATTTCATATGATTGCCATTTTCTTACTCTTCATTCTTGTTTTCTTTTGTAAATCATCTAAAAAAAAGGAGCGAGTCGCATCGAGTTCCAAATTTGGTTGGCAAGGTATCCATAAATAGACAAGTTGCCTAGTTTCATGCACTAAGCTTACCCATAAAATCAGATAGATCACATGGTTACATCAATCATAAAACCAAAGATAGAGAGAGAGAGGCATGACTGAAGAGAGCCCAGAAGAGGATCATATGTCTCCTAATATAGACCAAAAACAACAACAACAACATCAACAACATATATATATATATAATATGATATCCTTTCCATTTTAATTTAAGGGTTCGAATGGTAACAACGGATTTGGTTGTGCAGGATAAATGATTTGATAGTACGGAATGGTTCAACTGCGGTACGTACGGGACAAATATATTTGCGGGACAAGTGCAGTTAATGCGGAATAAGCGGTACAAAAGAATATTTGATTGGTGAAAATCTAGTTGTGGTGCAGATTTCATATTATTTTGTTAATAATTAGTATAATTATATTGTTTTATTGTAACATCCGCAAACCAAAAATTGGTTTTTCTAGGATGGCTGTCGATCAACACCAAGGTGGTGTCGGTCGACACCAATGTTATCTGGTTCGATCAGATTGTTTTAATCGTCGATTTTGGTCGGTTTGGTTTAAGGAAAACCATTAAACCGTGATATTTAAGTGGGAGAACGACCTAGGTCGTGTTTTGTTGATGTCTAGCCGCTGGAAACAAAGAGAAAGAGGAGAAGGGAGAGTAAACTTGAGTGTTCAAAGCAAAAGGAACAGAGTCGTCAGGGTTTGGGAGAAGGAGGATCCGACTGCTCAAATCGATTTGAAAGGTATCGATATTTGATAGGATTGTACCTAAGAGATTTTCGTACACTCTCCTTTTTACAGAAGTGAATTTGAATTAATATTGTAAAAGATATCGACAGTTTGGTGGGGCGTTTCTTCTCAGTCGTGGATTGAGACCAGCAGGTGTTTCGGGATCGATTGCGGTTTCATCTGAGATTTGATCGTGCTGAAATTTTGTGGGAAGCTTCGTGACGTCTAGGGATAGCTTTTCAACAGAGGGATTTGATAGTAACGGTTGGTTTTCATTTTAGGAGGTGAGTGCATAACCATGGCTAATCTAAGCCTTTGATTCCCTTGTTCTTGCTTGCTGTTGCTTGTTTGTGTTTTTTCTTGCTGGGATTGGTTGATACAGGTTCCTATGGAGGTATAAGGCTTGGGTTTTGAGTATTGGACGATTTGGAGGAGATTTGGGAGCGAGATTCGACTCTCGACTTTGCGCGGATCGCAGTTGCAGAGGGAGTGTCGATCGATACCACTTGGTGTCGGTCGACACCAGAAAATTGGGCATTGATCGACACTGTGGGGTAGTGTCGGTCGACACCGTTGAGCCAGTGTCGGTCGACACTAGTCTGGTGTCGGTCGACACCTCCCTTCCAGCGAGAAGATGTTGATTTCCTGGTTTGTGTGTTTGTTTGTTGCTTGTTTTGGAACTTTGGAATCATTGTTGCTTGTGTGTATAGCCCAGTAGATGGGAGGATTGCCTCACTGAGTGTTTATCAAATACTCATGCATCTCAATATGTGTTTGTGGTGCACGTAAAGGCAAAGTGTTATCGTAGAATCAAGGCAATGAAGAGGAGGATGTTCTAGTGGTTCGCTTGGTTGTCTAGCTTCTGTTAGGTTGCTAGAGTTGAGTCCTAGGACATTGTTTAGGATTGCTGGTTATTTGATTTATGCTGTTGGATTATTAGTTTATGATTGGATTTTATACTGGATATTATTCTATTGGTTATCATATTTATTTGTTATTATTTATTGGTTATTGGTATTGTTATTGCGATGTTGGTTGTGATTGTGGTTAGGTGGCTAGTGGGTATGGGACCACTAGTTGTAGTTTATTTATAATATTATATTTATTATTTATTATTTTTTTTTAAAAAAGAAGGTCAGTCGTTTCATTTATAATAAGAAATAAACATTTTTATGTATTTACAAACTTTAAATTAGCTACAAAATAGCAAAATATATATTATAGACATAAATATAAACACATATATTATAAATTTAAATTTATTATTATTGATTTAAATGTCAATGAACTAACATTTTGATCTATTATATATGAACTTTAAAAACAAAAATTTATTTTGAATTAGCCAGGTAAAATTTATTTAGTCAAATAGTAAAGAAATACATCTGACTTTTTTTAAAACATTGTTGTAATGAAAACTATGGTTTATTTATAAATTTGTATTGAAATTTTTTTATTTTATGTTATATAAAATAAAATTTCAGTCATACATATATATTTATTACTAAATCAATTAACAAGTGTACTCATAAAAAAGTACAAGATAATAAGAAAAATCTATTATAAAACTCTTTGATTTACAAATCCACTCATAAAGTAAATCTTTAATTCCAAATTGGTTAACTATCAAATAATTTTATAAATTATGTAATGGTTTTTAAAAAATCAATATCTGATTTATAAATAATTTAATTTGTATAGAAAACTTACCAAAAAGAAAGAAACTAAAAAATAATAGTGAGAGAGAGAAATTTGATTTAGGCCCTGAATGTTTTGTAGTTTTTAAATGGTTTTTAGTTTTTAGTTTTTGGCTTTTAGTTTTTGGTTTTTTGAGTTTTTTATTTTTGGTGTAGATTTTAATTTTTGCAAAACTTGTAACTTGATTAGTTTTTGGGTTTTATCTATAATTATTTTTTTAAAACGTTTTCTTGAATTTATTATAGTTTTTATTTTAGGAAAAAAAGAAAAAGAAAACAAAAAGAAAATAAAAAGTTACGTAATATTTTTCTAAAATCCTACAAAATGTAGTTTTTGAATTCTATTAAGAAGTTGGTAAAATCTACCAAAATCGGGTTTCCCTGATATTTAGGAAATCGATTTTTTAATAAATCATGAATGGCTGAAAAATTAGATTTTACATAATCAAAAGCCAAAATCTGATATAAAATCTGATGCCGTTCAAGGCCTTAGTGTTACAGAAACAATCAAGCTATCTAATAACTGGAGTTCTGAATACTTTTATTATTATTTAAAGTATTTGATGGATGGATTAATCTTTCGTATAAGAGCTTTAATTTTTAAAGCATCTTCTGCTTTTATGAATTTATGGGTGTGACTGGTAACCAGGTTTTTGCGGAATTCATTTTTTTTCTTGAAAAACGCACTTAGTCACCAATCAATATTTTTGTTTAACAAATTGTGGTTTTACAGAAAAGTAAAAAGTGATAAATTGCAGTTTTGAAAGGAGAAAAATGCAGTGGACCGCTTTCTTTGAATGTAACTGTCTTTAACCTGCGGTCTGATCAAATACGCAACAAACTATACATATCATTTTTATATAATTAAAATATATTATAGATGTGTTATTATTTTTTCCATCAAAAAATATTATCTAGCTTATCTTTCTTCTTTCTCCTCTCAAATAATATTGTATTTACTATTATATGTGATGTGGTGTTCTAATTTTTGTTAAAAACATATTATAAAAAAGAATTATTATATTTTTTGCCAATGAAATGTTTTTAATATCATTTTTCTTAAACTTAAATATCCACCTATATAAATTGAGCTTTTTATATATATTTTTTGCACCAGACATAAATATTCACAAACCAAATACTATCTAAAGCTTAAAATTGGTAGAGATAAAATTATTTAACTAATCATAACATTCTACTCATACTATCTTTTGGAAAATAATATATAAGAGAATTTTATTAC
Organism: Camelina hispida; assembly: GCA_023657505.1. Classification (NCBI taxonomy): domain Eukaryota; kingdom Viridiplantae; phylum Streptophyta; class Magnoliopsida; order Brassicales; family Brassicaceae; genus Camelina; species Camelina hispida. Next base: position 25,031,005 of record CP094633.1, read on the forward strand.
ATATATTAAATTGGTTTATAAAAAATGATTTAATGTCAATTGGGGTATTTAAAATTCATAAATATATGAAAATGTTTATTCATTAACATTAAAAAATAATAATTTTAAATTTATAATAGTTATTTAATATTTCTTTTCTAACATATTTATCTATATTTGTAATCCGCACAAATTTTTGTTTTTTTACCATTCAAACATTTTATTTTGTACTGCAAATATTTTTTTCACCAATCAAACATTATTATATACCGTTTATTTTGCATTGTACTTGTCCCGCAAATACATTTGTCCCATACGTACCGCAATTCAACCGTACCGCACTATCAAATCGTTTGTCTCGCACAATCAAATCCGCTGTTACCATTCGGACCCTATGTGTTCTGCCTTTTGCGAGACTTATTGAGTCTGACAATAAAGGAAATAAAGTGTACTTCAGTCGTCGGAAATAGAAAGAAGAAAACATATGTTTTATTTTTATTCTAAAAGCATACATGCTTCTCTTGTCCAAGACCATTCAATGAGCACAAATACTATAGTAATAGAAAGAATAAAGCATAAGTTTTATTTTTATTGATATCTTGTGTTTTGATGTGATTTTAAAGCTTATTTATTCATTGTTTTGTGCATATTCATGAGCATTTAGGTTGTTTAGGTTGCATGTTGCATCAAGTTTGGTATCTCAGGTGTTGGAGTAGAGATGTACAAGGAAAGTGTGCTTTGGAGCTAAATAAGTCAAGAATTAGCAATATAATGGAAGACACACATTTGGATGCACACAAGATGATTGATGATTCGGAACCAGTCTGCAGTCCCTCAAAGATCGACTTGTATGAAGACCTTTCCTTGGGATTTAGCTCTCCAGAGTTCTTCACCAAAGTTATTGGAAATTGAGTAAGCTTTGCAATTGATTTCAGGACAATCGGATGTGTGTGTAAGGAGTTACACCTGTTTTAATGAGCGTATATACAGCCAGAGCTAGAGATCAGATGGACCAAGGTGCGAAGACACACGCGGCCACACCACTCGGCCAAGCCATGGCCGCTGGAGCCAGCACCACTCTTGTTTTCTTTTTGAACCGGGTTTGACCATCTTTGTTTTGGGTTGACCCGGGTTCTCTTTTACCTTCCTATAAATACTCTTAACCCTATTAAGGGAAGACTTATATCTTATCTTATCTTTTGTTTAGCAGCCACTTAGGGTTCTTAAGCTTGTTTACTTTTGGTTTGTTGAAGGATTGAGTACTTCTAAGTTTTTAATAGCAATTTCTTCTTTCTAATCTCCTAATCTACAATCTCTTATTATGATTTCACAAAGATCAAACTCTTTCCTTTGTGAGATCATGATGATGAGTGAGTAGATCCTTAGAACTTTGGGCTTGGTAGATTAGGGAGATAGATGATTGATCTTTGATGTCTAGGGTTTTATTTATGTATTTCCTATCTTGATTAGTGTTAATAATGCTAGATTGCTTTGATCAAGCTTGATTCTAGACATTAGGATCTTCATGCCCACAAGGTGTTTGATGAAATTCCTGAACCAAACTATTCAAGAGCTTTGCTTTCCTAGCCAATGGAAATTGATGATTAGGGTGGTTAGTGGTATTTAGACTTGTTCTTAATGCATGCTTGCCTTGTGATTGTCTTTGGAAATTGTTGAGTATCACTTGATTAGCATAGGAATCTCTATCATGGAAATGGATTGATTTGCATAAGTGTTCTTAGCCATAGGATTGTTCTTGATTGTTGCTTAGACATCTAGGATTGGCTAGCTATCTCCCAAGTCAATTACCTTGTCCAAGGTTCATTTGTTTTATCTTGATTTTAAAACTGTTCTTAGTTGTGTGTTTGCTTGCTTTTAGTTTGTTTGCTTTATTTAAAGTTGCTTCTAGCTAGTTGATACATAAAACAAACCTCTTTCTTATTAGCTTAGATTAAACATTCATGTGTATTCCTCGTGTGTTAATCATTGCAAACTGAGGTTCGATAATAATTGATACAAAAAGTACTACATCATTTATTCTAAAAGCATACATTTCTCTCTCGTCTAAGACAATTCAATGAGAACAAATACTATAGTATCCATAGCAAGGACAGAATATTTTTTCATCAGTTGGAAAATTTATGATACTTTGTAATTCATCCATAAAAACCAAATACAACCTCTTTTTTTTTTTTTAAATACTAAACGATATATATGTATATATTAAAACTAATCAAAATGTTTTTTCTTTTTGTTTATGGTGCTAACTCCAAATATCATATTTCTATTGGATTAGTTAGATTATTGCACTTCTATAACCTAGACGAATCTATTATAGAAAGGATAGACGTCCCATCTCATCTCGTCCCGTTCCGCCTTGTAAACATCAAGTATCGAGTATTTATTTTATAGATTTGTCTCGTTACCTGACCTATTATTAGATTCATTACTCAACCCCTTAATACCCGCTTTTAAATGTTTATTAAATAAAATGTTTTGGAATGACTTTGCAACATAAAAATATAAGTTTTTAGTTTTGAAGTTTGTAAATTTACATTTTTAGAACTATATCTTGCATATGTTTCTCTTTTTTCTATTTTTACCGGGTATTCTTTTTAATTGTAAATTTTTCGTAAAAGTCGGGATAAAGTATCTCAAAATTCAAGAGTATTAATTCTTCCCATGTCCAACCCTAATCCACCAAATATAAAAAATAAATATAGAAAACAAATATGAAAAGTTGTATAAAGTCAAAACTAAAAACTTATATAATTTTATGTTGCAAAGTCATTCTATAACACTTTATATAATAAAAATAAAAATAATAATAATATATTGGTAATATATATTATATGAGTGTTACATGATTTCTCCAGTACAGGATATAAAGACCAATCAAATACTTAGCCGAAATGTTTAAGAAACAAAAACATAATTTTTTTTCCATAAAAAACAAAAACATATATTTCGGAATGAATGTTATTAATTATAGTCTCTCAACCATTGTCCAAAATTATAAAATATTTTCTTTTGTTGATGTGGAATCAAATATTTGAAAATGAAAAATAGAGAAAAATATCATATTCATTATGACAACCCGTCCTGCAGACCCCACTAGCCCACCGCTAGCTGCCCCATCGGACCGTCCGTGGACCCTGCTAGCCCACTGCTAGCCGTCCAAACGGTCCCCAAGCTGGCCCTGCAGGGCATCGATCCTAACCCATCACTGTGGATATCCCAATCCACCAGTAGGTTATTGGTGCACCAGGCGTTCCTTGAACCCTGGTCCTCACCCTTTAACAACCTTCCCACAGGACAAGCTGTCACCAATTGAGCAAAGGGTGGGGACCAGGGTTCGAGGAACGCCTGGTGCACCAATAACCTACTGTGGATTTGGATGAATAGTTCCATTTTCCCAGTAAGAGGTTAGATCGATGCCATGCAGGCCAGCTTCGGGCCTATGGGGGTGTAACATCCGCGAATCAATTTTTGTAATTTTGGTGTGGATGTCGATCGACACCCTTGGTGCATCGATCGACACCATGTTTTTCCGGTTTGGTCGGGTTTGATTTAATTGCTGATTGGTTCGGTTTAATTCAGTTAAATCCCTAATCGTGTTGTTAAGTGTCTGAGAGGAATTAAGGGTTTTAGAAAGTCTCTTTTGTCGCCGTTGAGTGAGAAAGAAAGAGAGAAAAGAGAGAAAAACGTTTCTGTGATTTTTCTGGGCTTGTTCTTGGAGATTTTAGAGAAATCTGAGGCTGTAGGAGTGATAGCTGTTGCTGGGAGCGAAGGAGAAGCTTCTGGAGGTGTTGATTCCATCGTTTCTCAACCCCAATCTTCTGTTCTTGAGGTGAGTGCTTGACCATGGTTGATCTAAGCATGAGATCTCCTTTGTTTTGTGTGATTCCTTATTGTATGTGGTGTTTGCTTGCTTGGGTACATTGTATTTGTGATTTCTAGTGAATTCCGAGATGGTTAGACGTGTTTGGAGTCGAATTTGCGTTGATTGGAATCGGAGTTCGTCGCTGAGTTTCGCGCATGTCGTGTCTGCAGATGAGGCATCGATCGATACCACTTTTGAGGAGAATCGATCGGCACCATCTTGAGTAGCATCGATCGACACCGATTTCAGCATCGGTCGGCACCAGTTCCTGTAGCATCGGTCGACACAGATTTAGCATCGGTCGACACTAGTACCTGCCGAGTCTTATTTTTCCTGGTTTGATGTATTGATTGTTTTCTTGTTGTTTGTTGACTTGGGAGTCTCATATGCTTGTGTGTATAACCCAGTAGATGGGAGGACGGCCTCACTAAGTATTTATGATAATACTTACGCATCTCAATTGTTGTTTGTGGTGTGCAGGTAAAGGAAAAGTGTGATCCTGGAATCAAAGGCGATGAGGAGGAGGATGTTCTAGAGGCTTGATTGATTGTGGTGTAGCTATTGTTAGGTTGCTAGCATTGAGTTGATAGAGCATTGTAGGATGTTGGAACTTTGCTATTTCGTTATTGGTTATTGGATTATTGTTGTTGGTATTCTTTTGGTTTAATGGAAATTGTTCTATTTGGTTATCCGCGGTTATTGATTGTTGTTAGGATGTTAGTGGGTATGGGACCACTAGTAAATTAAGGTCAAAAAAAAAAAAAAAAAAAAAAAAAAAAACGGGAAGGGTTGTTTCATTTTTGTATCAGAGCCCTTATGGTTCTAGGTCTAGGGTTCATTGTGCTTTTGCTGTTGATGTTTAGGATTCCATGCTATGATTGATTGTGTGAATGGGTCAATTGTGTGTGGCATGAAGTCCTAGAACATCCTCTTCGAGCCTGTTTTGTGATTCCACGGTAAGTTGTGTTTTTGTGTATTAGAATTATTGTTTGCTTAGCCTTCTGTTCTTGGATGACACAGATGGTTAGAGGTGAGGATGCTGTTGGTCGCGGGCGTGGTTGTGGTCGGACTCGTGGACGTGGTCGTGGTCGTGGTCGTGGTCGTGGTCGTGGTCGTGGTCGGGGACGAGGTCAAGTACCTGAGGCCAGTGAGAGTGTGACCCAGAGCATGGCCAGTGAGGAGGTAGCGGAGTCACAGGCTGATCCTAGTGTGTCTGGAGACCAGGCTGGTTTGGGTGACGGTGTTGGTCACGGTGTTGCCCCGGGTGTGGGGGTTGCAGCAGGAGGTGCTCCAGGCAGGGAGGATGTCTTGATGGACTTGCTAGCTCAGGTTTTGTAGCGACTTCCAGCAGTAGTGCCGCCAGTGGTTGGTGGGCAGGATCCAGTGGTGCCGCCAGTGGTTGGTGGGCAGGTTCCAGTAGTGCCGCCAGTGGTTGGTGGGCAGGTTCCAGCGGTGCAGCCTGTGGCGGGTTTGCAGGCAGGTGTGCAGCCGGGGGCCGAGGTAGTGGATGCGCAGTATGTGCGGATGATGGAGCAGCTGCGGCATGTGGGAGCAGGGTATTTCTCAGGAAGTACCGATCCTAGTGTAGCGGATGAGTGGAGAGAGCGGATGGAGGATATTTTCCTTTCGCTTAGGTGTCCCGACCAGTTCAGGGTGGATCTGGCAGTGTTATACTTGTCAGGAGATGCACGTGTGTGGTGGAGGTCGGTGACAGCACGGAGGGTGCAGCGGGGTATGTCTTGGGGAGATTTTGTGAGGGAGTTTAACTCCAAGTATTTTCCTCAGGAGGCTCTTGATCGTATGGAGGCACGGTTCTTGGGGTTTACTCAGGGGGACCGTACAGTGTGGGAGCTGGATGCAGAGTTCAGTCGGCATGTGGGGTATGCAGGTCGGGCATGGGAGCCAGAGTCGGCTCAGGTGCGGAGGTTCTTGTTGGCTCTGCGGGATGATCTGAGGACTCGGTGCAGATTGAGGAGCTATGCTACAAGAGCGGAGCTGGTTGAGGTTGCAGCTGGGATATAGAGGATGACTTGATGATATGATCGTGGCAAGCAAGGAGCCAGAGGCTGCAGAGCAACCGGAGGTGGTGGGAAGGATCACTCGTTCAAGAGCTAAGGAGAGGGCCAAGGAAGCTCATGCACTCATAGTGACGGGTCATTCAACCTACCAAGGATCCAAGTCTTCAACATATCCAACCTGAAGACTTCACCCGGTAATGATGACTAGGTAACTTAGGTGAGAAGTTTGTACTCTTTTTCCCATAGCTGAGTTTTGTCCCAATGGGTTTTCTCAGCATGGTTTTTAATGAGGCAAATGGATCACTACGTCGAGTTATCTAGAAGTCATTGCCAATGGGAAATAATGTACAAGTCACCAGACTTCAGTATTGTGTCACCAGACTTCAGACTTTAGTCACCAGACTTCAGACTTTAGTCACCAGACTTCAGAATTAAGTCACCGGACTTCAGTATTAAGTCGCCAGACTTCAGTATTAAGCAATGTTTTTAAAACCGGACCGGTAACTGAACCGGGAAAGCTTCTGGGTCATGAGTCAACATGGTTCGACCGGGGTCAACCGGGTTCAATTGATTTTGATGATATTTTTATAAGTAATAGGTATGAATAGGTTTTCTATTTTTTTCAATGATTATAACTATGATATAATTGGATATACCAAATAAAATACTTCAATAATCATAATGTTTTGAAAAAAACTTAAAAAGTAATAAACTCAAAGTGTAACAAACTCAAAGTGTAATCAGTACTAATAAAATATTTTAGAAATTCAAATTTAAAAACAATAAGAGAATAAGAGTGTAGAACATTCAATTTTCATTCTCTAAAAAATCCTACTATTGCTAATTTGCTAAGAAGAAAACTAGAAAAGGTAATTAATTAAATTAATTGCACTTATTTTTAGTTTTTTACCAAAAAAAAAAAGTAGAATCCGGTTTTATCCGGTTCAATGGTTCACCGGTTTTTGGTTTTTTTGCGGGTTGATATGGTTTTTTACCGGTTCAATTTTTTTTGGGTTTTGATATTAACCCAACCCGGACATGTTGCCGGTTTGCGGGTTAACGTGGTTCGACCGCCGGTTCGGTCCGGTTTTGAAAACATTGGTATTAAGTCGTCAGACTTCAGTACCTGATGTTTTGCTGTTTTTCTTGTTTTCTTTGAAACGTCTTGTTGTTTTATTTTGAACTTCATGTTGTCTTGAGTGTCGAGCCTAGGGTTGATTATAAAGCCCCATAGCCACGCCTCCTTGTTCTTTAGCGAAGAATGAAGTTGTAAACAAGTATTGTTGATCTTTCTTCCTCAATTTGATTTCTTGAATGCGTTCTTGAATTCTGGGTGTCTAAACACTTGTGATACAGAAACTCTACACTTGATTTCGTTCCATACAACCACTTAAACAATCTACCTCCATAAAATCATTGTTCTATCATCCGATCATCACCATATCTATCTACATTATCGCTCGCGCATCAACTTCTCCATTGCATTGTCACTTGCGCATCATCACCATCGAATCCCATCATCAGTCATCAATCTTCAGCCTTCATCAGAGTCCATTCCTAGGGGAGATCATATTATGTGGTATTAGAGCCAACTCTGTGCCAAGGCTAAGCGATTCTAAAACCCTAATCTCGTTTTTGTTGCTTAAAATTCGTTTGTTTAGTTTTAGGGTTTGAATTTTTGAGTTTCGTTTGTGTCTAGATCGAATAGGGTTTTGTTTTTGTTGATTCGTTTGTGTCTAGATCGAATAGGGTTTAGTTTATTGTTGATTCGTTTGAGTCTAAGTCAAGTTTTGTGAGTTTAGGATTTAGTTTTGTGTTGTTCGAAATTAGACTGCAAATTAAGGTTTGTTTATTTCGAGATTGTTCATTATAGGGTTGGTATTGATCGATTTCTCTTGTAGTTTTGTTCGATATTAGGTATACATCCGTGAGTCTATTGTTTAAAATTCTGAGTCTTAGAGTTTATTTTTGTTTTTTTCTTCATTCAAAGAACAAGTTACTGCGAGTTTCTTCTTTAATTTGCAGGTACAATGGAGTTTTCTCCAGAGGCTATGGAAGCTTTGAACCAAGCCATGTCTAAGCAGATAGCAGAAGCAAATAAGTTAATGTCTACTCAGTTTCAGCAACAGATGGAGCAGCTCTGTAACAAGTTTGAGAAACAGTTCAAAGACATAGCTCAAGCATCTAGTGCTTCAGAACAGAGTTCTACAGAACCGCCTAGTCCTAATGAGGCCCTTCGTTTAGCTAAAGGAAAGGCTCATGTGGGAACCTCTTCAAAGCATACACGGATCAGAACAGCTAAGTCACCTACTGGGGGAAGAGAGACTTGTTTCAATCAGAGAAGAGACCTTCAAGGTACAGAAAGAGGAAACCGTAGGACTGGTAGAGAGCATATACGCCCACGGCGAGTTGAACAAGTGGCTGGGCATCAGATATATTGAGTCAGATAGAGAGTATTCTGAAGAAGAAGAAGTTTCATATCATAGTCAAGAGACAATGAGGAGAAAGCGAAACCGAGATCATGGCAGGGATTATGAACCTTTGAGGCAGCAGCTGAAGCACCTTAAAATTCAGTATCCTTCTTTCCATGGAACCAATGATCCAGAAACTTATCTAGACTGGGAAAGGAAGATGGAATCCAACTTTCAGATTCAAGGTACTTATGAGTTGAACAAGGTGAAGATAGCCATCTCCGAATTCAGTGGTTATGCTTTGTTGTGGTGGGAGCAGTTGGGACTTACTAGACATCGACAGAGAGAGCCTGCTATCACTACATGGGAACAGCTAGTCACGCAGATGAGGAAGAAGTTTGTGCCTACATACTACCAGAGAGAGATTCTTAACAAGCTGAGGCGACTCACTCAAGGCACTAAGTCTGTAAGAGACTACTATCAGGAGCTGGAAACACTTATGATCAGAGTTGATTTGAGGGAAAGTGAAGACATGGTTATGTCTAGGTTTCTTGGAGGTTTGAACAGAGAGATTCAAGACAAGATAGAGCTGCAGAACTATGAAGATGTGCAAGAAATGGTACATAAGGCAGAGCTGATTGAATCACATATCAAGAGAAAGGGAGTGAGGTCTACATTTACGCCTGACCTGCCCAAGCCGAGAGAGTTCAGTAAACCTGCCTTCACCAAGGACAGCAAACCCGTGGCAACCATAGTCAAAGAGGAAGTTAAAATTGATTCCAAGCCCAAGAGTAGCACCTCTACAAGTCATATCAGGTGTTTCAAATGCCAAGGAATGGGGCATTATTCCAGAGACTGTCCTAACAAGAAGATGTTTCTTCTTCAAGATGGAAGAGAGATTGTGCCAGTAGACAGTTCAGAGAGTGAACCAGAGCCTGAACTAGATGAAGAAGGAGAATCCGCAGTCATGGGAGAGATGTTAGTAGCACGCAGAGCTTTAAGTGTTCAGATGCATCCAGATGATAGAGGTCAGCGTGAGAACCTATTTCACACCAGGTGTAAGGTTCAAGACAAGGTCTGCACTTTGATTGTCGATGGTGGTAGCTGTACTAATGCAGCTAGTGAAGAGATGGTACAGAAGCTTAATCTCAAGACTACTTCACATCCAAGACCTTATCAGCTACAGTGGTTGAACAACAAGGGTGCTTTGACAGTCACGCAGCAAGTGATGGTGAAACTAGCGATTGGGAAGTATGAGGATGAGCTGCTTTGCGATGTCATTCCAATGAAGTCAAGTCATATCCTTTTGGGAAGACCATGGCAGTTCGACAGAAGAGTGTTCCAAGATGGTTACACCAACAAGCAGTCATTTGAGTTCAAAGGGCGCAAGGTCACTCTTCTACCATTTACACCCAGCGAAATCTACAAGGACCAGCTTCACATGAACCGCAAGGATACAGAGAAAGTGTCTCACAGCCTGTACATCAATCACAGCGAGTTCAACAACCTATTTGAGCTAGAGATGACCACATTCAAGTTTGGGTATAAAGAGACACTCACCAGCACTAAGCCAGCAGAAGAGCTTCCACGCGAGATCATAGAGGTTATAGAGGCGTACAAGGATGAGTTTCCAGAAGAGATATCTCCAGAAACTAAAGAGCTTCAGAAGCAAGAAGAAGAGCTGATGAGTAAGGGACACATTAAAGAGAACCTCAGTCCAAGTGCAGGTAAGGATAATGTAGTCACAGATGCATTATCCAGGAGGTACACTCTCATTTCTACTTTATCTTCTAAGCTAGTAGGACTTTATGAGACTGACCTCGATTTTGCTGAGAGCTATGGCAAATGCCATAAGTTTGCTTTTGAAAACTATTATAGGCAGGATGGGTATCTGTTCTTAAATGATAGATTGTGCATACCAAGAGGATCCATGAGAGAGATGCTGATCAGAGAAGCTCACGGAGGTGGACTAGCTGGACATTTCGGAGTGTCAAAGACTCTACTTGGACTGCAAGAACACTTCTATTGGCCTCAAATGCAGAAAGACGTTGAGAAGGTTTGTTCTAGGTGCCATATCTGCAAAATGGCGAAGGGTAAGGTACAGCCTCACGGCTTGTACACTCCTCTACCGAATCCTTCTCGACCTTGGACTCAAATTTCAATGCATTTTGTTCTTGGCTTACCTCGAACCAGAAATGGTAGAGATTCTATTTTTGTTGTGGTTGACAGGTTTAGCAAGTTGGCTCACTTCATTGCAAGTCACAAGACGGATGATGCTGCTATTGTAGCTAACTTGTTTTTCAGGGAAGTCATAAGGAGGATCAATGACAACGCATATCAGACTGATCTTCAAGGTAAGTATATCATATCATCAACAGTCAATGTTTCTGACTTGCTCTCTTACTATGCAGAATCCGATTTGAGGAAAAATCCTTTTGAAGAGGGGGAGGATGATATGATCGTGGCAAGCAAGGAGCCAGAGGCTGCAGAGCAACCGGAGGTGGTGGGAAGGATCACTCGTTCAAGAGCTAAGGAGAGGGCCAAGGAAGCTCATGCACTCATAGTGACGGGTCATTCAACCTACCAAGGATCCAAGTCTTCAACATATCCAACCTGAAGACTTCACCCGGTAATGATGACTAGGTAACTTAGGTGAGAAGTTTGTACTCTTTTTCCCATAGCTGAGTTTTGTCCCAATGGGTTTTCTCAGCATGGTTTTTAATGAGGCAAATGGATCACTACGTCGAGTTATCTAGAAGTCATTGCCAATGGGAAATAATGTACAAGTCACCAGACTTCAGTATTGTGTCACCAGACTTCAGACTTTAGTCACCAGACTTCAGACTTTAGTCACCAGACTTCAGAATTAAGTCACCTAACTTCAGTATTAAGTCGCCAGACTTCAGTATTAAGTCGCCAGACTTCAGTACATGATGTTTTGCTGTTTTTCTTGTTTTCTTTGAAACGTCTTGTTGTTTTATTTTGAACTTCATGTTGTCTTGAGTGTCGAGCCTAGGGTTGATTATAAAGCCCCATAGCCACGCCTCCTTGTTCTTTAGCGAAGAATGAAGTTGTAAACAAGTATTGTTGATCTTTCTTCCTCAATTTGATTTCTTGAATGCGTTCTTGAATTCTGGGTTTCTAAACACTTGTGATACAGAAACTCCACACTTGATTTCGTTCCATACAACCACTTAAACAATCTACCTCCATAAAATCATTGTTCTATCATCCGATCATCACCATATCTATCTACATTATCGCTCGCGCATCAACTTCTCCATTGCATTGTCACTTCCGCATCATCACCATCGAATCCCATCATCAGTCATCAATCTTCAGCCTTCATCAGAGTCCATTCCTAGGGGAGATCATATTACTTGAGGTCACAGGTGGTTCTGGTCAGTTCTTCGGTGCAGCCACAGCGGTCTCAGCCGCATTCTGTTCCGAGCAAGGGCGGCAAGCCTGCGCATAGGCAGAAGTGGAAGTTTGATGATATGCAGAGATCGAGGCATGGGGGTGCGAGATGCTTTGAGTGTGGTAGCAGGGACCACAAGGTGACTAGCTGTCCACAGAGAGGTGAGCAGCGGGCAGTGACAGAGCAGCGGGCGGTGACGGAGCCGCGGACAGATACTCGAGTGTGTTACTACTGCAGAGAGACGGGGCATATCAAGCCTCGTTGTCCCAAGTTGCAGCAGATGGCAGTAGCAGCGGTGCAGGCTGGTGGTCAGTCAGGTGTGCAGCAGGGTGTGCAGCACGGTGTGCAGCCGGTGGGTTGGATCGAGCCGACGTCTCATGTGTACTCGACTAGGGAGACCGGTGGCACTAGTGCGGGAACGATCACAGGTATAACTTCTAAGATTCGAACTTGGTCAATTTAATAGTTCAGATTATGTTTGTTTTTACTTGTGATCGAATGTTAGGTTCTGAACACATGGGATTTGTGTAGGGACCTTGTTGGTGGGCGGATTTAAGTCCCATGTTATGTTTGATTCTGGAGCTTCTCATAGCTTCATTACTCCAGAGTGTGCCGAGAGTGCGGGGATCAGAGGGGATTCTGGAGAGCGTTCAGGAGTTGTCAGAGTTGCGGGAGGCAAGTTCCTGAGGGTTATTGGACGAGCTGGGGGAGTTGATATTCAGATCACAGGGGAGTCGTGGCCAGCGGATTTGCTTATCAGTCCAGTTGAATTGTATGATGTCATTCTTGGTATGGATTGGTTGCATCGGTATAAGGTGCATTTGGATTGCTATCGGGGTAGAGTGGAGTTTGAGCGTCCAGGAGGGAAGTTGGTTTTTCAGGGTATTAGACCGACTTCGGGGAGTCTCGTGATCTCAGCCGTTCAGGCTGGGAAGATGATCGAGAAGGGCCGTGAGGCTTATCTGGTTACTATATCTATGCCAGAGTCAGTTGGGAAGTCTACGGTTAGCGGCATTCCGATAGTGGAGGACTTTGAGGATGTGTTTTAGTCATTGCAGGGATTACCACCATCTCGGTCGGATCCTTTTAATAATGAGCTGGAACCGGGGACAATGCCGTTATCCAAGGCTCCTTACAGGATGGCTCCAGCAGAGATGGCAGAGCTGAAGAAGCAGCTGGAGGATTTGTTGAGTAAGGGTTTTATCCGTCCTAGTTGTTCACCGTGGGGAGCTCCGGTGCTGTTTGTTAAGAAGAAGGACGGGAGTTTTTGGTTGTGTATTGACTATCGGGGTTTGAACCGAGTTACTGTGAGGAACAAGTACCCTCTCCCGAGGATTGATGAGTTGTTGGATCAGTTGAGGGGTGCTACTTGGTTCTCCAAGATTGACTTGGCTTCAGGTTATCATCAGATTCCAATACATGAGGCAGATGTGAGGAAGATGGCTTTCAGGACGAGATATGGGCATTATGAGTTTGTGGTGATGCCCTTTGGGTTGACTAACGCACTAGCTGCGTTTATGAGATTGATGAACAGTGTGTTTCAGGATTTTCTGGACGTGTCAGTCATCATTTTCATCGATGACATTCTGGTATTTTCCAAGAGTTCTGAGGAGCATGCAGTACATCTGAGAGCAGTGCTGGAGAAGCTGCGGGAGCAGAGGTTGTTTGCTAAGCTGAGTAAGTGCAGTTTCTGGCAGCGTGAGATGGGGTTCTTGGGTCACATTGTTTCAGCTGAGGGAGTTTCAGTGGATCCGGAGAAGATTCAGTCCATCAGGGAGTGGCCGAGGCCGCAGAGTGCCACTGAGATTCGGAGTTTTCTGGGGTTAGCAGGTTACTACAAGAGGTTTGTTCGGGGTTTTGCGAGTATGGCACAGCCGATGACTAAGCTTACAGGGAAGGATGTTCCATTTGTATGGTCACCGGAGTGTGAGGCGAGTTTTGCTAGTCTCAAGCAGATGCTGACTACCACGCCGGTGTTAGCACTGCCTGAGCAGGACGAGCCTTATGTTGTGTATACAGATGCTTCTGGAGTGGGGTTAAGTTGTGTGCTTATGCAGCAGGGGAAGGTTATGGCCTATGCTTCGCGGCAGCTGCGGAAGCATGAAGCTAATTATCCTACTCATGATTTGGAGATGGCAGCAGTGATCTTTGCACTGAAGATTTGGAGATCTTATCTGTATGGTGGGAAGGTACAGGTATTTACAGATCACAAGAGTCTGAAGTACATTTTTACTCAGCATGAGCTGAATTTGAGGCAGAGGCGTTGGATGGAGTTAGTAGCGGATTATGATTTGGACATAGCTTACCATCCTGGTAAAGCTAACCTGGTTGCAGATGCCTTGAGTCGGAAGCGGGCGGCTTCGGCTCAGGAGCAGGATATGGAGGCGTTGGTAGGTGAGATTAGTGCATTGAGTTTGTGTGCTATCTCACAGGAACCTTTGGGTTTGGAGGCAGCTGATCGAGCGGATTTGTTGAGTAGAGTGCGGTTAGCTCAGGAGAGCGATGAGGGGCTGGTGAATGCCTCAAAGGCTGTGGGTTCAGAGTATCAGGTTTCTGCTAATGGTACTATCCTTTTGCATGGTCGAGTTTGTGTGCCCAAGGGTGAGGAGTTGAGGCAGGAGATACTAAGGGAGGCTCATTCGAGCAAGTTCTCTATTCATCCAGGGGCGACTAAGATGTACCGTGACCTCAAGCGGTATTATCACTGGGTCGGGATGAAGAAGGACGTAGCTGATTGGGTGGCGAAGTGTGACACTTGCCAATTAGTAAAGGCGGAGCATCAGGTTCCTGGTGGATTATTACAGAGTTTGCCCATTCCAGAGTGGAAGTGGGATTTAATCACGATGGATTTCGTGGTGGGTTTGCCTGTGTCGAGGATGTTTGATGCGATTTGGGTCTTTGTGGACCGTTTGACTAAGTCAGCGCATTTTCTGGCCATCAAGAATACTGATGGAGCAGCGGTTTTGGCCAAGAAGTATGTGAGGGAGATAGTCAGATTGCATGGTGTGCCTGCTAGTATTGTGTCTGATAGGGATTCCAAGTTCACATCAGTGTTCTGGAGGGAGTTTCAGGCGGAGATGGGCACGAAGGTGCATATGAGTACAGCTTACCATCCTCAGACGGACGGTCAGTCAGAGAGGACGATCCATGGAGGATTTATTGAGGATGTGCGTGTTGGACTGGGGTGGTCATTGGGCAGATCATTTGAGCTTGGTGGAGTTTGCTTACAACAACAGCTACCAGGCTAGTATTGGGATGGCTCCTTATGAGGCTTTGTATGGGAGGCCGTGTCGTACACCGTTATGTTGGACTCAGGTAGGGGAGAGGAGCATATATGGTGCAGATTTTGTTCAGGAGACCTCGAAGAAGATCTGGGTTCTGAGGCTGAACATGAAGGAGGCTAAGGATCGGCAGAAGAGTTACGCTGATAGGAGGAGAAAGGATCTTGAGTTTCAGGTTGGGGATAGAGTGTATCTCAAGATGGCCATGTTGCGGGGTCCGAACAGGTCACTGACAGAGACTAAGTTGAGTCCGAGGTACATGGGTCCGTTCAGAGTGGTTGAGCGGGTGGGGCCAGTGGCATACCGGCTGGAGTTGCCTGAGGTTATGCGTGCGTTCCACAAGGTATTTCATGTGTCGATGCTGAGGAAGTGTCTTCACGAGGGTGATCGGTTGTTACCTAAGATTCCTGAGGATCTTCAGCCTTACTTGACGTTGGAGTGGAGACCCTTGAGGGTACTCGGGAGGAGAGTCAAGGAACTTCGGAAGAAGAAGATTCCTTTGATGAGAGTCTTGTGGGACTGTGATGGAGTAGAGGAGCAGACTTGGGAGCCCGAGCCGAGGATGAAGGCAAGGTTTAAGAAGTGGTTCGAGAAGCAGGCCGCGACTTGAGCTTGTCTAGCCGGGTTCGAGTTGTAGTCCGTGGCTGGAGCGGGTACGGAGTATTCCAGCCCATCTCTCTTGATTCTTGGTCGCTTAGGGGTGGTTGGTTGTGCGACTAAGTACCAAGATGAGGTGGTGCTTGTAACGATTATGACATTTTTTTTGAGATTAATAAGATGAGTATTTTTCTTTGTGTTGACTGTTGATGTCATGGGAAAAGAGAAATAGCTCGGGTTTCTATTTTTGGAAGTTTCCATAAATAGAAAGTTTCCACAAAAGGAAAGTTTCCAGAATTAGAAAGTTTCTGAAATGGAATTTTTGTGGGAAGTGTTGAGGTAGATCTAGCCGGGAGATACTCGATGGCATCAGATTTGTTTTTGCTCAAGGCTGTGTGGGCCCAACTCATGTGATACCGATAGCTCGATGGACTTTGTGACCAGAGAGTGGGAGTGGTTTGATGCCTCGGATGACGATCCGAGAGCGCGCTCGAGGGTGACGACCCAAGAGCGGGATATTTGGGACTCCCTGGATACCTTAGCTGTGAGCCAAGGCTCGGCAATGAGCCGGTATGTCTCGAGGGTTGCGACCCGAGAGCGGGGGAAGTGTGTGTGAGTGACTTCCTGGATGCCGTAGCTTAAGGGGGTTGGCCTGACAGCGAGCCGGCATGATTTGTTGGTTGCGACCATGGACGGGGAAGCACTGAGTTGTGAGCAAATAGTGTTTTTGATGCGAGTATATTGGCTGGAGGGAGACCTCATGGTTCAGTCGGAGGTGTGCGGGCTGTTGCGACAGTGCACGGGAAACCTTGGCTGACGGTGTTAGTCCGGTCGGAGGACATGCGGGCCGTGTTGACGGTGGCATGGAGGTCCTTGACGGATGGACGGGTTGTGGCATTCGAGGATGAATCCTTATTTGTGGGGGAGAATTGTAACATCCGCGAACCAATTTTTGTAATTTTGGTGTGGGTGTCGATCGACACCCTTGGTGCATCGATCGACACCATGTTTTTCCGGTTTGGTCGGGTTTGATTTAATTGCTGATTGGTTCGGTTTGGTTCAATTAAATCCCTAATCGTGTTGTTAAGTGTCTGAGACGAATTAAGGGTTTTAGAAAGTCTCTTTTGTCGCCGTTGAGTGAGAAAGAAAGAGAGAAAAGAGAGAAAAACGTTTCTGTGATTTTTCTGGGCTTGTTCTTGGAGATTTTGGAGAGATCTGAGGCTGTAGGAGTGATAGCTGTTGCTGGGAGCGAAGGAGAAGCTTCTGGAGGTGTTGATTCCATCGTTTCTCAACCCCAAATCTTCTGTTCTTGAGGTGAGTGCTTGACCATGGTTGATCTAAGCATGAGATCTCCTTTGATTTGTGTGATTCCTTGTTGTATGTGGTGCTTGCTTACTTGGGTACATTGTATTTGTGATTTCTAGTGAATTCCGAGATGGTTAGACGTGTTTGGAGTCGAATTTGCGTTGATTGGAATCGGAGTTCGTCGCTGAGTTTCGCGTAGGTCGTGTCTGCAGATGAGGCATCGATCGATACCACTTTTGAGGAGCATCGATCGGCACCATCTTGAGTAGCATCGATCGACACCGATTTCAGCATCGGTCGGCACCAGTTCCTGTAGCATCGGCCGACACCGATTTAGCATCGGTCGACACTAGTACCTGCCGAGTCTTATTTTTCTTGGTTTGATGTATTGATTGTTTTCTTGTTGTTTGTTGACTTGGGAGTCTCATATGCTTGTGTGTATAACCCAGTAGATGGGAGGACGGCCTCACTAAGTATTTATGATAATACTTACGTATCTCAATTGTTGTTTGTGGTGTGCAGGTAAAGGAAAAGTGTGATCCTGGAATCAAAGGCGATGAGGAGGAGGATGTTCTAGAGGCTTGATTGATTGTGGTCTAGCTATTGTTATGTTGCTAGCATTGAGTTGATAGAGCATTGTAGGATGATGGAACTTTGCTATTTCGTTATTGGTTATTGGATTATTGTTGTTGGTATTCTTTTAGTTTAATGGAAATTGTTCTATTTGGTTATCTACGGTTATTGATTGTTGTTAGGATGTTAGTGGGTATGGGACCACTAGTAAATTAAGGTAAAAAAAAAAACAGGAAGGGTTGTTTCAGGGGGCAAGCTAGCGGTGGGCTAGTGGGGTCAACAGGACGGGTTGTCACATTCATGAAGCATCAACTTGCGGCCGTATATACTATATACAAAATTCAGCCCAGATTTGTCAAAAAATTCTTTGGTCTAGTGGTGTTAGGAGTGTTAGTGGAGACTCACTCATCGGGTCTATGGCTCATTTTTATAAATCATATTTGTTATTGTGACAACCCGGCCCGTGGACCCCCACTAGCCCCCCGCTAGCTTGCCCCCATAGGCCCGAAGCTGGCCCTGCAGGGCATCGATCCTAACCCCTCACCGTGAAATGGAACTATTCATCCAAATCCACAAGTAGGTCAATTGGTGACAGCTTGTCCTGTGGGAAGGTTGTTAAAGGGTGGGGAGCAGGGTTCGAGGAACACCTGGCGCACCAATAACCTACTGTGGATTTGGATATCCACAGTGATGGGTTAGGATCGATGCCCTGCAGGACCAGCTTAGGGTCCGTTGGGACGGCTAGCAGGGGGCTAGCAGGGGGCTAGCAGGGGGCTAGCAGGGTCCACGGATGGTCCGTTGGGGCGGCTAGCGGTGGGCTAGTAGGGTCCATGGGACGGGTTGTTACAGTTATAATAAACATTTAAATATATATATTTATATATATATATATATATATATGTATTTTCTTTGATTGTAGCCCTCGAAAAGTTAGCGACGGCCATGAGTCATGGCTCGTAAACAATTAAAACAGAACTTTACTGATGTGTTTAACTAACAAGGTACGATTGTGTGGATCATTTTAAGAAAAAATAAAATAAAATAAAATAGAAATAATTATAATATTGTATTGCGATCACAAATTGTTTTATCTCAAGAGTACTTTTTTTTTATATCAAGAATATCATGATCATCCACCTCCATCAGTTACAGTAGGGAAACACCGGTTCTTTTGGAAACTCTCCCCAGATCATGTGAAAGGACCGACCATTTTTTTTTATAATAAATAATAAATATAATAAATAATTAAACTACAGCTAGTGGTCTCATACCCACTAGCCACCTAACCACAATCACAAACAACAGAGGAATAACAATACCAATATCCAATAGTAATCCAATAATAAACCAATAGTATAACATAAACAATATCCAATAACCAAACATCAGGAAACATGAAACCAGCAACCTAGCAATGTTTCTAATGACCCAACTCTAGCAACCTAGTAATGCCAGACAACATCAAACCGAGTCCCTAGAACATCCTCCTCTTCATTGCCTTGATTCCACGTTCACACTTTGCTTTTACCTGCACCACAAACACATATTGCAATGCATGAGTATTTTATAAACACTCAGTAAGGCAATCCTCCCATCTACTGGGCTATACACACAAGTAATAGAGTCATCTCTAACTATCATCAACAATCAACAAACAACAATAAACAAACCAGGACTCTGCATCGACCGACACCAACATGCATCGACCGATACCAAATGGAGGTTGCGTCGACCGACGCAAGATCTGCGTCAACCGATGCAAGGTTAACTTGCATCGACCGATGCTCCCAATGCATCGACCGACGCCTGCTCGACATAACACGAAAAGCCTAGAGTTTACGCGCCGTCCTCGCATCTGCATCGATCGACGCACAAAGTGCATCGACCGATGCAATGCCGAGCATCGTTTTCCTCCGAAGCTTCTCGCCGGATCTTTGTTCCTACAACCACAAAACTCGATCCCAAGCCACAAGAAAGCTTCCTAACGTCCATAGCAATCTAACAAGTCTAACATCACACAACAAGCAGATTAAAGAGTTCTCTAGCTTAGATAAGCCATGGTCCTGCACTTACCTTTGCCAAGACGAATCTGAACCTAACAACAAGAAGAAAACGCTTCTAGGAAGCTCCCACAACGATCCCAGCTACAAATCTCACCAAGAAACGTCACCAACCTCCAAGAATCTCCCAAAAACGTTCAAAAACTCTCACAAAGCTTTTTCTCTCTTTCTATTTCTCAAAAACGGCCACCACTAAACGAATGAGACAAAAATCGTGTTAAGGGTTTTTCCTTCACCCAAAACGCAGCATTTGACTTAAGTCAAAACGCAGGAACTTGACCTTGCATCGACCGATGCACACTTTGCATCGACCGATGCACACTTTGCATCGACCGATGCAACTCCCAAACCGGGATTTCGGTTCACGGATGTTACAATTCTCCCCCACCAATCTAGATTCGTCCTCGAATCTCGAACAACCATCAGCCAAGGACTCCCGTGCGACCGTCTCCATGGCCCGCACTCCTCCGACCGATCTACAAAAGGTCACCTCTAGGCGATGAACTCACGCTCTAGGCCTTATATGCTCTCGACTTTTTGGACTTTCCTTTACTCATAGGCCTAAACCTTGAGTTTTCATTGCCTCCTCATCATACCTAAGTCTGCATGCCAATGTTGGCTCCTCATAGGGCCTAAACCCGCATGCCATAAAATATATAAGGAAAAATCCAAAACTCGTCTCTCGGGTTGCCACCCTACAGCGCACCCCCGGATCGTCATCCGAATTCGATATACCAACCATATTCCCAAGCCACAAAGTCTCTGAATATGGCAGTACTAGGAGAACCTAAGTCCTCCAAGAGTCGCGAGCAAACAATTCTGAACACGTCTGAGTCCTATCCCTATCCAGGTTTCCTTCCCGTGGCTAGCGTTAAACATCTCAATGTCCTACCAACCACATATCCCCTCACTGGAATACCTCATGACCACACAAGGATCATATACCTGCCACAAGGGCCACAACCAAGGCCGAACAAAATGTCCTAAAGAGGACCGCCACCAAGGCCAAACAAAATGTCCTAAAGAGGACCGCCACCAAGGCCAAACAAAATGTCCTAAAGAGGACCGCCACCAAGGCCAAACAAATGTCCTAAAGAGGACCGCCACCTTGGGCAAACAAATGTCCTAAAGAGGACCGCCATCCAGGCCACTCGTCCCGAAGGACCGTCACAAAGACCATATGCCCTGAAGGACCGTCACAAAGACACTCTGGCTAAACTGCCCGCCACAAAGGCCACGCAATTGGCTAAACAGCCCGCCACAAAGGCCACACACGGCTAAACAGCCCACCACAAAGGCCACACACGGCTAAACAGCCCGCCACAAAGGCCACACAATGTCTAAAAAGACCGCCACACACGGGCACACTGACTCGAAAGTCCTCCACTAAGGCCACACACAAGCCCCTCAAAGGCTCTCCACCGCTAAAATGGACAAATTCTAACTCCCGTAAAACTTTTCATATTTAGCACTTTCCATTTTTTGAAACTTTCCACTTTTGGAAACTTCTATTTCAGGTAACTTTCCTCCAAAAACCCCGCCTCACGGAAATTTTGTACCCCAAGCACCACCTCATCTTGTTACTGAATCGCACAACCAACCACCCCAAGCGACCGAGTAAACAAGAGAGATGGGCTGAAATACTCCATTCCCGCTCCAGCCACAGATTACAGATGGGACCAGGCTAAACAAGCTCAAGTCGCGGCTTGCTTCTCATACCACTTCTTGAACGTTGCTTTCATCTTCGCCTCAGGCTCCCAAGTCTGCTCCTCAACACCATCACAGTCCCACAGGAATCTCATCAAAGGAATCTTCTTCTTCCGAAGTTTCTTGATCCTCCTCTCGAGAATCCTCACTGGTCTCGCCTCCAATGTCATGTTAGGCTGAAGATCCTCAGGAATCTTAGCCAACACCTGCTCACCCTCACGGAGACACTTCCGCAACATAGACACATGGAAAACCTTATGGTATGCACGCATAACCTCAGGTAACTCCAGTCTATATGCCACTGGTCCAACCCGCTCAACCACTCTGAATGGACCCATATACCTCGGACTCAACTTAGTCTCTGACAATGCCCTGTTTGGACCCCGCAACATGGCCATCTTGAGGTACACTCTGTCTCCTACCTGAAACTCAAGATCTCTCCTCCTCCTATCAGCATAACTCCTCTGCCTATCCTGAGCCTCCTTCATGTTCAGCTTTAGAACCCGAATCTTCTCTGAGGTCTCCTGAACAAAACTAGCACCAAACATGCTCCTCTCCCCCACCTGAGTCCAGCATAATGGTGTACGACATGGTTTCCCATACAAAGCCTCATAAGGAGCCATCTTACTCGCCTGATAATTGTTGTTGTAAGCAAACTCTACCAGGTTCAGGTGATCTGCCCAATGGCCACCCCAATCCAACACACACATCCTCAGCAAATCCTCCAGCGTCTGGATCGTCCTCTCAGACGGTCCATCTGTCTGGGGATGATAAGCTGTACTCATATGCACCTTCGTGCCCATCTCTGCCTGAAATGCCTTCCAGAACACCGAAGTGAACTTAGAATCCCTGTCAGACACAATGCTCGCTGGCACCCCATGCAATCTGACTCTCTCTCTCACATACTTCTTAGCCAAGACCGCTGCTCCATCAGTCTTCTTAATGGCCAGAAAATGTGCTGACTTAGTCAACTGTTCCACAATGACCCAAATAGCATCAAAGGTCTGTGCTACTAGCAATCCTACCACAAAATCCATGGTGATCATATCCCACTTCCAGTCAGGAATGGGTAAACTCTTCAGTAACCCGCCAGGAACCTGATGCTCAGCCTTCACTAGCTGACACACATCGCACCTCGAAACCCAACTAGCCACATCCTTCTTCATCCCGACCCAATGATAGTACCTCTTGAGATCACGGTACATCTTAGTCGCTCCTGGATGAATAGAAAACCTGCTCGCATGAGCCTCTCTCAGGATCTCCTGTCTCAACTCCTCATCCTTGGGCTCACAAACCCGACCATGCACCAAGATAGTACCATTATCTGAGACCTGATACTCTGAATCCACACCCTTAGAGGCATTCACCAGCCCCAAATCCTTCTCCTGAGCCAACCGCACCCTACTCAGAAGATCTGCTCTATCTACTGCTTCCAAACCCAATGGTTCCTGTGAAACAGCACACAAGCTCAAAGCACTGATCTCTCCTACCAGAGAATCCATCTCCTGCTCCTGAGCCGAAGCTACCCTCTTCCGACTCAAAGCATCTGCAACCGTGTTAGCTTTACCAGGGTGATAGGCTATCTCCAAATCATAATCCGCCACAAGCTCCATCCACCGCCTCTGTCTCAAATTCAGCTCAGGCTGAGTGAATATATACTTCAGGCTCTTATGATCTGTAAACACCTGTACCTTTGCACCAAAAAGATATGATCTCCAAATCTTCAGGGCAAAAACTACAGCAGCCATCTCCAAATCATGAGTAGGATAGTTGCCCTCATGCTTCCGCAACTGCCGCAAAGCATAGGCAATCACCTTCCCATGCTGCATCAGCACACACCCCAAACAACCTCTAGATGCATCAGGATAAACCACATAGGGTTCTCCCGGCTCAGGCAAAGCCAACACCGGCGTAGTAGTCAACATCTCCTTTATGAGAACTCACACCACGTCCGTACAACCTTGTTCGTACAAGACATTCAATGGGCCGTCCGTACAGATGAGAGCTGAAGTGAGTCCAGCCCTTTAAGTCAAACACGAGTAAAGCCCTTCAAGAAGAAGCCTTAAGTCTCACCAAAAATATCTAGATCCTTCCTTCCTAGTGGTGTTACGGCTAGGCGCCCACTTCCTAGTGGTGTTACGGCTAGGCGTTGGCTGCGTATTAGTGGGATGACTTCCTCATGGTCATCATCTTCTCCTTCATTATCATGTTGTTCAATGGTCTCTTCCGGGTGAGTCACATCCTCAAGGTTCTCCGAGTGACTCTCTTCATGGTTTAATTGATCCGTTGGAGCGGGTTGAGTGGTAGACTCCCTGGAGCTGCTTTCCATATGTGGCTCAGGCTCTCCTGGTGTGTTTGACTCAGGTGAATTAGGAGCGTCCCGATCGTTTGTGACTCCTAGTCGTTCGAGTATGATCCGGATGTTCGTTGCCTGATCGGATGAGGAGTTTGGTAAGTCCCTTAGGTCTTCCCAACTTTTCTTGCTGTAGTAGCCTTGAGAATCCACAAACTTCACATCCCGGGAGACTAGGACCTGTTTGGCTTCATGATCATAGCACTTATAACCCTTTTGAGTAGTCGAATAGCCAATGAAAATTGCTTTGGTGCTTTTAGCCTCAAGTTTATCGCGTAATTCACCTGGTCTCAACACAAAACAAGTGCAACCAAATACGCGTAAGTGATCAAATGTAAGTTTTTCTTTATTTAATACTTCAAATGGAGAGACGTCTTGTAGAATCTTGGTGGGAATGCGGTTAATGAGATAGCATGCGGCAAGGACTGCGTCTCCCCAAAACCTCCGAAGAACGTTGGTGTGAAACATCATAGACCGAGCGACCTCCATAAGATGTCTATTCTTTCGTTCGGCCACACCATTTTGTTGTGGGGTGTAGGGGCAACTGGTTTGATGAATGATTCCATGGTTGGCCAAGTGCTGTTGGAAGGCATGACTAGTATATTCACCACCATTGTCCGACCTTAAGATCCTTATCTTAGCATTGTAATGGTTAGTCACATAATTTTGAAAACTAGTAAATGCCTCAAGAACCCTATCCTTAGTAGGTAAGAGAGTTAACAAAAGTATATTTAGACTTTTCATCAATAAAAGTGACAAAATATTTTTGATTTTCTCTAGACAAACATGGAGAAGTCCACACATCCGAATGAACCAAATAAAAATAATTCTCATAAATAGTTAAAGACTTTGGGAAAACAGTTTTGCAATGTTTACCAAGAATACAAGCCTCACATTCATTGTTTTTAAAAGAAATACTTGGAAACATAATCTCTAAGGCATGAGAGTGAGGATGTCCTAATCTAGCATGCCATATAGCATTGTTTACTTTAATAGAAACAGAACTAAAACAAGATGCATTAGAGGAAGATAGATTTAAGTCTTCAAGAACATATAAGTCACCCTTGGAACCTCCTTGTCCAAGAACTTGACTGGTCTCAATATCCTGAAAATGCACATTTTTAGGACCAAAGATAGCATAACAGTTTAAATCGGTAGTGGCTCATTTAACCGAGAGTAAGTTTGATGTAAAGCTAGGCATATAAAACGCTTGAGTTGTCTTATAAAATAACTTTAGATTACCAATTCCTTTAACTGGAACTCTATCACCATTAGCTATAATCACATTTCCATTGGCCGGTTTAATTTCACTAATTAGCCTAGAGTCACTAATCATATGATGTGAGGCTCCGGAATCAACTATAAGCGGTTTAGTTTGATTTAAAGCAAGATAAGAGTTACCGGAGTTTTCTTTGAGTGCTTTAGTGAGAACATCGAGGTCAGACTTCCTCACTAGGTCAGAGTTGGCGGCCAGGGCGGTTCTGTTCACATCCGAGACTCGCTGGTTTGGCTCTGTACTCGGCGGCTCCACGGTCGCTTGATGTGCTCTTGGTGCTCCACGGTTGTTCATCGACCGGTTGGCTCAAAGATGTGGGTGAAGAATCCAACACTGATTCTTGAAATGACCCGGCTTCTTGCAATGATTGCACACTGGAGGGTTCTTGTTGTCACCTCGATAGTAGCCCTTGTTTGCGGTTGCTACTTCAGCCTTGTTAGCGGTTACAAGCTCCCCCTTGCTTCCAAACAGCCCCATGGAGCCGTGCTCCTTTTGAATCTGGCTACACACGTCCTCTAGGCTAGGAAGCTTGTCCGACCTCAAGATATGCTTGATGAGGTCGTTGTAGGACGGATTCAGTGTGAGAAGGAGGCCGAACACCTTGTCTTGCTCATGCCTCTCGTTCAATATGGCCAGATCAAGGGTAGTCGGTCTAAGCATCTCAAGCTCAGCCCAAAGAGACCGAAACTTCCCAAAGTGTTTGGTCAACTCCATGTCTTCTTGGCTTAGGTTGTTAATGGCCCTCTTGATCTCAAAGACTCGTTTAAATTTGTGGTGTTACCGAACACATTCTGTAATGTGTCCCATAGATCTTTAGCCGTCTCGCAATATGAGTAGGCTTCGACTATTGGAGCGTCAAGAGAGTTTTGTATGATAGCAAGCACACTTTGGTCTTCTTGAAACCATTTGTCTTCACCACTTGTGACCACTTCTTTGCCGTCTTTGGTAGGCTCTTCCTTGGGAGCCTCACTCGTGGTAATATGGGTCCAAAGCCCTCGGCCGCATAGTGCCGTCTTCGTGGTCCTTGCCCACAACAAGTAGTTCTCTCCTTTGAGAGTAACTGGAACAATCAAGGTCTTGGTGCCTTCCGTGGAGTTTTGTCCACCGGTCAATAGTATTACCCAACGGATAAAGAGAATCGAGTTTTGAGATTACAATGAAAACAAAGATAAAAGAAAGAGCGGAAGTTTGTGAAGAGTGAAGGATTTGTAACTAGGAACAATGAGGCTCTGATACCATGTAAGATTAGAAACAAAGAGAGTAAGATGATCAAGTGTGTAGAAGAAGAGAGTTTGAGTGTGATCGAGAGAGAGTATACGAGAGAGAGAGTGTAAGAGATAAAAGTGTAGAAGAAGAAAAAAACTTCTTACTTAAAAATGAATCCTAGTTACATCCTAATTATAGACAAGGGAATAAGCATATTCCTACAAGATCCTATACACGATTTACATAGCTTGATAGTGACCTTCCTTCCTTAAGTCAACATGTGACTCTTCTAGGCGCCCACTTGCCGAAAGAGAGTGAGATGGCCACACCACAAGAAGAGCCAGCAGAGATTCAAAAAGACTCGCCACCTCCTCCACCTTCCCAGCATGATCATTACCGCCTTAGTAGATATGAGTTACCTCAGTTCAACTTTGTGCCCAAGACCAAGACAGAGAAGATGCTTTCGAAGTTCATTAAGGACACCCGCAAACCATTTTTGGTAGTTTGGTGAGGGTGTCGATCGACACCACAGGAGGTGCCGGTCGACACTGGTTGTTTATGGTTCGATCGGTTCGATTTAATTATCGATTTTTGGTCGGTTTGGTTTGAGGAGAACCATTAAACCGTGTTATTTAAGTGGGGGAACGACCTAGGTCGGGTACTTTGGTTGTCTTGCCGCTGAAAACAAAGAGAAAGAGGAGAAATCATTGTTCTTGAGTTTTTGGGAGTTTTTGTGAAATTTCAAGGCTTTGTGGGTGAGATCTTGCTGTGGGAGTGAGGATTCAAGGTTAGGAACGTGTGGGAAGCTTGCTGGGAGTGTGGATTCGTCCATTGTTGGTCAGAAATTTCCTGCAAAGAGGTGAGTGCATGACCATGGCTAATCTAAGCCTTTGATTTCCTTGTTCTTGCTTGTTTGTTGTTTTTTTGTGTGTTTTTCTTGCTGGGATTGGTTGCTAGAGGTTCCTATGGACGTATTGGGCTTGGATTATGAGTATTGGGCAATTTGGAGGAGATTGGGAGCGAGATTTGACTCTCGGCTTCGAGCGGATCGCGATTGCAGAGGGAGTGTCGATCGACATCACTTGGTGTCTGTCGACACCAGCAAATTGGGCATCGATCGACACTGTGGGGTAGTGTCGGTCGACACCAAGGCCAGTGTCAGTCGACAACTTGTCCTGTGGGAAGATTGTTAAAGGGTAGGGACTAGGGTTCGAGGAACGCTTGGCGCACCAATAACCTACTATGGATTTGGATGAATAGTTCCATTTGCCCAGTGAGGGGTTAGGATCGATGCCCTGCAGGGCCAGCTTCGGGCCTATGGAGCAAGCTAGCGGTGGGCTAGTGGGGTCAACGGGACAGGTTGTCACAGCCTCTCTCGTCTAAGACAATTCAATGAGCACAAATACTATAGTATCCATAGCAAGGACATAATATTTTTTCATCAGTTGGAAAATATATGATACTTTGTAATTCATCCATAAAAACCAAATACAACTCCTGTGTTTTTTTTCAAATACTAAACGATATACATGTATATTTTAAAACTAATCAAAATGTTTTTTTTTGTTTATGGTGCTAACTCCAAATATCATATTTCTATTGGATAAGTTTGATTATTGCACTTATATAACCTAGACGAATCTATTATAGAATGGATAGACGTCCCATCTCATCTTGTCCTGTTCCGTCTTGTAAACTTCAAGTATCGAGTATTTATTTTATAGATCTGTCTCGTTACCCGACCTATTATTAGATTCATTACTCAACCCCTTAATACCTGTAACATCCGTGAACCGAAATCCCGGTTTGGGAGTTGCATCGGTCGATGCAGATGGTGCATCGGTCGATGCATGTGCAATTCTCTGCGTTTTGACTTAAGTCAAACGCTGCGTTTTGGACAAAAGGGAAGGAAAACCCTTAAGTCGTGTTTTGGTCTTATTAGTCATGGATAGCCGATTTTTGAGAGAAAGAAAGGAGATAAAGAGTTCTTAAAAGTTCTTGGTGATTTCTTGGAGTTTTGGGGCGTTCCTGTAGAGATCTGTAGCTGGAATCGTGGTAGGAGCTTCCTAGAAGCATTTTCTTGCTTGTTTGTGGTTCAGATTCGTCTTGGCAAAGGTAAGTGCATGACCATGACTGATCTAAGCTAGAGAACCCTTTAATCTGCTTGTTTTGTGTTGTTAGCCTTGTTAGATCATTGTTATGGACGTTAGGAAGCTTTCTTGTGGCTTTGGATCGAGTTTTGTGGTTTCAGGAACGAAGATCCGGCGAGAAGCTTCGGGGAAATCACGGTGCTCGACGTTGCATCGGTCGATGCATAGCTTGCGTCGGTCGATGCAAGTGCGAGGACGGCGCGTATAACTCTAGGGTTTTCGTGTGACGTCGAGCATGCGTCGGTCGATGCAGATTGGGTGTCGGTCGATGCAAGTTACACTTGCATCGGTCGATGCAGCTTCTGTGTCGGTCGATGCAACCCCCTTGGTGCGTCGATCGA
This sequence comes from Camelina hispida, assembly GCA_023657505.1. Classification (NCBI taxonomy): domain Eukaryota; kingdom Viridiplantae; phylum Streptophyta; class Magnoliopsida; order Brassicales; family Brassicaceae; genus Camelina; species Camelina hispida. The sequence goes on from CP094633.1 coordinate 25,059,563, forward strand.
TGCATGTCTGGCGTCGGTCGATGCACTGTCCTGGTTGGTCGATTGTTGTTTATTGCTTGTTGTTTGAAGGTTAAAGATTCTCTATTGCTTGTGTGTATAGCCCAGTAGATGGGAGGATTGCCTTACTGAGTGTTTATAAAATACTCATGCATTGCAATATGTGTTTGTGGTGCAGGTAAAGGCAAAGTGTGAGCGTGGAATCCAGGCAATGAAGAGGAGGATGTTCTAGGGACTCGGTTGACTGTTTATCTGGCATTGTTAGGTTGCTAGAGTTGGGTCTTAGAGCATTGTTTAGGATTGCTGGTTATTTGGTTTATGTTGTTTGGGAACATTGGTTAGAATTGGAATTAATACTGGATATTGTTGATGTTATTGGTTATATTATTTTATTGGATTATTATTGTTTGGTTATTTCCGCTGTTGAATGTGTTGTGGTTGGGTGGCTAGTGGGTATAGGACAACTAGTTGTAGTTATTCTATTATATTATATTTATTATTTATTTTTTTTATTTTTAAAAAAAGGTCGGTCGTTTCATTTTGGTATCAGAGCCCTTACGGTTCTAGGTTTGGGTTCGCTAGGTTTCTGTTGTGATGTTTTAGATTGCATGCTTTATTGATTATGTGAGTTAGTCAATTGTGTGTGGCATGGAGTCCTAGAACATCCTCTTCGAGCCTTCAATGAGATTCCACGGTGAGTTATTGTTATGTTTCTTTGTGTGGTATTGATTTGTTTTATGCTTGTTAGCCTCTGTTCTTGGAAGATCAGTGGTTAAGTTGTTGAGTTTTTGGTCGTGGACGGGGAGGTGGTCGTGGTCATTGTCGGGCGGGTCCCGAGGCCAGCGAGTGTGTGGTCCAGAGTTCCACGAGGAGGTACGTCAGAGGGTCGCAAGCGTATCAGGAGGGACCAGAGAGGGTTAGCCGGTGAGCGTGCCGGAGGTGCTGGGAACCCAGGTGTGGGTTGCAGTAGGTGGAGCCCAGGGTCGAGATGATTGCTTGGCGGATCTGTTGGCGTGCTGTTGGAGCGGTTACCGAGAGGGGTACCAGTGTAGGCTCCAGTTGTGCCGCATGTGGCGGAGTGCAGCCGAGGGCTGCGGATGTTGAGGACTTTCCACCTTATTTTAAGAGGATGGAGCGGTTGTAGATGACCAGAATGAGATTATTCTCAAGGGGTATCGGGCCTAGAGAGACGGATAGGTGGACATATGCAGTTGGAGCAGATATTTCTCTGTGTAACATTGCAATGTCATACTCGGACCACAGGAGGTACTTGTGTCGAGAGATGTTTATTGTTGTTAAGAATTGTTGCTCCTGAGGGGATGGTGATGCCCCTGAATACCGATAGCTCGAGGGGCTGAGGGCTCCGAGAGTGGCAGAGGGGACATTGTTCTCCTGAGGGGATGAGTAGTTTCCCTGATACCGAGATCTTGAGGATTGTGGTCCAAGAGTGAGACGGTATAACTCGAAGACGCTGGTCTGAGAGTGAGATCGGTATGACTCGAAGGTTGTGACCTAAGAGTGGAAGAGTTGGGAGCAAGCAATGTATAGAACGTGAGTATGAACATAACGACGGAATGTAGACCTCGAGAGTGATGATGGTTTAATCTTGGATTTTAGGATTATGTTGGCCGGTGGGCCAGGGTTTTATGACTGGAGTGGTCAAGAATGTGTGGCTGATGTGCCAGGATTGAGTGGCCGGTGGTGCTGGAGTCTCGGGAAGGAGAGCTGCAGCAGATATGAGCCGGTAAGGGCATGGTTGCCAGGTCCATAAGATTCACGAGAAGCCTTCATGGCAGGATAAACTAATCGTTGCGACGATGGTGGATGAAGTTCATTGGAGATGGACAGGGTTACTAGATTTAAGGTTTTGGTAAGCTTGCTGGGGGGAAACAAGTCAAGTAGGTTAAGTTGGCGGTCTGCAAAGCATTTGATACAGTGAATCGGAATATGCGAACGTATGGTACTTGTTTGTTTTATTACGCTCGTATTGATGATTTGCTGGGGAGAATAGCTAAGCGGAAAGCTAATTTTGGATTATTCTATCTCGTGGAAGTTTTCCCTAAGAGACAAGTTACTAGAGGTTCTTGGACGAACAATAGGGTTGACATTCAGGTGGCTTCGAGTTGATGTCGGCGTACTTGAGTGTTTGTTTGGCAGAGCTGAAGAAGCAGCTAGAGGATTTGTTGAGTAAGGGATTCAACCGTCCTAGTGTATCATTGTGGGGAGCGATAGTGTTATTTGTCAAGAAGAAGCATGGGAGTTTCCGGTTGTGCATTGATTATCGGTGTTTGAACCGGGTCACTGTGAAGAACAAATACCCACTTCCTAGGATCGATGAGTTGTTGGATCAGTTGAGGGGTGCTACTTGGTTCTCTAAGGTAGATCTGGCGTCGGGTTATCATTAGATACCGATAGATGAGGCAGATGTGAGAAACACGGCTTTCAGGATGAGGTATGGGCAATATGAGTTCGTGAAGATGCCTTTTTGGGTTGACTAACGTACCAACAACGTTTATGAGATTGATGAACAGTGTGTTTCAGGAGTTTCTGGACGTGTCTGTCATCATTTTCATCGACGATATCTTGGTATTTTCTAAGAGTCCCAAGGATTATGCAGTGAATTTGAGGGCAGTTCTGGAGAAGCTGCGGGAGCAGAAGTTGTTTGCTAAGTTGAGCAAGTGTAGTTTTTGGCAGCGTGTTATGGGTTCTCTGGGTCACATTGTTTCTGCAGAGTGAGTTTCTGTAGATCTGGAGAAGATTCAGGCTATCAGGGATTGGCCTAGACTACAGAATGTCACTGAGATCAGGAGTTCCTTGGTTTGACAGGTTACTACAGGACCAGGAGATGAAGTCTCTGGTAGGAGAGATTAGTGCGTTGAGCTTGTGTGCGGTTTCTCGATAACCATTGGGTTAGGAGGCGGCTTATGGAGCAGATCTTCTGAGTAGGGTGAGGTTGGCTCAGGAGAAGGATTTGGGGCTAGTGAATGCCTCTAAGGATATGGATTCAGAGTATCAGGTCTCAGCTAATGGCACTATCTTGGTGCACGGTCGGGTTTGTGTGCCCAAGGATGAGGAGTTGAGGCAGGAGATTCTGAGGGAGGCTCATGCGAGCAAGTTATCCATTCATCCAGGAGCGACAAAGATGTACCGTGACCTCAAGAGGTACTATCATTGGGTCGGGATGAAGAAGGATGTGGCTAGTTGGGTTTCGAGGTGCGATGTGTGTCAGCTAGTGAAGGCTGAGCTTCAGGTTCCTGGCGGTTTACTAAAGAGTTTACCCATTCCTGAGTGGAAGTGGGATATGATCATTATGGATTTTGTGGTAGGATTGCCAGTGTCACGGACTTTTGATGCTATTTGGGTCATAGTGGACCAGTTGACTAAGTCATCACATTTTCTGGCCATTAAGAAAACTGATGGAGCAGCGGTCTTGGCTAAGAAGTATGTGAGGGAGATAGTCAGATTGCACGGGGTGTCAGCAAGCATTGTGTCTGACAGAGATTCTAAGTTCACTTCGGTGTTCTGGAAGGCGTTTCAGGCAGAGATGGGCACTAAGGTGCATATGAGTACAGCTTATCATCCCCAGACAGATGGACAGTCTGAGAGGACGATCCGAACGCTGGAGGATTTGCTGAGGATGTGTGTTGGATTGGGGTGGCCACTGGGCAGATCACCTGAACCTGGTAGAGTTTGCTTACAACAACAGCTATCAGGCGAGTATTAAGATGGCTCCTTATGAGGCTTTGTATGGGAGGCCATGTCGTACACCATTATGCTGGACTCAGGTGGGGGAGAGGAGCATGTTTGGTGCTAGTTTTGTTCAGGAGACCTCAGAGAAGATTCGGGTTCTCAAGCTGAACATGAAGGAGGCTCAGGATAGACAGAGGAGTTATGCTGATAAGAGGAGGAGAGATCTTGAGTTTCAGGTAGGAGACAGAGTGTACCTCAAGATGGCCATGTTGCGGGGTCCGAACAGGTTATTGTCAGAGACTAAGTTGAGTCCGAGGTATATGGGTCCATTCAGAGTGATTGAGCGGGTTGGACCAGTGGCATATAGATTGGAGTTACCTGAGGTTATGCGTGCATTCCATAAGGTTTTCCATGTGTCTATGTTGCGGAAGTGTCTCCGTGAGGGAGAGGAGGTGTTGGCTAAGATTCCTGAGGATCTTCAGCCTAACATGACTTTGGAGGCGAGACCAGTGAGGGTTCTCGAGAGGAGGATCAAGGAACTTCGGAAGAAGAAGATTCCTTTAATGAGAGTCCTGTGGGACTGTGATGGTGTTGAGGAGCAGACTTGGGAGCCTGAGGCAAAGATGAAGGCAAGGTTCAAGAAGTGGTATGAGAAGCAAGCCGCGACTTGATCTTGTTTAGCCTGGTCCCATCTGTAATCCGTGGCTGGAGCGGGAATGGAGTATTCCAGCCTATCTCTCTTGTTACTCGGTCGCTTGGGGTGGTTGGTTGTGCGACTCAGTAACAAGATGAGGTGGTGTTGGGGTACAAAGTTTCCGTGAGGCGGGGTTGTGAAGGAAAGTCTCCTGAAGGAGAAGTTCCAAAAGTGGAAAGTTTCCAAAAAGGGAAAGTGCTAAATATGGAAAGTTTTATGGGAGTTAGAATTTGTCCATTTTAGCGGTAGAGAGCCTTAAAGGGGGGCTGGTGTGTGGCCTTAGTGGCGGACTTTTGAGTTGGTGTGCCGTGTGCGGCGGACTTTTTAGACAATGTGTGGTCTTTGTGACGGGCTTTTTAGCCGGAGTGTCTTTGTGACGGTCCTCTTTAGGACATTTGTGTGGCCTTGGTGGCGGTCCTTTTTAGGACATTTTTTTGGCCTTTGTGACGGGCTGTTTAGCCAGAGTGTCTTTGTGACGGTCCTTCGGGATAGGTGGCCTTTGTGGCGGGCTGTTTAGCCAGAGTGTCTTTGTGACGGTTCTTTGGGAAAGATGGTCTTTGTGACGGTCCTTCGGGACAGATGGCCTTTGTGGCGGGCTTTTTAGCCCGAGTGCCTTGGTGGCGGTCCTCTTTAGGACATTTGTTTGGCCTTGGTGGCGGTCCTCTTTAGGACATTTGTTTGGCCTTGGTGGCGGTCCTCTTTAGGACATTTGTTTGGCCTTGGTGGCGGTCCTCTTTAGGACATTTTGTTTGGCCTTTGTGGCGGCCCTCGTGGCGTATATGATCCTTGTGTGGTCATGAGGTATTCCAGTGAGGGGATATGTGACTGGTAGGACATTGAGATGTTTTTACGCGAGTCACGGGAAGGAAACCTGGATAGGGATAGGACTCAGACGTGTTCAGAATCGTTTGCTCGCGACTCTTGGAGGACTTAGGTTCTCCTAGTACTGCCATATTTAGAGACTTTGTGGCTTGAGGATATGGTTGGTATATCGACTTCGGATGACGATCCGGGGGCGCGCTGTAGGGTGGCAACCCGAGAGACGAGTTTGGACTTTTCCTTATATATTATGGCATGCAGGCTGCGGCCTGATGAGGAGCCAACTTTTGGCATGCAGACTTAGGTCTGATGAGGAGCCAATAAGAACTCAAGGTTTAGGCCTATGAGTAAAGGAAAGTCCAAAAAGTCAAGAGCAAATGACGCCTGTAGCGTGAGTTTATCGCCTAGAAGTGACCTTCTGTAGATCAGTCGGAGGAGTGCGGGCCGTGGAGACGGTTGCACGGGAGTCCTTGACTGATGGTTGTTCGGGATTCGAGGACGAATCCAGTTTGGTGGGGGAGAATTGTAACATCCGTGAACCGAAATCCCGGTTTGGGAGTTGCATCGGTCGATGCAGATGGTGCATCGGTCGATGCATGTGCAATTCTCTGCGTTTTGACTTAAGTCAAATGCTGCGTTTTGGACAAAAGGGAAGGAAAACCCTTAAGTCGTGTTTTGGTCTCATTAGTCGTGGATAGCCGATTTTTGAGAGAAAGAAAGGAGATAAAGAGTTCTTAAAAGTTCTTGGTGATTTCTTGGAGTTTTGGGGCGTTCCTGTAGAGATCTGTAGCTGGGATCGTGGTAGGAGCTTCCTAGAAGCGTTTTCTTGCTTGTTTGTGGTTCAGATTCGTCTTGGCAAAGGTAAGTGCATGACCATGGCTGATCTAAGCTAGAGAACCCTTTAATCTGCTTATTTTGTGTTGTTAGGCTTGTTAGATCGTTGTTATGGACGTTAGGAAGCTTTCTTGTGGCTTGGGATCGAGTTTTGTGGTTTCAGGAACGAAGATCCGGCGAGAAGCTTCGGGGAAATCACGGTGCTCGACGTTGCATCGGTCGATGCATAGCTTGCGTCGGTCGATGCAAGTGCGAGGACGGCGCGTAAAACTCTAGGGTTTTCGTGTGACGTCGAGCATGCGTCGGTCGATGCAGATTGGGTGTCGGTCGATGCAAGTTACACTTGCATCGGTCGATGCAAGTTACACTTGCATCGGTCGATGCAGCTTCTGTGTCGGTCGATGCAACCCCCTTGGTGCGTCGATCGATGCATGTCTGGCGTCGGTCGATGCACTGTCCTGGTTGGAGGATTGCCTTATTGAGTGTTTATAAAATACTCATGCATTGCAATATGTGTTTGTGGTGCAGGTAAAGGCAAAGTGTGATCGTGGAATCCAGGCAATGAAGAGGAGGATGTTCTAGGGACTCGGTTGACTGTTTATCTGGCATTGTTAGGTTGCTAGAGTTGGGTCTTTGAGCATTGTTTAGAATTGCTGGTTATTTGGTTTATGTTGTTTGGAAACATTGGTTAGAATTGGAATTAATACTGGATATTGTTGATGTTATTGGTTATATTATTTTATTGGATTATTATTGTTTGGTTATTTCCGGTGTTGAATGTGTTGTGGTTGGGTGGCTAGTGGGTATGGGACCACTAGTTGTAGTTATTCTATTATATTATATTTATTATTTATTTGTTTAAAAAAAAAAAAAGGTCGGTCGTTTCAATACCCGCTTTTTAATGTTTATTAAATAAAATGTTTTGGAATGACTTTGCAACATAAAAATATAAGTTTTTAGTTTTGAAGTTTGTAAATTTACATTTTTAGAACTATATCTTGCATATGTAATTTTTTTCGTAAAGGTCGGGATAAGGTATCTCAAAATTCAAGAGTATTAATTCTTCCCATGTCCAACCCTAATCCACCAAATATGAAAAATAAATATAGAAAACAAATATGAAAAGTCGTATAAAGTCAAAACTAAAAACTTATATAATTTTATGTTGCAAAGTCATTCTATAACACTTTATATAATAATAATAATAATAAAAATAATAATAATAATAATAATAATAATAATAATAATAATAATAATAATAATAATAATAATAATAATAATAATAATAATAATAATAATAATAATAATAATAATAATAATAATAATAATAATAAGATATTGGTAATATATATTCTATGAGTGTTTACATGATTTCTCCAGTAGAGGATATAAAGACCAACCAAATACTTAGCCGAAATGTTTAAGAAACAAAAATATAATTTTTTTTCCATAAAAAACGAAAACATATATTTCGGAATGAATGTTATTAATTATAGTCTCTCAACCATTGTCAAAAATTATAAAATATTTTCTTTTGTTGATGTGGAATCAAATATTTGAAAATGAAAAATAGAGAAAAATATCATATTCATGAATAAAAAATAAAGCATCTCCTCGAATAGTACTAATAGTACTCATGGCGAGAGCCGGTCTATAGGCTAAGACAAAGCATCAACTTGCGGCCGTATATACTATATACAAAATTCAGCCCAGATTTGTCAAAAAATTCTTTGGTCTAGTGGTGTTAGGAGTGTTAGTGGAGACTCACTTATCGGGAGTTTGAACAACCTATGGCTCATTTTTATAAATTTTTCGTCTTTGTTATAATAAACATTTATATATTTATATATATATATATATATATATATATATATATATATATATATATATATATATCTATCTACAATCAAAGCAAAGAAAAATACGCAGCTGCCATGGCAACATGGCTAGCATCAAGATTCTTCTCCGTTTTGTAACTTTAATGTATCAATGTTTTCCTAAAACTTCAAATACAGTTTGAACAAATGGTGATGTAAAACATTTTCTTGAATAAATTTTACATTTTATTCAAATATATAAATATATATATATATATATATATTATAAAGTAGGGTTTTGAAAGTTAGCCATTAATAAGATTTTGACATGTGTCAAGTTTATATATATATGAGATTTTGACATTTGTAAAATTTAATATTTAATAGGAGGAATTTGAGATTAAAACCAAAAATCAAAATATATTGTTTTAAACAATATTAATAATATAAAAAGAGAATTATCAAAAATTACAAAAATTATTTTAAAAAAATAATAATTATAAGGAGATTATATATATATATATATATAATAATATAGATCCCACAGTCTTTTTTTTTAATATGTTGTCCCAACTTTATATAATAAGATAGATCGTCTTATATTTTTCATCTAACAAAATAATTTATTCAAAAATATTGCTTTCAACTTTGTTATATTCGTAAAACGTTTATAATGGAAAGGTAAATTGTTCTTAGTTTTAAAAACCAAAATGTTGTCCTACTTTCTCCTTTTTCAGTTTGGAATAGGATTAATATGTTGACCCAAAAAATGATTAATATATGCATGTTCTTTTTGTAATACTGTATTTTTAAATTAATGTAGTATTTTTAGATTGTTTTATTTAATTTATCTTTTCACCTTTGAATTATTTGGGATTCATATATTATCTTGCTTATAATTTTCTATTATTTTTATATTTATGTCAAATTAATTTTTTTTCTAATTTCTCAACCTTGATTGGGTGGTCATAGACCCTTTTTGTTCAAATATAAAATTTACCACTCATTCAATCTCAAAGGGAGATAAGGAGTAGAAGCTGGTCAACCTAACGGTTAGATAAAATAGGTTAATCAAACACAAGCTTACAACAAACATAGATAGATAGATTGGAAAAACATAAATTGTTGTTGATAGATCAATAGGAGTTCGGAGACTGTGACACCCTGGTTTGCGGATAGGTTTAAAAGAATTGTTTTGGCCACCTATGTCACCAAAGTGGACTTATCTTTTCGATCAATGGTCCTGAGAGAACTCCAGAGTTAAGCGTGCTTGAGCTGGAGTAGTTTCAGGATGGGTAACCTTTCAGAAAGTGATTGTCGGAACTGGGCGAGTGAGGACAAAACACAGGGAAAGATCATATGGTGATTTGTAAGGTCGGTAATTAAGTATATAAAGTCTTCCAGACTTAGCTGACCGGCCGTCAGATATGGATGGACCAGGAGTAGAGATGGGGCCCACTAAGAAAGATGGGCCTATGGACATGGGCTCACTAAGTAAGGTGGCAGTCGGGGAGTTCCAGAGACAAAGGCTACATCATGGTGTCAAAAACACTACCACAAATACATTGGAATATTTAACATTAGTTACTATCAAAAGATTTTGTGACGTTAGAAAAGGGTCTTTAGTTTCATTGGCTGTCCGAGCAAGCCATTTTGAGATAGGTAAAAGACGTGAACATGTTCTCTCCACAGATGAGGAGGGTATAGCCAAGGTTTTCTTTATTATGGAGGAGGTTGGGCGCAAGGTTATCTCCCTAAGCGAGGAAGGTGGAGGAGGTTGGACGCTATGTTCTCTCCATAGGGAGGAGGGCAGAGCCGAGGTACTCTCCATGGTTGGTTATACACTATTGTGATGATACATCATTGATTAGTATACTATTTAGTATATTTTATATTCAAAATGTTTTTTTTGAGCCAATAAATTTAGTAATTAAAAACACTATGCAAAACTGAAAGTAAAAAGACATATAATAGTTGGTTTAATGTGTTCATACATATATTTTCTAGGTGGTGGTAAAAAATATATTTTAATTATACAGTATATTTAGGTGTAAAAATACGTTTTTAACGGTAACATACATAAAAGATTTGTATATGGATATAAAACTTATAAATAACGTACAACAAATTTTAATATATTTTTGTAAAATTTAATTTAATTTACAAAATTAAACCCACACAACTTACGGGTTCTAATCTAGTATATATATATATATATATATATATATATATATATTGATACTTGACGAAAACCAAATATTATAAAGTGGCTTTTGCCCAACATATGCTGAGCACACAATCGTCCATTGTCAATTAAACACGTTACTAAGGTTCTGTTTTAGTGCTTTAAGAGCCATAAGAGCATCTCCACTGAGGGATTCTCTCCTAGTTACTCTTATTTTTGAGCCAAAATAAAAAATAAAAAACTTAATAATTGGTCCACTAAGCGGAGAAACGGACAGACATCTCCAAGGCTTTCGACCGTGTGGAATGGCCTTTCTTGGAACAAGCCATGAAGACCTTGGGTTATCCTGAAGAATGGATTAAGTTGGTGATGGTGTGCGTCAGATCTATCAGATACCAGGTCTTGATTAATGGAGCGGCTTACGGCAATATAACTCCGACAAGAGGCTTAAGACTGGGAGACCCCCTCTCCCCTTATTTGTTTGTGATCTGCACAGAAATGCTTGTTCAGACACTAGAAATAGCTAAGAGAAATGGCCAAATCACCGGTCTCAAGTGTGACAACCCGTCCCGCGGACCCCACTAGCTCATCGCTAGCTGTCCTAACGGACCCCAAGCTGGCCCTGCAGGGCATCGATCCTAACCCCTCACCGTGGAATGGAACTATTCATCCAAATCCATCAGTAGGTTATTGGTGCGCCAGGCGTTCCTCGAACCCTGGTCCCCACCCTTTAACAACCTTCCCACAGGACAAGCTGTCATGTTTCAAACTCCCCAAGGACACTTGTCAACAGCTAGTCTCAATCATGGCAGACTTCTGGTGGAAGAACAAAAAGGAAGGCAGGGGCATGCATTGGAAAGCATGGGAACACCTCAGTCGTCCTAAAGCGGTAGGAGGTCTAGGGTTCAAGGATATTGAAAGTTTCAACATTGCATTATTGGGGAAACAATTATTGAGGATTCTAACCAATCATGACTCATTAATGGCAAGAATCTACAAAAGCAGGTACTACAACAAATCAGATCCTCTAAATGCCCCGTTAGGCTCTCGGCCGTCGTACGCTTGGAGTAGCATCCATGAAGCTCAAATCATGATGAAACAAGGTACAAGAGCCATAATTGGTAATGGAAAGTCCATTGAGATTTGGAAACACCAGTGGTTAGGCTCTAAACCTGCCAAACCAGTTCTTTCTCTACGGCAAGTGCCCCAAGAACAAAAAGAGGTTGTTTCCCAGCTCCGATTCATTAATGACTTGTTGGAAGACTGCAGTAGAGAATGGAAGCAAGAACTCATTTCTACTATCCTATCAGAGGAGGACGCAAGGAAGGTGCTGCATCAGAGACCAGGGGGAAGACTTACAAAGGATAGATACGGATGGGATTACAACCATCCAGGGCACTACTCAGTCAAATCTGGCTTTTGGGTCCTGGCTGAAGAGGTCCTTCAACCGAGCATATCCCCCTATATAAGCAAATCTGGAAATTGGATGTCCCACCCAAGATTCGTCACTTCCTCTGGAAATGTATGGCAAATTGTTTGTCAGTTGCAGGTAATCTCTCCCACAGACACCTAGCAAGAGATAGTGCATGATGTGATCACGGGTTCGACCCCCTGACCAAGACGCCCGAGACGTCCCGGACGGCTCTGAGACGCATGACCGAGAAGCATCGGACACGGACCAAACGCCTATCTCGAATGCGGCCAAGGCACCGGCGAACCTCCCAAGAGCCTCAACGCGACCAAGGGAGCTCCAGCAAGGCGACCAAACGAAGAATCAACTTGGAGGAGCAAAACAAATTCACATCTTGAGTATTTCAAGGCCGAGCTTCAACCTACGCACAAAGGACCCGAGGTTAGCATCACCAGAGAGCTTTGAGACACAACCAGCTTTGGGAAGCCTGAATCGTGACTCTTCACCACCACGCTAGTGTGAAGACACCCCTAAGCCATTTGAAGGAGCTGTACTCTTTTTCCTACTTTGGGTTTGTCCCAATGGGTTTACCAAAGAGGTTTTAACGAGGCAGCAAACTCTAGTGCATCTCCACTTCGATCCCACTTGGCTCACGACTTGGAAACACTTATTGACATGCTTGGGAGCAAAGGAAGTGAAGATCCTATCCACGTTCAGCCAATGACGTGGCCACCCTATCCCCTTCCCTTCTTTTCTTTTGAATTTCTTCTTGAACCTTCTTTGACCGTTGGATTGGTCTTTGCTTTACTTTACTTTTCCTTTTGCTTTTGGCCATGTGTATGGTTTAGATCATGGCCACGTCTCTAGGGTTTTAGAGTCTCCTTATGTAAGCCTCACTATATAAAGGCATCAACCCTCATTGTAAAAATCAGACTTGTATGAAATAGAAATTTTCTTCAAGAGAGATTCTTGAACTTGTCTCCATCCTTTCATTAGTCAATCTGGGATTGACTAAGGGAAAGAACCCTAGCAAGTCTTGAACCGGGTTCATGGCTTGTTAGTGACCGTATCAAGAGAAGAGCCAGCCCTCTTGTGTCGTCGCATCAATCCACCTCTATCCCACCTTCATCTCTTTCGTTCCACCTCCACAACCTCGAGTTCTCTTCCATAAGCTCTCGAGTTTATCTTCAATCCATCTTCGCAGCCTCGAGTTCTTTACCATCAGTTCACGAGGCTTCCATCGCTCCATCTCACACGCTTCCACCAACGTTCCCCACCGAGTCTTGCCGATAGCCGCATCTGCTCCTTTCAGCCGTAACCGGTCAATCCGCTAAGGCCTCACGTTCGTTCTCGCAACCAGCTCATTGGAACCTCACCGTGTCACGTTTCTGTCGTTTGAATCCATCCTGGATTCGGTCTCTTGAAGCTTGGCCGAGGATAGTTCCTCCAATTTCAACTTGTCCGAAGTCGCATCCTTTCTCCTTCCGCATCCGCGTCCCCGGGTCACATCAGGTTGTATCAGAGTTATAAAAGCTCCTGACTTCAAAGGTTGTGTCTTTCTAACCCACAAACTCATCTCTTTGGTCAAAGTTTGGATCTTGAGCTTTTGTGATAGTTTTGTTAGCTTAGTCTTGTTCGTTTGTGTAGTTTGGGTCCAATTGTTGTGCGATTTGTGTTGCTAGTAAGATCGTTTGTTTGTGTTATAGGTTGTTAGTTTCGTTTTGTGTTCTAGGTTGATAGATCCCATTTCGTTTCTAGTTTGTTCTTGTTTCCGTTCTAGCTTGTTCTTGTTTGTTCTTGTTCGTTTTAGTCTGCTCTTGTTCGTTCTTGTAGCTCTTGTGTTCTTGCTGTTCTTGTTTTGTTCTTGAGTATTCTTAGTTGTCTTGTCTAAATCTTTTAAAGGCTGTGTTGCTTTTTGTTTTGTTGTTATAGGGTGCTAGATTCGTTTGTGCTTTGCTTTAGTTGTGTTTTGGTGTTTTTACCTTTCGCTTTTGGTAATTTTAAAAGAGTGAAAGTCATTTGGTTTCTACCACTTGCTTTTCACTTTCAATTTTAGCCAAGCGTTTGAACTTCAAACTGGTCAAAACCGTGTTGAATTCTCTTGTGTGGTCTAGGATTAGTTGCTTTTGTGTGTAGAGAGATTAGCCACCTCTAAAGTGCTTTTGGTCAAGACCACTACAATTGTGGATGTGGATAGCTTTCCTTTGAACCTTGTGGTCCATGGGAGAGTTGTCTTCTTGGCTTTTAGCAACTTACTTTTGCTTTTGCTTTTTGGCTTTAGTAGATAGAGTTGCTTCTTTCTCTAGGTTGTTTATTAGTCTAGCTTGCATCATCTTGTTTAGTTTGTTTCTTTTTGTCATTTGGTTTAAATTGTTGCATTTGTGGCATTGTTCTTCAATTATCTAGGTTGATAGCTTGCATTTGCATCATTGTTCATCCTTGTTTGCATCTAGATCGAATTTTGCTAGAGTTTTTGTTTAGGGTTTGTGTTTTCCTTTAGTCATAAAGCATTATTTGTCTTTTTGAGCTTTTACTTTTGCTTTTACTTTTGCTTTTACTTTTGTTTGGTCTTAGGATTGAATTTTCGTGAGCTGTCTTCAATCTTTGTTTGGTGAGATAAATATCTCCTTGTGGTCCATTTAACTCAAGATACTCACGAATATTCTTTTGTTTTGACGAGGTACACACCTCGCTTGGCCAGCACACCGCATACGGACCAAGCCGCGTCAACCACCGAGAGTCAACTTGGGAAGTGTAGCCACGACAGCGAAGCAACCTTCGGCCAGCGTTGATCGCTCGTCCCTCTGCCGTGCCACCGTCAACCGTCCAAGCCGACCATACCGCCGATGACTTCCGACAGCCGTCCGCACCTTCGACCGCTCCTCGTTCAAAGCCTTTCCCAAAACGCGAACAACTTGCAATGCTTGATCCTACACTGATCTAGTATGGAGTTTGTTGAAAGCGAATCCGAAGAGGAATCGTGGTGTGATAAAGATCTCGGCCTGGAACCGGAGCAAGAGGACACCGGAGATGAAAATTGGTCCGAAGAGGACTATGGCGAGGAGTTAGATCAAGGAGAGCTCGAAAGTGGATCGCCAGACTGCTATTGGCCGTCCTTGTCACGAGCCACTCGCGATGAAGAACCAAGGGAGAGCCTATATGAAGACTCCGATAGTGATGACTGAGTCGCGTACACCAAGAAGCCGAGGCACCGATCCGTAAGAAGAAAGGAGCCTATTCCCAAGCCACCCAGCACAGCAGACGCGCTGACCTCACTCCAACACACGCTTCGAGTCATCAACAATAGACTCGACCGGATTGAATCAACGACAATTCGTCAACGGGTCGAGAAAAGCTCGAGTGATCACCGAGGTCGAAACCAAGGCATCCCTACCTGGTCTCCAAGTGCTCCCACGCGAAGACAGACTCCACGGTACCGATGCTATGAGCCACAGCCTACACCGGCGCCGCGATCACGACACCAACCGACCTGTGTTGATCGACCAAGCAGGACTTATGCGCGCTCAGTCCCACACCGTGATACAATTCCTATGCCGGCCTCGCGAACAAGTCGCTATCTGGTCTATGATGAGAGGCCAAGAACGTGTGCACCCCTACTTCACTACCGCGAGCCGCCCACACTGCACAAGGAATCAGCTCAAGAAGTAGTTAGCGCCGAGGATAGATCAAGCCCGAAAGTGTCAAGAACGGTTCTTAGGCCGTGCACCAAGCTAGCTGAGGACGTCTCCTCGACGAAGCAATCTGAGCATGAGTCGGATTATAAGGAGCACGTCTATGGAGCAGGCAGGTTCGTGGAGGCGCCAGCCGAACCTCATGATCGGGAGCCTCACACATTCGGAGGAGCTCGTATTGATCATCACGCGGGCCAAGGCCAGGTCGTCACCGTCTCCGACCAAGACCGGCTTGAAGTTCAGCCACCACCCTCGGAGCAGGACGTGTTGCAAAAGTCTTCCTTCGGAATGCGTGACAACTCTCTAGGCGAGACCAAGGAAGAGTCAGGCCGCATATCCAACTCCACAACCGGCAAAAGCTTGTTCAAACAAGTTGAGCCAATCAAGACGGCCATTGAATGGGTTATCCATTCAGTCTCGATCGTGACCACTTCAAAGACGCGACCAGAACAAGAACTAGGCAAAGAAATGGACGTCTATGGAGCTGGAGAGCGTCTACAACCTACCGCAGCCTACGAAGGGATCAAAACACCGTTCACTGCTAGCCTTATCAGGGGAGTCCTATCCTTTACTCTTAAGGATCTACTATTTTCCTTTGATCCCGGTATTAAGCCGCGAATGAACTTGTGATGCTACTGATTTGGGCTTTCCTATGTGATTCAGGTGAAAGCAAAGTTTTGAGGTCAAAACTTCTATAAGAGCGAGGGAATGATGTGATCACGGGTTCGACCCCCTGACCAAGACGCCCGAGACATCCCGGACGGCTCCGAGACGCATGACCGAAAAGCATCGGACACGGACAAAACGCCTATCTCGAACGCGGCCAAGGCACCGGCGACCCTCCCAGGAGCCTCAACGCAACCAAGGGAGCTCCAGCAAGGCGACCAAACAAAGAATCAACTCGGAGGAGCAAAACAAATTCACATCTTGAGTATTTCAAGGCCGAGCTTCAACCTACGCACAAAGGACCCGAGGTTAGCATCACCAGAGAGCTTTGAGACACAACAAGCTTTGGGAAGCCTGAATCGCGAGTCTTCACCACCACGCTAGTGTGAAGACACCCCTAAGCCATTTGAAGGAGCTGTACTCTTTTTCCTACTTTGGGTTTGTCCCAATGGGTTTACCAAAGAGGTTTTAACGAGGCAGCAAACTCTAGTGCATCTCCACTTCGATCCCACTTGGCTCACGACTTGGAAACACTTATTGACATGCTTGGGAGCCAAGGAAGTGAAGATCCTATCCACGTTCAGCCAATGACGTGGCCACCCTATCCCCTTCCCTTCTTTTCTTTTGAATTTCTTCTTGAACCTTCTTTGACCGTTGGATTGGTCTTTGCTTTACTTTACTTTTGCTTTTGCTTTTGGCCATGTGTATGGTTTATAACATGGCCACGTCTCTAGGGTTTTAGAGTCTCCTTATGTAAGCCTCACTATATAAAGGCATCAACCCTCATTGTAAAAATCAGACTTGTATGAAATAAAAATTTTCCTCAAGAGAGATTCTTGAACTTGTCTCCATCCTTTCATTAGTCAATCTGGGATTGTCTAAGGGAAAGAACCCTAGCAATTCTTGAACCGGGTTCATGGCTTGTTAGTGACCGTATCAAGAGAAGAGCCAGCCCTCTTGTGTCCTCGCATCAATCCACCTCTAACCCACCTTCATCTCTTTCGTTCCACCTCCACAACCTCGAGTTCTCTTCCATAAGCTCTCGAGTTTATCTTCAATCCACCTTTGCAGCCTCGAGTTCTTTACCATCAGTTCACGAGACTTCCATCGCTCCATCTCACACGCTTCTACCAACGTTCCCCACGGAGTCTTGCCGATAGCCGCATCTGCTCCTTTCAGCCGTAACCGGTCAATCCGCTAAGGCCTCACGTTCGTTCTCGCAACCAGCTCATTGGAACCTCATCGTGTCACGTTTCTGTCGTTTGAATCCATCCTGGATTCGGTCTCTTGAAGCTTGGCCGAGGAAAGTTCCTCCAATTTCAACTTCTCCGAAGTCGCATCCTTTCTCCCTCCGCATCCGCGTCCCCGGGTCACATCAGTGCATGTTGCAGATGCTTTAATAGTGTAGAAACAGTCAACCATCTCTTGTTCAAGTGCACCTTTGCAAGACTGACCTGGGCTCTCTCTCCCTCTGCTGCTCCACCGGAGGGTGAATGGTCTGATTCTCTCTACCAAAATCTTTACTATGCGATGAACTTCAAATACCTTCCACCTGAGAGTTCCTCAAATAGCTCAAACCCGGTATGGATTCTCTGGAGACTTTGGAAAAACAGAAGCAACCTGATATTTCAAGGCAAAGAATTTTCGAGACCAGAAATCATTGAAAAAGCAAAGGAAGACGAGGAAGAATGGAGGCTTAGAGTACCACCTGCACAGCACATAGAACCCCAGAAAATCGCGGATAAGACAACAACTCGCTGGAACCCTCTCCCTCTAGGCTGGATAAAATGTAACAGTGATGGGGCATGGACAGTAGATGGAACAAACAGTGGTATCAGCTGGGTTGTGAGGAATGATAAGGGTCATGTGCTTTGGGTGGGGATGAGGGCTTTGCCAAGAGTGAATTCGGTGCTGGAAGCTGAGATTGAAGCCCTTAGAGGCGTGGTGTTATCGCTGATCAGATTCAATTATCGACAAGTGATATTTGAAACAGACTCTCAAAAACTTGTGTCCATGATTAAGGAAGAAAGAGACACTCCAAATCTAGCCCCGATCTTGCAGGACATAAGACAAGCTTTCCAGTACTTTGAGGAGGTGAGGCTGCATTTCACGCCTAGGGAGGGTAATCAAGTGGCCGACAAATTTGTGAGAGAAGCTCTCTCACTTGAGATTGAAGCCCTTAGAGGCGTGGTGTTATCGCTGATCAGATTCAATTATCGACAAGTGATATTTGAAACAGACTCTCAAAAACTTGTGTCCATGATTAAGGAAGAAAGAGACACTCCAAATCTAGCCCCGATCTTGCAGGACATAAGACAAGCTTTCCAGTATTTTGAGGAGGTGAGGCTGCATTTCACGCCTAGGGAGGGTAATCAAGTGGCCGACAAAGTTGTGAGAGAAGCTCTCTCACTTGAGAATTATGTTCCTCGTATGCTTTCATTAGTGCCTAATTGGTTAAATCACCATGTCGAAGTAGAAACTGTGTAATAATCTTGAGTACTCTTATTAGTTAATGATGAGTTAAAGTTGAGCAAAAAAAAAAAAAAAAGCGGAGAAACATTTGTGTAAGAAGGAACTTGAGCAAATCATTAGCAACGGTATGTGGCATGTTTTGATAAGTTGATACATAAATATTAAAAAAAAAAAAAAATTCCCATTTTCTTTCTTCCTTTTTTGCGATCCTCTCTCTCTTTTCTCTCTTGATCCAAAAGGCCGATCAGTCGCCGATGAAAACCGGAAAAATCATTCAATTCACGGCCATCGCATTACCTCGATCTTCGCCTAGCTCCATTCTTCTCTATCTCTATTCAGTTGTTTCTCCCGATAACAACCAGCTGAGGAAGAATACGAAGAAGTAGCCGTCGTGGTGGTGATGATGATGGCTTCACTTGGTGGTGGTGGTGGTGGAGGTGGAGGTGGTGGTGTTACTGGTGGTGGTGGAGGGAGATTCGTTACGTATCCGCCGCCTCTTACTGTGCCTCCGTCTGCTTCTCAGTACCTAACTTTTTTGGTGGTGGTCTCCGATCACAGCCTTCTTTCCTCGTTGAGCAAGATAAGTAAATTAACTCAATCTTTGTTTTTCTTCTTCTTCTTCATTTTGTAGTTGAATTGTTTTCTTTTTTTTTCTATCTCTGTTCTACTGATTTGGATCTTAAAGTCTTAGGTGTTGTTTGTTTCATGATCTAGACGCAATATCAGGACTTAGTATTTGGACGCAGTATCTGGACGCAACATCTAGATACTGTTCGTTTGTGTTTTTGGTTCAATTCATCCAGAAATTGTAGCTGGCATAAATTATGTTTGTTTTGTAATCTGGTATAGATATCTGGATACAATATATGAAATGACCAAAATACCCTTCATTTTGTGGTTTAGTAGTTTCAATGATTTTGGTTATGTTTTTAGTTAAATAATTTTCATATTAAATTAAAATAAAAATCTAATAAATATTTAAAAATGAAATCATCTTTTATAATTTAAAAATATTTTCTAAATTAAATAAACATCTAATAAACATTTAAGTATGTATTTTCTAAAATAACACATGTATTTTCTAAAATAACACAAAATACATGCTTAATAACACAAAACACATTAAGCATGTATTTTGTTTCTAAAATAACACCAAAAATAACTTTAATAACTTTAATAGGATCCAACAAAACCTTATAGTAATTTTGGTTTAATCAACATCTAGAATCTTATAGTAATCTTTCAAAACAAACAAAATTTTGGTCCATCAATTAATTTCGAACAAAAATAAATGTTCACTTCTCTGAAAGTATGATCCTCCTTAAAAAATAATTATTTTAATGATTAAGCAACCTTGATAAGATTTCTCTATTGGATGGATGATTTTGTTTAAAATTGTTAATGGTTACTTTGATTAATTTAATATAATTATATGATTAATTTAATTTTGAGAAATTTAGATGGGTTCCTCTACTGTAGATGGTCTAAGTACTACTAGTCCTATTCGAGGAGATATTTTATCTTTTACTATTATTAGTGTAAACAACAACACCAATAATATGTTTTGCTTATGTATAATCGGTGCATGCACCTATTCCACCCTACCAATATCACAAAATACTGTTTATTTAGTTTTATTTTATCGAAATATATTGGTTGAATGTATTCAAAATTGTGATATATTAGTGTCAAAATTGAGGAAACTTCCATTGCACTTTTTAAACAGCCAATGATTTTCCATAAATATAGGAAAACAAAGAAAAAAAATAGATGAGAAAGAGCAAAGCCACGTTTTGAACAAAAAAAAAGAAGAGAAAGAATGAATTAGCCACTTTATTCTCCAACTTTAAAACAATAATAAATGTAAACAGATGTTTCACTTTCATATCAAAACGCTTTAAAAACTTAAGCATATTATTATTATATTTTTTCTTTGATAACTCACGAGTGATGCTAAAGCTTTCTAAACCCAAATACTAATCTCTTGGAACCAGGAGAAACCATGTTAAATGCCACGTCATGCCACCCATCTCTCAGATTAGTTTTTATTATTCTTCTTTTGAATTGAAAGCCTCAAAACATTTGTTGTTGCATTGCTTCACTATATAATATTCTCGCAAACTTTAGTGGTCAATTTGTCGAGCAGCTGTGTCATAGAAAGTATCTGAAAGGACCGACTTTTTTTTCTTTTTAAATAATAAATAATAAATTTAATAAATAATTAAACTACAACTAGTGGTCCCATATCCACTAGCCACCTAACCATAATCACAATCAACAGCGGAATAACAATACCAATAATAATATCCAATAATATCCAATAATAAAACCAATACTATAGCATAAGCAATATCCAATAACAAGATAACCAATAATCCAATAGCCAATCATCAGAAAACATGAAACCAGCAACCTAACAATGTTTCTAATGACTCAACTCTATCAACCTAACGATGCCAGACAACATCCAATCGAGTCCCTAGAACATCCTCCTCTTCATCGCCTTGATTCCACGATCACACTTTGCCTTTACCTACACCACAAACACATATTGAGATGCATGAGTATTTGATAAACACTCAGTGAGGCAATCCTCCCATCTACTGGGCTATACACACAAGCAACAATGATTCAAATGTTCCAAACAAACAACAAACAAAACAAACAAACCAGGAAATCGAACATCGTCTCGCTGGAAGGGAAGTGTCGACCGACACCAGCCAAGTGTTGACCGACACTGGCCTTGGTGTCGACCGACACTACCCCACAGTGTCGATCGATGCCCAATTTGCTGGTGTCGACCGACACCAAGTGGTGTTGATCGACACTCCCTCTGCATCTGCGATCCGCGCGAAGTCGAGAGTCAAATCTCACTCCCAAATCTCCTCCAAATCGTCCAATACTCGAAACCCAGGCCTTAAACATCCGTAGGAACCTGTATCAACCAATCCCAGCAAGAAAAACACACAAACAAGCAACAAACAAGCAAGAACAAGGAAATCAAAGGCTTAGATTAGCCATGGTCATGCACTTACCTCTTTCCAGGAAGATTCAGACCAATAAAAACGAATCCAACCCTCCTAGCAAGCTTCTAACTCTTTCCTAGCTCCAAATCTCTCAAGAACAGCAAGGAATCTCACCAATCTCTTCCCAAAACCTCAAGAACACTTTTTCTCTCTTTCTTTTCTCAAAAACGATAAACGGCGTACAAGACAAAAGCCAAAACCCTTCCTTTCGTTGATTTCCACTTAAATAACCCGGTTCAATGGTTTCCCAAAATCAACCCGAACCGAAACGATTGAAAACTCAATCTGGTCGAACCGGAAATTAGTGGTGTCGACCGACACCCCCTTGGTGTCGATCGACACCCATCTCCAAAAACTAATTTTTGGTTCGCGGATGTTACAATTCTCCCCCACCAATCTAGATTTGTCCTCGAATCTCGAATGACCATCAGCCAAGGACCCCCGTGGAACCGTCTCCACGGCCCGCACTCCTCCGATCGATCTACAGAAGGTCACCTCTAGGCGATAGACTCACGCTCCAGGCATCATTTGCTCTCGACTTTTGGACTTTCCTTTACCCATAGGCCTAAACCTTGAGTTTTTGTTGGCTCCTCATCACACCTAAGTCTGCATGCCATAATATTGGCTCCTCATCGGGCCTAAACCCGCATGCCATAATATATAAGGAAATATCCAACTCGTCTCTCGGGTTGCCACCCTACAGCGCGCCCCCGGATCGTCATCCGAAGTCGATATACCAACCATATTCCCAAGCCACAAAGTCTCTGAATATGGAAGTACTAGGAGAACCTAAGTCCTCCAAGAGCCGCAAGCAAACAATTCTGAACACGTTTGAGACCTATCCCTATCCAGGTTTCCTTCCTGTGGCTCGCGTAAAACATCTCAATGTCCTACAACCCACATATCCCCTCACTGGAATACCTCATGACCTCACACGGATCATCTAACTGCCACAAGGCCAAACAAATGTCCTAAAAAGGACCGTCACAAAGACCAAACAAATGTCCTCAACAGGACTGTCACAAAGACCAAACAAATGTCCTAAACAGGACCGTCACAAAGACCAAACAAATGTCCTAAACAGGACCGTCACAAAGACCATCTGTCCCGAAGGACCGTCACAAAGACCATCTGTCCCGAAGGACCGTCACAAAGACCATCTGTCCCGAAGGACCGTCACAAAGACCATCTGTCCCGAAGGACCGTCACAAAGACCATCTGTCCGGAAGGACCGTCACAAAGACCACACAATGTCTAAAAAGACCGCCACTAAGGCCACACAATGACTAAAAAGTCCGCCACTAAAGCCACACAAGCCCCTCCAAGGCTCCCCACCGCAAAAATGGACAAATTCTGCCTCCCGTAAAACTTTCCATATTTAGCACTTTCCATTTTTCGAAACTTTCCACTTTTGGAAACTTCTATTTCAAGAAACTTTCCTCCAAACCCCGCCTCACGGGAACTTTGTACCCCGAGCACAACCTCATCTTGTTACTGAGTCGCACAACCAACCACCCCAAGCGACCGAGTAAAAAAGAGAGATGGGCTGGAATACTCCATTCCCGCTCCATCCACGGATTACAGATGGGACCAGGCTAAACAAGCTCAAGTCGCGGCTTGCTTCTCATACCACTTCTTGAATCTTGCCTTCATCTTCGCCTCAAGCTCCCAACTCTGCTCCTCAACACCATCACAGTCCCACAGGACTCTCCTCATAGGAATTTTCTACTTCCGAAGTTCCTTGATCCTCCTCTCGAGAACCCTCACTGGCCTCGCCTCCAATGTCATGTTAGGCTGAAGATCCTCCGGAATCTTAGCCAACACCTGCTCACCCTCACGAAGACACTTCCGCAACATAGACATATGGAAAACCTTATGGAATGCACGCATAACCTCAGGTAACTCCAGTCTATATGCCACTGGTCCAACCCGCTCAATCACTCTGAATGGACCCACATACCTCGGACTCAACTTAGTCTCTGACAATGACCTGTTCGGACCCCGCAACATGGCCATCTTGAGGTACACTCTGTCTCCTACCTTAAACTCAAGATCTCTCCTCCTCCTATCAGCATAACTCCTCTGCCTATCCTGAGCCTCCTTCATGTTCATCTTGAGAACCCGAATCTTCTCTGAGGTCTCCTGAACAAAACTAGCACCAAATATGCTCCTCTCCCCCATCTGAGTCCAGCATAATGGTGTATGACATGGTCTCCCATACAAAGCCTCATAAGGAGCCATCTTAATACTCGCCTGATAACTGTTAAGCAAACTCTACGAGGTTCAGGTGATCCGCCCAATGGCCACCCCAATCCAACACACACATCCTCAGCAAATCCTCCAGCGTCTAAATCGTCCTCTCAGACTGTCCATCTGTCTGGGGATGATAAGCTGTACTCATATGCACCTTAGTACCCATCTCTGCCTGAAATGCCTTCCAGAACACTGAAGTGAACTTAGAATCCCTAACAGACACAATGCTCGCTGGCACCCCATGCAATCTGACTATCTCTCTCAAATACTTCTTAGCCAAGACCGCTGCTCCATCAGTCTTCTTAATGGCCAGAAAATGTGCTGACTTAGTCAACCAGTCCACAATGACCCAAATAGCATCAAAGGTCCGTGACACTGGCAATCCTACCACAAAATCCATGGTGATCATATCCCACTTCAACTCAGGAATGGGTAAACTCTTCAGTAACCCGCCAGGAACCTGATGCTCAGCCTTCACTAGCTGACACACATCACACCTCGAAACCCAACTAGCCACATCCTTCTTCATCCCGACCCAATGATAGTACCTCTTGAGATCACGGTACATCTTAGTCGCTCCTCCATGAATAGAAAACCTGCTCGCATGAGCCTCTCTCAGTATCTCCTGTCTCAACTCCTCATCCTTGGGCACACAAACCCGACCGTGCACCAAGATAGTACCATTATCTGAGACCTGATACTCCGAATCCACATTCTTAGAGGCATTTACCAGTCCCAAATCCTTCTCCTGAGCCAAACGCACCCTACTTAGAAAATCTGCTCTATCCACTGCTTCCCAACCCAACGGTTCAAGGCAGTGATCTCTCCTACCAGAGACTCCATCTCCTGCTCCTGAGCCGAAGCTATCCTCTTCCGACTCAGAGCATCTGCAACCGTGTTAGCCTTACCAGGGTGATAGGCTATCTCCAAATCATAATCCGCCACAAGCTCCATCCACCGCCTCTGTCTCAAATTCAGCTCAGGCTGAGTGAATATATACTTCAGGCTCTTATGATCTGTAAACACATGTACCTTTGCACTATAAAGATATGATCTCCAAATCTTCAGGGCAAAAACTACAGCAGCCATCTCCAAATCATGAGTAGGATAGTTGCCCTCATGCTTCTGCAACTGCCGCGAAGCATAGGCAATCACCTTCCCATGCTGCATCAACACACACCCCAAACCAACTCTAGATGCATCACTATAAACCACATAGGGTTCTCCCTGCTCAGGCAAAGCCAACACTGGCATAGTAGTCAACATCTCCTTAAGGCTCTCAAAGCCCTCCTCACACCCTTGTGACCACTCAAAAGGGACATCCTTCCCTGTAACCTTAGTCATAGGGCGTGCTCTATTTGCAAAACCCTGCACAAACCTCCTGTAGTAACCTGCCAATCCAAGGAAACTCCTGATCTCTGTGGCATTCTGTGGTCTAGGCCAATCCCTGATAGCCTTTTATTCTTCGAATCTACAGAAACCCCCTCTGTAGAAACAATGTGACCCAGAAAACCCATCTCACGCTGCCAGAAACTACACTTGCTCAACTTTGCAAACAACTTCTGCTCTCGCAGCTTCTCCTGAACTGCCCTCAAATGCACTGCATGCTCCTCAAGACTCTTAGAATAAACCAGGATATTGTCGATGAAAATGATGACAGACACATCCAGAAACTCCTGAAACACGCTGTTCATCAATCTCATAAACGCTGCTGGCGCGTTAGTCAACCCGAAAGGCATCACCACAAACTCATAGTGCCCATACCTCGTCCTGAAAGTCATCTTCCTCACATCTACCTCATCTATCGGTATCTGATGATAACCCGACGCCAGATCTACCTTGGAGAACCAAGTAGCACCCCTCAACTGATCCAACAACTCATCGATCCTAGGAAGAGGATACTTGTTCCTCACAGTGACATGGTTCAAACCCCGATAATCAATGCACAACCTGAAAGTCCCATCCTTCTTCTTCACAAACAACACCGGCGCTCCCCACGGTGATACACTAGGACGGATGAATCTCTTACTCAACAAATCCTCTAGCTGCTTCTTCAGCTCTGCCATCTCTGTTGGAGCCATCCTGTAAGGAGCCTTGGATAACGGCATCGTTCCCGGTTCCAGTTCAATGGTAAAAGGATCCAACCTAGATGGTGGTAATCCCTGCAAAGACTGAAACACATCCTTAAACTCCTCCAATGCCAGAATACCGCTAACCGTAGACTTCCCCACTGACTCTGGCATAGATATAGTAACCAAATAAGCCTCACAGCCCTTCTCGATCATCTTCCCAGCCTGAATGGCCGAGATCACGAGACTCCCCGAAGTCGGTCTAATACCCTGAAACACCAACTTCCCTCCTGGACGCTCAAACTCCACTCTACCTCGATGGCAATCCAAATGCACCCTATGCCGATGCAACCAATCCATCCCAAGAATAACATCATATAGCTCCACTGGACTGATAAGAAAATCCGCTGGCCACGACTCTCCTGCGATCTGAATATTAATTCCTCTAGCTCGTCCAATAACTCTCAGGAACTTGCCTCCCGCAACTATGACAACTCCTGTACGTTACCCGGAATCCCCTCTGATTCTCGCACTCTCTGCACACTCCAGAGTAATGAAGCTATGCGAAGCTCCATAATCAAACATAACATGGGACTTAAACCCGCCCACCAACAAGGTCCCTACACAAACCTCATGTGTTGAGAACCTAACACTTTATCACAGGAAAACATAAAATCTGAACCTACTAAAAAAAATTCACAAAGCTTAAGTACCAGAAATTATACCTGTGATCGCCCCGGCACTAGTTCCACCAGTCTCTACAGTCGTGTAAACCCGTGGCGCCTGCTCAATCCGTGCCACCTGCTGACGTCCAGGCTGCACCAGCTGCAACGCTGCCACTGCTGCCGGCTGCAACTTGAGACAAAAATGCCTGATGTGCCCTGTCTCCCTACAATGATAACTTACCCGAGGCCCTACCGTCGGAGCACTCTTCTTAGGACAACTAGCAACCATGTGATCCTTGCTCCCACAACTGAAGCAACTCCCACCACTCGGCCTCTGCGTAGCTTCCCACCTCCTCTTGGTTCCCTGCACAGGCTTACCGCCCCTGCTAGAACCACCCTACTGCTGAGCCTTACTAGGCTGAACTGTTGGACTAATCGTCACTGACTGTGCCCAGATGTCCTCCTTAATCCCTGCAGCAGTCTCAACCAACTCTGCACGCGTAGCATAACTCCGCCCTCTACAGTGAACCCTCAAATCACCACGTAGGGCCCTCAAAAACCTCCTGATCTGAGCCTCCTCAGACTCCATATCCCGACCCCCATACCTCAGAAGTCGACTGAACTCCAAGTCAAGCTCCCGCACTGACCGTGTCCCCTGAGACAACTGAAGGAACTGCACCTTCAACCGATCCAATGCCTCTCTAGGAAAATACTTGCAGTTGAACTCCAAAACGAAGTCAGCCCAAGTCATCTCCCGCTGTACTCTCCTAGCAGCCACCGATCTCCACCACAACTCAGCATCACCACTCAAATAGTAGACCCCTATGTCCACCCAAAACTCCTTAAAACATCTTAGAGTATGGAAGTTACGTTCCACACTCATCCTCCACGCATCCGCAACAGTAGGATCAGTACCACCCGAAAACCTCTCAGTGAAAAGACCCTTCATCTCCTTGAGCATAGACAAATAACGTCCATGTGCTCCCACATCCGCAACCACTGGCTGCCGCTCCTCCGCTACCACTAGTGGCACTACCTGAGCCTGAGCCGGTACCACTGGTGGTAACCGCGCTAACACATGTGCTAGCATAGCCGCAACGTCAGTACCAGGGACTCCACCCGCTGGGACTCCCACACCCGGGACCCTAGCATCACCGGCCACTGGAGCATCAACACCTCCCCCTCCTGCCACACTCACGGAATCCCCCGGAACACCCTGCAACTCGCCAACACCCTCAGCTGTCACACTCTGGTCCTCGGTCTCACTAACCTCTGGGACTCTGCCCCTACCACGTCCGCGTCCACGACTACGTCCGCGTCCACGACCACGACCAGCAACAGCACCATCTCTAGCCATCTGCACTACCATGAACAGAAGACTAAGCAAACAATTTCTATTATAACACAGAAACATAAACTCACCGTGGAATCACACAGTCGGCTCAAAGAGGATGTTCTAGGACTCCATGCCCCGCACAATTGACTAACTCACATAATCAATCAAGACATGCAATCCCAAACATCACAACAGAAACCTAGTGAACCCCAAACCTAGAATCGTAAGGGCTCTGATACCAAAATGAAAGGACCGACCTTTTTTTCTTTTTAAATAATAAATAATAAATATAATAAATAATTAAACTACAACTAGTTGTCCCATATGGATTGATGGATGTATGC
Organism: Camelina hispida; assembly: GCA_023657505.1. NCBI lineage: Eukaryota > Viridiplantae > Streptophyta > Magnoliopsida > Brassicales > Brassicaceae > Camelina > Camelina hispida. Next base: position 25,087,533 of record CP094633.1, read on the forward strand.
AATGGTGAGATATGAAATGAATGAATGGCAGGGTGTTTCAATTCCCCTTATGCAATTGTAGTACAAGAGGTGTCAATCCAATCTGAGGGTTGTGAACAATCAGGATGTGTATATGAGCCTAAGTTAAGCCAAATATGCAAACGATGTTTGTCACTAACAATCTTATTAATGAAATGTAATGAGCAGAAAGTAAAACTACTAGAACTAGATGCTAAATGTAAATGGAACAGAATGATTATCACTACAATGAAGCTAGAACAGAAATAGAAACTATGCTAATGAACTAATGCAAGACAATAATGAACAGGAAAATAAGCAAATGCAACAGGAATGCAAATAGAATGAGACTAGAGATAAGACAAGACAACTACAAATCATAAATAAGAGTTCTGGGGATGAACTCGAGCAGGCACTCGATCGAGTGTAGATCGAGTGCAGGGTCGAGCTGGATAAATCCGTGAAACAGAGCAATGCAAGAAAAACAGAGCAACACATGAACGAATCAAACAACAATCAAACAGCATGATTAAGACTTTAAAATCAATAAACAAGGAAGGCCTTGAGGAGGGATTCATGGGCTGGACTAATGAATGAGGTTATCTAACTTGGTCAACAAATCTCAAGCAAAGCTTTGAGCTAATCTCTAGACATATAAATCTAAGACAAGTTTAATCCACTCTCATGGCAAGAAACAATCAAACCTATGCATCTCTAGACTTGTTCTCACATGGTAAAGAGTCTACACAAGCAGGCATTAAGCAATACATCTCATACCAAACAAGACCTCTAATCTCTTAGCAAGCCTAATGGTAAGCTCTAGATCTAGCCTTATCTATGCTGCTAAAACATTGGTGTGATGCTAAGATGCTTGAAATCAAACCCTGACTTCTCAGTTTAGGATTAGCATTAAGAACATCTACCCTAGAAGAGATTCTACCACAATCAAGCTTGACCAAAGCAAACAAACCTCAAACACAGCCCAGCCTAACCCATCCTCAAGATCCTAAGCTACTACTCACAAGAACACATGATAAACATCAAAGTCATAAACCTAGAAAATACTAAAACTTGCATCAAATGAAAGATAAAACAAAGATCTATAACATTCAAGAAGGAATCAAACACGAATTCTTAATATCTTGAAAGTTATGAAACCAACAAAATCCAAGAATCTTATGTTTTCTCTCTTAAAAGAGTACAAGATCTAAGGAAAATAAAAGTGCAAAAAGAATAATTCCCAAAAGGGTAAAAACTAGGTATCTGACTATTCTAAAAAGCTGCCCTCCTTGGTAGCTGCAGGTACAAGGCTTTATATAGGAGAGGGGGTGGAAGCCCTAAAAATACTAAAAGACAAAATAGTCAACGGCTCGGTCAACTCGACCATGTGCTCGGTCGAGTGGCTGGTCGAGTTGTCTTTTCTTCTGCTTCCTCCACTCGGTCGAGTCCTCCTCAGCACACGGTCGAGTGTCTGGTCGAGTGTGGGGTCGAGTTGGACTCTGGACCTTGGTTCTTCAGCCTTAACTCTCTTGCTTTCCCTTCATGATTGCCTCACTTTTCCTCAGCATTGCTTCCATGCTCCTTAAGCTCCAAAATTATCTGATTATGCATGAAAAGATGCAAATGCAATGCAACTAAACTCTAATGCATGATTAGTCCTAAAGCTATGCAATAATGGTAAAAATGGATAGCAAAAGATGCAAAAGATGTAAATAAACTAAGGGAAAACATGGTAAATATATGAACATCAACACCCCCAAACTTAGTATTTGCTTGCCCTCAAGCAAATAAACAAGACATAAGAAGGTAGGTGAGGTTTGAAAGTGGGATCTCAGCTCCTAAAGCTTGCAAATAGACCATCTAGAATCAATGTCCAAGTTACTAGTACTATGATGCAAGTTGAATGAGCTGTACTTAAAGATTTTAGACAAGCATATCACAACCTTTACTGATTTGAGCCTTAGATATCCACATGCATTCAAATCAACCATTTCCTTTAACATTCATTAATCAAGAACATGAATCAATTATATGCAATGCTTAAACTCATTTGGCTTGGAGATAAAGGTTTAGAGACAATGATGGTCTCTTTTTAGAGTGGGGCTTATCAATATAAAGGTTCTCTCATAAAATGGATTGAGCTTTAGAAGAATGCTAAAGGTAAGAACACTTAGACACATACAAGAACAAAACCTTGTCTACCCAAAGTGTTTGATCCTAACATTCTAATCCCAAATGGTCCTAGTTCTACCCTTTAACTTCATCTCTTCTCAAATACCCTTTTCTCTTTTGTTTTTAAGCCTTAGGAGAGGTTTTTTAATTGAATCATCTAGTGGAATGGGGGTTTTTTTCTTATTTGCTATGGTTCCCTTTTCTTCTTATTTCTTAAGACATAAAAGCTTTTTGCTAGACTCTTCTTTTCTTTCTTTCTTTTCTTTGATTAGAACCATCTTCAACAATCTTATACTTCCCATTCTTTCACTAGATCTTAAATTCTCTTAAACACATTCCCCTCCTAAAGACTCTAACCTTTTTCTTTCTCTTTTTCTCTTTCAAAACAACCAAGTCCCAAACCCAACAATTAAACCACCTAGTCCTATCTAGTTTGAAAATTGCAAACTAGAACTACACAAGGCTTTACTCTTGTCAGTTCAAACCTAACACTTTCTACCAAGCTCAATCCCAAAATGGGCCTCACACACACAAGAATAAACATGGCTTGAAAGAAGGGTTGGTTAAGGGGTAGGGGAACTGATTCTTAATGAGGAAATCAGCTACTTGGATCAACAAGAGTGGTAAAAAGGAGAAAGATGATCCAAATATGTATATGGTATCCATGAGTTTAAAGCAATGCACACATTGATAATTGAGATTCAATATTAGGTTCTTATAAATAGGAAATGGTGTCAAATCACAACATGCTTCAATTTAGACCAAATGCAATGCAGGAATTCAAGGCTTGGTTCAATCTTATGCTTCTAACTACTCAACTAGCATCAAAGTACTATTAACTTGGGCATTGATCCTAGTCTAGTGAATAAGCAAGCTAATAAGGAAATACTCATCATAGATCCGTAATGCTAATATTATACAATCCTAAATGAAACATGCTAAACAAGATCCTAATATGCAATGCAAACTACATGAACACTCTTTTTTTCTAAAGATTTTTGCAAAAAAAATTCAAATTTTTAGGGTTTTTCTATGCCTTAGATGCTATGCAAATACTAATATGAGGATGCTAAAAATTTGAAATAAGAACACAAAACACAATGTCAAATGCTATCTCAAACCCTCCCCCAAACTTAAATCACACAGTCCTCTGTGTGAAAGAAATTTGTAAGAGGATTCAAGATCAAAAACAAAACATAATATGAGATGCAATGGTATTTACAAGGGAAGGTGATAGTGGTATCTCAAGGATTGGAGAAGAAGTTGTCCACATCCTCTTGCATACTGTCAAATGTGTAGTTGGGGTCTTGTTGATCACTTGGAGATGGATATTGGGGCAGCTCGACGACGGCGATCGACCGGCACTCGGTCGAGTGTGTGCTCGAGTGGGGGGGTCGAGCTGGACCGCGAATGTCCCTCTCTTCTTCTGTTTAGACTCCCTTGCTTCCCTGACCATGAAAACACCAAAACAAAAGTCAAAATACCAAAATCCTAAGCAATATATACATGGATACCTTAGGGCTTCCTCCCTAGTGAGCTTGTTTAAAGTCACTAAGCTTGACTTTGGTTTCCTTCTTAGACTTGGTCTAGATACCAAGGAGGTGATGAAATCCTCCCTGGAACCTCTTGATCACTGTGAAGTTGATCCTTGATCACCTCACCTTTAACACACAAACCATACTTTTTCTTGATTTTGAGCCTTGGTCTTGCTTTCCTCAAAGACCTCTTGTTTAGCTTGACTTGGAGATCCTCAACCATATCAGTCAACTCTTGAACTGACCTCTTAAGCTTTTCCACAGAATCTTCTTCAAGAGAGAGCTCAGCTTTTGGAGTTGCCTTATCACTTAAACCTTCTTGACCACCTTTGTCCTCTATAGTAAATGGTTTATCATCAATGGTAGGAAGGTTGGTTGGGTTATAGATGTTGAACTTCATAGCTATACCCTCAGCAATGTTCAAGGTCACAAGACCTTCCTTGACATCAATGACTGCTCCAACAGTGGCTAAGAATGGCCTCCCAAGAATGATAGGATCTTCAGGCTCCTTGTCCATCTCTAGAACCACAAAATCATTGTGAACCCTTGCTCTCCCTATGTTCACTAGAATGTTCTCCAACTTGCCAACCACATCTCTATTTGACCCATCAGCTAGGCATACATGGAGGTTGGTGGACTTGATATCAGTGTGTCCAAGCTTTTGTGCTATGGAGTATGGCATCACACTGATTGATGCTCCCAAGTCACATAGGCACTGGTTGTAGTGGAGATAGCTAAGTGTGCAAGGCAGATAGAATGGCCCTGGATCCTTAAGCTTAATTGGGATGATCACTCCTCCAAGGTCCTCAAGATCCTTCTCATCTTGAGCTTGAGCCTTCTTCTTTGACAAATCAAGCAAAAAATCTCTATAGAGAGGATATGGTTCATATTGTTCCAAAGCAGGTCCTCTCTCCTCTTCTTGGTAAGCAATGATGATCTCTTGTATAGCCATCACTTCCTCTTGTTTCTCAACCACAACTTCTTCCTTCAATGCTTCCTCATCCTTTTGTTGCTTAGCCAACATCTCCTTTTTCTCAATTATTTCCCTTAATTCCTTGATCCTCTGTGCTTTGAAACGTCCTGGGAATGGTAGAGGTGGTTTGTAAGCAGGAGGAATGTACTTAGCAGGTTTAAAAGCTCCTGATCCTTCAGCTCGATCGACCACTCGATCAGGCACTCGGTCGAGTGCTTGCTCGAGTACCTGGTCGAGTGCAATGGCGGATTCAGATTTCTCTGCACAAACTTCACTCAAAGCTTCAATAACTGACCAATCCTCTCAATCTTGAACATCACTGTCCTCAGTGACTTCCTCATCAGAGATATGGATGGCTTTTGCAGTGAACTCCCTTGGATTTTGAACAGCTTTTCCAGGGAGTTGGTTTGGTTTAGGAGCATTTTGTTTTTTGGGGACATAGTTTTGTTGCTGTCGAGGCTGTTGAGGTGGGTACACTTGGTCTTGTGGATTGGCCACATTGGTGCTTCTATAGGAGAGGTTATTGTTCTTGAACCCTCCTTGGTTGTAGCCTTTGAATCCACCCTGGTTTTGCATATAACAGAGCTCAGCATACTCATTCTCCCCTTCTTGAACTTGAACCTCTTCTTCACCAATGAAGTGAATGGATTTTTGTTGGCTAAGGAGGATCTTATCAAGCTTCTCATTGACCATCTTCAAATCCTTCTTGTATTTGTCCTCTTGGTCAGTGGAGGTGGACCTTATGGTTCTGTCATAGTCCTCATTATAGTTGCCATCTGACTGAGCAAGGTTCTCAACTAATTCCCAGCCTTCTTCCACATTCTTGTTGAGGAAGTTGCCATTAGTGGCTGTGTCAAGAAGCATCCTGATCTTGGGAAGCACTCCTCTATACAAGGTGCTAAGGAGTGACTCATTTCTGAAGCCATGGTGGAGACACTGAGTCTGAAATCCTTTGAACCTCTCCCAAGCTTCACAAAAGCTCTCATTGTTTCTTTGAGCAAACCCAGAAATTTCATTCCTCAATCTAACATTCCTTGCATTTGAGAAGAATTTTGCCAAGAAAGCCTTCTTGCAAGCATCCCATGTGGTTATTGCTCTAGTAGGAAGAGTCTTCTCCCAAAGGTGAGCCTTATCTCCAAGTGAAAATGGGAATAGCCTCAACTTGAATCCATCCTCACTCACTCCATTAATCTTGGTAAAACCACAGATTCTATCAAATTCATCAAGGTGGTCTAGAGGATCCTCCATTGGCAACCCATGGAACTTGTTGGCTTGAATCATGGAGATCAATCCACTCTTGATCTTAAAGTTGTTGTTTGGCACTGTGGGAGGCACAATACCAGCTCTCTGGTTGTGTGTGTTGGGTGCATCTCCAGCACCAATGTTCCTTGGTCTTGGAACTAGATCTTGTTGCTCCATTATGATTGGAACTGCTGGCTGTTGTGGAACAACTCTTCTTCTCTGATTTCCCAAACCCTTTGGCAGCCTGTGGATGTTGTCAAGAGGCCTTTGAAGATTGTTTTTCCCCTTGGACCTTGTGTGCATCAACAGACTGAGAGACTGACTCGAATAGGCACACGGTCGAGCGCAGGCTCGAGTGAGTGGTCGAGTCGACTGGGAACTGGTGTCTAAATAGATACGCAAGTGCTCGATCACTACTCGGTCGAGTGGTGCTCGAGTGGGTGGTCGAGTGGTACCTGAAACTCAAGACAGCCAAGCAAAAGAAGATTCGACTTCAGCAACTTCACAAGTGTATAAACGAACTTAATCTTTGACTAATAATGATCCTAAATGTCACAAAAACACTCTCAAATGGGCAACGGCGCCAAATTGAAACACTCTTTGATGGTGGTATGGATTGATGGATGTATGCCATGGAGAGATATGAAATGAATGAATGGCAGGGTGTTTCAATTCCCCTTATGCAATTGTAGTACAAGAGGTGTCAATCCAATCTGAGGGTTGTGAACAATCAGGATGTGTATATGAGCCTAAGTTAAGCCAAATATGCAAAGAATGTTTGTCACTAACAATCCTATTAATGAAATGTAATGAGCAGAAGGTAAAACTACTAGAACTAGATGATAAATGTAAATGGAACAGAATGATTATCACTACAATGAAGCTAGAACAGAAATAGAAACTATGCTAATGAACTAATGCAAGACAATAATGAACAGGAAAATAAGCAAATGCAACAGGAATGCAAATAGAATGAGACTAGAGATAAGACAGAACAACTACTAATCATAAACAAGAGTTTTGGGGATGAACTCTAGCAGGCACTCGATCGAGTGTAGATCGAGTGCAGGGTCGAGCTGGATAAATCCGTGAAACAGAGCAATGCAAGAAAAACAGAGAAACACAAGAACGAATCAAACAACAATCAAACAGCAGGATTAAGACTTAAAAATCAATAAACAAGGAAGGCCTTGAGGAGGGATTCATGGGCTGGACTAATGAATGAGGTTATCTAACTTAGTCAACAAATCTCAAGCAAAGCTTTGAGCTAATCTCTAGACATATAAATCTAACACAAGTTTAATCCACTCTCATGGCAAGAAACAATCAAACCTATGCATCTCTAGACTTGTTCTCACATAGTAAAGAGTCTACACAAGCAGGCATTAAGCAATACATCTCATACCAAACAAGACCTCTAATCTCTTAGCAAGCCTAATGGTAAGCTCTAGATCTAGCCTTATCTATGCTCCTTAAACATTGGTGTGATGCTAAGATGCTTGAAATCAAACCCTAACTTCTCAGTTCAGGATTAGCATTAAGAACATCTACCCTAGAAGAGATTCTACCACAATCAAGCTTGACCAAAGCAAACAAACCTCAAACACAGCCCAGCCTAACCCATCCTCAAGATCCTAAGCTACTACTCACAAGAACACATGATGAACATCAAAGTCATAAACCCAGAAAATACTGAAACTTGCATCAAATGAAAGATAAAACAAATATCTATAACATTCAAGAAGGAATCAAACACGAATTCTTAATATCTTGAAAGTTATGAAACCAACAAAATCCAAGAATCTTATGTTTTCTCTCTTAAAAGAGTACAAGATCTAAGGAAAGTAGAAGTGCAAAACGAATAATTCCCAAAAGGGTAAAAACTAGGTTTCTGACTATTCTAAAAAGCTGCCCTCCTTGGTGGCTGCAGGTACAAGGCTTTATATAGGAGATGGGGTGGAAGCCCTAAAAATACTAAAAGACAAAATAGTCTACGGCTCGGTCAACTCAACCCTGTGCTCGGTTGAGTGGCTGGTCGAGTTGGCTTTTCTTCTGCTTCCTCCACTCGGTCGAGTCCTCCTCTGCACACGGTCGAGTGTCTGGTCGAGTGTGGGGTCGAGTTGGACTATGGACCTTGGTTCTTCAGCCTTAACTCTCTTGCTTTCCCTTCATGATTGCCTCACTTCTCCTCAGCATTGCTTCCATGCTCCTTAAGCTCCAACATCACCTGATTATGCATGAAAAAATGCAAATGCAATGCAACTAAACTCTAATGCATGATTAGTCCTAAAGCTATGCAATAATGGTAAAAATGGATAGCAAAAGATGCAAAAGATGTGAATAAACTAAGGAAAAACATGGTAAATATATGAACATCACATACCCACTAGCCACCTAACCACAATCACAATCAACAGCGGAATAACAATACCAATAACAATATCCAATAATAAAACCAATACTATAGCATAAGCAATATCCAATAACAAGATAACCTATAATCCAATAGCAAATCATCAGAAAACATGAAACCAGCAACCTAACAATGTTTCTAATGACTCAACTCTAGCAACTTAACGATGTCAGACAACATTCAATCGAGTCCCTTGAACATCCTCCTCTTCATCGCCTTGATTCCACGATCACACTTTGCCTTTACCTGCACCACAAATACATATTGAGATGTATTAGTATTTGATAAGCACTCAGTGAGGCAATCCTCCCATCTACTGGGCTATACACACAAGCAACAATGATTCCAATGTTCCAAACAAACAACAAACAAAACAAACAAACCAGGAAATCGAACATCGTCTCGCTGTAAGGGAGGTGTCGACCGACACCAGCCAAGTGTCGACCGACACTGGCCTTGGTGTCGACCGACACTATCCCACAGTGTCGATCGATGCCCAATTTGCTGGTGTCGATCGGCACTCCCTCTGCATCTGCGATCCGCGCGAAGTCGAGAGTCGAATCTCACTCCCAAATCTTCTCCAAATCGTCCAATACTCGAAACCCAGGCCTTAAACATCCGTAGGAACCTGTATCAACAAATCCCAGCAAGAAAAAACACATAAACAAGCAACAAACAAGCAAGAACAAGGAAATCAAAGGCTTAGATTAGCCATGGTCATGCACTCACCTCTTTGCAGGAAGATTCAGACCAATAGAAACGAATCCAACCCTCCTAGCAAGCTTCTAACTCTTTCCTAGCTCCAAATCTCTCAAGAACAGCAAGGAATCTCACCAATCTCTTCCCAAAACCTCAAGAACACTTTTTCTCTCTTTTTTTTCTCAAAAACGATAAACGGCGTACAAGACAAAAGCCAAAACCCTTCCTTTTGTCGATTTCCACTTAAATAACCCGGTTCAATGGTTTCCCAAAACCAAACCGAACCGAAATGATTAAAAACTCAATCCGGTCAAACCGGAAATTAGTGGTGTCCACCGACACCCCCTTGGTGTCGATCGACACCCATCCCCAAAAACCAATTTTTGGTTCGCAGATGTTACAGTATCAGAAAGGAAACCAAGTAAAACACAATGTGATCTTCGAATGTCCCCCAGCTAGACAAGTCTGGGCTTTGTCGAATATCCCTTCATCACCTATGTTGTTCCCGTCATCGTCGATATACAATAATTTTGATTATATATTTTGGCAGGGGAAGGACGTGGGAGTAAATGAGGAGAGCTTAAGAGTATTTCCATGGATTATATGATATATTTGGAAGGCGCGAAATAAAAAAGTCTTCAAAATATTTCAGAACCACCACAAAAGTATCGCTATTCAAGAGGAAGAAGTGTGGAGGCGAGCAAATAAGAGAGAAGATCCCTTAGCAGGGATAGAGCCCAAAGTGGAGTTCATACCAGTTCCATCTGATGCTCTTGTTTGCTTTATTGACGGGTCTTGGCATGCGACAGATTCACAGAGTGGACACGGTTGGATTGTGTCTTGTGGAGGGAGAATGAGGCAATTAGGATTGAAGGGCTCACGTAGAAGTCTTCCCCCCCCCCCTTTCATGCCGAGTTGGAGACCCTTTTATGGGCGATGAAGTGTTTGGACCTTCTTGCTATGACTTCAAACCCAGAGGCATGGCCTGCATTTGCGGCAGAGCTAAAGGATTTTGTGTATTACAGAGACTTATTCTCTTTGTTGATTATTAGATATATCCCTCCTAGTGGTAATATCTCCGCTGATCATCTTGCGAAATGTGCAATAGATTGCGGGTTCTGTTTTTCCCATGTAAGTTCGACGGTTCTTCACTGGCCCTCTCTAGCAGAGAGTTCTTAACCGTGAACTAGTATATGGAGTTTAGACAACCAAAAAAAAAAGAAAAAAAAAACACAACAAAAATCAGAGCTACATATTTAATGAGATTCATACCAGATTAAAATTACCAAATTCGGGCTGTTAAGACTCTCATCAAGTGGGAAGTTAACATTACGCATTAGGGAAGCCTCAAATTTCATTGTTTTCGCCATCCTTTTTTCTTTTCTGTTGGTCATCACTTTATTGGCATATTTGACTATAGAATGGAGGATCTAAAGTTTATGAAAAAGAGTAATATGAAAGAACATACACATATGATCATGTGAAATGTTGTCATTTTGGAACTTTTTATTTTCCTACTTTTTTCCTGTATTTATATTTCACATGATTGCCATTTTCTTACTCTTCATTCTTGTTTTCTTTTGTAAATCATCTAAAAAAATGAGCGAGTCGCATCGAGTTCTAAATTTGGTTGCAAGGTATCCATAAATAGACAAGTTGCCTAGTTTCATGCACTAAGCTTACCCATTAAATCAGATAGATCACATGGTTGCATCAATCATAAAAACAAAGATAGAGAGAGAGAGAGGCATGACTGAAGAGAGCCTAGAAGAGGATCATGGGTCTCCTAATATAGACCAAAAACAACAACAACAACATCAACAACATATATCTATATATATATAATATGCTATCCTTTCCGTTTTAATTTAAGGGTCTGAATGGTAACAACGGATTTGGTTGTACGGGATAAATGATTTGATAGTACGGTATGGTTGAGACTGGTGTCGACCGATGCTACAAGAGTGTCGACCGATGCTACAACAGAGTGTCGACCGATGCTTCACCAAAAGGTGTCGACCGATGCCACTAGAGTTTCGACCGATGCTCCACCAAAAGGTGTCGACCGATGCCACTAGAGTGTCGATCGATGCCTCTTCTACAGACACGATCTGCGCGAACTCGAACGTCGAACTTCCGTTTCAATCCACCTCGAAATCGTCTCAAACTCACCCAAATACCTCGGGAATCTCTGGTAAACACGAAAACAACAAACCCAAGCAAGCAAACACCACAAACAACAAAGAAACACCCAAACAAAAGAGATCTCATGCTTAGATCAACCATGGTCAAGCACTCACCTCAAAACAGAAAGATTGGGTTGAGAAATCGATGGAATCAACACTTCCAGGAGCTTCTCCTTCGTTCCCAGCAACAGCTATAGCTTCTATAGCCACATATCTATCCAAAACACCAAGAACAAGCCCATAAACTCACAGAAACGTTTTCTCTCCTTTTCTCCCTTTTTCTCACTCAACGGCGACAAATGAAACTCCCAAAAACCCTTAATTCGTCGCGTAACACTTATAAATGCGATTTAGGGATTCTAATTTAACCAACCCGAACCAAACAGCAATTAAAACAAACCTGACCAAACCAAAAATCATGGTGTCGATCGATACACCAAGGGTGTCGATCGACACCCACACCAAAACCACAAAACTTGGTTTGTGGATGTTACAATTCACCCCCACCAATAAGATTTCATCCTCGAATCCGGCAACACCGTCCATCCGTCAAGGACCTCCGTGCCACCGTCAACACGGCCCGCCCGTCCTCCGACCGGACTGAACACCGTCAGCCAAGGTTTCCCGTGCAACTGTCGCAACAGCCCGCACACCTCCAACTGAACCATGAGGTCTCCCTCTAGTCAATATACTCACATCCTAGACATTATTTGCTCACAACTCAGTGCTTCCCCCGTCCGTGGTCGCAACCAACGAATCCTGCCGGCTCGCTATCAGGCTAACCACCTTAAGCTACAGCATCCAGGAACTCACTCACACTCTCCCCGCTCTCAGGTCGCAACCTTCGAGACATACCGGCTCACTGCCAGGCCATAGCCTACAGCTACGGTATCCAGGGAGTCTCACACGCCCACTCCCCCCGCTCTCCGGTCGCAACCCTCGAGACATACTGGCTCACTGCCGAGTCGCGGCTCACAGCTACGGTATCCAGGGAGTCTCAAAATCCCGCTCTTGGGTCGTCACCCTAAAGCGCGCTCTCGGATCGTCATCCGAAGCAAACATACCACTCCCACTCTCTGGCCACAAAGTCCATCGAGCTATCGGTATCACATGAGTTGAGCCCACACAATCTTGAGCAAACAAGTCTGATGTCATCGAGTATCTCCCGACTAGATCTACCTCAGCTCTTTCCATTAATAGGCAAGCTTTAACTATTCATAAAACTTCCCATTTATAGCAACCTTCTATTATGGAAACTATCCATTTATAGCAACCTTCTATTTATGGAAACTTTCCATTTATAGAATTCACGAGCTATTTCCTTTCCAATGGTTTCTCAATTACCAAATCCAAAGAACTCCAACTTTTATTAGAACCTCAAATGCAATAATTGTTTACAACTCCTTACGGAAATACATAATGAAAGAAAGAAACCAAAAACTAAAACTAAGCGCCGGAACGGACACCTGGTCCTCCCTTCGCCTGCACCGCAACCTCCATCATCTGTCTCCTCTTAGGACAGAAAGGCCTGATATGCCCTTCCTCCCCACAATGATAACACACTCGACGGTACTCTTGCGAGTCACCTCCCCTGGGACCGCTTGCCGACACGTGATCCGTGCTCCCGCGCCCATAGCATCCCTAGCCACCTTGGTTTGCCACTGTCGTCTCTTCCCGCTTCCTTTTACGCCTTTTGCTCCAACTGTCTATCCTTGCTTGAAATGCTCTGCTCCAATGTCTCCTCGGAACGAGCCGCTGGACTGACCACCACTAACTGTGACCTCAAGTCATCCTCTATCCCAGCTGCAACCTCAACCAGCTCCGCCCTCGTAGCATAGCTCCTCACTCTGCACCGAGTCCCCAGATCATCCCGCAAAGCCAATAAGAACCTCCGCACCTGAGCCGACTCTGGCTCCCATGCCCGGCCTGCATACCCCACAAGCCGACTGAACTCTGCGTCCAGCTCCCGCACCATGCGGTCCCCCTGAGTCAACCCCAAGAACCGTGCCTCCATGCGATCAAGAGCCTCCTGTGGAAAATACTTGGAGTTAAACTCCCTCACGAAATCTCCCCAAGTCATATCCCGCTGCACCCTCCGTGCTGTCACCGACCTCCACCACACACGTGAATCACCTGACAAGTAGTGCACTGCCAAATCCACTCTATATCGGTCGGGACACCGAAGCGACTGAAAAATATCCTCCATCCGCTCCCTCCACTCATCAGCCACACTTGGATCCGTACCTCCCGAAAAAGACCCCACTCCCACTCGATGCAGCTGCTCCACCATCTGCACATACTGAGCGTCCACTACCTCGGCCCCCGGCTGCACACCTGCCTGCAAACCCGCCACACGCTGCACCGCTGGAACCTGCCCACCTACCACTGGCGGCACTACTGAAACCTGCCCACCAACCACTGGCGGCACTGCTGGAACCTGCCCACCAACCACTGGCGGCACTGCTGCTGGAAGCCGCGCCAAAACCTGATCTAGCAAGTCCATCAAGACATCCTCCCTGCCTGGAGCACCCTCCGCTGCAACCCTCACACCCGGGGCAACACCGTGACCGACACCGGGCCCATCCGCCCTGCCGTCACCCAAACCAGCCTGGTCTCCAGACACACTAGGATGACCCTGTGACACCGCTACCTCTTCACTGGCCATGCTCTGGTTCACACTCACACTGGCCTCGGGAACCTGACCTCGCCCCCGACCACGACCACGACCACGGCCACGACCACGACAACGCCCGCGACCAACAGCACCCTCTCTAGCCATCTGCACTACCCAGAACAGAAGGCTAAGCACACAATTCAAAACCGCACATAAAGTACACATCTTAACGTGGAATCTCATTGAAGGCTCGAAGAGGATGATACTAGGACTCCATACCACAAACAAATTGACTAACTACGCATATTCAATTTCATCACAAAACATCATGCATCCAGCAACAGGAAAACACTTCAACTAATTAAATTCCTAAACCGCTCTACACCTGAAACAACCCTTCCCGTTTTTTTTTTTTTTATACCTTAATTTACTAGTGGTCCCATACCCACTAACACCCTAGCAACAATCAATAACCGCGGATAAACAAATAAAACAATTTCCATTAATCCAATAAAAATTCCAACATAAATGAACCAATAACATCATAAACCAAATAAGAAATATCCAAAAGCTAACATCCTACAATGTTCCAATGTCTTAATCTAGCAACCTAACAACAGCTAGATCACAATCAACCAAGCCTCTAGAACATCCCTTCCTCATCGCCTTGATTCCACGATCACACTTTGCCTTTACCTGCACCACAAACACATATTGTAATGCATGAGTATTTTACAAACACTCAGTAAGGCAATCCTCCCATCTACTGGGCTATACACACAAGCAATAGAGTATCCAATAACCACACACAACAATCAACACACAACGATCAACGAACCAGGACTCATCATCGACCGATGCAAGCATGCATCGACCGATGCCATCTGAGGAAGCATCGACCGATGCAGAAGCTGCATCGACCGATGCAAGTGTAACTTGCATCGACCAATACCCAGTCTGCATCGACCGACGCATGCTCGACGCAACACGAAAACCCTAAAGTTTATCGCGCCGTCCTCGCACTTGCATCGACCGACGCAAGCAATGCATCGATCGACGCAACGTCGAGCACCGTGATTTCCCCGAAGCTTCTCGCCGGATCTCGTTCCTACAACCACGAAACTCATTCCCAAGCCACAAGAAAGCTTCCTAACGTCCTTAACTACGATCTAACACATCTAACAACACCAAACAAGCAAGTTAAAGGTTCCTCTAGCTTAGATCAGCCATGGTCATGCACTTACCTGTGCCAAGACGAAATCCAAACAAAACAAAGAAGGAAAACGCTTCTAGGAAGCTTCTACACCAATCCCAGCTACAGATCTCTACAGGAACGCACCAAAACTCCAAGAAATCTCCAGAAACTCTCAAGAACTCTTTCTCTCTTTCGCTCTCTCTCAAAAACGGCCAAAACTCTCGAATGGGACAAAAAGTCGACTTAAGGGTTTTCCCTAACCCAAAACGCAGCGTTTGACTTAAGTCAAAACGCACAGAAACAACCTTGCATCGACCGATGCACAACTTGCATCGACCGATACAGATCCTAAACCGGGATTTTGGTTCACGGATGTTACAATTCTCCCCCACCAATATGGATTCGTCCCCGAATCCCGCAGTACCGTCCACCCTCCAAGGACCTCCGTGCCACCGTCAACACGGCCCGCACGTCCCTAGACCGGACCAAACACCATCAGCCAAGGTTACCCGTGCCACTGTCGCAACAGCCTGCACACCTCCGACTGACCCTCGAGATCTCCCTCTAGCCAATATACTCGCATCATAAACACAATTTGCTCACAACTCAGTGCTTCCCCCGTCCGTGGTCGCAACCAACGAATCATGCCGGCTCGCTATCAGGCCAACCGCCTTAAGCTACGGCATCCAGGAAGTCACTCACACACACTCCCCCCGCGCTCGGGTCGCAACCCTCGAGACATACCGGCTCTCTGCCGAGCCTCGGCTCACAGCTACGGTATCCAGGGAGCCTCACATATCCCGCTCTTGGGTCGTCACCCTCAAGCGCGCTCTCGGATCGTCATCCGAAGCAACATACCACTCCCACTCTCTGGCCAAAAAGTCCATCGAGCTATCGGTATCACATTAGTTGGGCCCGCACGGCCTTGAGCAAAACAAATACTGATGCCAACGAGTATCTCCCGGCTAGATCTACCTCAACATTTCCACAAAACTTTCCCCTTTTAGAAACTTTCTAATTCTGGAAACTTTCCTTTTGTGGAAACTTTCTATTTATGGAAACTTCCCAAAAATAGAAACCCGAGCTATTTCTCTTTTCCCATGACAACAACAGTCAAACATAAAGAAAAATACTCTTCTTATTAATCTCAAAAATGTCATAATCGTTACAATCTCAACGAAATTACATCGGAAAAGCAAAAATACAACAACCGGAGCCATCAACCTGCATCCCGAGCACCACCTCATCTTGATACTTAGTCGCACAACCAACCACCCCTAAGCGACCAAATATCAAGAGAGATGGGCTGGAATACTCCGTACCCGCTCCAGCCACGGACTACAACTCGGACCCGGCTAGACAAGCTCAAGTCGCGGTCTGCTTCTCGAACCACTTCTTAAACCTTGCCTTCATCCTCGCCTCGGGCTCCCAAGTCTGCTCCTCTACTCCGTCACAGTCCCACAGGACTCTCATCAAAGGAATCTTCTTCTTCCGAAGTTCCTTGACTCTCCTCTCAAGTACCCTCAAAGGTCTCGCCTCCAACGTCAAGTTGGGCTGAAGATCCTCAGGAATCTTAGGTAACAACCGATCACCCTCGTGAAGACACTTCCTCAGCATCGACACATGAAATACCTTGTGGAACGCACGCATAACCTCAGGCAACTCCAGCCTATATGCCACTGGTCCCACCCGCTCAACCACTCTGAACGGACCCATGTACCTCGGACTCAACTTAGTCTCTGTCAATGACCTGTTCGGACCCCGCAACATGGCCATCTTGAGGTACACTCTATCACCAACCTGAAACTCCAGATCCTTTCTCCTCTTATCAGCATAGCTCTTCTGCCGATCCTGAGATTCTTTCATGTTCAGCCTCAAAACCCGAATCTTCTCCGAGGTCTCCTGAACAAAATCTGCACCAAATATGCTCCTCTCCCCCACCTGAGTCCAACATAAAGGTGTACGACACGGCCTCCCATACAAGGCCTCATAAGGAGCCATCCCAATACTAGCCTGGTAGCTGTTGTTATAA
The DNA here is from genome assembly GCA_023657505.1 of Camelina hispida. Lineage (NCBI taxonomy): Eukaryota > Viridiplantae > Streptophyta > Magnoliopsida > Brassicales > Brassicaceae > Camelina > Camelina hispida. The sequence continues at coordinate 25,104,591 of CP094633.1, forward strand.
GCAAACTCTACCAAACTCAAATGATCTGCCCAATGACCACCCCAATCCAGCACACACATCCTCAATAAATCCTCCAAAATCTGGATCGTCCTCTCTGACTGACCGTCCGTCCGAGGATGATAGGCTGTACTCATATGCACCTTCGTGCCCATCTCTGCCTGAAACGCCTCCAGAACACCGAAGTGAACTTGGAATCTCTATCAGACACAATACTAGCAGGCACACCATGCAATCTGACTATCTCCCTCACATACTTCTTGGCCAAAACCGTTGCTCCATCAGTTTTCTTGATGGCCAGAAAATGTGCAGACTTAGTCAAACGGTCCACAATGACCCAAATAGCATCAAACGTCCTCGACACAGGCAAACCTACCACGAAGTCCATCGTGATCAAATCCCACTTCCACTCAGAATGGGCAAACTCTGAAGTAAACCACCAGAACCCGATGCTCGCCTTCACCAGCTGGCAAGTATCACACTTCGCCACCCAGTCGGCTACGTCCTTCTTCATCCCGACCCAGTGATAATACCGCTTGAGGTCATGGTACATCTTGGTCGCCCCTGGATGAATAGAGAACTTGCTCGAATGAGCCTCTCTCAGTATCTCCTGCCTCAAATCCTCACCCTTGGGCACACAGATCCGACCATGCACAAGGATAGTACCATTAGCAGAAACCTGATACTCTGCACCCGCAGCCTTAGAGGCATTTATCAGCCCCTCATCGCTCCCCTGAGCTAACCTCACTCTGCTCAACAAATCCGCTCTATCAGCTGCCTCCAAACCCAAAGGTTCCTGTGTGATAGCACACAAACTCAATGCACTGATCTCACCTACCAAAGCCTCCATATCCTGCTCCTGAGCCGAAGCCACCCGCTTCCGACTCAAGGCATCTGCAACCAAATTAGCTTTACCAGGATGGTAAGCTATATCCAGATCATAATCCGCTACCAACTCCATCCAACGCCTCTGCCTCAAATTCAGCTCAGGCTGAGTAAAAATGTACGTCAGACTCTTGTGATCTGTAAATACCTGTACCTTCCCACCATACAGATAGGATCTCCAAATCTTAAGAGCAAAGATCACTGCTGCCATCTCCAAATCATGGGTAGGATAATTAGCTTCATGCTTCCGCAACTGCCACGAAGCATAAGCTATAACCTTCCCCTGCTGCATAAGTACACAACCCAACCCCACTCTAGAAGCATCCGTATACACAACATAAGGCTCGTCCTGCTCAGGCAGTGCTAACACCGGCGTGGTAGTCAACATCTGCTTGAGACTTGCAAAACTTGCCTCACACTCTGGTGACCACATAAATGGAACATCCTTCCCTGTAAGCTTAGTCATCGGCTGTGCCATACTCGCAAAACCCCGAACAAACCTCCTGTAGTAACCTGCTAACCCCAGGAAACTCCGAATCTCAGTGGCACTCTGCGGCCTCGGCCACTCCCTGATAGACTGAATCTTCTCTGGATCCACTGAAACTCCCTCAGCTAAGACAATATGGCCTAAGAACCCCATCTCACGCTGCCAGAAACTGCACTTACTCAGCTTAGCAAACAACTTCTGCTCCCGCAGCTTCTCCAGAACTGCTCTCAGATGTACTGCATGCTCTTCAGGACTCTTGGAATATACCAGGATGTCGTCGATGAAAATGATGACTGACACGTCCAGAAACTCCTGGAACACGCTGTTCATCAATCTCATAAACGCAGCTGGCGCGTTTGTCAACCCAAACGGCATCACCACAAACTCGTAGTGCCCATACCTCGTCCTGAAAGTTGTCTTCCTCACATCTGCCTCATGTATAGGAATCTGATGATATCCTGATGCCAAGTCGATCTTGGAGAACCAAGTAGCACCCCTCAACTGATCCAACAACTCATCAATCCTCGCGAGAGGGTACTTGTTCTTCACAGTAACTCGGTTCAAACCCCGATAGTCAATACACAACCGAAAACTCCCATCCTTCTTCTTAACAAACAACACCGGAGCTCCCCACGGTGAACAACTAGGACGGATAAAACCCTTACTCAGCAAATCCTCCAGCTGCTTCTTCAGCTCTGCCATCTCTGCTGGAGCCATCCTGTAAGGAGCCTTGGATAACGGCATCGTCCCCGGTTCCAGCTCAATAGTAAAAGGATCCGACCGAGATGGTGGTAATCCCTGCAATGACTGGAACACATCCTCAAAGTCCTCCACAACCGGAATACCGCTAACCGTAGACTTCCCCACTGACTCTGGCATAGATATAGTAACCAGATAAGCCTCACGGCCCTTCTCGATCATCTTCCCTGCCTGAATGGCTGAGATCACGAGACTCCCCGAAGTCGGTCTGATACCCTGAAAAACCAACTTCCCTCCTGGACGCTCAAACTCCACTCTACCCCGATAGCAGTCCAAATGCACCTTATACCGATGCAACCAATCCATACCAAGAATAACATCATACAACTCCACTGGACTGATAAGGAAATCCGCTGGCCACGACTCTCCTGCGATCTGAATATCAACTCCTCCAGCTCGTCCAATAACCCTCGGAACTTGCCTCCCGCAACTCGACAACTCCGAACGCTCTCCAGAATCCCCTCTGATCCCCGCACTCTCGGCACACTCCGGAGTAATGAAGCTATGAGAAGCTCCAGAATCAAACATAACATGGGACTTAAACCCGCCCACCAACAAGGTCCCTACACAAACCTCATGTGTTGAGAACCTAACATTTGACCACAAGCAAAAACAAATATAATCTGAACTATTGAATTGACTAAGTTCGAATCTCAGAAGTTATACCTGTGATCGCTCCTGCACTAGTGCCACCGGGCTCCTGGGTAGAGTACACCTGAGTCGTCAGCTCAATCCAACCCACCGGCTGCACACCGTGCTGCACACCCTGCTGCACCCCTGGCTGAGCTCCAGCCTGCAACACTGCTACTGCCCTCTGCTGTAACTTGGGACAACGAGGCTTGATATGCCCCGTCTCTCTGCAGTAGTAACACACCCGAGTATCTGTCCGCGGCTCCGTCACCGCCCGCTGCTCTGTCACTGCCCGCTGCTCACCCCTCTGTGGACAGCTAGTCACCTTGTGGTCCCTGCTACCACACCCAAAGCATCTCGCACCCCCGTGCCTCGACCTCTGCATAACATCAAACTTCCGTTTCTGCCCCTGTGCAGGCTTGCCACCCTTGCTAGGAACAGAAAGCGGCTAAGACTGTTGTGGCTGCACTGAAGAATTGACCACAACCACCTGTGACCTCAAGTCATCCTCTATCCCAGCTGCAACCTCAACCAACTCTGCTCTCGTAGCATAGCTTCTCACTCTGCACCGAGTCCTCAAATCATCCCGCAGAGCCAACAAAAACCTCCGCACCTGAGCCGCCTCTGGCTCCCATGCCCTGCCTGCATACCCCACAAGCCGACTGAACTCTGCATCCAGCTCCCGCACTGAACGGTCTCCCTGAGTCAACCCCAAGAACCGTGCCTCCATACGATCAAGAGCCTCCTGAGGAAAATACTTGGAGTTAAACTCCCTCACAAAATCTCCCCAAGACATACCCCGCTGCACCCTCCGTGCTGTCACCGACCTCCACCACACACGTGCATCTCCTGACAAGTAAAACACTGCCAGATCCACCCTGTACCGGTCGGGACATCTAAGCGAAAGGAAAATATCCTCCATTCGCTCTCTCCACTCATCCGCTACACTCGGATCGGTATTTCCTGAGAAATACCCTGCTCCCACATGCCGCAGCTGCTCCATCATCCGCACATACTGAGCATCCACTACCTCGGTCCCCGGCTGCACACCTGCCTGCAAACCCGCTGCAGGCTGCACCACTGGAACCTGTCCACCACCCTCTGGCGGCACTACTAGATCCTGCCCACCAACCACTGGCGGCACTACTGGATCCTGCCCACCAACCACTGGCGGCACTACTGCTGGAAGTCGATGCAAAGCCTGAGCTACCTTAGCTACCAAGTCCATCAAGACATCCTCCCTGCCCGGAGCACCCCCAGCTGCAACCCCCACACCCGGGGCAACACCGTGACCGACACCGGGCCCATCCGCCGCCACCCAAACCAGCCTGGTCTCCAGACACACTAGGATGAACCTGTGACTCCGCCACCTCCTCACTGGCCATGCTCTGGGTCACACTCACACTGGCCTCAGGAACCTGACCTCGTCTCCGACCACGACCACGACCACGCCCACGACCACGACCGCGACCAACAGCATCCTCACCTCTAACCATCTGTATCATCCAAGAACAGAAGGCTAATCAAACAATAATTCTAATACACAAAAACACAACTTACCGTGGAATCACAATCAGGCTCGAAGAGGATGTTCTAGGACTTCATGCCACAAACAATTGCCAATCACACAATCAATTATAGCATGGAATCCTAAACATCAACAGCAAAAGCACAATGAACCCTAGACCCAGAACCGTAAGGGCTCTGATACCAAAATGAAACAACCCTTCCCGTTTTTTTTTTTTTTTTATACCTTAATTTACTAGTGGTCCCATACCCACTAACACCCTAGCAACAATCAATAACCGCGGATAAACAAATAAAACAATTTCCATTAATCCAATAAAAATTCCAACATAAATGAACCAATAACATCATAAACCAAATAAGAAATATCCAAAAGCTAACATCCTACAATGTTCCAATGTCTTAATCTAGCAACCTAACAACAGCTAGATCACAATCAACCAAGCCTCTAGAACATTCCTTCCTCATCGCCTTGATTCCACGATCACACTTTACCTTTACCTGCACCACAAACACATATTGCAATGCATGAGTATTTTACAAACACTCAGTAAGGCAATCCTCCCATCTACAGGGCTATACACACAAGCAATAGAGTATCCAATAACCACACACAACAATCAACACACAACGATCAACGAACCAGGACTCAGCATCGACCGATGCAAGCATGCATCGACCGATGCCATCTGAAGCATCGACCGATGCAGAAGCTGCATCGACCGATGCAAGTGTAACTTGCATCGACCAATACCCAGTCTGCATCGACCGACGCATGCTCGACGCAACACGAAAACCCTAAAGTTTATCGCGCCGTCCTCGCACTTGCATCGACCGACGCAAGCAATGCATCGATCGACGCAACGTCGAGCACCGTGATTTCCCCGAAGCTTCTCGCCGGATCTCGTTCCTACAACCACAGAAACTCATTCCCAAGCCACAAGAAAGCTTCCTAACGTCCTTAACTACGATCTAACACATCTAACAACACCAAACAAGCAAGTTAAAGGTTCCTCTAGCTTAGATCAGCCATGGTCATGCACTTACCTGTGCCAAGACGAAATCCAAACAAAACGAAGAAGGAAAACGCTTCTAGGAAGCTTCTACACCAATCCCAGCTACAGATCTCTATAGGAACGCACCAAAACTCCAAGAAATCTCCGGAAACTCTCAAGAACTCTTTCTCTCTTTCGCTCTCTCTCAAAAACGGCCAAAACTCTCGAATGGGACAAAAAGTCGACTTAAGGGTTTTCCCTAACCCAAAACGCAGCGTTTGACTTAAGTCAAAACGCACAGAAACAACCTTGCATCGACCGATGCACAACTTGCATCGACAGATGCAGATCCTAAGCCGGGATTTTGGTTCACGGATGTTACAAAACCATTCGCTTAACCATTCTAGAACCGTATGGGCTCTGATACCAAAATGAAACAACCCAACTTTTTTTTTTAATAATTAAATACAATAAATATAATTAAACATCCCATACTACTTAATTAAACAAACAAACCCACACACACCAACCAACCAATGATAAACCGACATCCAATAACATGCACAGCGGAACATAACAATAATACGAAGCCAACACAATAACATTCCTAACCATTCTATCCAGCAACCTAACATAATACTAACCAAGGTTCCAACAACATAACCAATAAATCCAATAACACACAAACGAGACCCTAGATCATCCTCCTCCTCATCGCCATGATTCCACGATCACACTTTGCCTTTTACCTGTACACCACAAACAACAATTGAGATGCGTAAGTATTATCATAAATACTTAGTGAGGTCGTCCTCCCATCTACTAGGTTATACACACAAGCATATGAGACCCTCATGTTTAAGCAAGCAAACAAAACACAAGCAATACATCAAACCAGGAAAACAAGTCTCGGTTGAGACTGGTGTCGACCGATGCTACAAGAGAGTGTCGACCGATGCTCTACCAAAAGGTGTCGACCGATGCCACTAGAGTGTCGACCGATGCTCCACCAAAAGGTGTCGACCGATGCCACTAGAGTGTCGATCGATGCCTCTTCTGCAGACAAGATGTGCGCGAACCCGAACGTCAAACTTCCGTTTCAATCCACCTCGAAACCGTCTCAAAATCACCCAAATACCTCAGGAATCTCTGGTAAACACGAAAACAACGAACCCAAGCAAGCAAACACCCCAAACAACAAAGAAACACCCAAACAAAAGAGATCTCATGCTTAGATCAACCAAGGTCAAGCACTCACCTCAAAACAGAAAGATTGGGTTGAGAAATCGATGGAATCAACACTTCCAGGAGCTTCTCCTTCGTTCCAAGCAACAGCTATCCCTTCTATAGCCACATATCTCTCCAAAACACCAAGAACAAGCCCAGAAACTCACAGAAACGTTTTCTCTCCTTTTCTCCCTTTTTCTCACTCAACGGCGACAAATGAAACTCCCAAAAATCCTTAATTCGTCGCTTAACACTTATAAATGCGATTTGGGATTCTAATTGAACCAACCCGAACCAAACAGCAATTAAAACAAACCCGACCAAACCAAAAATCATGGTGTAGATCGATACACCAAGGGTGTCGATCGAAACCCACACCAAAACCACAAAACTTGGTTCGCGGATGTTACAAAAACGAAAACATATATTTCGAAATGAATGTTATTAATTATAGTCTCTCAGCCATTGTCAAAAATTATAAAATATTTTCTTTTGTTGATGTGGAATCAAATATTTGAAAATGAAAAATAGAGAAAAACATCATATTCCTGAATAAAAAATAAAGCATCTCCTCGAATAGTACTAATAGTACTCATGGCGAGAGCCGGTCTATAGGCTAAGCCAATGAAGCATCAACTTGCGGCCGTATATACTATATACAAAGTTCAGCCCAGATTTATCAAAAAATTCTTTGGTCTAGTGGTGTTAGGAGTGTTAGTGGAGACTCACTCATCGGGAGTTTGAACAACCTATGGCTTATTTTTATAAATTTTTAGTCTTTGTTATAATAAACATTTAAATATATATATATATATATATATATATATATATATATATGTATTATTGCATACAGTCACAAAATTCAGCCCATTTTTTTTCTTTGATTGTAGCCCTTGAAAAGTTAGCGACGGCCATGAGTCATGGCTCTTAAACAATTAAAACAGAACTTTACTGATGTGTTTAACTAACAAGGTACGATTGTGTGGATCATTTTAAAAAAAAAAAATAATAATAAAATAAAATAGAAATAATTATAATATTGTATTGAGTATCACAAATTATTTTATCTCAAGAGTACTTTTTTTTTTTTTTAAGGTATATCAAGTATATTTGAAAGCGTGCTCAACAAATGTTGTATGGTCTTACGTAGTATAGGCAAAAGCTACTTTATAAACTGATGCCATTGTTAAATCAATGTCCATGTGCAATGGTATTTATTTACTCATCGGCTTCATGTTCTCTTGTCAATGAACATTCGGTAATTTATAGGGGGATTTTCAAAAATACTATACAATAATTTGAATTGATATCAATTATATTAAACGAGAAGTGAAAACGTCCCACATTCAATTTCAGCAAAATTTTACCATTTTACCATTAATGAAATTGCCTTTGACGTTGAAATATTTTCCCCTGAACGTAAATTTACCTATTTTTCGCATTAAAAATAAATCAAAAATCGATTTAGAAATAATCTAATTGCATAAAAAGTTATTTGCAAAACTAGAATTTGCTAATTTAATCCCTAAATTTCCTGGAAAACACCATTTTACAACTATAGTTCTGTTTTATACTATAAATTCTACAGATTTGAGATAATTAATGGGCTTAGATTGTTTGTAGATTAATGGGCTTCTGCAGGAAAAAAAATCCGACGACAATACACCTCCTTACTGGAAACCCTAAAAAGATAGATCATTTACAACTATAAATACAATGCTATAGTTTGCTTTCACCATAACTCAACAAAGAAAAAAAGAAAAAAAAAACTCTCTTCTCTTGAATTTATAGTTTTATCAATTTCAATAATTCTTTAATCATGTTCTCAAATTTATATTTGTATTCTTATCTTGATGTTTTTTATGATTCATCAACTGATCCTGTTTATTTTTCTGTTCATATAGTGGTTTCTTGGAAAGCAAGATCCAATAATCATAAAGCTTTGGTTGTTGTTGGTTCACCTTACAAAAAGGTATAATATTGTACTTTTTTGGTTGAGGTTTTACGTTTAATTCTTTAATCATGTTCTCAAAAAAACCCTCTTCTATTGAATTTATTGTTTTATCAATTTCAATAATTCTTTAATCATGTTCACAAAAAAATTTATTTGTATTCCGAATTTCTATTTTTATGATTAATCGACTAATTCTTTTTATTTTTATGTTCGTATATGTAACATAAGTAAACCGGAATCCCGGTTTGGGATCTGCATCGATCGATGCAGTAGGAGCATCAGTCGATGTTGGCTCAATTCTGTGCGTTTTGACTTAAGTCCAACGCTGCGTTTTGGGGTTAAGGAAAACCCTTAGATGCGAGTTTTGTCTCATTCGTGGTGTGGTGGCCGTTTTTGAGAAATAGAAAAAGAGAAAAAGCTTTGTGGGAGTTCTTGAGCGTTTTTGGGAGATTCTTGGAGGTTGGTGACGTTTCTTGGTGAGATCTGTAGCTGGGATCGTTGTAGGAGCTTCCTAGAGGCTTGTTCTTGCTTGCTAGAGGTTCAGATTCTTCTGTGGCAAAGGTAAGTGCATGACCATGGCTTATCTAAGCTAGAGGACTCTTTAATCTGTTTGTTGTGTGATGTTAGACTGGTTAGATCGTGACTATGGACGTTAGGAAGCTTTCTTGTGGCTTGGAATCGAGTTTTGTGGTTGTAAGAACGAATATCCAGCGAGAAGCTTCGGGGAAATCACGGTGCTCGACGTTGCATCGATCGATGCATATCTTGCCTCGGTCGATGCAAGTGCGAGGATGGCGCGTAAACTCTAGGGTTTTCGTGTTACGTCGAGCATGCGTCGGTCGATGCAGATTGGGTATCGGTCGATGCAAGTTACACTTGTATCGGTCGATGGAGCTTCTGTGTCGATCGATGCTTCCCCATTTGGCATCGGTCGATGCATGTGTGGCGTCGGTCGATGCTTAGTCCTGGTTTGTATTTGTCGTTTGTTGATTGTTGTATGATGGTTATTGATACTCTATTGCTTGTGTGTATAGCCCAGTAGATGGGAGGATTGCCTTACTGAGTGTTTATAAAATACTCATGCATTGCAATATGTGTTTGTGGTGCAGGTAAAGGCAAAGTGTGATCGTGGAATCCAGGCAATGAAGAGGAGGATGTTCTAGGGACTCGGTTTGATGTTGTCTGGCTTGCTAGGTTGCTAGAGTTGAGTCATTAGAACATTGCTAGGTTGCTGGTTCTATGATTTCTGCTATTTGATTATTGGATATTGTTGACGTTATGATTATTGGTTATTAATGGAATATTATTTGGATATTGATTGGTATTGGTTTTCCGCTGTTGGTTGTGATTGTGGTTAGGTGGCTAGTGGGTATGGGACCACTAGTTGTAGTTTATTTATTATTTATTATTTGTTATATTATTTTTTTTTTAAAAAAAAAAGGTCGGTCCTTTCATTTTGGTATCAGAGCCCTTACGGTTCTAGGTTTGGGTTCACTAGGTTTCTGTTGTAGATGTTTGGGATTGCATGTCTTGATTGATTATGTGAGTTAGTCAATTGCGTGTGGCATGAAGTCCTAGAACATCCTCTTTGAGCCGACTGTGTGATTCCACGGTGAGTTTATGTTTCTGTGTTATAATAGAAATTGTTTGCTTAGCCTTCTGTTCATGGTAGTGCACATGGTTAGAGAGGATGCTGTGGCTGGTCGAGGTCGTGGACGCGGACGTGGTCATGGACGCGGACGTGGTCGTGGTAGGGGCAAAGTCCCAGTGGTTAGTGAGACCGAGGACCAGAGTGTGACAGCTGAGGGTGTTGGCGAGTCGCAGGGTGTTCTGGGGGATTCCGTGAGTGTGGCAGGAGGGGACGGTGTTGATGCTCCAGTGGCCGGTGATGCTAGGGTTCTGGGTGTGGGAGTCCCAGCGGGTGGAGTCCCTGGTACTGACTTTGCGGCTATGCTAGCACAGGTGTTAGAGCGGTTACCACCAGTGGTACCGGCTCAGGCTCAGGTAGTGCCACCAGTGGTGGCGGAGGAGCGGCAGCCAGTGGTTGCGGATGTGGGAGAGCATGGACGTTATTTGGCTATGCTCAAGGAGATGAAGGGTCTGTTCACTGAGAGGTTTTTGGGTGGTACAGATCCTTCTATTGCAGATGCTTAGAGGAAGAGTGTGGAACGTAACTTCCATACTCTGAGATATCCTGTTGAGTTTTGGGTGGACATAGGGGTCTACTATTTGGGTGGTGATGCTGAGTTGTGGTGGAGATCAGTGGTTGCTAGGAGGGTGCAGAGGGAGATGACTTGGGCTGACTTCGTCTTGGAGTTCAACCGCAAGTATTTTCCTAGAGAGGCTTTGGACCGGTTGGAGGTGCAGTTCCTTCAGTTGTCTCAGGGGACACGGTCAGTGCGGGAGCTAGACTTGGAGTTCAGTCGACTTCTTTGTTATGGGGGTCGGGCTTTGGAGTCTGAGGAGGCTCAGATCAGGAGGTTTTTGAGGGCTCTACGTGATGACTTGAGGGTTCAATGTAGAGGGAGGAGTTATGCTACGCGGGCAGAGCTGGTTGAGACTGCAGCAGAGATTGAGGAGGATATCCGGGCACAGTCAGTGGCGGTAGCTCAAGCAGTTCAGCCTAGTAAGGCTCAGCAGCAGGGTGGTTCTAGCAGGGGCGGTAGGCATGCTCAGGGAACCAAGAGGAAGTGGGAGGCTACGCAGAGGCCTAGTGGTGCGAGTTGCTTCGGTTGTGGGAGCAATGATCACAAGGTTGCTAGTTGTCACAAGAGGAGTGTTCCGACGACAGGGCCTCGGGTATGTTATCATTGTAGGGAGACAGGGCACATCAGGCCTTTTTGTCCCAAGTTGCAGCCGGCAGCAGTGGCATCGTTGCAGCAGGTGCAGCCTGGAGGTCAGCAGGTGGCACGGATTGAGCAGGGGCCACGTGTTTACACGACAGTAGAGACTGGTGGAACCAGTGCCGGGGTGATCACAGGTATAATTTCTGGTACTTAAGCTTTGTGAATTTCTGGTAGGTTCAGATTTTATGTTTTCCTGTGTTAAAGTGTTAGGTTCTCAACACATGAGGTTTGTGTAGGGACCTTGTTGGTGGGCGGGTTTAAGTCCCACGTTATGTTTGATTCTAGAGCTTCTCATAGCTTTATTACTCCGGAGTGTGCAGAGTGTGCGGGAATCAGCAGGGATCCTGGAGAGCGTGCAGGAGTTGTCAGAGTTGCGGGAGGCGAGTTCCTGAGAGTGATTGGACGAGCCAGAGGAATTGATATTCAGATCGCAGGGGAGTCGTGGCCAGCGGATTTGCTTATCAGTCCAGTGGAGTTATATGATGTTATTCTCGGGATGGATTGGTTGCATCGGCATAGGGTGCATTTGGATTGCCATCGGGGTAGAGTGGAGTGTGAGCGTTCAGGAGGGAAGTTGGTTTTTCAGGGTATTAGACCGACTTCAGGGAGTCTCGTGATCTCAGCCATTCAGGCTGGGAAAATGATCGAGAAGGGCCGTGAGGCTTATTTGGTTACTATATCTATGCCAGAGTCAGTGGGGAAGTCTACGGTTAGCGGTGTTCCGGTAGTGGAGGAGTTTGAGGATGTGTTTCAGTCTTTGCAAGGATTACCACCATATCGGTCAGATCCTTTTACCATTGAACTGGAACCGGGGACGACACCGTTATCCAAGGCTCCTTATAGAATGGCTCCAGCAGAGATGGCAGAGCTGAAGAAGCAGCTAGAGGATTTATTGATTAATGGTTTCATCCGTCCTAGTGTATCACCGTGGGGAGCGCCGGTGTTGTTTGTGAAGAAGAAGGATGGGAGTTTCAGGTTGTGTATTGATTATCGGGGTTTGAACCGGGTCACTGTGAAGAACAAGTATCCTCTTCCTAGAATCGATGAGTTGTTGGATCAGTTGAGGGGTGCTACTTGGTTCTCTACGGTAGATCTGGCGTCGGGTTATCATCAGATACCGATAGATGAGGCAGATGTGAGGAAGACTGCTTTCAGGACGAGGTATGGGCACTACGAGTTTGTGGTGATGCCTTTCGGGTTGACTAACGCGCCAGCAGCGTTTATGAGATTGATGAACAGTGTGTTTCAGGAGTTTCTGGATGTGTCTGTCATCATTTTCATCGACGATATCCTGGTTTATTCTAGGAGTCCTGAGGAGCATGCAGTGCATTTGAGGGCAGTTATGGAGAAGCTGCGGGAGCAGAAGTTGTTTTCCAAGTTGAGCAAGTGTAGTTTTTGGCAGCGTGAGATGGGCTTTCTGGGTCACATTGTTTCTGCAGAAGGGGTTTCTGTGGATCCAGAGAAGATTCAGGCTATCAGAGATTGGCCTAGACCGCAGAATGCCACAGAGATCAGGAGTTTCCTTGGATTGGCAGGTTACTACAGGAGATTTGTGCAGGGGTTTGCAAGCAGAGCACGTCCTATGACTAAGTTGACAGGGAAGGATGTTCCTTTTGTCTGGTCAGAAGAGTGTGACGAAGGCTTTGCAAGCCTGAAGGAGATGTTGACTACTGCGCCAGTGTTGGCTTTGCCTGAGCAGGGAGAACCCTATGTGGTTTATACAGATGCATCTAGAGTTGGTTTGGGGTGTGTTCTGATGTAGCATGGGAAGGTGATTGCCTATGCTTCGCGGCAGTTGCGCGTTTATGAAGGCAACTATCCTACTCATGATTTGGAGATGGGTGCTGTAGTTTTTGCCCTGAAGATTTGGAGATCTTATCTTTATGGTGCAAAGGTACAGGTGTTCACAGATCATAAGAGCCTGAAGTATATATTCACTCAGCCTGAGTTGAATTTGAGACAGAGGCGGTGGATGGAGCTTGTGGCAGATTATGATTTGGAGATAGCATATCATCCTGGTAAGGCTAACACGGTTGCAGATGCTCTGAGTCGGAAGAGGGTAGCTTCGGCTCAGGAGCAGGAGATGGAGTCTCTGGTTGGGGAGATCAGTGCTTTGAGCTTGTGTGCTGTTTCACAGGAACCGTTGGGTTTGGAAGCAGTAGATAGAGCAGATCTTCTGAGTATAGTGCGGTTGGCTCAGGAGAAGGATTTGGGGCTGGTGAATGCCTCTAAGGATGTGGATTCAGAGTATCAGGTCTCAGATAATGGTACTATCTTGGTGCACGGTCGTGTGTGTGTGCCCAAGGATGAGGAGTTGAGGCAGGAGATTCTGAGAGAGGCTCATGCGAGCAAGTTTTCTATTCATCCAGGAGCGACTAAGATGTGTCGTGACCTCAAGAGGTACTATCATTGGGTCGGGATGAAGAAGGATGTGGCAAGTTGGGTTTCGAGGTGTGATGTGTGTCAGCTAGTGAAGGCTGAGCATCAGGTTCCTGGCGGGTTACTGAAGAGTCTACCCATTCCTGAATGAAAGTGGGATATGATCACTATGGATTTTGTGGTAGGATTGCCAGTGTCACGGACCTTTGATGCTATTTGGGTCATTGTGGACCGGTTGACTAAGTCAGCACATTTTCTGGCCATTAAGAAGACTGATGGAGCAACGGTCTTGGCTAAGAAGTATGTGAGGGAGATAGTCAGATTGCATGGGGTGCCAGCGAGCATTGTGTCTGACAGAGATTCTAAGTTCACTTCGGTTTTCTGGAAGGCATTTCAGGCAGAGATGGGCACTAAGGTGCATATGAGTACCGCTTATCATCCCCAAACAGATGGATAGTCTGAGAGGACGATCCAGACGCTGGAGGATTTGCTGAGGATGTGTGTGTTGGATTGGGGTGGCCATTGGGCAGATCACCTAAACCTGGTAGAGTTTGCTTACAACAACAGTTATCAGGCGAGTATTAAGATGGCTCCTTATGAGGCTTTGTATGGGAGGCCATGTCAAACACCATTATGCTGGACTCAGGTGGGGGAGAGGAGCATATTTGGTGCTAGTTTTGTTCAGGAGACCTCAGAGAAGATTCGGGTTCTCAAGCTGAACATGAAGGAGGCTCAGGATAGGCAGAGGAGTTATGCTGACAGGAGGAGGAGAGATCTTGAGTTTCAGGTAGGAGACAGAGTGTACCTCAAGATGGCCGTGTTGCGGGATCCGAACAGGTCATTGTCAGAGACTAAGTTGAGTCCGATATGGGTCCATTCAGAGTGATTGAGCGGGTTGGACCAGTGGCATATAGATTGGAGTTACCTGAGGTGATGTGTGCTTTCCATAAGTTTTCCATGTGTCTATGTTGCGGAAGTGTCTCCGTGAGGGTGAGCAGGTGTTGGCTAAGATTCCTGAGGATCTTCAGCCTAACATGACATTGGAGGCGAGACCAGTGAAGGTTCTCGAGAGGAGGATCAAGGAACTTCGGAAGAAGAAGATTCCTTTGATGAGAGTCTTGTGGGACTATGATGGTGTTGAGGAGCAGACTTGGGAGCCTTAGGCAAAGATGAAGGAAAGATTCAAGAAGTGGTATGAGAAGCAAGCCGCGACTTGAGCTTGTGTAGCCTGGTCCCATCTGTAATCTGTGGCTGGAGCGGGAATGGAGTATTCCAGCCCATCTCTCTTGTTACTCGGTCGCTTGGGGTGGTTGGTTGTGCGACTCAGTAACAAGATGAGGTGGTGTTCGGGGTACAAAGTTTCCGTGAGACGGGGTTTTGGAGGAAAGTTTCCTGGAATAGAAGTTTCCAAAAATGGAAAGTGCTAAATATGGAAAGTTTTACGGAAGTTAGAATCTGTCCATTTTAGCGGTGGAGAGCCTTGGAGGGGCTTGTGTGTGGCTTTAGTGACGGACTTTTGAGTCAATGTGCCAGTGTGTGGCGGTCTTTTTAGACATTGAGTGGTCTTTGTGACGGGCTTTTTAGCCAGAGTGTCTTTGTGACGGTCCTCTTTAGGACATTTGTTTGGCCTTGATGGCGGTCCTCTTTAGGACATTTGTTTGGCCTTTGTGGCGGGCTATTTAGCCAGAGTGTCTTTGTGACGGTCCTTCGGGACAGATGGTCTTTGTGACGGTCCTTCGGGACAGATGGTCTTTGTGACGGGCATTTTAGCCAGAGTGTCTTTGTGACGGTCCTCTTTAGGACATTTGTTTGGCCTTGGTGGCGGTCCTCTTTAAGACATTTGTTTGGCCTTGGTGGCGGTCCTCTTTTAGACATTTTGTTTGGCCTTGGTGGCGGTCCTCTTTAGGACATTTTGTTTGGCCTCAGTGGCGGCCCTTGTTGCGTGTATATGATCCTTGTGTGGTCATGAGGTATTCCAGTGAGGGGATATGTGGTTGGTAGGACATTGAGATGTTTTACGCGAGCCACGGGAAGGAAACCTGGATAGATATAGGACTCAGACGTGTTCGGAATCGTTTGCTCGCGACTCTTGGAGGACCTAGGTTCTCCTAGTACTGCCATATTCAGAGACTATGTGACTTGGGAATATGGTTGGTATATCGATTTCGGATGACGATCCGGGGGCGCGCTGTAGGGTGGCAACCTGAGAGACGAGTTTGGATTTTCCTTATATATTATGGCATGCGGGTCTAGGCCCGATGAGGAGCCAACATTATGGCATGCAGACTTAGGTCTGATGAGGAGCCAATAAAAAAACTCAAGGTTTAGGCCTATGAGTAAAGGAAAGTCCAAAAAGTCAATAGCAAATGACGCCTGGAGCGTGAGTCTATCGCCTAGAGGTGACCTTCTGTAGATCAGTCGGAGGAGTGATGGCCGTGGAGACGGTTGCACGGGAGCCCTTGGCTGATGGTTGTTCGAGATTCGAGGACAAATCCAGTTTGGTGGGGGAGAATTGTAACATCCGTGAACCGGAATCCCAGTTTGGGATGTGCATCGATCGATGCAGTAGGAGCATCGGTCGATGCTGGCTCAATTATGTGCGTTTTGACTTAAGTCCAACGCTGCGTTTTGGGGTTAAGGAAAACCCTTAGATGCGAGTTTTGTCTCATTCGTGGTGTGGTGGCCGTTTTTGAGAAATAGAAAGAGAGAAAAAGCTTTGTGGGAGTTCTTGAGCATTTTTGGGAGATTCTTGGAGGTTGGTGATGTTTCTTGGTGAGATCTGTAGTTGGGATCGTTGTAGGAGCTTCCTAGAGGCTTGTTCTTGCTTGCTAGAGGTTCAGATTCTTCTGTGGCAAAGGTAAGTGCATGACCATGGCTTATCTAAGCTAGAGGACTCTTTAATCTGTTTTTTGTGTGATGTTAGACCGGTTAGATTGTGACTATGGACGTTAGGAAGCTTTCTTGTGGCTTGGGATCGAGTTTTGTGGTTGTAGGAACGAAGATCCGGCGAGAAGCTTCGGGGAAATCACGGTGCTCGACGTTGCGTCGATCGATGCATATCTTGCGTCGGTCGATGCAAGTGCGAGGACGGCGCGTAAATTCTAGGGTTTTTGTGTTACGTCGAACATGCGTCGGTCGATGCAGATTGGGTATCGGTCGATGCAAGTTACACTTGTATCGGTCGATGCAGCTTCTGTGTCGATCGATGCTTCCCCATTTGGCATCGGTCGATGCATATGTGGCGTCGGTCGATGCTTAGTCCTGGTTTGTATTTGTCCTTTGTTGATTGTTGTGTGATGGTTATTGATACTCTATTGCTTATGTGTATAGCCCAGTAGATGGGAGGATTGCCTTACTGAGTGTTTATAAAATACTCATGCATTGCAATATGTGTTTGTGGTGCAGGTAAAGGCAAAGTGTGATCGTGGAATCCAGGCAATGAAGAGGATGATGTTCTAGGGACTCGGTTTGATGTTATCTGGCTTGCTAGGTTGCTAGAGTTGAGTCATTAGAACATTGCTAGGTTGCTGGTTCTATGAATTCTGCTATTTGATTATTGGATATTGTTGACGTTATGATTATTGGTTATTAATGGAATATTATTTGGATATTGATTGGTATTGGTTTTCCGCTGTTGGTTGTGATTGTGGTTAGGTGGCTAGTGGGTATGGGACCACTAGTTGTAGTTTATTTATTATTTATTATTTATTATATTATTTCAAAAAAAAAAATGTCGGTCCTTTCAGTATAGTGGTTTCTTGGAAAGCAAGATTAATAAATCATAAAGCTTTGGTTGTTGTTGGTTCACCTTACAAAAATTGTATAATATTGTGCTTTTTTGTTGAGGTTTTACGTTTAATTATTTAATCATCTTCTCAATATTTTTTATTTGTATTCCGATTTTCTGTTTTTATGATTAATCGACTCATTCTTTTTATTTTTTTGTTCGTATAGTGGTTTCTTGGAAAGCAAGTCCATAAATCATAAAGCTTTAGTTGTTGTTGGTTCACCTTTCAAAAAAGGTATAATAATTATGCTTTTTTGATGAGGTTATAAATTTAATTCTTTTATTATGTCCTCAAAATTATAATAACATTCAAAAAAAACAATTCTTCAATCGAATATTTATAATATATTCTTATATTTATCTTCCATCTTTTTAAAGAAATATATTGCATATGGATCTTATTATTCTTTTATTTTTCTGTTAATGTAATAGATAATATCGATCAATAAATTTCTTTCTAATTAATATCAGGTATTATTTTATATAATCGGAATGATTAACATGTTAAATTATTTCTATTATATATAATTTCTTTTCATAAGTTGATTACACTTGGATTGCCATTTTTGCAGGATAACTATGATCGTTAATAGCCATGTATATTTTTGGGAATATAGAAACGAAATTGTTTAATTTTTATCTTTAGCTTAAATTTCATGTAGATTATTTAAATAATGATTTTATATGATAATTGATAATAATTCTATGTTTTAATTATTACTTTTCATTATAAAAAAAAAATATTGAACAGGTTAAACCTAAAGAATACTACAATGAGGATGGTACTGAGGATGATCCTGAGGATGATGTTATGATTCCTTCAACGACTACAACAACTAAATTCTCAGATTGGATTATATTCAATACACAAGCTACTCAAGCCAAAGAAATCGTTTATGCTGAAATTTCAAACCCATCCATTTGGTATCATAAATACATGATGTGGAAGCCAAGATCAAAGAGAAGACAATTTTTTCACCCTACAATATTCCTATAATATTTGTTTCTTTAATTGAATCTAATTTTTTTAATTGTAACATTAAAAGTTATTTAGTTTATTAACAATAGAATTATTTATTTTATGACTTTTGTATAATAGAATCTTAAATTTTTAATAAACCTTGGATTTATGAAAATATTTATTTATAAAGGTTTCTGAAAAAGTTCTAATTAATTCTATAATAGATTAATAAATTATACATAAATGAATGACGAAATAATCGTGTATATCTTCAAATTTTTGAAATTTGGTAAATTTAAGACAATAAATATGTAAGAAAGTTTTATAATAGGAAAACTTACTCTTCGTTTTTTATTTCGAAAAAAAGTTCAGTGTGCATGTTGTTAGCCGAAAGGTATCCAGAGCTTTCAACAAGCACCAAACGTCCAATTAAATCTAAAGATCATAATTAATATAGTTTGGTCAGTTACACATATTTAATAGAAAATATACATATTAGACAACTCAAATAACTGTTATATACCTTTATTTGTAAAAATCATACTAGCAAAGGATAAAATTTACGATTCCAATAAAATTTACAAATTTGAAATGAGAAAGATGGAAATAACTATTGTTGAAAAAGAAAATTAACATATCTCAGAAAATATATATATAAATATGTTATATATAATTACTTTAAATGGATGATTATTTGTATTTATTATAAATTTAAAGTGATAAAGATGGAAATAAATATATTTTGGTTAGTCTTTTATTTAGATTTTATATAATTGATATATTAGGATGTAAGTAAGTATTGTTTAAATCAGTAAATTAACATATAGAAGAGATATATATGTTATATATTTACACATATCTATTAGTATAAATACATAAATTTTATATTATTAAATAATTTTATATATTTAGGAATATATAGCAATCTCTTAGGTTATATATATAGACGTCGGTCAGAGCTTATGATTGATATCAAATCTCGAATATTTCCCAAGGTTCTTAAAAAAAAATTTCATTCAATGCATTTGAAAATCTAAATTTGCTTATAATTACTGGTTTCGCTTAGTGCAGGTTATATTATGGTCTGTATTCTCTGACTGATCGTGTTTCACGTTTGAATCATTCAAAATAAGAATGGAAAAATCTTATTGTGATGATTACTTGGTCGGTAAGTTACCTTTGCTCCATAATTTAAAATCTCCCGTAATTAACTTCTAATGTACTATGCACTATTTTGATATGAGTTTACGTCTTAAATTTTAAGATGTCATTGGAAAAGTAACCAATGTTGGGTAATTCAATACTTGGGATCATATAAAAGACTCCATGGTTCCGAATAACGGAAATAAGTATGAGCTTAGATCACAAACTGATCATATTCGTCAGTTGGTAAAGATGTGTACAAGGAATTTAAAGATGCCTGCTTTGCATTAGGATTATTGGATGACGACAAAGAATATATTTTAGCTATAAAGGAGGTAAGTACATGGTGTTTTGGGCCGTTTCTAAGGAAGTTGTTTGTCATACTATTGCTTTCGAAAGGTGATTCAGTGTCTCTTGATCTCTGGGTCACTACAAAAGATATATTGTGCAAAGATATTTTGTATTTGCAAAGGAACCGTACGAACAACCAAAGTACATATATAGTTATTTTTATAAATATATATAAGAAAATTTTAAGATATATTGGTGTACACATACGTTTACGATTATTATTCTGATCATAATTATGTCAACTAAAATCAAAATACTCTATAATGCAGGCCTAATGTTAAGTCATGATCAGATAACAAACCTATGTTTAGCTGAGATTGAAATGATTATGCGGTCTAATGGAAGCTCTCTGTCAACTATTGTGAATCCTAAACCAGACCAATTTATGATGGATAATAATGAGAATAGGCTTCTCATAGATGAGAGGAACTATAAATGTGCTGACCAAAGAGAGGATTACGACAGGTTATTACGTATGTCAACCGATGAGCAAAAAAATGTCTTCCTAGAAATTATTGATGATGTGAATTGAAACAATAGAGGTATATTTTTTGTTCATGGATTTGGTGGTACTGGAAAAACATTCTTGTGGAGTATTCTTGGCGCTGATATACGATCAAGGGATGATATTGTTCTTAATGTTGCATCAAGTGGTATAACTGCTTTACTTATGAAAGGTGGTAGGATAGCTCATTCTAGATTTGTTATATCCATCAATGTGGACGAATATACAACGTATTCGATATATGGTCAATCCCATATTGCCGAGTTGATTAGAGAAGCAAAGCTCATTATGTAGGATGAGTCTCCAATGATGAACATATTTTGTTTTGAAACGTTGGATAGGAGTTTGCGAGATATTATGAAGTGTGATCGAGTTTGCAAAGCTCATACAATTGTCATCAGATTTTCAGTTTTTTCCCCTTAATAATATTACCTTTTTCATATTAATATCTAAGTGTTAAGTTTTTAAAAATGAAAACGTGAAAACATCTTCAATATGTTAACATAAATTGTATTTTGTACATGCAAGTGTGACAAACCTTATATTAAAACTGCATTTATTTATATAATATTAGAATTTTTAATAATCAGACTAAATGTGAGAAACTAAAAAGATTAAGACGCAACGTTTAGTCGTGACTCTTTGTATTCTTACAAATCAAAAATCTCCTTTTTGTTTTCGATAACAGAGAAGATTCAAAAAAAAAACCTAATTTGAGAAAATCATGAGGTTCGATTATATTGCTGATCTGCTACCCGGAAGAACTAATTGGTGTATCAACGCCAAGGTCTTACATTCTTGGAGAGTCACAGAGTTCTTTACCAAACAAGTTCGACTACTTGTGGATGTAAAGGTTAGGGTTGTTAGTTGAATGATTTTTACTTAAATTTCAAGTTCTAACAGTTATTGTATATAAGACTTCTTACACAATTGTTGTTTTGAAGCTCCTTATTTACCCGATACACTCGCTAAACTCCCAAAATATATCGACGATGGTGAATGGTACAGTATTAGAAATTTCAAAGTGTTCAATCCAACCATGGAGGAGAGGAATACTCATCATCTTTATCAGATTAAATTTACGGATGATACCAATATGACGCTGCTCGAATCATCGAGTCCTAAGAATTACTTTCGGTTCGAGGATTTGGATAACATATATCGTGGAAGAATAGATCATCCCATCTCTTTCGGTAAGTATTTCTTTAATTGATTTTATATTATTTTGGTACAATCCGTCAATATAGTTAATTGGTATCTTTGTATTCAAAAAACTAGATTCCAATGTTTTGAAACCCGGACCGGACCGGCCGGTTGAACCGGTTTAACCGCAAACCGGAAGGTATGCCGGTCCGGGTTATACTTAAAAACCGGACACTTAAAAACCCGGATAGAACCGGAAAAACCCAATTAAAACCCGTTAACCCGTGGTTGAACCGGCGGTCCGGGTTAAACCCAACATCTAATTATCAAATTTGAAGAGGTAAGTAAGAGAAATTAATGTAGAGACCAGCTATATAAAGAAGGAATCGAGTACTTCTTCCTCTAACTTTTCCGATGTGGAACAAAATATTATTTCTAAGAGTGTGGTTTCCTTCATTTTGTTCTACTATATTTTTATATGGATACTCGTAAAAACAATGTAACATATATATGTATAATATTTCTATATTGTGAAATTCAGTAAACTGTTGACCCACGGTTGGACCGGGTCAACCCACTGACCCGGTGACCCGGAAGGTTGTCCGGTTTGCTTTCCGGGTCGGGTTTCAAAACATTGTTTTATATATTAAAACACTAGGGTATCACTAGGGTATGTAAGATGTAATTATGTATATTACAACAAGTTTTGTATGATGTTAAAGTAAAATTTCTAAAAACACTTTATAGTTTACATGTCTGAATTTGCTGGACGTTATTATATAAACCATGTGATGAAGCAACAAGGTGAAAGCTCAGGCACTCAAATGTAAAGAATGGAGTGTTGGCCGTTTATTTTTTTCTCATTTTGAATGTCTATAAAATTTAGTATGTTTGTATTAACCGCTACTTGAAATCTAACTTTGCATTACTCTCATCTTTATTTTGTAATTGAGATAATACATTATAATATTGAACTACTGGAAATTGCTTACACTTTTAAAAATTTAGAATTTACTTATTGAATTTTAATATCTGTTTACTACAATTTAGTTGTTTATTTAAAAGACTCAATTACTATTTCACATTGAGAGTATTATTTATTTTTAGTAAGATAAACCTTTCCGTATATATGCAAACACAAAAAGTACTTAACAATCCAATAAAATATTTTAAACTTTTTCAAAAGATAAAATACTATGTTTAAATATGTCAATTATTACATATTAAATCAGAAAAGTAACATATCATAAAATAACAAAACTATTGTTGTTAAAAATCTTATTACCGCGCTTAGAGCGCAGGTACCTCCCTAGTAATAATTTAAATTGATATAATAATTTCAGTAATTACTTCAGTTAAACTGACTATACCTTGGTTTTTTTTTTTTTTTTTTTTTTTTTCAAGTCCATGACAAAAGAAGAAATTAGGTTCAAAAGAATATTTTAGAAAGAAACCCAACCGGTTACGGAATGAAATCATGATGACTGGTTTTACCTTATTAACCGAATTAGCCAAATTATTGCGGGTTTGCGGATTACCCGATGGAACGTTCTTCATCTTCTTCTTCCGTTCTTCGTCTTCGTCTCCCACTTACCATGTCTTCTTAATTTCTAGCTGTTCGTGAAAACTAACAAGGTAATTAGAGATTTACAACTGATTTTTATGGTCAGAAGATTTCAAATTGTACTAGCAAGAGTTATAGAAATTGTGAACTTAAATCTCAGTGGTGTTTATTTCATATGTCAGGTTCTTGGGATATTGATTGAGTCATGTTAACAAGAGAGTGAAGCATCAGATTGGTACGACATTGTTGGCTCAAAGGAGAAGTTAGGTTGTTGTACAATTTATTAAGATGGTCCTTACTTTATAGTAGTAAAACAAAATATCAATTACCTTATTATCCTTGAGAGGTGAATTATTCCAATTTATTTTAGCTCATAGATTTTTTCATAATTTGTTACAAAATCATAATTATTTTAACAAATATATTATTTTGTATGTTCTATGTATTGCATGACTGTTGTATTACTGAATGATTTTATATTGGGATATTAAATGTTATTAGAAAAATATAATAAAATGTTGATATATGAAAAATGTAGTATCTATTAAAATAACTATGAATTTTTCAAATTATGAAAAATACAAACAAAAGATTAACTGGAATTATAATGATTAACAAAGAAACAACTTTAAAAAATAACAAGTGGGTTAATATTTGGAATTTTGGTTTCCTCAAAAGTTAATGCCGCAGGCGAGTGTTTTTATTTGTCATTGAACAGGCACGCCTCTAGTGTGATAATTAATCACAACATCAATTTTATTGTATCAAATGTTTTTCTTTTTGAGAAATATCAATTTATACTATTAAATATTAAATTTTATTTTATTGATTTTTATTTATTATTTATTTAGACTCTATATATTATATAAGCTTTAAGGCAGTAATCTGGACATTTGTCGATATCTTATTGATACTATTGAAACGTGTCACGATCTCGTTAATTAGTAACTTTGACATCAAACTTTATATAATAAGATTATTTTTTAAAGGTTTTATTGAATTTATTATAGTTTTTATATTAGGAAAAAAACAAAAAAATTATTTCTAAAAACTTACAAAATGTGGTTCATGGATTATATGAAGGAATTGGTAAAATCTACCAAAATCTGGTTTCCCTGATATTTAGGAAATCTATTTTTTTAAAAATCATGAATGGTTGAAAAAGTAGATTTTGCATAATCAAAAGCTAAAATCTGATATAAAATCTGATGTCATTAAAGGCCTTAGTGTTACAGAAACAATCTATCTAATAACTGAGGTTTTGAATACCTTCATTATTATTTAAAGTATTTGATTGATTGATCTTTCGTATAAGAGCTTTAATTTTTAAAGCATCTTCTACATTTATGAGTTCACTAGATGAATACCCACGCCAAGCGCGGGCTTATAGCTTACCGTTTTTTTAACAATTTGCTACTAATTTGATTTTTTTTTATGTAGAGTTTATCTATTTTTTAAGTGTGGAAATCTTGAAAAATATAATTTTGATTTTGATAGTTTTTAATACTTCAAATAGGTTTTTTTTCAATTTGTAATTGAATAATTGAATTATTAGATACATGCATAGACAACTTTCTTTTGAGAGTTTAAACATTTTAGAATTCTTGTCTAAAACTTCTAAAAAAATATTCCAAATGAAAGCTTGGTCTAAGGATGCATATTTTGTAACAAAGAATTTTTTAGCTTCTCCGTTATATACTATGAAATACTAACATTTTAATTTATCAAGATTGCAGCTTGATTAACTCTTTAATATATATAACTAGCAATCGATCCGCGCTACGCGCGGTAGTTAGAGTAAGGTGTATTCTGAATTTTGTTGTATATATATTTTTTTTGGTTTTTGTAAATTCATATTTACGTTTGTTTTTGTATTTAATTTTGGTTGCTTATGTTGTTTTGTTGGATATTTTAATAAAACTATGTTTTGCAGTAAGTATAATTTAATGCTATTTTTAAAGGAAAAATTGAGATCATCTTGTGTGTTTATAATGCTTTTAGAAAAAATTATTATTAGAAGTTAACATTGTTTAGTTGAAGTTGTTGTTTTGATGTAGCTGTTAGTTGTCATTAATTTATTATTATTTTCTATTTTGTGGTTGGATTGTTATTTAATATTTTCATATGTATTTTGTAAACTGTTGGAATAATTTTTTTGTAAATGTTTTAGTGTTTGGAGTGAAAAAGATTGTGGGTTTAAGAAAAATTAATAAAATCAATAACTTACATTCCTCTTTTCTAGGCTATTTTTGATTGTTCTATTCGGGCCTAACTTCTCTATAAAGCTTATAATTTGTGGATTTATTGGGCCATTATTTGTATGTAATTGAGTTGAAATTGATTTGCTCTTTTTCAAAATCTGATGTCCTCGTTAACGGATAGGAGAAGAGCAATTTTCCGATCTAGAGGTCTGTTGGAGGATTGAACTTATGTCTTTGATGCTCATAATCGTTTTTTTAGTCATTCCTATCGCAATCGTTTTCCCTTGATTTTTTTTTTTTTTTTTTTTTGTGTGTTTGCGTTTTGGTTGATTCTTTGCTTGCTTCACATCTGTTGGGGATATTTGGTTATCCTCTTTTTGATTTTGTTAAAGGCGAATGTCAATTGGGTTGCAAATTTGTTTATATGAAAATATTTGTTTATATGAAAATATGTTGGCTTCTTTAGGTTTTCTAATTAAGTTGTGAGTTGTTTTGTGTTTTTGGTTGTAATATTTTTTTCTGTTTGTCCTGTGAGTGATTTTTTCGATTCGATGTGAGTTGTGTTTTAGGAAAAATTAATTTTCTTGTTTATCTTGCTGTAATTTTATAAAGTCCGGGTTGTTTTTTGTTTTCTCGTTTATCTTTTCATATAATTTTGTGTTACGGTTATCGATTGTCGCATTCATATATCTGAATCTTTTTAGTTTATTAAATGTGTGTTCATCTCTTTGCGTCTTTGTCTTTGGTGGTGGATTTTTGAAGTGCTGCCAAATAATTTTAATTGATTTCTAGTTGTGTTTCCTTGATTCTTTGAAAGTGTTGCTTGGATTACCTTGTTTTGATATTTGAAATTTTAAATTATTATCAGTTTAATAGAAAATTTTTAATTATATTATTACCACTAATGGAAAATTATAGTATTGTTTTCTTATTTTAATATTTAATTTATTTTACATAATTATTTTTTAATTTAAACTTTCGATTGATTATAATTAACAGAAAATATGCACTAAATGAATATTTTAAAAATTTATTTTAAAATAAAAAATTGAATTCATAGGATTTAAAATAGTGATGGGTCTAGAGACTTTGAATGAAATAGTGTTGGGCCTACAGATTTTGGATGAAATTTAGTTGATCAGTTTATCATTTGTATGATTGTTTAAAGGGTTTATTAAAATTTGTAAGGCCCACAAAATTTAAAAGAAGTGGCTGACGTGGCATGAGGTGGCAACACGGGAATGAGAAAAGCTAACTTTATATATATAGATTAAGATAGACATCTTCCTTTCATGCTAGCTCTTCAATTTCTTGAATATAACTCTAGAAAAAAATTATAAGAATTTTATTTAATTTTCTGTTTGACAACTTCTAAATATTAGAATATGAAAACCCCTTCCTCTTTGTCTCGTATTTTGCTAAACCAACATTCTACAATTTTATTCAGTTATCTTCCATTTGATAGTGAACAAAACTCCAATCTTCTTAAAAAAATGTTTTTCTAGGGACAAACTTTCATGAATTTCTCTACAATATTAAAAAATATCTCTATCACTACTGCAACTTTTCAAACTATTGACAAAATTGTAACTCCAAAACCTTATATCCATAGATTCATGGTTTACGCCGAGAGAAAGAAGTGGCTCTTTAATTCAATTCTGATGCATTTTTTGTCTTTTGGTTATGCATATACTTTCTTGCGACATGTTATAAGTCTCTCTAAATTTTTTATGTAAATATTGAAACTGTTTTTGTGATATAAAAAAGAATAAAATACATGAATATGTCTCTTTGCTTTTAATGAGGATAGACATGTGACACTCTCTCCACTGCTGATGTGTCAATCAGATGGAGAGAGTTGACCATCTTTCATAATATAGATGGATGTGATTGGAAACCAGGTTTCTGCGGAAATTCTTTTTTTTTTTTCAAAAAGTCGCCAATCAATATTTTTACAAAGGTAAAATGTGATAGATTGTGGTTTTGAAAGGAGAAAAATGCTGTGGACCGCTTTCTTAAAATGTAATTGTCTTTAACCAGTGGTATGATCAAATATGCAACAAACTATACACATCATTTTTATATAATTAAAATATATTATAGATGTGTTTTTTTTTTCCATCAAATATATTATCTAGCTTATCTTTCTTTTCTCTCCTCTCAAATAATATTAAAATAATATTGTATTTACTATTATTAGATAAACATTGAAAAATATGTGATGTGGTGTACTAATTTTTGTTAAAAACATGTTATAAAAAAAGAATTATTCTCACCCTTAATATTTATTACATTTTTTGTCAATCAAATATTTTTAATATCATTTTTCTTAAACTTAAATATCCACCTATATAAATTGAGCTTTATAAAACGATATCATTGTCTAATGAATCAATGTCCCTCAGCAATGGTATTTATTTACTCATCGGCTTCATGTTCTTTTGTCACTGAACATTCGGTAATTTACACAACAATATTTAATTATAATATAAAGAGAGTATTTAAATTGATATAATAATTTCAGTAATTACTTCAGTTAAACTGACTATACCTTGGTTTTTTTTTTTTTTTTTTTTTTTTTTTCAAGTCCATGACAAAAGAAGAAATTAGGTTCAAAAGAATATTTTAGAAAGAAACCCAACCGGTTACGGAATGAAATCATGATGACTGGTTTTACCTTATTAACCGAATTAGCCAAATTATTGCGGGTTTGCGGATTACCCGATGGAACGTTCTTCATCTTCTTCTTCCGTTCTTCGTCTTCGTCTCCCACTTACCATGTCTTCTTAATTTCTAGCTGTTCGTGAAAACTAACAAGGTAATTAGAGATTTACAACTGATTTTTATGGTCAGAAGATTTCAAATTGTACTAGCAAGAGTTATAGAAATTGTGAACTTAAATCTCAGTGGTGTTTATTTCATATGTCAGGTTCTTGGGATATTGATTGAGTCATGTTAACAAGAGAGTGAAGCATCAGATTGGTACGACATTGTTGGCTCAAAGGAGAAGTTAGGTTGTTGTACAATTTATTAAGATGGTCCTTACTTCGGACCTTTTTTTTTGCTAAATTTGATTCAATTTTTAGTTCCCACTGATGGCTTGACCTTTTATCTTAATATGTTCTCTCTTTTGGCTGCACATTAACCAGAAAAGGGAAATCGCCATGGAGGAACCTGAAAGACCTGGAGCCATTGTGTCCAATCAAGTTTCGTACTTGGACATTTTGTATCATATATGTCTGCTTTGTTTCCAAGTTTTGTTGCCAAGGTTAGTTGATAGAAATATACTCTTTGGTAGCTCTGTATAAATGTATTGTTTTGGCATTTTAGGTATTGTTTTGGCAATGGCATTAACATTTATTTATCTTCTCCCTCATGATTTTGATGCTGAAGAGATCAGTGGGTAAACTTCCTCTTGTTGGCCTCATTAGGTGAGTTGTGAATGACTTATCTTAAGTTCTTGAAAGAATCTCTGTACCTTCTCTCAACTTCTAAGTGTTCTTGTCTCTATTATTCGTTTGTATTGATCATCTCACAAAAAATCTTCAGCTACTGTATTCTCTTCTAGTTTTACTTCCTTTTGGTGGGTAGTCTGTGTTATGTACTTGATAATTATATCACCTCTCTGTTTAAAACTTTCTTTTACACCATTTTGCTCTAGATACTAATGACGCTGCTTCTAGTCATCTTACTACATTTTGTGGTTTTGTCTCTCAAACAGATATACAATCTTTATCCAAACTTTGGTCCCAAAGAGTATTGCTTTGTCGGGATCAGTTTAATTCGATACAAAAGCTTTCCTCTTGAACTATTTTGATAGCTCGATATATAAACTCTTCCTCGATGCTTTACAGGACCTCTCCGGGCTTAAGAATACTCTGAATTTTGAAGTTGAGCAGCTCCGTGAGGTAATGTATGTATCTTGAGCCAGCATGCTCATCCATATCTTACCAGCTTCTTCTGTATTTTGATTACTTGATACATGGCTGATTTCTTTTCATTTCAATAACTATGGCTGAAAAGGTGTCACAAAGTCGCAACCTAAGCCAAAGCTCTGCACTCACTTTTAGAGCCATCACTCTTACATAGCTTAGAGTTTGTATAAACTCAAGGCAACAGAGGATACAAACTTCACTGCAGGCCCTGTTGGGGATTCAACAAAGGATAGAGACATCAAAGCAGATACTCGACCTTGGGTTTGGCTACAAGAGCCTACAGGTTACAGGTAACCACTGTCCAGCTTGTTTTAAAGTTTAACCCAAACCCTGTGAATACATCTAGAAGCTTGAAAAGATAATTAAAAAAAAAAAAAAAAAAAAAACATTTAGTAATTATTAGTAAAATACCAATTAGATACTAGAAGATTTAGTCGTTTAGAGTTTGTATAAAAGCTGAAAACCCTAAATAGTTTAGCATAATTCATTGCTTTTCTTGACAAGAAAAGACTGACCTAATAATATCGACTTCACGAAACATACGACTCCAGTCCTCAAAGTCTTAGAGATCTAACAGAGCTCTGAATTGTGAATCGTAATGGTAAACTCTTGTGATGTGAGAGATCTCAATCAGTGACTAGTAGTACTCATGAATAAAATATAAAGCATCTCCTCTAATAGGACTAGTAGTACTCATGAATAAAATATAAAGCATCTCCTCTAATATAGAACTAGTAGTACTCATGGCTCCTAAACCACTAAAACAGAACTTTACTGATTGATTGATAGTTGATTGATAATCACGAATAAATATATCTCAGGAGTTTTTTTCCTTTTTCTTTTACGGTATATCAAGAGTATTTCCTTCAAGTATCACTATATATATATATATATATATATATATATATATATATATATATATACCTAGTTAGGCTCAATTGACAAACACATTAACCACCAACGCCATGTCTTTTTCCACAGACACACAAACCTCTAACTTGAATACTTCGGCAGCTGCCATGGCTGCCGCATCCCTCCTCTGTTCTCACATCTCTACTATATCTAAAAAATTGTCTGACACAACCTTTGCTGTCGACGCATCATATCTTATTTTCTCTGCCTACATTGTTTTTACCATGCAGCTAGGCTTTGCCTTGCTAAGCACTGGTTCTGTACGGGCAAAAAATGCCATAAACACCTTGTTTACAAGTATCATTGATGCTGCCTCAGGTGCCATCTCATACTATCTGTTTGGGTTTGCTCTTGCCTTTGGTACACCTTCTAACGGTTTCATTGGTGGAAATCAAAACTTCTTTGGCTTAAGCTCTTTTCCAGAAGACTATCGCTATGACTATGGATTTTTGTTTTCCAATGGACTTTCGCCATCACAGTCTCTGGTATAACAAATGGATCTATGGCAGAGCGCACAAAGTTTGTTGGTTACCTTCTATACTCCCCTTATCTAATTGGTCTTGTCTATCCAACAATCTCCCACTGGTTCTGGTCGAATGATGGATGGGCTAGTCCAACACGGTCTGATAAGAAACTACTGTTAGGCTCTGGCACAATTGATTTTTCCGGTTCGGGAGTTGTTCACTTGGTGGGTGGAATAGCTGGTTTTTGGGGATCCTACATTGTAGGACCAAGAATTGGCCGATTCAACGGATCAGGTCAATGCCTAGCAATCCATGGCCATAATGCATCTCTTGTAGTGCTTGGTACCTTCTTGTTGTGGTTCGGATGGTATGGGTTTAATGCTGGTTCATTCCTCACGATTTTGAAAAGTTACGACCAATCTCGTCCCTACTACGGCCAATGGAGTGCGATAGGAAGAACTGCTGTCACCACGACGCTAGCTGGAAGCTCGGCGACATTAACCACCTTGTTTTGTAAGCGTCTTCTTGTTGGTCACTGGAATATTTTCCATGTTTGTAGCGGGTTACTCAGTGGCCTTGTTGCCATAACATCGGGTTGCGCAATTGTAGAACCTTGGGCCGCAATCCTTTGTGGTTTTGTGGCGTCTTTAACTCTGATCGGGCTAGAGGAGCTGGCTAAAAAACATAGATACGATGATCCACTGCTGGCTGCACAGCTACACGGCGGCTGCGGTGGTTGGGGATTAATCTTTACAGGACTGTTCGCCAATGAAGAGTATGTTAACGAAGTGTACCCTCTAGAAGGTGGTAGGCCGTATGGTCTCTTTTTGGGAGGTGGATCAAAGCTACTTGTAGCACAGATCATTGGGATACTTGCGATCGTCGGTTGGGTGACCTTAACGATGGGACCATTGTTTTATTGGTTACATAAGACCAATCTTCTGAGAATTTCCGAGGAGGAAGAGGTGGAGGGAATTGATAAAACATGTCACGGTGGGGTCGCATACAAACTGGAAATGGACTAGACGATGGAGTCCCTAGCCGGTGCTTGATTTTTATCTACTTACTAAGATTATATTCCGTAAACAATATATCTAGAGTGCGAATTATGTTCCACTACGATGGAAGAACATATTGTATTAGTAAAAAAAATGACAATGAAAATATCTTATACTAGTATTTATCCCCGTGCTATGCACAGTATAATTTGTTTATCTCTAATAATAATTCTTTTAGAAGAAAAACAATAATATTCTTAACGTAATATTAAATCAACACTGTTAAAAGAAATTTAATATTTTGGATTTTGTAATCCGTATATTACAAATTGATATAAATACAGTTACAAAGGGAATCATGGGAGTAATAACATCATTAGATCAGCTATTTTGAGGGTCATTGTCTTTCAGTCCATCAAGAGATTTTGAGGCTGAATTACCTTGTAAAAACACAAAAGTGAAAGCAATTGCCAATCGATGTGTCCTGCAGGGTCCTAACAGGAAGAATTCTGGTGAAAAGAGTAACAAACCCAATGTTCCTCACAGCCTGTAGCTCAAACAAATAACCAACATCAATTTAGAATACTCTGCAGTATGCTCGATGGTATGAAAAACTGCGAAAATGGAATTCATATATTAAAAAAGTGACGGTTAAGAGTCTTACCTGCAGCACATTCTTGGCTTTGTTGTTGTAGAGGGACGAAAGAACCACATCTGCGAGGTTAGAGATGATTGTGCCTATAACAACAACAGAGAACCAATCATTAATATCTACCATCAAAACAGTATGGCTTAAAGTTTCTAAGTTTAAAACCGTCAAGCTTGATATGGTAAGGGTATATGCATCAAGCCAAACTATCAAATAGATCAATGAGAATCTGGAATCAGCTTTGATAGTCAACTATTGACCCTTTGATGTCTAAATGATCCAAACAATATGAATGCTGAATATAATAAAAGCAAGAACACAACCAATATAGAAATAAAAAACCTGCAACAGAAGATGGATCTCTAAGTTTCATCAAATCCGAGAATGCTTCTCTCTGTAATCGCTTCAAGATATCAATGTGAACACAAAAATCACAAACCATGCCAGAATTAATTTTCTGTGACTGAAGGAACACCACTTGGATATAATCAGATTCTTCCCCCTAGTCCAATCCACGAGTAACAACTTGTTTGTGAAATCAATCGAAATCATATCAACCTAGGAAAGGAAACAACAAACTAAGAGTTAACTCCCAAGAAAAATTTCAACAGTCTAACTACAACTCTTCAATTGAGCTACAAAAACTGATAAATCCCACACTAAAGATTGATTTTTTACCAGAAAAAAACTCAATTGGGGAGACATTCTGATTCATAATCCTACAAACCTCAGCTTTCTCACAAGCATAATCGAAGGAATTCTGATTCATCGGCCTAACAGAAATAATATCATAGCTCTTTAGAATCGGATTCCCAGAATTCAAACTCTGCCAAAACGGAGTAGCTCATATGAGGCTCATGAACTTGGAGGATCAATGGAGCATCCTCTCACAAAAAAAAAACAATCTCTTTTACCCACAGCTTAAAAAAATCCATCAGTCTTGAGGAACATAACACTTTGGTTGGATTTGTTCTAGTTACCCACGGATTTAAATTATCATCAGTCTCTGTCACAGAGACTGGGAAACATAACACTTTGGTTTGATTGGATTTAGTTAGTACCCACGGCTTAAGAGAGTTTTTGGACAGTTATTGTCAAGTCTTCAGTCTTTTTAGACAAAGAAACATATCACAGGTATGAGGTCTTCTAATCAGATCACAGGTATATGGTCTTCTAAAGCTTCTCGAAAACTAAAAGAATGTGTTGCTCTACTAGTTTGTTATGAGCCAATATTTACTAACTTGATAATATATTAATAATACGTAAAAAGTTAGGTGACAGACAAAAAAAAATATGGCTCTGAAATCCATGTGGGTTGCTCCATTGGACATGGTCTAATAATAGCTCACTAGTTGGATTTATCTTCTTAAGAAGTCGTATAACTTAAAGAAGTAGACCGAACCGTGAAATTAATGAGATGATCAGATTTCATCAATTCATAGCAGCTGCCTTATTAGTTTCATTCTCATAGAGTACGGATCGAATGATCTACAGATCCCCAAGTTCACTTTGGGATCACGGATATATATTTATAGCATAGCATACATGACTCAACGAATACTCAAGTCCCAAACCATATTCTATCAAATATAATATACCTCATCATTTAATCTATATTACTAATCAAAGCTTCAAACCATTATTTTTTTTTTTTTTGTCACTCTTACATTACTCTCTACGTACTCTTCATCACATCCCTATCTGCTAAATTACTAGAGAAACAATCTCAACTACTCTCTCTTTAAATGGATCGTTTATGTGTCTTGATGATAGTCACAATCACCTTATTTATATATACTGAACAGTTGGTTGAATATTTAATTAAATTAAATATAAACCATTTTATAGATCAGTTTCACACTTACGCATTGAGCATGTTTCACAAGCAACGATGTATCAGACGAAATGTACGGACCACCTTCGCTACATGTTGTAACTTTTGTTTCCTAGTTTGATCATGCTTCATTTATTTCTTTTTTTTTTTTTTTTTTTTTTTTTATAAACCATTTTCTTTTTTTACTTTCACACTTACATTGAGCATGTTATAATTTTTGTTTCCTAGTTTTGATCATGCTTCACTTATTTCTCTCTTTTTTTTTTTATAAACCATTTTCTTTTTTACTTTCACACTTACATTGAGCATGTTATAATTTTTGTTTACGGGTTATAACATTTGTTATAATTTACTGAAAAAAATAAACTGAAATCGTAAGGAAAATAAAATTATACGTCATGGCTTAAAAGTTATAAAATTTATGTGAGTTGTGCTATGCTTATTTATTTTCCGAAAAGCTCTCATATGTTATGTTTAAAATTCGTGAGGATGAGTTTGCATTTTAAAAGAGAAAGTGAAGATCGATTGACTTGAAATTATTATTGATATAATTTTCTTTGGACAAAGTAGGACTTTTTTTGTTGTCTTTTGATAAAGTGGACTTGATTATTATTATATATCATATTTCTTGTTACAGGCTCACGCACTATACAATCAATTTAATTGTCATTTTATGACTCAACTTCCCAATTTTATTTATTTTAGTATTCATATATACCATGAAAATGTGACCGTACCGGATTAAGACTATTTGTTTTTGTTTTGTTTTTTTTTACCACTATTCAGTCCAGTACATTAATTTCCCGTTTCTACAAACCTTGAAGAAAATTTGCTTTGTTTTTTAACCTTGCATGTGCAATTCCCAACCAAAAAAAAAGCCGTGCGTGTGCATGTGAGTCTTTACGTACGAGGTAAACACACCATTTAAAAGACATTTATAATATGTGCATTTCATATTTGGTAAAATTTGGGTTTTTTTCAAAGAAAGTAAGATTATTTAATTTATATCCTGGACTTGGTGACTATCGTAATTTTTTGTCAAGCAAAACACATATATACTTTATAGTCTCAAAATAATCACTAATGCTACAATCTATACCGACATTTGAACTAGCACTACTTTACGAATAATAGTCCGAATTTTTATTTGTAATACTCCATCAAAGTATCTTTAATAAGAGTCGTGGACTATAAATGTTAAAGTATCTTTTACCACTCTTACCTATACTTTTTATAACTCTTCATCACATCACTTTCTACTAATTTACTAGAGAAGTAATTGATCCCAAATTCCCAACTACTTTCTCTTTAAGAATGATGGTTCATGGTCTTGGTTGTCACAATCACCTCTCTTTTTTTCCTTTTTCCTTTTGTTTATCTTTGTAGTGAATTAGCACGTACGGTTGAGTATTTTAATTGATTTAAAATATATTTCATGAGTCACTTTCATATGTAAATTGAGCTTGTTTCACAAGCAAAGATGTATTAGTTGAAATATGCATGGACTTACCTTGTGTATATATAGGTTAAAAGTTAAGAATATCCGCAAGGAGCTAGGTACTCGTATCACTATATATATATATATATATATATATATATACCTAGTTAGGCTCAATTGACAAACACATTAACCACCAACGCCATGTCTTTTTCCACAGACACACAAACCTCTAACTTGAATACTTCGGCAGCTGCCATGGCTGCCGCATCCCTCCTCTGTTCTCACATCTCTACTATATCTAAAAAATTGTCTGACACAACCTTTGCTGTCGACGCATCATATCTTATTTTCTCTGCCTACATTGTTTTTACCATGCAGCTAGGCTTTGCCTTGCTAAGCACTGGTTCTGTACGGGCAAAAAATGCCATAAACACCTTGTTTACAAGTATCATTGATGCTGCCTCAGGTGCCATCTCATACTATCTGTTTGGGTTTGCTCTTGCCTTTGGTACACCTTCTAACGGTTTCATTGGTGGAAATCAAAACTTCTTTGGCTTAAGCTCTTTTCCAGAAGACTATCGCTATGACTATGGATTTTTTGTTTTCCAATGGACTTTCGCCATCACAGTCTCTGGTATAACAAATGGATCTATGGCAGAGCGCACAAAGTTTGTTGGTTACCTTCTATACTCCCCTTATCTAATTGGTCTTGTCTATCCAACAATCTCCCACTGGTTCTGGTCGAATGATGGATGGGCTAGTCCAACACGGTCTGATAAGAAACTACTGTTAGGCTCTGGCACAATTGATTTTTCCGGTTCGGGAGTTGTTCACTTGGTGGGTGGAATAGCTGGTTTTTGGGGATCCTACATTGTAGGACCAAGAATTGGCCGATTCAACGGATCAGGTCAATGCCTAGCAATCCATGGCCATAATGCATCTCTTGTAGTGCTTGGTACCTTCTTGTTGTGGTTCGGATGGTATGGGTTTAATGCTGGTTCATTCCTCACGATTTTGAAAAGTTACGACCAATCTCGTCCCTACTACGGCCAATGGAGTGCGATAGGAAGAACTGCTGTCACCACGACGCTAGCTGGAAGCTCGGCGACATTAACCACCTTGTTTTGTAAGCGTCTTCTTGTTGGTCACTGGAATATTTTCCATGTTTGTAGCGGGTTACTCAGTGGCCTTGTTGCCATAACATCGGGTTGCGCAATTGTAGAACCTTGGGCCGCAATCCTTTGTGGTTTTGTGGCGTCTTTAACTCTGATCGGGCTAGAGGAGCTGGCTAAAAACATAGATACGATGATCCACTGCTGGCTGCACAGCTACACGGCGGCTGCGGTGGTTGGGGATTAATCTTTACAGGACTGTTCGCCAATGAAGAGTATGTTAACGAAGTGTACCCTCTAGAAGGTGGTAGGCCGTATGGTCTCTTTTTGGGAGGTGGATCAAAGCTACTTGTAGCACAGATCATTGGGATACTTGCGATCGTCGGTTGGGTGACCTTAACGATGGGACCATTGTTTTATTGGTTACATAAGACCAATCTTCTGAGAATTTCCGAGGAGGAAGAGGTGGAGGGAATTGATAAAACATGTCACGGTGGGGTCGCATACAAACTGGAAATGGACTAGACGATGGAGTCCCTAGCCGGTGCTTGATTTTTATCTACTTACTAAGATTATATTCCGTAAACAATATATCTAGAGTGCGAATTATGTTCCACTACGATGGAAGAACATATTGTATTAGTAAAAAAAATGACAATGAAAATATCTTATACTAGTATTTATCCCCGTGCTATGCACAGTATAATTTGTTTATCTCTAATAATAATTCTTTTAGAAGAAAAACAATAATATTCTTAACGTAATATTAAATCAACACTGTTAAAAGAAATTTAATATTTTGGATTTTGTAATCCGTATATTACAAATTGATATAAATACAGTTACAGAATTTTTCCTCAAAATCTTGATCTCTAACAAATACAGCCATTAAAGTATTAATTTGAGGGAAGAATCGAAGATCACAAAAAAGAGTTAATTATTAAAATGTTACTCAAGAGCTTCCAACTTGTGTGATTCCAAATTATTTAAGACTGCAGATATCATCACAGTTTAATACAGAAATCTGGCAATATAGTATTGTACCTTGTAGTTTCTCCTTTCCTGTACCACCATAAATTTAGAAAGTATTCGACCATTAATCCATCCACTCAGCTTGAGCGCCCCTTACCCCCCATCCATGTCTTCAATTAATTAAACAGACAATCTCGTCACTATTGAGAATATCGACTTAAATGGCAAAAGTATAAATTATGCAAATTGTTTCTTTTTCAAAGTATAAAAACCTATTTTCTAGTCTTCCCTAGTGGAATATGATAAACCTATTTTCTAGTCTTCCCTAGTGGAATATGATATCCCCTCGTACTCTACTTTTAAGTAAAATACTTTCATGATATGTACCAAAACAATTTACTGAATGAATAGATGGTTGACAATGCATATGATATACAGTGAGAAACAAAACACTAGCTTGCTACATTAACTTTTGAGAAAATCATAATTCCAAATAGTTATCTACCCACAATATTTTTTAAATTATTTTATTTTATATCAAATGTCTATTAATAACTCAAGCTTTCAAATATAATCTAATCCTTCTTTTTCTTGAAATTGACCATAAAATAAATCATTTTACATATATGATATTTGTTAATCAATTTAATTCTGGTTTATTTTTGTTCATATATTTTTCATAATTTTTTAAAAAGTAGCTATTTGATCTTTGTTAATCATTCTATTTATTTTAATAAATACAGTATGTTGTATGTCCTATATATGCATTGCCTAATTGTTGTATTAGTGCATGATTTTATATTAAGAGATTAAATATGATTCGAAAAATAGAGTAAAAAGTTGATATGACTTCACCGCTAAATTACATAAATTAATGATATTCTCACCGCTAAACTACATAAAAAGCTGAATTTGATTTGGGTTTGGGTTTTGATTTCTATTATTTTGGGACTGAATTTGTTTATTCGGGCGATGACAGTAGGCCGTACGGACTGCTGATGGGCGGAGGATGGAAGCTACTATCAGCACAGATCGTTGAAATCATTGTCATGGTGGATTTGCCTATCATTACGAAGATGAGGATGCGGTATCCAGAAGATCATTCGACCAGGCCTTAGGTGGGAGAGAAAGCTTTTAATAGGATGAAATAATTCAAAGAATAAAAAGAGTGTTTCATGCACTTCTGGGAAGATATAACTTGTGGCTAGCTAAAAGTGAAATGGTGAATAAATTATTTATGCGTATTTTCATTTTTTAATGTTTAATGTTTTTTTTGTAAACTTATGTGTTAAGTATTGAACGAAATTGGTTTAGTTCCCTTTGTTGTATTATTTTGAATACTTACAATATGGTTTGGTTCCGTTCGGATACAAATATACCCGATTCTTTGCTTTCTATTTATTATTTTGATGATTGGATGTATTTGGATAGAAAAACCATCACTCGTTAATTAAAGTCCTAAATTACAGTCTTAAAACTAGATCACTCATCACTTCTTAAACGACAATGTAAATATCACACAAAACCAGATTGCAACATAGACAAAACCTTTGCGTTAGTCATGAACTTCTTCTTTGGTAATATCTCCTTTGCCTTCAACTTTTGTATAGGATTTTCCTTACACCTAGCTGCCTTGAGTCCAGCTTGTTTGCAGATTGATAATGCGTCCTTCCCTTCCAAGTGTTTCTTTTTGTGAATCTGTCATCTTCTTCTTCTTTGGAGATTCATGTTTGCCTTTTGATCTTGGAAACTTCTTTTTCTTACCTCCTTTCTTTCTACCAGGCAGAATTGGTTCAGGCGGTGTGGTAATCAATGATGTAAGATACTTGGTCCACATACATGGTCCTCTAGCTAGAATGGTGGATCTTTCATAGTTTTATTGCTAAAGAAAAGTCCAGAAGAAATTCGACACATAAAATCTTCAGCATCTAAACTTACCTCCAGTATTGCACCATATGCATGTTCACATGAAATACCACAGATTTGCCACTTGCCACATGAAACATGTACTGCTTGGCAAGCTCACTCTAAAAGAATCAACACTTAGATCAACATCAAAGCATTTATGTGTACCAGTCCAAATCTTACACCATTTAGCCAAAATCTTACTACCATAAAGAGAAACTTTACTTGACTGAGATTATTTGCTTTCCTCTTTCTCTCTATGATACGCTGCATAACTTGCCTTCGAATCATTTCAAGCATTGGAACCATTTGTTCTTGCCTTGGTAATCGTGGAGTTAAATAACTGTCACATTGTTAGCATTTATCAACATCCTCACAGACGCTTCCCAGTCTATAAATTGCCCGACACCAATACTAGAGGCATAAAATCCTCACTTACAGAAGAAGCTAAGGATTTGAAAACTGTTGGATCTTTGGAGGCCCATGAGAAGAAATTATTCTTAGATAATAAAGGAGAAGGTGAAGGAGCTTTCCATGCACGTTTCAGGAGTATGAATCTAGAAAACAAGAGCAAAAAAACAGAGGTAAAACGAGTTACAGAGAAAATAGGTGGTTTGGTTAATTATTAAAATGTTACTCAAGAGCTTCCAACTTGTGTGATTCCAAATTATTTAAGACTGCAGATATCATCACAGTTTAATACAGAAATCTGGCAATATAGTATTGTACCTTGTAGTTTCTCCTTTCCTGTACCACCATAAATTTAGAAAGTATTCGACCATTAACCCACCCACTCAGCTTGAGCGCCCCTTACCCCCCATCCATGTCTTCAATTAATTAAACAGACAATCTCGTCACTATTGAGAATATCGACTTAAATGGCAAAAGTATAAATTATGCAAATTGTTTCTTTTTCAAAGTATAAAAACCTATTTTCTAGTCTTCCCTAATGGAATATGATAAACCTATTTTCTAGTCTTCCCTAGTGGAATATGATATCCCCTCGTACTCTACTTTTAAGTAAAACTAGGTGATACCCCGTGCTACAGCACGGGATTATATATTTTGTTAGTTACTTTTTTGTAATTTGTATTTTTGTAATGTAGTTTTTTATTTTGACTTATTTTCTTTGTTTATATAGTGTTTATTTATATATTTGGTGTTATACAATAAATTGGAAATTCTAATAGAGTAAGTAGTTTGTAGAATGTAGCTTGTCACGGAAACAGACACACCGCAATATTGGATAATAGTTTTGTAGTAAAATGCATTTGCTTAATAGGTGGCCGGTAATACACAACAAAATCAGCCATAATAGCTCAATAATTTTGATCAAGCTAGGTATGCAATGGTTAGTAACCAATTTTCATTGCATAAGTTGTATAAAACTCTAAATCTCAGAAATGTAAACCGATTTGTTGCTGGAAAAAAACAAAAAATTGATTGTTGCTGAATAAAATAACTCATAGTATATAAGAATGTAATTGGATATAGGAGAGTATAGCGTAAATCAATAACTTAATTAATGAAATAAATAATCTTTACAATCACAACATAGTTTGAGCGAACGTATTAGAAAAGTAAAAAAAAAAAATGATTATAATTAAAATTTTCTGCTTGTGTGTTTCACTTTTTTGGTGTGATGAGCTCTGGTGAATGAGCAGTATTTATAGACTTATAAGGAGATCCTAGGGTTGTAGGTGAGTGATTAGCAATATATGGAATATGCGAGTAATATACCAATGATTAAGAATATGCAATATTTGTTTCCATTTGCTATTAATTATATGATTTCCAGTTTCCATATAATCTAAATCGAAGATGTAATTAAGATATTCTAGTTTCTATAATCTTAAAATATTGAATGTTTAATTAGCATTGAAGATCCAGATAATTTTGGGAACAAAGATATGGAAATATTATCCTGATTTATGCTTTATTTAGGATACTATTATGGTTCTTAGAATCACAAAATATTCCTTTTTAAAGATTATTTGTTTAAATCGAATCTCGGTAATTAAGGAAATATCAGAATTTTTGGTAATTAAAATTGATGGTTTTCATTTAAATACCTTAAAGGAAAATGAAATCAGAGTGTTTGCCTATAACGAATAACTCTGTTTGGAATCTTAAATAACTAATATTGAATGAAATAATATACTGGATCCGAAATAGATTATTCTAGAGTACAAACAGATCCGTGGGTTTTTTTCCTTCTGTAGTCGGATATTTTAGGATCCGCGTCCCGACCCATATTTTTTTAAATGATCGACCGAGGGTATTTTTGTCATTTAAAGAAATCGAAACTATAGGTTAATTAGATTAAATTTTTTGATTCTCTAATCATTTTTAATGAAAAACCTACCAAAACCAAGTCATGGTCCATTTTGAGTCTAGGGAGTACTTCTGCTTTAATAGTATAGATACTTTCATGATATGTACCAAAACAATTTACTGAATGAATAGATGGTTGACAATGCATATGATATACAGTGAGAAACAAAACACTAGCTTGCTACATTAACTTTTGAGAAAATCATAATTCCAAATAGTTATCTACCCACAATATTTTTTAAATTATTTTATTTTATATCAAATGTCTATTAATAACTCAAGCTTTCAAATATAATCTAATGCTTCTTTTTCTTGAAATTGACCATAAAATAAATCATTTTACATATATGATATTTGTTAATCAATTTAATTCTGGTTTATTTTTGTTCATATATTTTTCATAATTTTTTAAAAAAGTAGCTATTTGATCTTTGTTAATCATTCTATTTATTTTAATAAATACAGTATGTTGTATGTCCTATATATGCATTGCCTAATTGTTGTATTAGTGCATGATTTTATATTAAGAGATTAAATATGATTCGAAAAATAGAGTAAAAAGTTGATATGACTTCACCGCTAAATTACATAAATTAATGATATTCTCACCGCTAAACTACATAAAAAGCTGAATTTGATTTGGGTTTGGGTTTTGATTTCTATTATTTTGGGACTGAATTTGTTTATTCGGGCGATGACAGTAGGCCGTACGGACTGCTGATGGGCGGAGGATGGAAGCTACTATCAGCACAGATCGTTGAAATCATTGTCATGGTGGATTTGCCTATCATTACGAAGATGAGGATGCGGTATCCAGAAGCTCATTCGACCAGGCCTTAGGTGGGAGAGAAGGCTTTTAATAGGATGAAAGAATTCAAAGAATAAAAAGAGTGTTTCATGCACTTCTGGGAAGAGATAACTTGTGGCTGGCTAAAAGTGAAATGGTGAATAAATTATTTATGCGTATTTTCATTTTTTTATGTTTAATGTTTTTTTTTTTGTAAACTTATGTGTTAAGTATTGAACGAAATTGGTTTGGTTCCCTTTGTTGTATATTATTTTGAATACTTACAATATGGTTTGGTTCCGTTCGGATCCAAATATACCCGATTCTTTGTTTTCTACTTATTATTTTGATAACTGGATGTATTTGGATAAAGAATATTTTCTCGATTTTTGATGGAGATTGAACAAATATGTTCCATTCTATCTGGGCAGAGCTGAGGGAAGCCGTCAATTCTTAAATGGAATTAATATTATTTTTGACTAAAGAAAATTCTTCAAACACACACTACGAAAAAAAAAAACAAGGTTTTTTGTATGACATATCAAGTTTGAAAAGATTGTGATAGATCTGAGTGAGAATACGTTCTCTGGCGACGTGTTTGTGATTCAGAAACTCTGAATTTTGTATTTTGTTCTTTTTCAAAATCATCACATGAATCTTAGCGATTAAGAAGAAAAACAATATATATATATATATATATATATATATATATATTTTTTTTTTTAAAACAAAAGAGAGAAAAATTGGGCGAGTGAATCCCACGCGCGGCGAATTTTCTCTCCCAAAAGCTTTCTTCTTCTGATTACAACCTCTTGCGCCGACGTCGGGTCCTTTGTCAATTCCGGTGACGGTGAGGACCCTCCGGCCCATGGTTCTTCATTCGTGACTTGTTGCATCATCCCGGCGAAGCTGTTGGACAAAATCAAGGGAGCAGTGGAGAGGAGAAGCATCTGCGAGACGCTGACGGTAAGAGCTCTACCGGAGGTGTTGCTACGCAGAGTGGGAGAGGGAGATTCACGGCGAGGAACGAGAGAAGAGAGTAGATAGATATGAAGATTTGAGATTCTGGAGGTTTCACCAGATCAGTTATGATAAGGAGAGATAGTCTCCGATCCGGTGAAGCTAAGCCACCGTCGACGGTCTTCTTATCTACTCCCTGCTGCCTCTCTCTCTCTCATGACTGAGCATGGATCCTCCACGACAAAGGACAGACCGAATCTCTTCCTCCTTCTCAAAACGGTTCTACGGTGGCGGGATGGCAACGGATCTTGGATCACCATCTCCATTCGGTTACCGTCGTCCAGGCTCACCGGAGGTCCTGTTCCGGTTGAGTATCCGTAATTATGGACGGCGGCTGCAAACGAGTTTTTCGTTTGTAGATTAGGGTTTCACGTAGTGCCAGTTTAATCTGGTTTGATGTAACCCGGCCGGTTTTGTTTTTCCAACGGTTTAGTCCGGTTGATGTAAATAAGTTGGACCCTTTGAGATTTCTGTATGGGCCTACTCCGTAAATAGTCCACTGGACATTATATTTTTATAAATTGAATACCTTTTAATAAAAAAGAAAACAATATTTTTTTTGTATTTGATAAAAAATTTATAGTAGTAAAACAAAATATCAATTACCTTATTATCCTTGAGAGGTGAATTATTCCAATTTATTTTAGCTCATAGATTTTTTCATAATTTGTTACAAAATCATAATTATTTTAACAAATATATTATTTTGTATGTTCTATGTATTGCATGACTGTTGTATTACTGAATGATTTTATATTGAGATATTAAATGTTATTAGAAAAATATAATAAAATGTTGATATATGAAAAATGTAGTATCTATTAAAATAACTATGAATTTTTCAAATTATGAAAAATACAAACAAAAGATTAACTGGAATTATAATGATTAACAAAGAAACAACTTTAAAAAATCACAAGTGGGTTAATATTTGGAATTTTGGTTTCCTCAAAAGTTAATGCCGCAGGCGAGTGTTTTTATTTGTCATTGAACAGGCACGCCTCTAGTGTGATAATTAATCACAACATCAATTTTATTGTATCAAATGTTTTTCTTTTTGAGAAATATCAATTTATACTATTAAATATTAAATTTTATTTTATTGATTTTTATTTATTATTTATTTAGACTCTATATATTATATAAGCTTTAAGGCAGTAATCTGGACATTTGTCGATATCTTATTGATACTATTGAAACGT
Source organism: Camelina hispida (assembly GCA_023657505.1). Taxonomy (NCBI): domain Eukaryota; kingdom Viridiplantae; phylum Streptophyta; class Magnoliopsida; order Brassicales; family Brassicaceae; genus Camelina; species Camelina hispida. The sequence goes on from CP094633.1 coordinate 25,149,497, forward strand.
GTCACGATCTCGTTAATTAGTAACTTTGACATCAAACTTTATATAATAAGATTATTTTTTAAAGGTTTTATTGAATTTATTATAGTTTTTATATTAGGAAAAAAACAAAAAAATTATTTCTAAAAACTTACAAAATGTGGTTCATGGATTATATGAAGGAATTGGTAAAATCTACCAAAATCTGGTTTCCCTGATATTTAGGAAATCTATTTTTTAAAAATCATGAATGGTTGAAAAAGTAGATTTTGCATAATCAAAAGCTAAAATCTGATATAAAATCTGATGTCATTAAAGGCCTTAGTGTTACAGAAACAATCTATCTAATAACTGAGGTTTTGAATACCTTCATTATTATTTAAAGTATTTGATTGATTGATCTTTCGTATAAGAGCTTTAATTTTTAAAGCATCTTCTACATTTATGAGTTCACTAGATGAATACCCACGCCAAGCGCGGGCTTATAGCTTACCGTTTTTTAACAATTTGCTACTAATTTGATTTTTTTTTATGTAGAGTTTATCTATTTTTTAAGTGTGGAAATCTTGAAAAATATAATTTTGATTTTGATAGTTTTTAATACTTCAAATAGGTTTTTTTTCAATTTGTAATTGAATAATTGAATTATTAGATACATGCATAGACAACTTTCTTTTGAGAGTTTAAACATTTTAGAATTCTTGTCTAAAACTTCTAAAAAAATATTCCAAATGAAAGCTTGGTCTAAGGATGCATATTTTGTAACAAAGAATTTTTTAGCTTCTCCGTTATATACTATGAAATACTAACATTTTAATTTATCAAGATTGCAGCTTGATTAACTCTTTAATATATATAACTAGCAATCGATCCGCGCTACGCGCGGTAGTTAGAGTAAGGTGTATTCTGAATTTTGTTGTATATATATTTTTTTTGGTTTTTGTAAATTCATATTTACGTTTGTTTTTGTATTTAATTTTGGTTGCTTATGTTGTTTTGTTGGATATTTTAATAAAACTATGTTTTGCAGTAAGTATAATTTAATGCTATTTTTAAAGGAAAAATTGAGATCATCTTGTGTGTTTATAATGCTTTTAGAAAAAATTATTATTAGAAGTTAACATTGTTTAGTTGAAGTTGTTGTTTTGATGTAGCTGTTAGTTGTCATTAATTTATTATTATTTTCTATTTTGTGGTTGGATTGTTATTTAATATTTTCATATGTATTTTGTAAACTGTTGGAATAATTTTTTTGTAAATGTTTTAGTGTTTGGAGTGAAAAAGATTGTGGGTTTAAGAAAAATTAATAAAATCAATAACTTACATTCCTCTTTTCTAGGCTATTTTTGATTGTTCTATTCGGGCCTAACTTCTCTATAAAGCTTATAATTTGTGGATTTATTGGGCCATTATTTGTATGTAATTGAGTTGAAATTGATTTGCTCTTTTTCAAAATCTGATGTCCTCGTTAACGGATAGGAGAAGAGCAATTTTCCGATCTAGAGGTCTGTTGGAGGATTGAACTTATGTCTTTGATGCTCATAATCGTTTTTAGTCATTCCTATCGCAATCGTTTTCCCTTGATTTTTTTTTTTTTTTTTGTGTGTTTGCGTTTTGGTTGATTCTTTGCTTGCTTCACATCTGTTGGGGATATTTGGTTATCCTCTTTTTGATTTTGTTAAAGGCGAATGTCAATTGGGTTGCAAATTTGTTTATATGAAAATATTTGTTTATATGAAAATATGTTGGCTTCTTTAGGTTTTCTAATTAAGTTGTGAGTTGTTTTGTGTTTTTGGTTGTAATATTTTTTTCTGTTTGTCCTGTGAGTGATTTTTTCGATTCGATGTGAGTTGTGTTTTAGGAAAAATTAATTTTCTTGTTTATCTTGCTGTAATTTTATAAAGTCCGGGTTGTTTTTTTGTTTTCTCGTTTATCTTTTTCATATAATTTTGTGTTACGGTTATCTGATTGTCGCATTCATATATCTGAATCTTTTTAGTTTATTAAATGTGTGTTCATCTCTTTGCGTCTTTGTCTTTGGTGGTGGATTTTTGAAGTGCTGCCAAATAATTTTAATTGATTTCTAGTTGTGTTTCCTTGATTCTTTGAAAGTGTTGCTTGGATTACCTTGTTTTGATATTTGAAATTTTAAATTATTATCAGTTTAATAGAAAATTTTTAATTATATTATTACCACTAATGGAAAATTATAGTATTGTTTTCTTATTTTAATATTTAATTTATTTTACATAATTATTTTTTAATTTAAACTTTCGATTGATTATAATTAACAAAAAATATGCACTAAATGAATATTTTAAAAATTTATTTTAAAATAAAAAATTGAATTCATAGGATTTAAAATAGTGATGGGTCTAGAGACTTTGAATGAAATAGTGTTGGGCCTACAGATTTTGGATGAAATTTAGTTGATCAGTTTATCATTTGTATGATTGTTTAAAGGGTTTATTAAAATTTGTAAGGCCCACAAAATTTAAAAAGAAGTGGCTGACGTGGCAGCTGAGGTGGCAACACCAGGAATGAGAAAAGCTAACTTTATATATATAGATTAAGATAGACATCTTCCTTTCATGCTAGCTCTTCAATTTCTTGAATATAACTCTAGAAAAAAAAATTATAAGAATTTTATTTAATTTTCTGTTTGACAACTTCTAAATATTAGAATATGAAAACCCCTTCCTCTTTGTCTCTGTATTTTGCTAAACCAACATTCTACAATTTTATTCAGTTATCTTCCATTTGATAGTGAACAAAACTCCAATCTTCTTAAAAAAAATGTTTTTCTAGGGACAAACTTTCATGAATTTCTCTACAATATTAAAAAAATATCTCTATCACTACTGCAACTTTTCAAACTATTGACAAAATTGTAACTCCAAAACCTTATATCCATAGATTCATGGTTTACGCCGAGAGAAAGAAGTGGCTCTTTAATTCAATTCTGATGCATTTTTTGTCTTTTGGTTATGCATATACTTTCTTGCGACATGTTATAAGTCTCTCTAATTTTTTTATGTAAATATTGAAACTGTTTTTGTGATATAAAAAAGAATAAAATACATGAATATCTCTCTTTGCTTTTAATGAGGATAGACATGTGACAATCTCTCCACTGCTGATGTGTCAATCAGATGGAGAGAGTTGACCATCTTTCATAATATAGATGGATGTGATTGGAAACCAGGTTTCTGCGGAAATTCTTTTTTTTTTTTCAAAAAGTCGCCAATCAATATTTTTACAAAGATAAAATGTGATAGATTGTGGTTTTGAAAGGAGAAAAATGCTGTGGACCGCTTTCTTAAAATGTAATTGTCTTTAACCAGTGGTATGATCAAATATGCAACAAACTATACACATCATTTTTATATAATTAAAATATATTATAGATGTGTTTTTTTTTCCATCAAATATATTATCTAGCTTATCTTTCTTTTCTCTCCTCTCAAATAATATTAAAATAATATTGTATTTACTATTATTAGATAAACATTGAAAAATATGTGATGTGGTGTACTAATTTTTGTTAAAAACATGTTATAAAAAAGAATTATTCTCACCCTTAATATTTATTACATTTTTTGTCAATCAAATATTTTTAATATCATTTTTCTTAAACTTAAATATCCACCTATATAAATTGAGCTTTATAAAACGATATCATTGTCTAATGAATCAATGTCCCTCAGCAATGGTATTTATTTACTCATCGGCTTCATGTTCTTTTGTCACTGAACATTCGGTAATTTACACAACAATATTTAATTATAATATAAAGAGAGTATTTAAATTGATATAATAATTTCAGTAATTACTTCAGTTAAACTGACTATACCTTGGTTTTTTTTTTTTTTTTTTTTTTCAAGTCCATGACAAAAGAAGAAATTAGGTTCAAAAGAATATTTTAGAAAGAAACCCAACCGGTTACGGAATGAAATCATGATGACTGGTTTTACCTTATTAACCGAATTAGCCAAATTATTGCGGGTTTGCGGATTACCCGATGGAACGTTCTTCATCTTCTTCTTCCGTTCTTCGTCTTCGTCTCCCACTTACCATGTCTTCTTAATTTCTAGCTGTTCGTGAAAACTAACAAGGTAATTAGAGATTTACAACTGATTTTTATGGTCAGAAGATTTCAAATTGTACTAGCAAGAGTTATAGAAATTGTGAACTTAAATCTCAGTGGTGTTTATTTCATATGTCAGGTTCTTGGGATATTGATTGAGTCATGTTAACAAGAGAGTGAAGCATCAGATTGGTACGACATTGTTGGCTCAAAGGAGAAGTTAGGTTGTTGTACAATTTATTAAGATGGTCCTTACTTCGGACCTTTTTTTTGCTAAATTTGATTCAATTTTTAGTTCCCACTGATGGCTTGACCTTTTATCTTAATATGTTCTCTCTTTTGGCTGCACATTAACCAGAAAAGGGAAATCGCCATGGAGGAACCTGAAAGACCTGGAGCCATTGTGTCCAATCAAGTTTCGTACTTGGACATTTTGTATCATATATGTCTGCTTTGTTTCCAAGTTTTGTTGCCAAGGTTAGTTGATAGAAATATACTCTTTGGTAGCTCTGTATAAATGTATTGTTTTGGCATTTTAGGTATTGTTTTGGCAATGGCATTAACATTTATTTATCTTCTCCCTCATGATTTTGATGCTGAAGAGATCAGTGGGTAAACTTCCTCTTGTTGGCCTCATTAGGTGAGTTGTGAATGACTTATCTTAAGTTCTTGAAAGAATCTCTGTACCTTCTCTCAACTTCTAAGTGTTCTTGTCTCTATTATTCGTTTGTATTGATCATCTCACAAAAATCTTCAGCTACTGTATTCTCTTCTAGTTTTACTTCCTTTTGGTGGGTAGTCTGTGTTATGTACTTGATAATTATATCACCTCTCTGTTTAAAACTTTCTTTTACACCATTTTGCTCTAGATACTAATGACGCTGCTTCTAGTCATCTTACTACATTTTGTGGTTTTGTCTCTCAAACAGATATACAATCTTTATCCAAACTTTGGTCCCAAAGAGTATTGCTTTGTCGGGATCAGTTTAATTCGATACAAAAGCTTTCCTCTTGAACTATTTTGATAGCTCGATATATAAACTCTTCCTCGATGCTTTACAGGACCTCTCCGGGCTTAAGAATACTCTGAATTTTGAAGTTGAGCAGCTCCGTGAGGTAATGTATGTATCTTGAGCCAGCATGCTCATCCATATCTTACCAGCTTCTTCTGTATTTTGATTACTTGATACATGGCTGATTTCTTTTCATTTCAATAACTATGGCTGAAAAGGTGTCACAAAGTCGCAACCTAAGCCAAAGCTCTGCACTCACTTTTAGAGCCATCACTCTTACATAGCTTAGAGTTTGTATAAACTCAAGGCAACAGAGGAGAACATTCACGTTTTTTGGCTTTTCAGGTACTCAAGTCAACAGAGGAGAACATCCAACTTCACTGCAGGCCCTGTTGGGGATTCAACAGAGGATAGAGACATACCTTGGGTTTGGCTACAGCCTACAAGAGCCTACAGGCTACAGGTAACCACTGTCCAGCTTGTTTTAAAGTGTAAACCAAACCCTGTGAATACATCTAGAACTTTAAAAGATAATAACTATAAAAAAAACATTTAGTAATTATTAGTAAATACCAATTAGATACTAGAAGATTTAGTTGTTTAGAGTTTGTATAAAAGCTGAAAACCCTAAATAGTTTAGCATAATTCATTGCTTTTCTTGACAAGAAAAGACTGACCTAATAATATCGACTTCACGAAACATACGACTCCAGTCCTCAATGTCTTAGACATCTAATAGTGCTCTGAATTGTGAATTGTAATGGTAAGCTATACATTGATTTAAACTCGTTCCTTTTTGTCTACTTGTCAAAACTTCAATCCTTTAAACTCTTGTGATGTGAGAGATCTCAATCGGTGACTAGTAGTACTCATGAATAAAATATAAAGCATCTCCTTTAATAGGACTAGTAGTACTCATGGCTCATAAACCACTAAAACAGAACTTTAGTGACGTGTTTAGTTGATTGATAGTTGATTGATAATCACGAATAAATATATCTCAAGAGTTTTAGTTTTTTTCCTTTTTCTTTTACGGTATATCAAGAGTATTTGATAGTCAATTTTGTTATAAAGCGTGCTCAGCATATGTTATACCTTCTTAAGTAGTTTGGGCAAAAACACTTTATAAATATTCCTTTTCCTTCAAGTATCACTATATAAGGCTCAATTGACAAACACATTAATTACACCTATTCTCTTGCCGTCTCAACAAAATTTCTTCCTTCCATATATTATTCATGGCAAGTGAAACTTGTTCAATACTCTCTTCCTCATTTCATTCAGTAAACATGACAGATGCTTCCACTTTCCTTTGCTCAAAAATTTCTGAGATAGCATTAGCCATCAATACTTCTTACCTTCTCTTCTCTGCCTATTTCTCTTTTACTATGCAAATCGGTTTTGCTTTGCTAACTGCTGGCTCTATTCGTTCCAAAAACATCACGAATGTCATGCTCACAAACATAATGGATGCTTGCATAGGTGCTATCTCCTACTTCATTTTTGGATTTGCCATAGCTTTTGGACCATCCAACGGTTTTATCGGTTATCATCACAACTTCTTTGCTTTGAACTCTTTTCCTGATTCCTTTGGCTACGACTTTAGCTTTTTCCTATTCCAGTGGACCTTTGCCATAACTCCATCGGGAATCACAAGCGGCTCTATGGCGGAACGTACACAGTTTATTGCCTACTTAATGTACTCGTTTTATTTAACTGGTTTTGTCTATCCCACAGTTTCCCATTGGTTTTGGTCAAGCAACGGTTGGGCTAGTGCAACACGAGATCACAACAGCCTCTTGTTTAGCTCGGGTGCAATCGACTTTGCTGGATCCGGAGTTGTTCATATGGTCGGCGGGATAGCGGGTCTTTGGGGATCTTTCATAGAAGGACCAAGAGTCGGAATGTTCGATGGATCAAGAAGGGCTTCTACTGTACATGGTCATGATGTTCCCCATGTAGTGTTAGGTACCTTCCTGGTATGGTTTGGTTGGCATGGTTATAATGCAGGGTCATTCTTAACTATCTTGCAAAGCTACGAGCAGCAGTTTCCTTACTATGGTCAGTGGAGTGCCATCGGACGAACCGCAGTGACCACAACGCTGGCTGGGTGCACAGCGGCATTGACCACATTATTCACTAAACGTTTCTTAGGATCTCACTGGAAGGTCACTGACGCTTGTTCAGGACTACTGACTGGGCTGGTTGCAATCACCTCAGGCTGCGCTGTTGTCGATCCTTGGGCTAGTATTGTGTGTGGCGTTGTCGCTGCGTTGGTCAAGATTGGACTTGATAAGCTAGCTAAGAAACTTAAATTTGACGACCCTCTCAATGCTGCGCAGCTGCATGGTGGTTGTGGCGCATGGGGATTACTCTTCACCGGATTATTCGCTACCAAGAAGTTTGTGAACGAGGTTTATTCGGGCGATGGCAGTAGGCCGTACGGACTGCTGATGGGCGGAGGATGGAAGCTACTATCAGCACAGATCGTTGAAATCATTGTCATCTTCTCGTGGGTGACGTTAACAATTGTTCCCTTGTTTTATGGACTTCATAGATTCAATCTTCTCAGGATATCTACGGAGGAAGAGCTGGCTGGTATTGATATAACAAGTCATGGTGGATTTGCCTATCATTACGAAGATAAGGATGCGGTATCCAGAAGATCAGTCGACCAGGCCTTAGGTGGGAGAGAAGGTTTTTAATCGGAAGAAAGAATTCAATGAATAAAAAAAGTGTTTCATGCAGTTCTAGGAAGAGATAACTTGTGGCTGGCTAAAAGTGAAATGGTGAAGAAATTATCTATGCGTATTTTCATTTTTTTTTATGTTTAATGTTTTTTTGTAAACTTATGTGTTAAGTATTGAACGAAATTGGTTTGGTTCCGTTTGTTGTATTATTTTGAATACTTACAATATGGTTTAATTCCGTTTGGATCCAAATATACCCGATTCGTTGTTTTCTATTTATTATTTTGAATTTGTTTGAATGTATTTGGATAAAGAATATTTTCTGGGTTTTTGATGGAGATTGAACAAACATGCCACAATTCTTAAATGGAAATATTATCTTTGACTGAAGAAAATTCTTCAAAACACACACCACTAAGAAGAAGAAGAACTAGGTTCTGTGCATAAAATATCAACATCAAATTATCCATGTGTACCAGTCCAAATCTTACACCATTAAGCCAAAATCTTACTACCATAAAGAGAAACTTTACGTGACTGAGATTATTTGCTTTCCTCTTTCTCTCTGTGATACGCTGCATAACCTGCCTTCGAATCATTTCAAGCATTGAAACCATTTGTTCTTGCTTTGGTAATTGTGGAGTTAAATGACTGTCACATTGTTAGCATTTATCAACATCCTCACAGACGCTTCCCAGTCTATAAATTGCCCGACACCAATACTAGAGGCATAAAATCCTCACTTACAGAAGAAGCTAAGGATTTCAAAACTGTTACCTATGCTGAGGTTGTTGGATCTTTTGAGGCCCATGAGAAGAAATTCTTCATAGATAATAAAGGAGAAGGTGAAGGAGCTTTCCATGCACGTTTCAGGAGTATGAATCTGGAAAACAAGAGCAAAAAAACATAGGTAAAACGAGTTACAGAGAAAATAGGTGGTGTGGTTTTTGCAAAAGAGACAATCAGAATGAAAAAGTGTTCTGGCTCAAGAATGGTAGAATCTGGCCTAACTACGAAAGAAACGGAGAGAACCTGCATCCACTGTCGCAAAGCAGGACATCTTGTGAAAGATTGCAAAAACAAAAATGGAGAACAAACTCATGCCATTAAAGAAAATAATAAAGAAGAAGAAGAAGACTATCATATGTTCACACCAAGACAAGAAGGTCAAGAAACTCTTGAAGAGAACGTCTGGCTCATTGACAGTGGCTGCACAAATCATATGACTTCAGGTGAGAAACTATTCACTAACCTCGACACAAATTACAATGTTCCTATACATCTATGTAATAAAGCTGTTTAGACGACTATAGGAAAGGAAGACATTGAAGTCACAACAAAGAAGGGCAAGAGACTCATCAGAGATGTTCTTCTGGTTCCTAAGATTGCCAAAAATCTATTGAGTGTTTCTCAGATGATCGCAAATGGATATGAAGTTACTTTTAACCAAAGGGGGCTGTATTATTTATGATCCAGTAGGAGGAAGATAGCTGAGATATCTACGATCAAGAAGAGCTTTTACCTCAAGTGGCGCACAAACGAAGAATCTACAATGATGGCATCAAAGGAAATCGCCTTTTCAGGTCGTCAAGAAGTTGGCTTGCTATTGCTGCAAATCAGGATAAGTCATCACCTGTGGATCATAAGAAAGAGATGAATGAAGATGGAGCTGAAAGAAACAAGTCAACAAGTGGAAGAAACAATCAAAAAGAGTCAGAAACTGAAGCTGTGAAGCTAAGATCAGTAAGTAAAGTTAAGAACCAGAAAAGTTCGGAAACAAACAAGAAAGGAGACAAGAGTAGAGAAACAGAAGATGTGGTCAAGGAACCAAACTGATCAAGAGGGTGATCAAAAGAGACAACCTGGAGAAAACTGAAAATCAGAGAAAAGACCTGCAAAAGGGATGCAGAGACAGAGAAGAAGAATCAAGCGTAAAAGTACAAAAGGTTAAGGTTTCAAAAATTGGAAACCATTGGTAAAAGTGAAGTTGACAACCAGAGGCCAGTGCTTCAAAACCAAAACAGATTTTATGTTTCTAAATCCACAAGATTCCGATTAGCTGTTTACCGAAGACAACCTCATCTGCTCCAATTCAATCCAGAACCAACCAAAATCCAAAGTTTGACTCCAATTCAAAACCTTAAATGGAGATGTAATAATGTCAAAGGTTCAAGAGAAGCAAACTCAAGTAAAATAATATATTCACCACACCAAGCTTCTTATACGTTTAGGATAGAGACTTGAGAGTAAGACACTGAATAAGACAAATGCTTCTTTTATTATAAGACAAACGAGACAAGTTTGAGAGAAATGCTCGGAGTCTCTCCCCTCCCTTACAAAAGTATTCTGATATTGGATACCTACCCTCTTACCCCTCCGGCCCTTTAAGTACTACTACTAAACCCTACTGATTCCTTGTCTCTACACCAAAGAGCCGTTGTGGCCACTTTACCGTAGGACAGTGACATTATTGATATTAAACTAACACCCCCTGCCCAAAAGGCCTACTACTTCCTCTTGGACCTACTGGATCTCTGTTGTTGGACTCCTAGCCACTTGTTGGGCTTCTCTTCCTCCTTTGGTAACGATAGAGAATGGGAGGGTGCTGATTCTCAAACGTATCATTACCCCCCCCCCCCCTTTGAAATTAACCTTGTCCTCAACATTAAAGAGTGGAAATTGCCCTTTGATTGTGTTAACCCACTCCCACGAACACTCATAGTCAGGAACCCCCTTCCACTTGATAAGAACCTCTGCTTGTCCTGAATGGGGGTTAATGCGTGCTCCCAGTACCTTGTCTGGCTCAGCCTCGAGGACCGCATCTTCAGTCAGTTGACTCGGAATGGAGGAAGAAACCACCTGATCTCCTACTGCCTTCTTCAACTGGGATACGTGGAATGTAGGATGTATCTTAGCTTCCTACGGTAGTTTGAGGCGGTAAGCAACAACTCCTACACGTGCTTCTACTCGATAGGGACCATAGAAACGAGCTGCGAGCTTCTCATTTGTTCTCCTGGCTAATGAGCGACGACGAAAGGGTCGCATCTTGAGAAAAACCTGATCACCCACTTGAAACTCTATCTCTCTGCGATGAGCATCAGCCTGTGTTTTTATCCGCTGTTGAGCCTTGTGTAAGTGTTCCTTGATCAAACCCAACGCGGCGTCTCTTTCCTGCAGCTGCTGGTCCCACTACAACAAATATGGGTATTGATAGTATACGATTAACGCTATGATATGGTTATTATAGCGTTTTCATGAACGCTATTAAACGAGACGCTATAATAGGGGGGCTATATACGATAGCGTTTCTGGGCTTGTGCTATCGTAGGGTATCCTGTAATAGCATATACCATGTGCTATATAATAATTTCTAATAACATATATGTAATGCTATATTTAAGTATATAATAGTACTTTATGTCTGCTATATGTACGGTAAACGTAGCTATCTGTTGTTGCTATGATTTAATTTTTAGTAGCTCTATGTTAATGCCATTTGATTAGTTATCTTAGCATCGGTGTTGAGCTATTTGTATATGAGTTGTAGCTTTTATTATGTGCTACTAAGTTGTATACAATGACTTCATCTGCCTGCTATTACGTTTGGTTTCTGATTACTATTAACCGTTTTTTATACAACATATTCAAATGAAGTTACAATTTGAAAGTAACCTGTGATAAAGCTGAAATTGTATTCTAGAATAGAAAATATCAAACATTATTATGATACAAAATGAGCATACGATCCAATTCCATAAATCCCAAACAAAGAACACAAGTCTCATGCATTTGCCAGAACAACGAAAGTAGAAAATCATACGGTTCTTAGTCGACATCAAATGATGACAACTTTTTCTTCAGGCCATGCTATAGTGGTACCAATAGCATCCTCCATACACTCAATAGCAGAATTAGGCCTCCAAACCTTCGCATCAGGCACCTTGACTACATCAATCCACACACGAACTGCATTATGACCCAAGGGAACAAAATGCACTAACTGCTCTAGGTTGTTTGAAGACCAGCGTCCTTCTGCAACAACCCTATTCTGACCGGTAATGTCCAGCAGTCTGCACTTCTGATCCTCCTTGACAATCCGTTTCGGAGAAGTGTGCTGCATAGTATAAATAATATGCAACGTTTACCAAAGGCATCAGTGCTAACATATTTTATAAGTAAGAAAACGTTGAAATTTACCTACTGAGATGAACTTGAAGGAGATTGTGTAAGTGGTTTTTAACTCTTCACAGGAGCTGCTGGAGTGAGTCCTTGTGACTGCATGCGAGGAGATGCTGTAGCTGGTGCCTCTGTACTTAAATCTTCGATTAAAACTCTGTTGAATGGCCATGCTACAAACGACTTCAAAGAGTCATGAAGATTTGAGAGTTCTTCTGTTGGCCGCCAAAGAAATGTCTCAGGTTCATTAAACGCATCGACAAAAACTTTAATGGCATTTGGTCCAAGAGGAAGGCCATTCACCAAAGCTTTGGGATCACGATTCTGCCAACGGCCTTCAACAACAGGTTTATCATCATTTGATAGCCAATGTAGAAGTTTGCACTTGTTCATGGAAGTTATATTTGGGCTCTGTTAAACAAAATTATTCCAATATAGAAAATATTACTAGATTTAAGAACACTAAAACATAGCGATCAAATCCTAAGTACGATCAATCAGATTAAGAAAACATTACCTTAGGCGGAATGTCTTCTGGTCCTAACTCCTGCTCAATAGCCTCAACACAATCCTTAGGCCACGCAATAGTTTCTCCTACAGCTTGACCAATACTAAACATATTTGCCGCAGGTCTTGAAAGAAATGCATCTACTTGAAAAACCGTCTCAACCAACACCTTCACTGAATTAGGGCACAATGGTACATTGTTGACGAAGTCCATGTGATCAAAAGACAGAATACAACCCTTGCTACTTTAAATTTAGAGCCAGACCAATCATATAGAATGCACTTAGGCTGCAGTATTTGGTTTACACTCTACAAATGTAAATAATAGTTAGAGTCTGTTAACCATTCAGTGAACAACCTCAGCAAATCTCATTATATATTAACACTTACTCTTGGCGCTGAATGTTCACCAACTTCCGAAAATTGACGCTGGAAAATGAGAAGGAATGTAATTAGTTACCATTTTCTTAGACCATTAATCTAATGATATGAATTTCCAGACTTACAGGACTATTCGCAAGAGCATCTTGTAATTCATTGACCTGCTGCTGCAACTGAATATGGGTCTATTGCATTTGAGTCACATACTTGCTTTTCATCTGGAAACAAGCAAGTTTGGACATACTCATTCCTCTAGCCATTGCCCTCAGGCGTCCAGGATTGTCAGGTCCCAATATCTGAGCAAGAGTGTCTTCTTTTGGGTTTGATGATGATGATGATGGAGCATCAGACAGAACGAACTCATTTGCCATTTCCTATTAAATGTCGGACTTATGTTTATAGAGGTAAATTATAATGAAAAACATAGAAGAGAGGATCACAAAATAAATGACTTACAATCTTTGCAGCAGCATCCGTGTTCACTGCTGTCCCATCCTTTTTAGTTCGTGACTTGACCCACACATTCAGTCTAGTCACTTCATCTGTGCTCTCTTTTCTCTGCGTAATTATAACACCCATTCAGTGATATTAAGAAACCATTGTCGAAACTGGTGGACAAAATATATTGATAATCACTGACTGACACTTACTAAATCTTCGGCCAATCTAACCATTCCTTTACGGCTACATGTGTGAGAAATCTGCTTACGTCTTCTTTCCTTGTATGAATCACTAACAACCTATATAAAAGAATTAGCACACTCTAGCTATGTGGAAGATTAATTAAGTACAAGTTAGTACCTTAAACTCTTGACTAGTCTTCTCTTTGACAAACTTCCTCCACTCTAACGTAAGAACATTGTCTGGTCGCAGCTTCATTCTTTCTACGTTGTTCGGAGCTTTCCTAATCTGATTAACCAAACGTGACTTAGAGGCCCTCCATAGACATCCCATTTGCTTCAAAACAGCCGCTTTCTCATATTCTCCATCTAGTTCAAATCATATCTACAATAAAGTAAAAAAGAAAAAAGATAAGATAAGAGTACTTAGAGCAAATTATTTGTGATTGTGACTTGAAATTAAAATACTTGAACAGATTTCCATAGAATTGTCTTCAGCTCCTCACCAATTTTCCTCCAATCATCTATCACAACAGGAACATGTTCTCTTACCAAGAGACCTAAGTAGGAAGACAACTTAATTGATCCTTCTCCACACGGTTCTCCAAATTCAGTGAACTGTACTCTTATTCGTGTATTAGGATCCTTGGCAATATCTTTCATCTTTGTTGGTCCTTTGTGTTTTTTAGTCTGGGGCGGAACTGAAGTTGTAGCATCCTCAGAAACAGCAGCTGACTCTTTATCGGCTCCTTGTTCTGTAACGTCCTTAGCAGCTTCACCAACCATATGGCTATCTATCACAGTCTGATCCGGTTGTGGTTCATCAACCTGTGTGTCTTGAGGCTGCGTGTCCTGTGGAAATATGGTGCCAACGAATTCAGGTTCTTCTTCTTGTACGTTGGTCTTCCTTTTCCTTCCACATTTTTTTCCCTTGCCCATCTGCTACGTCTGTAAAACTAAGACGGAAACTCAAATATAGACTCAAAGACAGACCAAGTATCCAAAAACAAAAATATAACAGTCATGCAAAACCAATCAAATTTAGACTCAAATGAACGCGATCACACAAAAATTCCTTCACAATCAGCTCTGGCATTTTGAGCCTCATCTGCTACGTCTTTTAGAGTCATATCAATATCCGAAGGTAATGGTCCAACATCTGCATACCCATCTTCCACATTCTCATCACTGTATCTTCTAGATGGACCTTTCAAAACTACATACCAACTAGATTCATCATTCTCCCTTGAATAAAATATTTGTCTCGCTTTAGAGGCTAAAATGAATGGGTCCTTCGCAAATGACACTTGGCTCTGATTCATATTAACCAGCGTAAAGCCTTCTTCTACCTTAACACCGTTACCTTTAACAGCCCACTGACACCGAAATATTGGGACGTAGAAGACATTGTAGTCTAACAAGATTATATCAACTATTCTGCCATAGTATGATACAACATCTACCACTTGTGCTGTGTCCCTTGCACTAGTTCTACACATTGCTGTTGCCTCATAGTAAACCCCACTATTCTGACTTAGCCTATGCACTGACTTTGTATGAAACCGCAGGCCATTCACAATGTAGCCTGTATAAGATCTGGCTATACTACGTGGACCATAAGCCAACATCTTAAGTGTCTCGTCATTATCTTCAGAATCAAGAGGTATCTAACAATTACAAAATAAAAGGTCAGCTAAAGTACTAATTAAATAGCCACAAAAAAAAAACAAATATAGTATAACATGCCTGTTGCTTTAGCCACGTCGGGAAATTTTGAGTGTGCATAGTCCATAAATAACTTGCATCACGTCTGCATCTACCAATTGTGTCTTGAAGATGTTGCAAATGAGCACTTGCATATAAACAAGAAACAAGAAACTTCATCAGAAACAATTATTGTTAGAATAAATAATGTACAACGTAATAAGAAAACTTACTCAATGTAAGGTTCCACCATTGTCGTGTTCTGGATTACAGCAAGGTGAGCTATTTTTCTATCCATATCAGTGAGAGTGAATGAGGTTCCAGCTGATATAGGACGACCTTCTAGGATGGAGTGGTTCTCGTACTCAGTGTTCTTCTCCTCTTTTTCTTCTACATTTGTTGTCGTCTTCAAGAAATCAGAGCTCATGCATTCTTCAGCAAGATATGACTCAGCTATACACCCCTCTGGTCTTGCTGGGTTTCTAACATAGTCTTTCAATACTTTCATGTACCTGTTTGTAATGAACATCAAATAAGTCCAATTAGATTCACTAATTTAGTCTTCAAGATGGAACTAAAATAAAAAAAAGGACACTACCTCTCAAATGGATACATCCATCAGAAATGGACAGGACCAGCTAGTTGGGCTTCTCTTCCTAGATGCACACACAAGTGCAGCATGATGTCAAAGAAACTAGGTGGCCAAAATCTTTCAAACATGCATAGAGTCTCCACAATTTCTGTTTCCATTACTTGGAGTTGATCCATATCAATAACTCTTTGGCACAAAACGTTGAAGAATGCGCATAGGCGGAAAATGGCTATTCTAGGACCCTTAGGTTGTAAACCTCTAAGAGCAACTGATAGCAGTTGTTGTACCAAGACGTGGTAATCATGAGATTTGAGTCCCATCACTTTACACTCGTCTAATGATACACAAGTAGATATGTTAGAGCAATAGCCATCCGGACCTTTAAAATCAAAGAGCCGCTTACAGAATATTTTCTTTTCTGACTTTGACAAAGACCAAGGACCTGCGGGAAGTAGTGTCCTTTTACCGTGATCTTTTGAATGCAAATCTTTCCTGATACCAAGAGTTTCGAGATCCTTTCTAGCTTTTAATCCATCATTTGAATTGCCACAATGTAACAATGTGGCAATCAAGCTTGCAGCCACGTTTCTCTCCACATGCATCACGTCTATGTTATGTCTTACCGGGAGCTCCTTGTCAAGACAAAGCATAAGATAGAGTAATCAGTTGAACTTTATATAGAAGTGATGACAATGGAAACTCTATAAGAACTATACATACCTCCCAATATTGATCTTTTCTTTCATCTAGTTAACTCCTCTTCATCTTTTTTTGCTAAGTCTTCTTCTTCATCATCATATTCACTGTATTCATGTTCGTTATCAGATGGTATGTCACAAGCAGCTCTAGATCTCTTCTTCCCATTCTCTTTTCTATTACCAAAATCATTCTTGTAGATTCTCAGTAGTAAGGAAATATTTCTACCCGTGAGTATCCTTCCCTTTGTTCCATGCTTTGCTTTACTATCAAACCAACTCTTCTTTCCTCGAAATCTATGTGACGGAGGCAAACTTTTTCGGTGGCACATATATACAAACTTTCTACTATGACTCAGCCACAAACTATCTGTGTGCTTCCCACATATAGGACAACCCATCTTACCTTTTACTTTACAACCAGCAAGATTTCCATATGCTGGGAAATCACTTATGGTCCAAAGCAGCATCGCCCTCAACGTAAAAGTTGTTTTACTAAATGCATCATAAGTCACCTCGCCTTTAGACCACAAACGATTTAAATCTTCTATCAGAGGTTCTAAGTAAACATCTATACTATTACCAGGTTGGTGCGGTCCAGGAATCAACAAACTAAGCATGATGTTTTCCTCCTTCATACATAAGTCAGGAGCCATGTTATAATTAACGAGCAAGACAGGCCAACTACTGTATCGGCTGTTCTTCATGTTGAAGGGGTTAAACCCATCAGTAGAGAGCCCAAGTCGCAAGTTCCCCTGCTCAGCTGCGAAAGAAGGTTACTTGTCATTCATTGACTTCCATGTCACTGAGTCTACTGGATGGCGTAATTTCCCGTCACTGCTCTTGTTATTGAAATGCCATCTCAAATCCGCAGCCACTTTCTCTGATCTGAACATCCTTTTCAGACGAGGGATTATTGGAAAGTACCTCAAAACCTTATGTGGAACACCTTTCTTGACTTCCCCAGTGTGCATGTTGGTCTTCCATCTCGAAGACTTGCATTTTAGACAGGTATCAACCTTCTTCAGCTTCTTTCTGAACAGGCAGCAGTCGTTCACACAAGCATGAATCTTTTGATATCCCATATCAAAAGATTTCAAAAACTTCTTTACGTCATATGTTGATTTGTGTAGTACATTGTCTTCAGGTAACATTTTTGGTAAAGTTTCCATTAAATCATCGAAGCTCTTGTCTGACCAGCCATTCTGAGTTTTAATCCGAAACAGTGTAACTGTAGCTGAAAGCTTGTTATGATTCACACATGTGGGATACAATGGCATTTCAGCTTCTGCAAGTTTTGCTAAAAACTCATCTTCTTGCCTATCCTCTCCCTCAGCAACCTCACATAAATCTGAACCCTTACAAGCTAAATCTTCATCAGACCATTTAGCAGCTTCGTATAAACCCAGAATCTCAGCATTCCACACTCTATCATGACCTTCTACTAAACCAACAGAATCTCCATGGTGAAACCAATCAGTACGTCTCTTATAAGCCTCATCCATTCCATTTATAACTAACTGAGACACAACCTCGTTGCATGTATGGCGCTCTAAATTGCGGCATCCGGTGCACGGACAAATTATCTTTCCATTAACTGCTAATTTGGCACTAACAACTTCAACAAAACATCGAGCACCACTCTCATATGCAGAATCAACCCTAGAGTTCATGTAAGAGAAAAGTATACGAAAAAGACATAAGTATCACAACACTAGTCGAAATGCATAAACAAAACACTTTTAACAGTTATAATTACCTGCATAAATGCACCCATGCCTTGTCCAACATTTTTCTTAAAAATCCTAGTTTCCCTTGACACAGTTCAAACGGTAGAGGATACAAGCAACAATGACCACAAGTTAAACATATTTTCGACAATCAATCACAAAGACACACCTATTAACAAGAAATCGATACAAAAGGCCAAGAAATCGATAGATGTGTCTAACCTCTATAGTGATTGTATTCTTCCCCGATATCTGAGAACCCACACCTATTAAGAAAACACACACCTGTAATTACAACAACCAACGAAACACACTGCTGTATATAACTACTATAAACTCACTTTCCACTCACCTAAAAATCAGATCTGAGAATAAGTTTCGGCGGAGATGGCGAGAGATCTAAAGGACGAAATCGACTGAGATGGCGAGAGATCTAGAGGATGAAATCGACGGAGATGGCGAGAGATGGAGAAGAAAAATTGACGGAGATGGCCTTCTTTGAAGAGGATGAAATCGACGGAGATGGCGAGAGATGGAGAAGAAAAATCGATGGAGATGACGATCGAGCAAACAAGTCGACGGAGAACTCGAAGGTTTTGTCTTTTTTTTTGTTTGCCTTCTTTATTTTGTCTTTTTTTTTTGTGCTATGAAATGTAAAGATTTTATTATTGAGACCGCCAAAATGTTATTTTTTTCACAAGTGTTGGCGGAATCAGGTGTTTTTAGTTCCTGCTTATTGATTTTTGGGCATAGCATTAGTACAATGCTATAAGTCTATTTGACAAACTCTCATTTCACTTTTAATAGCAGTTACAGAAATTGTGCTATTATAATCTGCTATCAATACCCATATTTGTTGTAGTGTCCAAATCGGCATTGGAGGTGGAGCCAGTCTCGTACTTGATTAACGTTGGAGGTTCCCTGCCATACAACACCTGAAATGGGGTCATCTTAAGAGCGGAGTGGAAAGAGGTATTATAACACCATTCAGCCCAAGGTAAAAATTTAGCCCAAGTTCGAGGCTGCTCTCCTGCCAAGCAACGGAGATACGTTTCCAAACTCCTGTTAGTAACCTCCGTTTGCCCGTCAGATTGAGGATGGTAAGCTGTGCTGAAACACAGGTTTGTACCCACAAGTCTGAAGAGCTCCTTCCAGAATTGACTGGTAAAGACCCTGTTTCAATCAAATACAATGGACCGAGGGAAGCCATGTAACCTGATAATCTCCTTAATGAATAAGTTGGCCACGTCTGTAGCTGCGAATGGGTGCTTAATGAGCAAGAAATGGGCGTATTTAGACAGCCGATCCACCATCACGAGCACCGCATTATGTCCTCCAGACTTAGCTAACCCCTCAACAAAATCCATGGAGTTTATCTGGGATTGGCAGTGGTTGAAGCAAACCTCCAGGGGAGAGTGTGGAGTGCTTGTATCGTTGACACACTTGACATGCTGTTACATGTTGCCTGATATCAGTCATCATCCCATCCCAGTAAAACAGCTCGCCAATCCTTCTCTGAGTCTTCAACACTCCTCCATGTCGGCCAGACTTACCATCGTGAAACTCCTTCATGATCAATCCCGTGATGGCAGAGCATTTTGGAATCACCAGTCTGCCCTGTCTCAGCAGTCGCCCTTGGACCAAGGAGTAATCCAGGTACGAGTTCTCATCGTTCCGCAGCCCTTGAATAATGGTCCGCAACTCACTGTCCTTGTCCACCTCTGAACAAATTTCCTCCAGTTGAACAGCTGCTGGAACCGAGAGAGCAAACAAGGAAGGAACCACTTCTTTTCGAGACAAAGCGTCTGCAGCTTTGTTTTCCAGAACAGGTTTGTAATGAATATCAAAGTCAAACCCGAGTATCTTCGTGAGCCACCTCTGATACTCCAGGTTGATCTCTCTTTGTTCCAACAAAAACTTTAGACTCTTCTGGTCCGTACGCACCAAGAACTTCCTCCCTAACAGGTAGTGACGCCATTTCTGAATGGCGAACACTATGGCCATGAGCTCCCGTTCATACACCGATTTGAGCCTCTGGCTCTTTGTCAAGGAATAGCTGTAGTATGCGATTGGTCTCTCTCTTTGCATCAAGACAGCTCCCAAACCCACTCCAGACGCGTCCGACTCTACTACAAACATTTCAGAGAAGTCTGGTAGAGCCAGAACTAGCACTGTCGTCATGGCTGCTTTGAGTGAGTGGAATGCTTCATCTGCTTCTTTTCCCCATTTGAACTGATCTTTCTTGAGTAGAGTGGTCAGAGGTCTCACAATCACCCCATAACCTTGCACAAACTTGCGGTAGTACCCTGTGAGCCCCAAGAAGCCGCGTAATGCCTTGACATTCGTTGGTGTCTTCCACTCCACCATCACACTGATTTTCCCGGGATCAGCAGCGACTCCTTCAGGTGTAATGACGTGACCGAGATAATCGACCTGCTTACTCCCAAACTGACACTTCTTCTGGTTGGCATACAGACTGTGCTGACGTAAGGTTTGTTGAACTTCCCGCAAATGATCCTGATGCTCCAAGAGGGACTGGCTGTTGACTAATATGTCGTCAAAGAATACCAAAACAAATCGTCGGAGAAAATGTCAGAAGATGTCATTCATCAGCGACTGAAAGGTAGCAGGGGCGTTTGTCAGTCCAAATGGCATTACGAGGAACTCGTAATGCCCATCGTGAGATCTTAAAGCGGTTTTTGGGATGTCTTCTGATCTCACCCGGATTTGGTGGTAGCCAGAACGCAGATCAAGTTTTGAAAACACCTTGGCTCCATGGAGTTTGTCAAGCAGCTGGTCGATCGTCGGAATGGGATAACTGTCAGGTAAGGTGGCCTTATTCAGGGCTCGGTAATCCACACAGAATCTCCAACTACCGTCTTTCTTCTTCACTAGTAACACAGGGCTCGAGAAAGGGTTTCCACTCTCATGGATAATTCCCGTAGCAAACATCACAGCTATCTGCCTCTCGATCTCTTCTTTTTGTGCCTGAGGATACCTAAATGGTCTCACACTCACCGGCTCTGCTCCCGTTTTCAAGGTGATGGTGTGTTCTTTACCACGCGAAGGAGGTAGGCCCTGAGGTTCTTCAAAGACCTGAGCAAACTCCTTTAACAGAGTACGGAGCTCCGCGGAAGTTACTCCTTCACTCTGTGGATTCGGGGTTTGTAGATTGCAGTAATCCAACCACACTCCTTCCCCTTCCTGTTTCACCGCCTTCCACAACACCTTGAGTGAGATAGCAGAGTTGCAAAGACTATGATCCCCATGGAGAGTAACCCATTTCTCGTCCACCAGGAATCCCAACCTCTGTTCCTTCCAGTTAACCTTAGTATCCCCCAAGGATTCGAGCCACTACATCCCTAATATCACGTTGGCCTCTCCCAAATCCAGAGGCGAGAAACTGGTAACGAGGGTGTATCCCGGAAGTAGCAGAGTCACCTTTTGGCAGACTCCTTCTCCCCTCACCATCACTCCATTTCCCAGTCGAACTCCGTACCTCGCTGTTCCTCTCGTGGTAATCCCCAAGCGATGAGCCAAGGAGCGAGATAAGAAATTGTGGGTAGCCCCACTATCAATCATGACTACCACATCCTCTCCTAGGACTTTGCCTCGCATCTTAATGGTTCGTGGGGACGAAATCCAAGCCGCAGAGTGCATCGACAACGCTGCAAACTCCATAACCACCACCTCTTCCATACCGTCTTCTTCTTTGTCGATCTCGTTGCTCTCCTCCTCCGGAGTAACCACCAAGACTTGCAGCCCCTTGAGACGATAGCGATATCCCGCGTGGTAGCGTTCGTCGCAGCGGAAACACAGCCCCTTGGCAAGGCGGTCGTTAGCCTCGACATCGGACAACCGTCGGTAGGTGGAGCGGCGATTCTCTCCAGTTGTGGTTTGAGGGTTTTGGTTTCTTTCACCCTTACCACGAAACTGCGACGTTTTTGTTTCATTAGAAACATCAGCCTTTGGAAAGGACAAAACTGCCCCTGTACTAGATGTTTGGGACCCTCATGTCTGGTTTTTGTCCCCTATGACTCGTGCTTCGGTTTTGTTCGTGAGTTCCCATCCCGTCGGCGCCGGAGAGTCCCCTTGCCCTTCCCAGTCTTCTACCATTTTCGACAAGCTCATCATCTTCTTGACTGTCCTAGGCTCAAACATCATCACCCCTTTCCGAACCTTAGGCTTCAACCCAATCATGAAGGCCATCTCCAACACCCACTCCGACACCTCCGGTGCGTTAGAGGCTAAGGCAATGAAGTCCTTACAGTATTGTTCTGCGGTATCCTCCTATCGGAGTAACAGCAATCGCTCCCCGGCGGTCAAGTCGTGAGCCGTAGCGAAATTCTCCAACACTCTGTTCTTCAGCTGTTCCCAGCTGAGAAAAGGGTTTCAATCCTTTTCCCATTGGTACCACGAGAGTGCATCCCCGGAGAAACAAACTCGCATCGCCGCAACTTCTCCTCCTCGGTGAAATCCTACAGCTCGAAGTACTACTCCACCCTAAGAACCTAGCTTTCCGCCTCTTCTCCTTCAAACAGGGGATGCTCGATCCTCTGTGCGAGTGGCTCTCTTTCCTCCACCGAAGTGTTCCGCCTCTGAGTTTCTCCCACTTTAGTGGTAGGACTCTACGGGAAACGTTGTTGCGACTCTTCCCCGCCCTGTTTTTCCATGCCGGAGACTTGAGAGTCATCCTCGTTCCCCTTGGTTGGATCCCACATACGTCGGTACTCTTCCGCCATTCTTCGTTCCAACTGTTCCAGAACATCCAGTTTCCCCATCTGCTTCTCCAAGGCATCCAACTTACCAAGTTGTTTCTTCATGGCACTGACGTCGTATTCCAAGCTAGACAGTTGCTGGACTTCCTTCTGAATGTTCTCCATGACTTTCTCCAATTCCTCCACCTTCTTGAGCGCCATCTAGAAGGTTAATTTCCCAAGAAAGACGGCTCTGATACCAATTTGATACGTTTAGGATAGAGAACTGAGCGTAAGACACTGAATAAGACAAATGCTTCTTTTCTTATAAGACAAACGAGACAAGTTTGAGAGAAATGCTCGGAGTCTCTCCCCACCCCTTACAAAAGTATTCTGATATTCGATACATACCCTCTTACCCCTCCTGCCCTTTAAGTACTACTACTAAACCCTACTGATTCCTTGTCTCTACACCAAAGAGCCGTTGTGGCCACTTTACCGTAGGACAGTGACATTATTGATATTAAACTAACACCCCTGCCCAAAAGGCCTACTACTTCCTCTTGGACCTACTGGATCTCTGTTGTTGGACTCCTAGCCACTTGTTGGGCTTCTCTTCCTCCTTTGGTAACGATAGAGAATGGGAGGGTGCTGATTCTCAAACGTATCAGCTTCATCAAGTCAATGCTTCATAAACACAGCACAAGTAAAATAACGAATAAAGCCAATGCATCATCAAGTCACAACACTATGCAAATAATCATTTCAATGGTCTAAGTCTCTAAGACAAAACCCATGAAACCAACGGATCATAAAACACAGTACATACGTTATTCACGCCAATGCATCATCACGTTACATCACTATATTGTACAATCTCCAAATTCAACAACCCTATTACATTGTACAGTCTCCAAATTCAACAACCTTAGATATCTGAAACTTAAGATGATGTAACTAGCAATCGGATCACCAAAAATTAGAAATCAAATCACCAAATCTAAACCCTGAAACAGTCCCTAGACGAACCCATAATCATTCCCTAGACGAACCCAGAATCAAATCACAAAAAATTACAAATCACAATAGATATCTTTAAACTTTCGAATTACCAAAATATTAATAATCAAATTAAAAGCACTGTATATATCAATTGTTGAGTTGTGGCAATCATATGAGAAAGAGTGCAAATATTGTTTAGTTTTGAGTTATTTTCTAAGCAATAATAAGAGAGTTATTCTTATAGAAGCAAATCTTTCTATCTTATATTTGGTATCAGAGCTCTAGGTTTAATCGATCAAGGTTGTGATTCGATTACAGAACAGGTTTTGATAGAGAGTATCGAACCACAACAATGGGGGAAATCGTAGCTTCATCACGTCCAAAGGAGTTGGACAAAGCTATCTCTATTCAGTGCCCTCTTTTGACTTCTACGAATTACACGGTATGGTCCATGAGGATGAGGATCATGCTAAGGATTCATAAAGTTTTGGAAACGATCGAACCAGGATCAGATGATCCAGAAAAGAATGACATCGCTACAGCTTTGTTGTTTCAATCGATTCCTGAAGCACTTACCATGAAGGTTGGTAACTTGAGTACACCAAAGGCAATTTGGAACTCAATTCAGTCTAGGAACCTTGGAGCAGAACGTGTCAAGGAGGCACGTTTGCAGACACTCATGTCAGAGTTTGAGAAGATGGTTCATGGTTTGTTAGAGATTAAAGATGAGAAGATGTTGTGCGAGTCTTGTCTCGTTGGGAAGCAGGCTCGACAACCATTCCCAGAAGCCACGTTTTTGAGAGCCTCTAAGCCGTTGGAGCTTCTTCACGCTGATTTATGCGGGCCAATATCGCCTACAACACTCGCACATAACAAATATATTTTTGTTATTGTGGATGATTTTTCAAGATACATGTGGTCTATCTTGTTAAAAGAAAAAAGTGATGCGTTTGGAAGCTTCAAGGAATTTAAGAGTGTTGTTGAAAAGGAACTTGGAAAGGAGATCATCACTCTTAGGACAGATAGAGGTGGAGAATTCACATCAAGTGAGTTCAATGGTTTTTGTGAAACAAGTGGGATCAAGAGACACTTGACAGCTCCGTACACTCCGCAGCAGAATGGTGTGGTCGAGAGAAGAAACAGGACCCTGATGGAGATGACGAGGAGCATTCTCAAGGCCATGGAGGTACCAAATTATCTTTGGGGAGAAGGAGTTCGTCACAGTACATACGTAATCAATCGGATACCTACTAAGGTGCTGAATAACATCACACCGTATGAATGTTTGCGTGAGAGGAAACCAAACATGGAACACCTAAGAGTATTTGGGTGTATAGCTTATGCAAAAGCTGATACTGCAGGTCTTAAGAAGTTGGACGATCGATCACAGTCGTTAGTACACCTTTGAATCGAGCCTGGATCCAAGGCTTATCGACCTAACAATCCATCTACAAGGAGAATTGTGGTCAGCAGGGATGTAGTTTTCAATGAAAACAACAAGTGGAGTTGGAGCAGAACAGAAGACAATGAAAACAGAGAACCTGATATGTTTCATATGCGTTGGGGTGAAATAGAAGATGTTGGTAGTGGTCAAGTGTCGTCGAATTCTGCAGAACAAGACAAAGATGAAGCAGAATCAGAAACCAATGTGTCTCGAGAAAGCAGAGACAACAACGAGAATGTTGTTGTTCAAGACAGTCAGCAACCGACTCTAAGAAGATCAGAACGGCAAGTTAAGAAACCAAAGCATCTTGAGGACTATGTGTTACTAGCATCGATTGAAAGTGAGATATTACTTTTGATGATCAATGATGAGCCACGGTTCTATGAAGATGCAAAAGGACAGCAAGTGTGGAGAGTAGCTTGCAAGGATGAGATCGATTCTATCAACAAAAACAAGACTTGGTTTCTTGTTGATAGACCACATGGTGTGAAGGTGATTGGTCTCAAGTGGGTTTTTAAGATTAAGAGGAATGCATATGGAACAGTGAACAAGTATAAGGCTAGGCTTGTTGCAAAGGGCTATGTGCAAGAAAGTAGAGTTGACTATGAAGAAGCTTTTGCTCCTGTAGCTCGTATGGAGACAATAAGGATGTTGACAGGATTGGCTGCATCAGATGGATGGGAGATCCATCATTTGGATGTAAAAACTGTATTTTTACATGGTGAGTTGAAAGAGGATGCCTATGTAGATCAACCAGAAGGTTTTGAGATCAAGGGGGAAGAACATAGAGTTTATAAGCTGACAAAAGCTCTATATGGCTTAAGACAAGCTCCACGAGCCTATAACACTAAGTTGGATCAAATCTTGAAGGAGATGAGCTTCAAGAGATGTTTAAAGGAGACTGCAGTGTATCGAAAGGAGAAAGGAGGTGATCTACTAATTGTTGCTGTTTATGTGGACGATTTGTTTATCACATGCAACAATCTTAGAGCGATTAAGGAGTTCAAGGAAGGGATGTCTTCGAAGTTTGAGATGTCTGATCTCGGTAGACTCACCTACTATCTTGGTATTGAGGTGCATCAAGGAGCTGATGGTATCACTATCAAGCAAGAAGGATACGCACGGAGGATCTTAAAAGAAGCAGGACTTCAAGACTGCAACTCGACAGTGATTCCGATAAAGTTTGGGTTGCAGGTCTCTAAGTCACTTGGAGAAACAAAGATAGATCCTACTCGGTTCAGAAGAAACATTTGTTGTTTGAGATATCTCTTACACACTCGACCTGACTTGTCTTTTGCAGTGAGTGTTGTAAGCAGATATATGCAGAACCCGCGGAAGTCTCATGGAGAGATCATAAAATAGATCCTGCATTATCTCAGAGGAACGACGTCATATGGTCTCAAGTATAAGCGTGGAGACTTAAAGGAGATTGTTGGCTTCAGTGACAGCAGTCACAACGTAGATCAAGATGATGGGAGGAGTACTACTGGACATTTATTCCTCTTTGGTGATACTCTGATCACATGGTGTACACGAAAGCAAGACACAATCGCTTTATCTTCATGTGAGGCCGAGTTTATGGCTGCAACATAAGGAGCAAAGCAAGCGAAGTCACAGGGAAGAAGGAAGCTCAAATCATGATGTATGTTGACAACAAGTCTGCAATTGCACTTGCTAAGAACCCAGTGTTTCATGGGAGAAGCAAGCACATACATAAGCGATACTTCTTTGTGCGAGAATGCATTGAGAGAGAGCTCATTCGTGTGGAGCACATTCTTGGAGTGGAGCAAAAGGTTGAGGTCCTGACTAAGGCATTGGCTAGAGTAAAGTTTGAAGAAATGAGGAGCTTGATAGGTGTCCATGATGTGAAGTTTAAGGGGGAAATGTTGGATAAACTTCAATGACTTAAGGCCCAAGATATCTTTACAAAGGAATGATAAGGACAAGAAGGGCTAAGCGTAATCCTACTAGAATTATGAGTTATCTAGTTCTAATAGAAATAGGAGAATAAAAGCACTATATATATCAACTGTTAAGTTGTGGCAATGATATGAGAAAGAGTGCAAACATTGTTTAGTTTTGAGTTATTTTCTAAGCAATAATAAGAGAGTTATTCTTATAGAAGCAAATCTTTCTATCTTATACAAATCACCAAAACCAAACCCAGAATCAATCTCAAGAAGTCGAATCACAACAGCGTCTTAAGTTACTATACCTGGAATTGGCACCTTTAAGATATGAGTGAACTTAGAGAAAGAAGACAACTCTCTTCTTCTCACACGATCGGAGACGAAGTGTCAAAGTCGGTTTTACTTAACGGGCTACCCATTTAAAATTAGTTTCTTTTTTGTTGTTGTTCAAACACCATTTAAAATTAGTTCAACCCCGTTAATAAACGAGTTTAAAAGGATGCGCCCAACTAAAATTATTTGGTTTTAAAACGGGGTCAGGTCTAAATCTTTCAGAGAGAGAAAGCTCTGTTTATACTATCCAGCGTCTCTTTTCGTCGGTCTTTTTGTTTCCGGCTAAATCCGGTTTTGTCTTTCTCGCCTAAGTGTGAGATGTACTTAGCTTTTGTGGCTATCTTTTTTTTTGATTTTTTTTGTTTTGATTTTAATGTGAAGATTTCATTCCAAAAAAGAACAATAAGGTCCTACTATTACAAAAGCTACCCATTAGCACATGAACATTAGACAGAAAGCATATTTCCATCAAAAGGATACAGGAGAAACATGAGAGAAGTAGGTAAGGAGGAGAGAAGAGTGCAAGGAAGGGCCCGTGAAGGACATAAGCCTATTCCGCATTGCACGATCAACAACAGTCCAGAGCTGGAGGCGGCGTTGGTGAAGATTCTGGAGTTACGCTCCTTCCAGACGTGATATAGAATAGACGTAAGGAGGAGCTTGAGAATGGCGGCTGTGTTGGCTTGAGGAGGCGAATTACAAGAGGCGATCCACGATACAACGGCAGAAAGATTGCAGGGAGAGTTTGGAATAAACTTTGCAGCCAGGAAGCCCCACAAGTCAGTGGCAAAGGGGCACTCAAAGAACAAATGGGCGTGGCTCTCAACCCCAGACGAGCATAAGACACAAGACGTAGGAACATTCATTCCCCACCTGTGGAGCCTATCTTGAGTAGGAAGCCGGTTCAGCATTGCTAACCAGGCAATGAAGGAGTAGCTTGGGACATGCTGTTTGAACCAAACAATCTCTACCCACGGGACCATAGGGGATCTATGTCGAACTTGCTCCCATGTTTCCTTGGAGGAAAATGTATGAGAGTAATTACCAGAGGCTTTACGCCATAGGAACATGTCTGGGCCACGACTTACCAAAGGAGCAGGAAGTTCAGTGAGGGCTACCATAAGAGATTGACCATTGATTGATCGGGCTGCTGGGAGGTTCCAGTCACCATTCCTCGAGGCTTCAATAACCGTTGCGCTTCTTCTGACTCGAAGTTGACTAGGACCCGTGAAACACAATATGTTGGTGGTATGGATTGATGGATGTATGCAATGGTGAGATATGAAATGAATGGATGGCAGGGTGTTTCAATTCCCCTTATGCAATTGTAGTACAAGAGGTGTCAATCCAATCTGAGAGTTGTGAACAATCAGGATGTGTATATGAGCCTAAGTTAAGCCAAATATGCAAAGGATGTTTGTCACTAACAATCCTATTCATGAAATGTAAAGAACATAAAGTAAAACTACTAGAAGTAGATGCTGAATGTAAATGGAACATAATGATTGTCACTAAAATAAAGCTAGAACAGAAATAGAAACTATACTAATGAACTAATGCAAGACAATAATGAACAGGAAAATAAGTAAATGCAACAAAAATGCAAATAGAATGAGACTAGAGATAAGACAGGACAACTACAAATCATAAACAAGAGTTATGGGGATGAACACGAGCAAGCACTCGATCGAGTGTAGATCGAGTGCAGGGTCGAGCTGGACAAATCCGTGAAACAGAGCAATACAAGAAAAACAGAGCAACACAAGAACGAATCAAACAACAATCAAACAGCAGGATTAACACTTAAAAATCAATAAACAAGGAAGACCTTGAGGAGGGATTCATGGGCTGCACTAATGATTGAAGTCATCTAACTTGGTCAACAAATCTCAAGCAAACTTTGAGCTAATCTCTAGACATACAAATCTAAGACAAGTTTAATCTACTCTCATGGCAAGAAACAATCAAACCTATGCATCTCTAGACTTGTTCTCACAAAGAAAAGAATCTACACAAGCAGGCATTAAGCAATATGTCTCATACCAAACAAGACCTCTAATCTCTTAGCAAGCCTAATGGTAAGCTCTAGATCTAGCCTTATCTATGCTCCTTAAACATTGGTGTGATGCTAAGGTGCTTGAAATCAAACCCTAACCTCTCAGTTCAGGATTAGCATTAAGAACATCTAGCCTAGAAGAGATTCTACCACAATCAAGCTTGACCAAAACAAACAAACCTCAAACACAGCCCAGCCTAACCCATCCTCAAGATCCTAAGCTACTACTCACAAGAACACATGATGAACATCAAAGTCATAAACCCAGAAAATTCTGAAACTTGCATCAAATGAAAGATAAAACAAAGATCTATAACATTCAAGAAGGAATCAAACACGAATTCTTAATATCTTGAAAGTTATGAAGCCAACAAAATCCAAGAATCTTATGTTTTCTCTCTTAAAAGAGTACAAGATCTAAGAAAAATAAAAGTGCAAAAAGAATAATTCCTAAAAGGGTAAAAACTAGGTTTATGACTATTCTAAAAAGCTTGACTCTTTGGTGGCTGCAGGTACAAGGCTTTATATAGGAGAGGAGGTGGAAGCCCTAAAAATACTAAAAGACAAAATAGTCAACGGCTCAGTCATCTCGACCATGTGCTCGGTCGAGTGGCTGGTCGAGTTGGCTTTTCTTCTGCTTTCTCCACTCGGTTGAGTCCCTTTCTGCACACGGTCGAGTGTCTGGTCGAGTGTGGGGTCGAGTGGGACTCTGGACCTTGGTTCTTCAGCCTTAACTCTCTTGATTTCCCTTCATGATTGCCTCACTTCTCCTCAGCATTGTTTCCATGATCCTTAAGCTCCAAAATCACCTGATTATGCATGAAAAGATGCAAATGCAATGCAACTATACTCTAATGCATGATTAGTGCTAAAGCTATGCAATAATGGTAAAATATATGAACATCAACACCCCCAAACTTAGTCTTTGCTTGTCCTCAAGCAAATAATCAAGACATAAGAAGGTAGGTGAGGTTTGAAAGTGGGATCTCAGCTCCTAAAGCTTGCAAATAGACTATCTAGAATCAATGTCCAAGTTACTAGTACTATGATGCAAGTTGAATGAGCTGTACTTAAAGATTTTAGACAAGCATAACACAACCTTTACTGATTTGATCCTTAGATATCCACATGCATTCAAATCAACCATTTCCTTTAACATTCATTAATCAAGAACATGAATCAATTCTATGCAATGCTTAAACTCATTTGGCTTGGAGATAAAGGTTTAGAGACAATGATGGTCTCTTTTTATTGTGGGGCTTATCAATATCAAGGTTCTCTCATAAAAATAGATTGAGCTTTAGAAGAATGCTAAAGGTAAGAACACTTAGACACATACAAGAACAAAACCTTGTCTACCCAAAGACACCCAAAGTGTTTATCCTATCAATCTAAACCCAAATGATCCTAGTGCTACCCTTTAACTTCTTCTTTTCTCTTTCACCCTTTTCTCTTTTGGTTTTCAAGTCTTAGGAGAGGTTTCTTATTTGATCTTTCTAGTGGGATGGGGGATTCTTACTTATTTGCTATGGTTCTCTTTTCTTCTTATTCTTAAGACATACAAGCTTTTTGCTAGACTTTTATTTTCTTTCTTTTCTAGAACCATCTTCAACAATTTTTACTTCCCATCCTTTCACTAGACTTTGCTTAAACACATTCTCCTCTTAAAGACTCTAACCTTTTTCTTTCTCTTTTTCCTCTTTTCTTTTCAAAACAGCCAAGTCCCAAACCCAACAAGTGAACCACCTAGTCCTATCTAGTTTGAAAAATGCAAATTAGAACTACACAAGGTTTTACTCTTGTCAGTTCAAACCTAACACTTTCTACCAAGCTCAATCCGAAAAAATAGGCCTCACACACACAAGAATAAACATGGCTTGAAAGAAGGGTTGGTTAAGGGTATGGGAACTGATTCTTAATGAGGAAATCAGCTACTTGGATCAACAAGAGTGGTAAAAAGGAGAAAGATGATCCAAATATGTATATGGTATCCATGAGTTTAAAGCAATGCACATATTGATAATTGAAATTCAATATTAGGTTCTTATAAATAGGAAAAGGTGTCAAATCACAACATGCTTCAATTTAGACCAAATGCAATGCAGGAATTCAAGGCTTGGTTCAATCTTATGCTTCTAGCTACTCAACTAGCATCAAAGTACTATTAACTTGGGCATTGATCCTAGTCTAGTGAATTAAACAAGCTAACAAGAAAATAATCATCATAGATCCCTAATGCAAATATTAAACAGTCCTATATGAAACATGCTATACACGATCCTAATATGCAATGCAAACTACATGAACACTCTTTTTTTTTTTATAAAACTTTTTGCAAAAAATTTTCAAATTTTTAGGGTTTTTCTATGCCTTAGATGCTATGCAAAAACTAATATGAGGATGCTAAAAATTTGAAATAAGAACACAAAACACAATGTCAAATGCTATCTCAAACCCTCCCCCAAACTTAAATCACACAGTCCTCTGTGTGAAAGAAACTTGTAAGAGGATTCAAGACCAAAAACAAAACACAATTTCAAATGCAATGATATTTACAAGGGAAGGTGATAGTGGTACCTCAAGGATTGGAGAAGAAGTTGTCCACATCCTCTTGCATACTGTCAAATGTGTAGTTGGGGTCTTGTTGATCACTTGGAGATGGAGATTATGGCAGCTCGACGACGGCGATCGACCGGCACTCGGTCGAGTGCGTGCTCGAGTGGGGAGGTCGGGCTGGACCGCGGATGCCAAAATTCTGAGCCTGCTGCTGGTAGAACTGCTGGTAGAGAGCTGGATCCATGAAGTATTGTGGTGGGATGGGAGGTGATATATCATGGTTTTTGTGGTTTTTAACCATGATATAAGGAGTCTTTTAGTGTCTTTTCATTTGTTTCTAGATTGTTTTTGAGTCTTTACAGGTTTTTAGCATGGACGGAGCAAAATGGAGCAATTTGGATGTTTTGGAGCATAAATCTTGAAGAATCAATTTGGTCTCGGATGAAAGCAGGAGCATCGACCGACACCAAGATAGGAGGCATCGATCGACACTCATCTCTGCCGACTCAAGACCCAAGTTTTGGAAAATTTACAAATCTGCCCCAAAGTTTCCATATTTGCAACACAAGTCCCTGACGTGTTTTAGGACATATAAATAGTGTTTTTAGGTTTTCCAAACCCATAAGTTTTATTCTAGCAAGTTTTATTTTTCCTGCAACCCTGTGAGATTTTGAGAGCTTTGGAGAGAGAGAGATCTGCTTTGAGAGAAGAATTTCTTGAACTCCTTATTACTCTTTTTAATTTCTATTGCATGTTATTCAGAATCATGTTTTGTTCTTCATTGAATATGTCTGAGTAGTTTGCTTGTTAGGTTCAGGGTTTTTCATAGGGTTTTTATGATTTATTAGATCTGTTTATTTAGGATTCATTATCTTTCTAGATCTTCATCTTAGGTTGTTCTTCATATTAATCCTTGATTGGCCATCTAGAATTAATACTCTAGAAAAATAAATTGATATGAGAATATAATTGATTTTCCTGATAAAACCTTTTGATGAGCAAAATTATTTCTTGCAAAGAGATTTGATTTAATAATTTTGTGAACAATCTAAACCTGTTTTTATTGCTGATTTATTACCTAGAATTTTACAAAGAGATTTGGATTTTCTGGTTTTAAATTTAGATATTATTTGCAGTGAGAACTGATTTAATTTACAAAAGTGTTTAGAGTTCTAGATCTGTTCTTAATTGTTTGAATCCTAATTAATTTATTGATTTAATAATTTATAATTTCCTGAGAAATTCCCTAGGCCTAGCTTTTTGATCATCTGAATTTACACAGCTTTTATTTAATATTTTGCATTGTTATTTTAATTCAATTTAATTTGTTTAGCATAATTATAAAACTCTATAATCCATTGTGTAGACTTGAGTCCTTGTGGAATTTGACCCCTAAGTACTGCAACTGATCTCTTGTTTGAGAGAGTAGCTCTAGGGATTAATTTGAGCATATCAAATTTTGGCGCCGTTGCCGGGGACTCTCTGATTTACCATTAGATTTGAGTTTTTAATTTCGTCTAAATTTTTCTTTTTATTTTCTACTTACACGTTTTTGTTTTTCTTCTCTTTGGTGTTTCAGGTGCATGCCTCCTAGACCTCACACAAGGAGCAACAAGTCTGGTCCTACTGTGAATTTGTCAAACCAAGAGTTGGGAAAACTTGAGCGTGAGAACAGAAAAGCAGCTAAGTCTCTGAAGATGGTTAATACGATCATTCTGATGCGTGATGAGGCTGGTGTTTTGAGGGATCAAGAGGGCCACTTGCGCAATGAGCACGGCCACAAGATTGATGCTGAAGGCAATGTGATTGCCGAACCTGTTGTCATTGAGCAGGCTGTCGTGAATCAGCAAGCTGATGTCGTTGATGATCCAGACCAGGGTGTCGATCGACACCAACCAGGTGGCATCGATCGACGCCAACCTGCAGACGTGCGTGGAGCTGCCAACCACGTACAGAACCCAGTTTGACGACAGGAGAATAACCGGGATCTGATCAGAACCATTGCTGACTACAATCGGGCTGATCTGGTGTATGAAAACCGGTCTGCTATTGTTCCTCCCCCTTTTCAGAGGAATGATTTTGAGTTGAAACCTGCGTACTTTCAACTAGTTGGGCAGAGACCTTTCTCTGCTTTGCCCAATGAGAAGCCCTTGGATCACATTGAGCATTTTGAGGATCTGGTGACCAGTATCAAGGCTAATGGAGTGGCTGAGGACTTCATATTCTGCAAGCTCTTTCCCTACTCACTTGTAGGAGAGGCATCTCAGTGGTTGAAACAGCTGCCTGCTGGATCATTGACAAGCTGGAGAGATGTGAAGGTGGCCTTCCTCAACCACTTCTATGATGATGCAATGTCAGATGAGCTGCGAGTCAAGCTATCCACCTTCAAGCAGAGACCAGATGAAGCTTTCAAAGCAGCTTGGGTGAGATTCAAGGCTTACCAGAGGGACTGTCCACACCATGGTTTCTCAAAGGTTCAACTGCTAAGTATCTTCTTTAGAGGGTGTGACTGGAAGTATCAGTTAGCTTTGGATGCTGCAAGTCATGGGAATTTCAAGACAAGAATGCCAGAAGATGCTGAATTGTTGATTGAGAACTTGGCTTCTAGCAATAGCACTAAGGGAGCAGATGCTGAAAGGAAGAGATTGCATGGAGGATTTGATTCAAACCAGTTAGCTTCTGTTAATGCTAAGCTGGATTCAGTACATAATCTCCTGATGGGTAAGAAATCTGTTCATTTTGCTGCTGAGGTTGAGACATATGAGCCAGAACCTGATCAAGGACACCAAGAGGAGGATGTGAACTATTTGTATGGGAATCAGGGACAGCGGTTTGGAAATCAGCAAGGCAACAGGCCTTACAATGGTGACCAGAAGCAGCAACAGAACAATGGCTATACAAGGACCTATGGGAACTCATCTTATCAGTCTCCCCCTCCTAAGACTTCTTCTGAGAGTAGAATGGAAGCCATGCTTGAGCAGATTCTTCAGGGACAAGAGAATTTGACTGTAACATTCAATGGGAAGATTGATAATGTCTACAATGAGCTTACTGGGAGGATTGATGCATTGAATGTTCATGTTAAGAAGTTGGAGAGTCAAGTTGCACAGACTGCTGGGTCTGTCAAACGACAAGAGGGGTATCTTCCTGCGAGAACTGAGTCAAATCCAAAACATGCTTGCAATGCCATATCAGTGGGGGATGAAGAAATTGATGAAATTGCTTCTGCAGAACACGGTGAGAAATCAACAAATCTGTCGATTTCAGATGATGGTGTCGATCGACACCACCTAGGCATCGATCGACACTCTTCTCAGACGAACCCAGAAATTGCAAAATCTCAGGTTCCAACAGTTGAGAGGGTCTACAAGCCAAAGGTTCCTTTTCCCAAGCCACGAAAGTCTAAGCAGGAGATGGAGGAAGCTAGATGCAAGGCTATGATGGACAAGGTGATGATTGAGATGCCATTGATTGATGCAGTGAAGCTTTCACAACCACTTAGGCGCTATGTGAAGAGAATGGTATCAAATGGTTTGAGCCCTGAGGAAGGAGCCTTGCTAACTAAGGATGTTAGTGCAATTCTGTTGAACCAGCCTGTTCAGAGGAAGAAGGAAAAGAAGCAGGAGGTGGCTGTATCTAAGGAAGTGAGTGCAATAATTGAGTGTATGACTGCTAAGAAGTTACCAGATCCTGGAAGCTTTGTACTTGATTGCTCTATCTCCACAGGAAGGTTTGCACACTCACTTTGTGATCTTGGCTCTAGCATCAACTTGATGCCACATTATGTTGCTGTGAGACTTGGGATGACATAATTTAAGCGAACTCAGATTTCTCTTATCTTGGCTGATCGATCCCGAAGAATTCCTGAAGGTATTTTAGAGGATATTCCAGTTAAGGTTGGCAACTTCATGATTCCCACTGACTTTGTGGTGCTGAAGTATGATCAAGAGCCTAAAGATCCTCTCATCTTAGGAAGATCTTTCTTGGCTACAGCTGGTGCAGTCATTGATGTGCAGAAAGGACAAATAGCACTGAATGTAGATGGTTTGAGTATGAATTTTGAGATGGATAAGCTGAGGAGGGTTTCTACTATTGATGGACAGACTTTTTCTGTTGAAAAAGTTTCTGCTACACGAGCAACAGGCTTAGTGTCGATCGACACTCCATCAG
This sequence comes from Camelina hispida, assembly GCA_023657505.1. NCBI lineage: Eukaryota > Viridiplantae > Streptophyta > Magnoliopsida > Brassicales > Brassicaceae > Camelina > Camelina hispida. The sequence goes on from CP094633.1 coordinate 25,185,836, forward strand.
CATCGATCGACACCCTTCCACCTCCGAGACTGAACTTGTACACAACTGATGCTTCACGCCAGAAAGCTGTTCCCAAACAGAAAGTCTCCCATTCCACACTGCAGAGTCCTCAAGTAAGGCAACGGTATGCATCTTCTTTACCTAAACCCCCTCTTATCATCAACAAGAATTTCAAAGAGATAAAAACTGTTTTGCAGTTAACCAAGCCACGAGATTATCGTAGAGTGCTTGTTTCTTCTGTTGATGATTTTGCAGGACATAAGAAAAGATACCCTCCCATACCTAACTCCCGCCCTGGTCCGATTCCTACCATCCTTGGCAAGCCTCATGCACCAAAAGCTTATACTCCACCTTGGATGAAGAGGATTTCAATGCCATGTTCTGCTCCACCGGATGCCTGAGCTCCAACACAGTCAAGCTAATGACTGAAAACAAGCGCTTAGTGGGAGGCAACCCACTGGTAGGTTTTTCTTTTTCTTTTGATTTTGATTTTTATTTATTTTATTTTTATTTTTGCTTTTCCCTTACTTGATAACACTGGGGACAGTGTTGTTTAAGTCTGGGGGAGGTTAGTACTAACTATGTTTCTGTTTTTGTGTTTCAGTTGTGTCAGTCAAAACCATAAAGTTTGAGTCAAATTTTTCAAAATTTTCTTTTTGTCTTTGGGAATTACGATCTTGATTAATGATTTCTCTTATTTGGCTAACACTCTAATGATTATTTGTTTATGCTTGATCTCAGAACTGAAGCTTAGAAAGACTATGAGCTGTATCAACAATCCTGAAAGCCCTTATTCAAAGGATATCTAGTTCAACCAATGCTGTCTCAACTTTTATCAGGATTTTTAACCGGACTTAATCTCTTACTTTGGGGTTGGAAATCAGTGGACTAGACTTCTTCTTCAGGCCATACAAGACAGTGCAATTTTTCAAAGTATGTCTCCCCTCTCTCTTCCCTTCAGTGCTTATATAAAAAATAAGAAGAAAAATCAGAAAAAAAGAAAGAGAGAAATAAAAGATGAGATGATTTTGATCAGTTTAGAGAGGTAGGTAAATTACCAGTGACCTCATTATTCTACTCTTGAGTCAAATGATCACACAAAGCTTGGAAGCGAGGGGTAGGTAAATTACCGATGACCCCGGTATTCGCTTACACCTTTGCTAAAAAAAAAGAATATGAAAAGAAAAAAAAGAAGTGAGAAAAGGGAGAGGAAAGGAGATGTAAGAAGAATGTCTTGGCCTGAAGAGAGTCCATATGCCACTGTTTGAATACCACAAGGTAAGAACTCACCTGTATTTGCTTTAATTTATGTAATGAGATGGTAATGGTGAGACTAGAGATTCCTGAGGATTGTGGGATTTGAGTAAGGAATGTTGATGCTTATCATGGTTGAGTATAAGAAGTAAGTTCTTGAGTCAGGTAAATGAAGAGTGCAAATAAGAATAATCTGCAATTGAGTGAGTTCCCTGTTTTCAAACCTCTTTCACAGGTCTAAGTTTCTGTTTTGCTTGAGGGCAAGCAAAGGCTAAGTCTGGGGGAGTTGATATATCATGGTTTTTGTGGTTTTTAACCATGATATAAGGAGTCTTTTAGTGTCTTTTCATTTGTTTCTAGATTGTTTTTGAGTCTTGGTTTTTAGCATGGACGGAGCAAAATGGAGCAATTTGGATGTTTTGGAGCATAAATCTTGAAGAATCAATTTGGTCTCGGATGAAAGCAGGAGCATCGACCGACACCAAGATAGGAGGCATCGATCGACACTCATCTCTGCCGACTCAAGACCCAAGTTTTGGAAAATTTACAAATCTGCCCCAAAGTTTCCATATTTGCAACACAAGTCCCTGACGTGTTTTAGGACATATAAATAGTGTTTTAAGGTTTTCCAAACCCATAAGTTTTATTCTAGCAAGTTTTGTTTTTCCTGCAACCCTGTGAGATTTTGAGAGCTTTGGAGAGAGAGAGAGATCTGCTTTGAGAGAAGAATTTCTTGAACTCCTTATTACTCTTTTTAATTTCTATTGCATGTTATTCAGAATCATGTTTTGTTCTTCATTGAATATGTCTGAGTAGTTTGCTTGTTAGGTTCAGGGTTTTTCATAGGGTTTTTATGATTTATTAGATCTGTTTATTTAGGATTCATTATCTTTCTAGATCTTCATCTTAGGTTGTTCTTCATATTAATCCTTGATTGGCCATCTAGAATTAATACTCTAGGAAAATAAATTGATATGAGAATATAATTGATTTTCCTGATAAAACCTTTTGATGAGCAAAATTATTTCTTGCAAAGAGATTTGATTTAATAATTTTGTGAACAATCTAAACCTGTTTTTATTGCTGATTTATTACCTAGAATTTCACAAAGAGATTTGGATTTTCTGGTTTTAAATTTAGATATTATTTGCAGTGAGAACTGATTTAATTTACAAAAGTGTTTAGAGTTCTAGATCTGTTCTTAATTGTTTGAATCCTAATTAATTTATTGATTTAATAATTTATAATTTCCTGAGAAATTCCCTAGGCCTAGCTTTTTGATCATCTGAATTTACAAAGCTTTTATTTAATATTTTGCATTGTTATTTTAATTCAATTTAATTTGTTTAGCATAATTATAAAACTCTATAATCCATTGTGTAGACTTGAGTCCTTGTGGAATTCGACCCCTAAGTACTGCAACTGATCTCTTGTTTGAGAGAGTAGCTCTAGGGATTAATTTGAGCTTATCAGGAGGGTAAGCTATATAGCCTGGATAAGCAGCTGGAGGTGGGAAGCCATAAGGTGATCTGGGCTGGAACTCGGTCAAGTACGTCGGGGGTGCTCGGTCGAGTGGGCGCTCGAGTGACCCGGTCGAGTGCCTCGAAAACTGTTGTTCTCGGGTACTTGAGCTCCTCTTCCTGTGATTTGGCTCATACATTGAAGCTCTAGTTGGTTCCAAAGGGTTTGCAACTCTTGAAAGTGCTCTAGTTGAGCTACTTCTCCTCAAAGGGCTTGATGGTGTAGGTGAAGAATTCCCACTCTTCAACTCAGCAATCTCCTTCTTTAAGCCCTTGATAGACTTAGCCATGTTGGTCACCTTCTTCTTCAGCTTATCAAACCTCTTCCCATGCCACTTGCTCCACTTTTGCAAAAGTGTCAACCTCTTGCTATTCTCCCTCACTCCTCTACTATCCCTTGGGTTGGGCTCATAATCCACAAAGTAGAATTGCTCCTCCCCATCAGCCATTTGTGCATTCCCAGCTTCTTCAACTCTAGGTTGAACAATCCCATCAAACAAGTGCTCCTCAGCTGGCCAAAAGTAAATGTTGGCTCCTTCTTGAATGGTGGTGAGCTCTTGGTTGAGCAAGATGAGCTGCTTCTTTCCAACTGTTGGGAGTTCAAAGTTGAAGATATGATTCCCTTGATGCATCTCCTTGGCTAGGATGAGAATAGAGGTGAGGTAGCTTGAGTCAATCCATCTTGGTGAGACCCTTTCTCCTCTAAGTGGGACCTTGGCAGCTTGTAGAATTGGAGTAATGATGCCTCCAATGGTTAGTGCTCCTCTTGAGCCTTTGTTCTCCAACTTGCCTACCCAACTTCTCAAATATATCATGTGGTCTGTGAGCACCATTTCAAGATCAGTCTCCACAGTGCTCCCAAGAATGATGGTTCCATCTCTTGCCTTGAGGATGATCCCATTGAGAGCCATGTCAATCATCTTAAGCTCTCCCTCATTGATATTCCCAGTTTCCTTCCTTGCAAAGAAGGTGTTAGCAAGAGCTTTGTGGAAGTATCTTAGGACTGGTCTCCTTATCCTTGAACTCTTGGAATTGGAAGATGAGTAGAGTTTGTTGTCCCCAATGGTTTTCCAAATGGAATAGAGCTCCTCTCTTCGTATCATCAAGCTTCTATTACTCACAACTTCAAAACCAAACACATTGGCTATCTTCCTCATTGAAAGCTCATGCTTCTTCCCCTTGATTGTGAAGGAAATGTGACCAGCTCCAACCTCAGGATCCTTTCTTGCATATGTATGCAGCTTGACAGTGGCTAGAAACTCACAACTTCTTCTTTGTAGCCCTCCATGCAAATCCCCATGAACTTGGTTAAGTTACTTTTCTCAAAAAGAAACTCCACATCTTCATCAATGGCAAGCTTCTCCATGGTTTCCTTGTGAGGATATCTAGTCCCCAAGAACTCCATTCTCATGAAGGCTTCATACAGCTGCCTCTTTGTCAACCCACAAGATTCTGCTTCTCCATCATCCTCTAGCTCTTCTTCCTCATCTTCTTCCTCGCTTTCACTTTCAATCTCCTCTTGTTCAACCTCAACTGCTGGCCTCTTCCCTTTGGCCTTGTGTCTCCTCATGAACTCATTAAGGGTTGGCTCACTTTCTTCCTCACTTTCAGTCCTCTCAGGATCTTCCTCAACTGAATCACTCCTTGGATACGACATCTGGCTCAATCGGTCAGTTCAACCACCACTCGGTCGAGTGCTAGCTCGAGTGGTGCATCGAGTGGTTCTTCCAGATTGTCCTCTTGATTCAAGGCCATCATCACGACGTTCCATGGAGGTGACAGCCGCTTGTTGAGATTTTGTGGTCATTCTTGAAGACATTTTTGAACAGAACTGAAGGGAATAGACTCAAAGCTCAAAGTTAAAGGTTAGTGACCCAAAAACTTGAAAGAACTAAGCTTGAGCAAAAGATGAACTTTGAGAGAGATTTTAAAACTTGAATTTAGTTGTTTTAAGCAAATGAGAGAGTGTGAGAGGTATAGGATCGTGCAAGCTTTATTTAAAGAAGCTAAGGGGACAAGGGGACAAGGGTGGAGCGTCCATACCATTCAAATTTGAAATGGAAATCTTTGACTTGCTTTTTGCTGCCACTCGACCCCACACTCGACCAGTACGTGGTCGAGCTCCCTTGACCAAAGTTTGAAAATTCAAATTTTTATTCTTGTTCTTCCCTCCACTCGATCGTTCTAGAGAAATGAGGATCAAATGGGCCTTGCTTCTTTGCCAACTCGGTCGAGTACCTCTCGTGGGCTGGTCGAGTGGGCTTGCGCTTCTCCTTCTCCAAGTCCAAATTTCTCCATACCCATCTACACTTTCATTAAAAGGCCTGCCCAACACAAACATAAAAGAAAACACATCAAAACTACTAAGAAATTAAAGCATATTTACAAAGGATACCTTAGGGACTTCCTCCCTAGTGAGCTTGTTTAGAGTCACTAAGCTTGACTTTGGTTTCCTTCTTAAACTTGGTCTAGATACCAAGGAGGTGATGAAATCCTCCCTAGAACCTCTTGATCACTGTGAAGTTGATCCTTGATCACCTCACCCTTAACACACAAACCATACTTCTTCTTGATTTTGAGCCTTGGTCTTGCTTTCCTCAAAGACCTCTTGTTTAGCTTGACTTGGAGATCCTCAACCATATCAGTAAACTCTTGAACTGACCTCTTAAGCTTTTCCAGAAAATCTTCTTGAAGAGAGGGCTCAGCTTTTGGAGTAGCCTTGTCACTTAAACCTTCTTGACCATCTTTGTCCTCTATAGTAAATGGTTGATCATCAATGGTAGGAAGGTTGGTTGGGTTATAGATGTTGAACTTCATAGCTATACCCTCAGCAATGTTCAAGGTCACAAGACCTTCCTTGACATCAATGACTGCCCCAACAGTGGCTAAGAATGGCCTCCCAAGAATGATAGAATCTTCAGGCTCCTTGTCCATCTCTAGAACCACAAAATCAGTGTGAAACCTTGCTCTCCCTATCTTCACTGGAATGTTCTCCAACTTGCCAACCACATCTCTCTTTGACCCATCAGCTAGGCATACATGAAGGTTGGTGGACTTGAAATCAGTGTGCCCAAGCTTTTGTGCTATGGAGTATGGCATCACACTGATTGATGCTCCCTAGTCACATAGGCACTGGTTGTAGTGGAGATAGCTAAGTGTGCAAGGCAGATAGAATGGCCCTGGATCCTTAAGCTTACTTGGGATGATCACTCCTCCAAGGTCCTCAAGATCCTTCTCTTCTTGAGTTTGAGCCTTCTTCTTTGACAAATCAAGCAAAAAATTTCTTTAGAGAGGATATGGTTCATACTGTTCCAAGGCAGGTCCTCTCTCCTCTTCTTGGTAAGCAATGATGATCTCTTTTATGGCCATCACTTCCTCTTGTTTCTCAACCACAACTTCTTCCTTCAAAACTTCCTCATCCTCTTGTTGCTTAGCCAACATCTCCTTTTTCTCAATGATTTCCCTTAATTCCTTGATCCTCTGTGCTTTGAAACGTCCTGGGAATGGTAGAGGTGGTTTGTAAGCAGGAGGAATGTACTTAGCAGGTTTAACAGCTCCTCATCCTTCAGCTCGATCGACCACTCGATCAGGCACTCGGTCGAGTGCTGGCTTGAGTACCTGGTCGAGTGCAATGGCGGATTCAGATTTCTCTGCACAAACTTTACTCAAAGCTTCAATAACTGACCAATCCTCCCCATCTTGAACATCACTGTCCTCAGTGACTTCATCAGAGATATGGATGGCTTTTGCAGTGAACTCCCTTGGATTTTGAACAGCTTTTCCAGGGAGTTGGTTGGGTTTAGGAGCAGAAGTAGAGGCAATGTTACTCTCCATATACTTCACTCTAGAGTTGAGACCTTCAAACTTCATGTTCAGGTCATTATACTGGGATGTGAGCCTTTGATTCAACTCAGCAAACTGTTTGGCTTCGTCAATCTTTCCTTGTGTTTGCCCAATCAACAACTGTTGCATCATAGCTCTTAAGTCTTGTTCTTGGCCTTGGTTAGTCTGAAACCATGGTGGGGGACACAACTGAGGCTGGAACACTTGATGTTGTTGTTTGGGGACATAGTTTTGTTGCTGTTGAGGCTGTTGAGGTGGATACACTTGGTCTTGTGGAATGGCCACATTGGTGCTTTTATAGGAGAGGTTGTTGTTCTTGAACCCTCCTTGGTTGTAGCCTTTGAATCCACCTTGGTTTTGCATATAACAGAGCTCAGCATACTCATTCTCCCCTTCTTGAACTTGAACCTCTTCTTCACCAATGAAGTGAATGGACTTTTGTTGGCTAAGGAGGATCTTATCAAGCTTCTCATTGACCATCTTCAAATCCTTCTTGTATTTGTCCTCTTGGTCAGTGGAGGTGGACCTTATGGTTCTGTCATAGTCCTCATTATAGTTGCCATCTGACTGAGCAAGGTTCTCAACTAATTCCCATCCTTCTTCCACATTCTTGTTGAGGAAGTTGCCATTAGAGGCTATGTCAAGAAGCATCCTGATCTTGGGAAGCACTCCTCTATACAATGTGCTTAGGAGTGACTCATTGCTAAAACCATGATGAGGACACTGAGTCTGAAATCCTTTGAACCTCTCCCAAGCTTCACAAAAGCTCTCATTGTTTCTTTGATCAAAACCAGAAATTTCATTCCTCAATCTAGCAGTCCTTGCATTTGAGAAGAATTTTGCCAAGAAAGCCTTCTTGCAAGCATCCCATGTGGTTATTGCTCCAGTAGGAAGAGTCTTCTCCCAAAGGTGAGCCTTATCTCCAAGTGAAAATGGGAAGAGCCTCAACTTGAATCCATCCTCACTCACTCCATTAATCTTGGTAAGACCACAGATTCTATCAAATTCATCAAGGTGGTCTACAGGATCCTCCATTGGCAATCCATGGAACTTGTTGGCTTGAATCATGGAGATCAATCCACTCTTAATCTCAAAGTTGTTGTTTGGCACTGTGGGAGGCACAATGCCAGCTCTCTGGTTGTGGGTATTGGGTGCATCTCCAGCACCAATGTTCCTTGGTCTTGGAACTGGATCTTGTTGCTCCATTACCACTTGATCTCCTTGCTGTTCTTGAACTACTCTTCTTTGCTTATGTCTCAAACCTTTTTGCAGTCTGTGGATGTTGTCAATAGGCCTTTGAAGATTGTCTTTCCCCTTGGACCTTGTGTGCATCAACAGACTGAGACACTGAACCGAACAGGTGCACGATCGAGCGCAGGCTCCAATGAGTGGTCGAGTCGACTAGGAACTGGTGTCTATTTAGATACGCTGTCTGACTCGATCAAGTGCTCGATCACTACTCGGTCGTGTGGTGCTCGAGTGGGTGGTCGAGTGGTACCTGAAACTCAACACAACCAAGCAAAAGAAGATTCGAGTTCAGCAACTTCACAGGTGTATAAATGAACTTAATCTTAGACTAATAATGATCCTAAATGTCACAAAAACACTCTCAAATGGGTAACGGCGCCAAATTGAAACACCATATGTTGGTGGTATGGATTGATGGATGTATGCAATGGTGAGATATGAAATGAATGGATGGCATGATGTTTCAATTCCCCTTATGCAATTGTAGTACAAGAGGTGTCAATCCAATCTGAGAGTTGTGAACAATCAGGATGTGTATATAAGCCTAAGTTAAGCCAAATATGCAAAGGATGTTTGTCACTAACAATCCTATTAATGAAATGTAAAGAACAGAAAGTAAAACTACTAGAACTAGATGCTGAATGTAAATGGAACAGAATGATTGTCACTAAAATAAAGCTAGAACAGAAATAGAAACTATACTAATGAACTAATGCAAGACAATAATGAACAGGAAAATAAGTAAATGCAACAGAAATGCAAATAGAATGAGACTAGAGATAAGACAGGAAAACTACAAATCATAAACAAGAGTTCTGGGGATGAACTCGAGCAAGCACTCGATCAAGTGTAGATCGAGTGCAGGGTCGAGCTGGACAAATCCGTGAAACAAAGCAATACAAGAAAAACAAAGCAACAAAAGAACGAATCAAACAACAATCAAACAGCAGGATTAAGACTTAAAAATCAATAAACAAGGAAGGCCTTGAGGAGGGATTCATGGGCTGGACTAATGATTGAGGTCATCTAACTTGGTCAACAAATCTCAACCAAACTTTGAGCTAATCTCTAGACATACAAATCTAAGACAAGTTTAATCCACTCTCATGGCAAGAAACAATCAAACCTATGCATCTCTAGACTTGTTCTCACAAAGAAAAGAATCTATACAAGCAGGCATTAAGCAATATGTCTCATACCAAACAAGACCTCTAATCTCTTAGCAAGCCTAATGGTAAGCTCTAGATCTAGCCTTATCTATGCTCCTTAAACATTGGTGCGATGCTAAGGTGCTTGAAATCAAACCCTAACCTCTCAGTTCAGGATTCAGCATTAAGAACATCTAGCCTAGAAGAGATTCTACCACAATCAAGCTTGACCAAAGCAAACAAACCTCAAACACAGCCCAGCCTAACCCATCCTCAAGATCCTAAGCTACTACTCACAAGAACACATGATGAACATCAAAGTCATAAACCCAGAAAATACTGAAACTTGCATCAAATGAAAGATAAAAAAAAGATTTATAACATTCAAGAAGGAATCAAACACGAATTCTTAATATCTTGAAAGTTATGAAACCAACAAAATCCAAGAATCTTATGTTTTCTCTCTTAAAAGAGTGCAAGATCTAAGAAAAATAAAAGTGCAAAAAGAATAATTCCCAAAAAGGTAAAAACTAGGTTTCTGACTATTCTAAAAAGCTGGACTCTTTAGTGGCTGCAGGTACAAGGCTTTATATAGGAGAGGAGGTGGAAGTCCTAAAAATACTAAAAGACAAAATAGTCAACGGCTCGGTCAACTCGACCCTGTGCTCGGTCGAGTGGCTGGTTGAGTTGGCTTTTCTTCTGCTTCCTCCACTCGGTCGAGTCCCTCTCTGCACACGGTCGAGTGTCTGGTCGAGTGTGGGGTCGAGTGGGACTCTGGATCTTGGTTCTTCAGCCTTAACTCTCTTGCTTTCCCTTCATGATTGCCTCACTTCTCCTCAGCATTGCTTCCATGCTCCTTAAGCTCCAAAATCACCTGATTATGCATGAAAAGATGCAAATGCAATGCAAGTATACTCTAATGCATGATTAGTGCTAAAGCTATGCAATAATGGTCAAAATGGATAGCAAAAGATGCAAAATATGTGAATAAACTAAGGGAAAAACATGGTAAAATATATGAACATCAACCCGCTACCCCGAGGAAGGTGATTAGCTGTCCAAAGTCAGTCCAATTATCATACCAGAAAGAAGCAGTGGGTCCATCCCCGACTTCACACTTAATGAAGTTTTGAAGAGTTGGTTTGAGTTGCAACATACTGTTTATCGCCTTGGTAAAACGACTTGACACGTTTGTTTCCCAGTAGTTCTTTCGCTTGAAGATGTTCTCCCGCAGCCAAGCCACCCATAGGGAACCAGACTTAGAGAAAAAATTCCAAACCTGCTTAAGCCTGAATACGATTTCAAAATCCTCCAGCAAACGGATACCCAGTCCTCCTTCGGTTTATAGCAACCAAGAACCTAGGTGATGTGATGTATTCCTTGATCCATATGCAGAATAGTGGAGGGAACCCTTGAGCCGCCAACAGCTTTAACAAAAAGTCCCAACAGACCATATCAAATGCTTTCTTAATATCCACCTTCAGCATGGAGCTCTCCTGGCAAGTCGGTTTCTGATAATTCTTGATGAGCTCTGAAGCAAGTAGAACATTTTCACCCAGTAATATGCCCTTAAAGAAGGCTGCTTGATTGGGTGAGATACATTCCTGGAGGATGGGATTTAGGCGATTGGCAATGATCTTAGAGATGACTTTGTAAACCAAATTACAGCAACTGATAGGTCTGTAGTTTCCTAGCTTACAAGCTTCAGGAAACTTAGGAATCAGGGCAATCTTCGTGGTGTTAAAATCTTTAAGTAGCCAGCCATTCCGGAAAAATTCTTGTACTGCCACTACCACATCAGATCCCACAACACAAAAAGAAGCTCTAAAGAACTCCACAGAATACTCATCAGGACCTGGGCACTTATCTAAGGGAAGAGCAAAAACAGTGGTTCGGATCTCCTCCTTCGTTACATCTCTTACTAGGCTATGCTTGTGCACCTCTGAGCAGCGAAATGAAAGGAGTTCCTCAAGGGCTTCAATAGAACAAGGAGAGTGTGGCAAATCCGTTGAGCCAAGGATTTCCTCAAAATAACCTGCGGCATGTTCCTTAAGTTCTGTACTTTCATTGATTCTTCTTCCACTTTGGTCATGAAGAAAATGGATATGGTTCTTGTTAGTTCTTGCGATGACTGTTTTGTGGAAGAATGCTGTGTTTCTGTCCCCAAGATGAGCCCATTTTATCCGCGATCTCTGCCTGAAAAACTTCTCCTCTGCATTACTCAGAAACTTCCATTTCTCTCGCACACGATGCTCCTCTCTAGCCAACTGATCAGTAGGGTTGGTGAGGATGGCTCTCTGAAGAATATCAAGTTTTTGTTCCTCCTCTTTAACTCGTTGAGAGATCCCACTGAAGTGTGTTCTATTTAGCTTCCGGAGAGCTGGCTTTAATGCTTTCAGAGACTTAGCCATGCGGAACTGATTCAACCTTTCCATAGATGAGCTAGCCCAAGATCGACTTACCATCATATTATAATCAGGGTGATCCACCACATGGTGAAAGAACTGAAAAGGCCTGACAATGTGTCGGTTAAAGGCAGAAACATTGAACCAAATTGGCGTGTGATCAGATTGCTTAGGATCCATGAACTCAGCGTAAGCATCTAGGTAGGCAGTGGCCCAATGTTGATTGATAAGAGCGTGATCAATCCTTTTCGAGATACTAGCATTATCACTACTGTTCCACCACGAAAATAGCAACCCCTTTGCCTGAGCCTCGAATAGCTCCGCATCCTGCAGAGCCAAATTCATCTCCTCCACGCCACTAAAGTCAACTTCACGTATCTGGTAGTCTGAATGGTGAGACTCACGCATGATCTGATTAAAATCTCCTAACACGGCCCATGGGTGAGAAGCCACATGTGTAGTATTATTGAGAAGAGTCAGCTCCTCCCACAACGATCGTCTCCGTTCGATGGTGTTAAACAAGTAGACAAAAGACACTGTGATACTCACATTATTAGCCGGCAAGAAGACTCCACAGGTTATCATCTGAGCCGACGACTTGTAGATCACCATTGAGATACTTGGATCCCAAACCACCACAATCCTTGCATAGCTGTGTTGATCAAAGTTTCCAAAGAACTTCCATCCTGCGGGGATGACACTTGCAATTCTCTTATTGTTTACTTCTCTGAGATGAGTCTCCAAAAAAGCTCCAAAAAAAGGCTTGCGGATATTAATCCAATCCTTAGTCGAATTCTGTCTAGAACTGCTATTCAGCCCTCTAATGTTCCATAAAAAATACATGATATTGGGTAGTTAGTGTGATACTGTGGCCTTGCGGCCACTCTTCCGACGTGACACTAGAATAAACGGATTCTCCTCCAACTGGATACTAGAGGTGGTACTGCTAGATGGCAATGAAACCACAATGTCCGGTGAGAGCTGCTGCGTAGTCGATTCCGGGTCCATAAGGACCGAACCCAAATCAGCTTGTTGCAGAACTTGTTCCGTTTCAGTCATTTCAACAATGTGGGATTGCTGCAAAGCAACGTCCACTTCCTTGACCGCCTCTCCTGCCCTCTCCCCATTAGCCCATGGTAGTTGTGAACTCACTACGAGGGTAGTCGGGGAAGCAGCAAGATCCAAGTCATCTATGCGGGTAGGTGTGTCATTCAAACATTGTACTCGAGTATTTGTGGCAGGTGAGGTGTTGTCGACAGAATGCACAACGGTCCTAAACCTTCCCACTCTTGAGTGAGATTCCTTCCTAGATAATCTCTCACGGCAAGAGGGTCGTCCTCTACGGCTGGTGGATCTTCTAGGAATCTTTCTTCCCGTCAGAGAAGTCAAGCTACGTCTACACTCTTGTGAGTTGTGACCAAACTGATTACATACATCACACTTCGCTGGCAGCCAGGGCTAGGATACAAAAATGTCAATCTCTCTCCCATCGCTAAAACCGGAGACAATACGGGTGGGTAAGTCTTTGAGGAGGTTAACTCGGACCAAGATTTTTGCCACCTCAAAATTCTCCTTTCGAGCTGTCTCAAGAGCTAAAGCAACATGTTTACCTACAGCAGTTGCAAGCCTTCTGAGGCTTTCCCTGTTGAAGAGCAGATATGGCACCCCTCTGAGTTCAACTGTCACAATAGTAGACGAGATAGGAGGTGCGTCGGGGTTAAAGTCAGGCGACCAAGGTGCGACGAACATTGGATGACCTGCAATGCTCCACATGTTCCTGCTAAGAATCGTGTCCTTGACTCTGTTATTTGTTACCTTTAGGAGGAAAATTCCGTCACCAATGTGGTGGACAAAAATACGAGGTCCTGTCTTGGCCCAGATCGCATTGACAACTCCAATTACTCTACCCATTGCTGGGGAAGGTCCATGAAACTGAGCAAAGATGAAGTCTTTAAACTCAATATTCGCAGTTTGGATATTCTCATCTGGGATGAGTACAAATGGAACTCCAGATACATGTTGTGTTGGAGTACCAATTTCCTCCAAGCAGGAGGGGTCGCGAGGTAGACTTGTCATTACCGGAGGATGGACCTACGTCGGTGGTATGGCAAGGGTCGGCAACGACAACCACAGGGTCTCCTGCAGGAACTTCACCGGAGGATGAACCTACGACGATGAGAGGAGGAGAGTTCTCAGAAGTGGAAACCAGATCTGCACAGGGCACAGAACCTGAGACGGCATCGACCATCAGATCTACCTCAGGATTTGCAGTGGTAGAAGTTGAGCAGTCCAGGGGGGGATCCTGGAGTGCAGGGAGCGAGTCTACAGCAACAGAGCAGTCACCGGAGACCGACGGAGGAGCTGGCTTGAGTTTGCCAACTAGAGCACGAGCATTCAGCCTAGCGAACTTGGAGGAGCCAGGAATGACCCCGCGGAGAGCCTTCCTTCTTTTCTTGGGGGCCATGAGAAATTTCCGACCACCGGCGTGAGGCCGACATCGGGGGGAGAAGAGAGAAATTTAGAGAGAGAAAGCTGAGGAGTGGATCGGAGTTTCTGGATCTTATGATGCTCGATCTCAGAGTAAATCCTCATACCATATATTGGTGGCCATACTATCGGCTTTGGATGATGGTTTCTCCTTCAGTTTGTGAATCGTGATGAGTGGAATTCTTGGCTGGTGAAGAACAAATTGGGAGAGCGAAGTTTTGCGACTAATTTGGCTATCTCATCTTCTCGCGTCTTCCAGAGATAATGGATCTGAAGATTTTCGGACCTCAGTTTCTTCATTCTCAGAAGAAAACTGCAAAAGGTTTTAGTAAACTTCGAAGTAAGATGCTGTAATCTACTGGAATCTTGTGGCAAAAAAGGTGATTTTCTCACCGGAAAATTTTCAGATTGGATCAGATTTTCAGATTTGGTGGAAAGATGGCATTGACTGTTGAGTCGATCGTTTTCCACCATACCCTTGCTTTTTAACACATATCTACCACATGTTCCACTCTAAACCTAATTTTCTGTTTTGTTGTATCATTTGTATGGGTTTATGTTTGGGCTTTATATTTGAGTTATTGGACTCCGAAAATTCACATTGTATCTATCTTGTAATATGCCCATGTTGGGTTAATCAATGAAAATGGATAGCCGACAAAAAAAAACAGGGTCAGATCTAAAAGCAATGTATTAAGCCCGTTAAGGCCCACAACTATAATGCCCAGTTTGTAAGATTACCTTTGTTTTTAAAATCGGGTATCATCAAGTTTGGAAACATAGATTGAAATTGAATAAAGGTAGAACAAGATTGTAGAGACGATTGTGCAACAAAATTCCACAAATGGAGAAGAAATTCCAATCAAAGGAATGGAGAAGAAATTCCAATCAAGAAGGAGATTGAGAAATAAAATATGAGTGATTTGCATATACACTTGATTTAGGAGAAAGTGTTTTTACTTTGACATACTTTTGGCTATTAGTGTACTTTTTGGTATATTTTATACCGTTAATTCTAGACAATTTTACCTCTGAACTTTTAACAAGAAATAACTAAAGGAAGAAAATTAAATAAAATTTGAACCATCTGATTTTAATTAATAGCTTAGATTTGATGGCTTATATTTAATCTAACAATTTGTTTTTGTTTGTTTGTTTTCTCTCTCTCTTCTCTCTCTCGAAAGCAAAGTGTTTTTTTTTTTTTTGTTTTTCTCTTGTAAATAGATTTTGTAGCTTTTTAGAGCTTAGCGAAATTCTTTACATTTGGACAAGTTGTCTACAAATCATAAGCTGATTCTGCAATCCATGGAGACCCAACAACCATTCGCCTCCGCTCCCTGACACCTCCTCCAGTCCGACTCTGACAACTTTCTCTGCTCTGATTTTCGTCAGAGTTAATTTGAGCATAAAAACCCAAAACCACTCTGATCTGCTCTGTTATGATATTTTTGCAAGGTTTATGTGTTACCCAAAACCCAAAGAAAGAGTTTTGCAAAGAAAACATAAAAAAGAGCTTAAGATGATTAGTTACAGACCTTAACTTGAAAAGAAAAATAAACAGAGTTTAGTGGATATATAAATTATGGATAGGTCTCCATGGATTTATTCAAAACAAAGTAAATTATTCTAAGGTTAGTCTCTTTTCCACCACCAGTTCGGAATGTGCTGCCATAACAAATATATTCATACATTAAGATTCATGATTTCCATCCAAGTCCATCCACTTAACTTTGACCATATGGTCATTAACCCTAATTTGTCGACATATGATTGTAGGACATGAGCACATGCATGCTTTCTTCTTCTCAGTTACAAACAATTTAAGCTACCTAATATGTTTTTTCTCAGCAGCTACAAATGCTTTCTTCTGCTATGATATTATTTAGTTTAGTTTGATCGCTACAAATGATAACCATATGTACATGGTAGCATGGATACCATTGGTGTTTTGTTCATTCATATTCTGTATGTATAGTAATGTTATTGTGGGGGAGAAATAAATAACTTAATCAAGAAAATTAAATACAACTTTTGTTTTGTTGTTTTAAGAACATGAATCGCTCCATTTTTGTATTGCTTTTAAGTTTATCATATGTGATATGCACCAATTCGTTTAAGTTTAATAACTCTCCCAAGCATGTAATGGTCGTACTTGTGTTGACAGTGTTGTCTTTGTTTTAGCTTTCATTGCTCTGAGTTTATAATGCTCTGCTTTCGTTATTTTTGCAGTTTCCATAAATTGCATCTACCCATTGTATATATATATTTTTTGTTGATTAATTATAGCATTTGAACAAAACAAAAAAAGAAACAATACAAAAACAGAGCAATCCCAAGCAGCAAGCCAGCGACGGTGGTTCTTCTACTCCTAATTTGAATCGAGCAACAACAATGGTGGTTTCAACGGCAGGTGGGGGAAGAATTAGATCCTGTGGTTGAATAATCTGGGATCTAGGGTTGCAACACTGGGTGGAAGAATTGAGTATTTGATGGTTGAAGAATTAGGGATCTAAGTTTTTTTTTTTTAATCTTTTTAATTTGAATCTAAATCCTAAACTTAAACATCTTCTCTCTCTTTGTGAAAAGCATAGAAACTGAATGGGAGAAATAGAGAGAAAGAAACGACAAAGAATATGTGTTGTTTGTGTTTGGTTAAGGGGTTATTTGATCATTTAACTCTATCAAAATATACCACTAGCAAAAAGTATGTGTGTGTGATTAAAATGTAGAAAAGTAGGTGTAACTGCAAAAATCTCATAAAATATACCAATGAGCTACGCTGATATCGTGAAAGAGCTCCTCTGATTAAGAGCAAAGAAATCAGCAATGAAGAGGTAGAGCACCAAACTTCAAAACTCTAATTTGGAGCCGAGAAATAAAATCGAAAAACTCATTGGGGAGTGTTGAGAGTTGCAACACTCCTTGAACTCTACAAGGGTATAGAACCCCCTTCCAAGATTTAATTTCATATTTTTTTTCGTTCATGGTAGTGCAGATGGCTAGAGATGGTACTGTTGCTGGTCGTGGTCGTGGACGCAGACGTGGTCGTGGACGCGGACGTGGTCGTGGTAGGGGCAGAGTCCCAGAGGTTAGTGTGACCGAGGACCAGAGTGGGACAGTTGAGGGTGTTGGCGAGTCGCACGATGTTCTGTGAGTGTGGCCAGAGGGGGCGGTGTTGATGCTCCAATGGCCGGTGGTGCTAGGGTCCCGAGTGTGGGAGTCCCAGCGGGTGGAGTCCTTGGTGTTGATTTTGCGGCTTTGCTAGCACATGTGTTAGAGCAGTTGCCAGCTGTGGTACCGGCTCAGGCTCAGGTAGTGCCACCAGTGGTGGCGGAGGAGCGGCAGCCATTGGCTGTGGATGCAAGAGCACATGGACGTTATTTGTCCATGCTCAAGGAGATGATGCGTCTCGGGACTGAGCGGTGTTCGGGTGGGTCACTGTTGCGGATGCATGGAGGACGAGTCTGGAATGTAACTTCCATACTCTGAGATGTCCTAAGGAGTTTTGGGTGGACATAGGGGTCCACCATTTGAGTGGTGATGCTCAGATGTGGTGGAGATCAGTGGCTGCTAGGAGAGTGCAGAGGGAGATGATTGGGCTGACTTTGTTTTGGAGTTCAACCGCAAGTATTTTCCTAGAGAGGCTTTGGACCGCTTGGAGGTGCAGTTCCTTCAGTTGTCTTAGGGGACACGGTCAGTGCGGGAGCTGGACTTGGAGTTCAGTCGACTTCTTTGTTATGGTGGTCGGACTATGGAGCCTGAGGAGGCCCAGATCAGGAGATTTATAAGGGCTCTTCATGATGACTTGAGGGTCCATTGTAGAGGACGTAGTTATGCTACGCGTGCAGAGCTGGTTGAGACTGCAGCAGAGATTGTGATGTAGCGACATCTTCTTATTCTTTTAGTGGACTTTACTCTATAATAATTTCATTAGTTTTGTTGGGCTTTATTATTTATTATTGGGTTTCTTTTAAGTCGGTGTAGTTGTTGCTTGCTCGACAAGTTCCGACGAGGGTTTTGTGTTTGCGGAGACATATAAGTACTCTTTTTCTTGTAACGTGAACGGCAGCTGTTTTAAGAATTTTAATAAAAGAGAAGTTTCTCTTGTTCCAAGTCTTCGAATTCTCTTACTCTTTGATCCATTGATACAAAGATAATAGAACTCAAAGCTGCAACTTGTTCTTCGAGAATCCATTGATATCCGGAGTTCGTGTCGTAATATCACTCTGCATTAGTTGGTATCAGAGACAAAGATCCTAATCATGCCTCCAAAGAAAAATCTTCAAACCCAGCACGATGAACACAACGATGAATTTCGGAAGATGATGGCTGAGATGCAACAGAATTTTCGAGATACCATTCGAACCACTGTTGAATCTGCAGTACAAGCTATCTTCCAAGCTCAGCGTGATGTTCCGGGTGTGCGGAGACACGAAGAGCCAGTTTTCGATGAGGTTGACGATGAGGAGGACGTTGAAGATAACCCTTTTGCAACACTTCGTGACTTACCAGATCGGAGGCATCAACATCGTGACATCATCGCAGCTCCACGTTTTGAAGATAGGCGGTGGGAATCAGGTTTTCGACTTGAGATATTTGAATTTACTGGAGGGTTACAACCAGATGAGTTTCTCGATTGGCTTAACACAACGGAAGAATTGCTGGCATTCAAAGAAGTTCCTGATAAGATGTGTGTATCTCTTGTGGCGACACGGTTCCGAGGCAGAGCATCGGCGTGGTGGCAGCAAACTAAGGAATCACGTGCAAGGGCAGGCAAAGATTGTATTGCTTCGTGGGAAAAGCTGAAAAGGCTGATGAGAAAGGCCTTTTTGCCTTATAATTACACACGCACCTTGTACACACGACTTCACAATTTGAGACAAGGTTCGAAGACTGTTGATGAGTATGCATCAGATTTTTTTTCTTTAGTGGCCAGAAATTCATTAACAGAGAATGAAGAGCAGAGAGTGTCGCGTTTTATCGGCGGTCTTCGTTTACAAATTCAAAACACTCTACTACAGTTTAATCCCATGACGGTTTCGGAAGCACATCAGCGTGCTTTATTAATTGAGCAGCAAGCTCGTGGGCAATCATCTTCTTGGAATTCATCTCGTTTGCGTTTGGGTTCTTCCACTGAAACAGGGGCAATAAAAACTAGTGAACCTGTGCAACACAACGAGTTTCACGAGAATCGTGGTATGTCAGGACAGACGCGAACACCGGCTTCTAAGTGTTTTAAGTGTGGGGAACAAGGTCATTGTCAAGCGAGTTGTCCCACTCTCCAACGTCGCGGCCTGTTAGCCAGTGATGCACCTGTTTATGATGATTATTTAGACGACAATGAGCCTGATGAGACTACAGAAGAAGTACTTGGTGATACAGGGACTATGTTGATGATACGGAGAAATTTCATGATTCCACACGGTGTTGAAGAATCATGGCTTCGTACTAACATATTTCACTCTACTTGTACCATTCGGGAAAAGTTTGTAGAATAATCATTGACTCTGGCAGCTGTACCAACGTGATTTCCGAGGAAGCAGTGACAAAATTGGGCTTGTTTACAGAGTCTCATCCTACTCCGTATCAAATTGCATGGCTTACGTCTAAATCTGACATGCGCGTGTCTAAACGATGTCGGGTTCCTTTTTCCATGGGTTCAAACTTGGTGTTGTGTGATGTTGTTCCTATGGATGCGTGTCATCTCTTGTTAGGGAGACCTTGGCAGTATGATCGTCGAACGATACATGATGGATTTGCTAATACACATTCTTTCACCTATGAGGGAAAGCGTATTACTTTGGTACCGTCACGGTCTGCCTCCGAACCTCTTGTTGCTAGTCACGATCTTGAGCAACCCACGAATCCAGCTACTACTCCTAAGGCCACGTTATTGGTTTCAAAAGCTAATATTTTCGATGAAGTTGAACATGCTGAATTGACGTATCTTCTTATTTTGAAACCAGACTCTCCATCGGTGACGGAGACTACACCTATTGCGTTTCATGCTCTCCTGAACGAGTTCAAGGATGTTTTTCCTAGTGAGTTACCAGAGGGATTGCCACCAATGCGTGATATCCAGCATTGTATTGACTTGGTGCCCAATACGGTTTTGCCGAATCGACCTCACTATCGTATGAGCCCAATGGAGCATGATGAACTTCACAAGCAAGTAGAGGAGCTTCTTGCTAAAGGTTATTTGCGAGAAAGCCTTAGTCCATGTGCAGTGCCAGCCTTGCTTATTCCCAAGAAAGATGGTACTTGGCGTATGTGTGTGGATAGTCGGGCGATTAATAAAATTACGGTGAGGTATCGGTTTCCAATTCCTCGTTTGGATGATCTCCTTGACCAAATTGGTTCTGCTTCTATATTTACCAAGTTAGATCTCAAGAGTGGCTATCACCAAATCAGTATTCGCCCTAGTGATGAGTGGAAGACTGCCTTTAAGACTAGGGAGGGTCTTTTTGAATGGCTCGTTATGCCCTTCGGTTTGTCAAATGCTCCAAGCACTTTCATGCGTGTTATGAATCAAGCCTTGCGACCTTTTATTGGACGGTTTGTTGTTGTTTATTTCGATGATATACTGATTTTTAGTTCGACTCTTTCAGAACATCTTGACCATTTACGTGACATTCTACTTGTGCTCCGCCGTGAGAAATTATTTGCTGCGCCTAAGAAGTGTTCTTTTGGCGTGTCGGAAGTGCTTTTCCTTGGTTATGTCATTTCTAGCAGCGGTTTAAAAGTTGATCCATCTAAGGTCAGTGCGATAAAATCTTGGCCATCACCGAAGACAGTTACCGATGTACGAAGCTTCCATGGACTTGCCTCCTTTTACCGACGTTTTATTCAACATTTTAGCGGTATCATGGCCCCAATAACGAACTGTATGCGGTCAAGCCAGTTCATATGGACGGATGAAGCGGAAGTTGCTTTCCGTGAGATCAAGATGAAGTTGTCTTCAGCCCCAGTTTTGGTACTTCCCAATTTTTCTTTGGCATTTGAACTCCATTGTGACGCTTCAAAAACAGGCATAGGAGCGGTGTTAAGCCAACTGGGCAAACCTGTTGCCTTTTTAGTGAAAAAATAGCGGGCTCGCGTGGGCGTTATAGTACGTATGATGTTGAATTATATGCTGTGGTCCAAGCCATTAAGCACTGGCGTCACTATCTTTTTCACAAAGAATTTGTTCTTTTTACTGATCATGATGCACTTAAGCTATGGGGGCTCAAGATAAAGTTTCTTCACGACATGCTTCGTGGTTTGCCTATTTGCAACAATTTACGTTTATGATTAAGCACAAGGCGGGATCGCTTAATAAAGTGGCTGACGCTCTTAGTCGACGACATTCACTTCACACAACGTCTCATGCGTCTATCACCGGTTTTGCGATGTTACCGGAGTTGTATCCTACGGATCCTTTTTTTGGGAAAATTTGGAGTGACGTTGAGCTGGACTGTAGCTTTGATTATTTGGTGGTCGATGGATTTTTGTTTCGTGGAACAAAGCTTTGTATTCCTGATTGTAGTCTTCGACTTCAAGTAATTCGGGAACTGCATGGAGAAGGTCACGTTGGACGTGATCGGACATTGAAGTTGGTGACTGACTCGTATTTTTGGCCAACGTTGAGAAGGGATGTTGAGCGGTTTATTGTCAGATGCGGAGTTTGTCAAGCTTCGAAGGGGAAAGCATCTAATGCGGGTTTGTATTTGCCTTTGCCGATCCCGACTCAACCGTGGACTGATATTAGTATGGACTTTGTTCTTGGCTTACCGCGCACACAACGTGGTAATGATTCTATCTTTGTGGTTGTTGATCGTTTTTCTAAGATGGTTCACTTCATTCCTTGCAAAAAAACGACGGATGCGTCCCAAGTTGCTGCTTTGTTTTTCCGAGAGATTTATCGTCTCCATGGCCTTCCTTTCTCCATTGTCTCTGATCGAGATTCTTGATTTTTGAGCCACTTTTGGCGCTCTTTGTGGAAATTATTACGCACTAGTCTGGATATGAGTTCTGCCTATCATCCTCAATCGGACGGCCAAACTGAGGTGACTAATCGAGCATTAGGTGATCTTTTACGGTGTTTGGTTGGTGACAATATTCGTTCTTGGGATAGTGTTCTTTGTCAAGCAGAGTTTGCGCATAATCATGCGTTGAATCGTAGCACTGGATTTAGTCCATTTCGTGTGATGTATGGTTTTGTTCCCCGCGGTCCACTTGACTTAAGTGTAGCTCCGGATCGTACACGTTTTCATGGGAGGGCTTGTGATGTTGTTGAAGAGTTTCAGTCTGTTCATGACCAGGTCAAAGCTAATTTGGAGGCTGCCACCGTGAAGTATAAAGCTGCTGTTGATATTCACAGACGTGACATACACTTCGACGTTGGTGATTTGGTCTGGGCTGTTCTAACAAAGGATAGATTTCCTAAATCCACTTACAACAAGCTTAAGGCTCATAAAGTTGGTCCTTTAGAGGTTCTCGAGAAGATTAATAATAATGCTTATCGACTTCGTTTGCCTCCTCACATGAATACAGCTGATGTTTTTAACGTTAAGCACCTATTCCCGTATGTTAGTGATGATGACGACGTCAATTCGAGGACGAATTCTTCTTCACCCCCGGCGACCTGATGTAGCGACATCTTCTTATTCTTTTAGTGGACTTTACTCTATAATTATTTTCATTAGTTTTGTTGGGCTTTATTATTTATTATTGGGTTTCTTTTAAGTCGGTGTAGTTGTTGCTTGCTCGACAAGTTCCGACGAGGGTTTTGTGTTTGCGGAGACATATAAGTACTCTTTTTCTTGTAACGTGAACGGCAGCTGTTTTAAGAATTTTAATAAAAGAGAAGTTTCTCTTGTTCCAAGTCTTCGAATTCTCTTACTCTTTGATCCATTGATACAAAGATAATAGAACTCAAAGCTGCGAGTTGTTCTTCGAGAATCCATTGATATCCGGACTTCGTGTCGTAATATCACTCTGCATTACGTTTGAGCAGGATATCCGGGCACAGTCAGTGGCGGTTAGTCCAGCGGTTCAGCCTAGTAAGGCTCAACATC
The DNA here is from genome assembly GCA_023657505.1 of Camelina hispida. Classification (NCBI taxonomy): domain Eukaryota; kingdom Viridiplantae; phylum Streptophyta; class Magnoliopsida; order Brassicales; family Brassicaceae; genus Camelina; species Camelina hispida. The sequence goes on from CP094633.1 coordinate 25,208,797, forward strand.
ATGGAGGTTCTAGCAGGGGCGGCAAGCCTATGCAGGGAACCAAGAGGAGATGGGAGGCTACGCAGACGCAGAGTGGTGCGGGTTGCTTCAAGTGTGGGAGCAAGGATCACAGGTTTGCTAGCTGTCCCAAGAGGAGTGCTCTGATGGCAGGGGCTCATGTATGCTATCATTGCAGGGAGCCAGGGCACATCAGACCCTTGTGTCCCAAGTTGAAGCCGGCAGCAGTGGCAGTGTTGCAGCAGGTGCAGCCTGGAGGTCAGCAGGTGGCACATATTGAGCAGGCGCCACGAGTGCAGAGACTAGTGGAACCAGTGTCGGGGCGATCACAAGTATAATTTCTGGTATTTAAGCTTTGTGAATTATAGTAGGTTCAGATTTTATGTTTTTCTTGTGATAAAGTGATAGGTTCTCAACACATGAGGTTTGTGTAGGGACCTTGTTGGTGGGCGGGTTTAAGTCCCGTGTTATGTTTGATTCTGGAGCTTCTCATACTTCATTACTCCGGAGTGTGCAGAGAGTGCGGGAATCAGAGGGGATCCCGGAGAGCGTACAGGAGTTGTCAGAGTTGCGGGAGACAAGTTCGTGAGGGTTACTGGATGAGTTAGAGGAGTTGATATTCAGATCATAGGAGAGTCGTGCCAGCGGATTTGCTTATTAGTCCAGTGGAGTTGTATGATGTTATTCTCGGAATGGATTGGTTGCATCGGCATATGGTGCATTTGGATTGCTATCGGGGTAGAGTGGAGTTTGAGCATCCAGGAGGGAAGATGGTTTTTAGGGTATTAGACCGACTACCGGGAGTCTCGTGATCTCAGCCATTCAGGTTGGGAAGATGATCGAGAAGGGCCGTGAGGCTTATTTGGTTACTATATCTATGCCAGAGTCAGTGGGAAAGTCTATGGTTAGCGGTATTCCGGTAGTGGAGGAGTTTGAGGATGTGTTTCAGTCTTTGCAGGGATTACCACCATCTCGGTCAGATCCTGCAGAGATGGCAGAGTTGAAGAAGCAGCTAGAGGATTTGTTGAGTAAGGGATTCATCCGTCCTAGTGTGTGGGGAGCGCCGGTGTTATTTGTGAAGAAGAAGGATGGGAGTTTCTGGTTGTGTATCGACTATCGGGGTTTGAACCGGGTTACTGTGAAGAACAAGTACCCTCTTCCTAGGATCGATGAGTTGTTGGATCAGTTGAGAGGTGCTACTTGGTTCTCCAAGGTAGATGAGGCAGATGTAAAGAAGACGACTTTCAAGACGAGGTATGGGCATTATGAGTTTGTGGTGATGCCTTTCGGGTTGACTAACGCGCCAGCAACATTTAAGAGATTGATGAACAGCGTGTTTCATGAGTTTCTGGACGTGTCTGTCATCATTTTCATCGACGATATCCTGGTATATTCTAAGAATCCTGAGGAGCATGCAGTGCATTTGAGGGCAGTTTTGGAGAAGCTGCGGGAGCAGAAGTTGTTTGCCAAGTTAAGCAAGTGCAGTTTTTGGCAGCGTCAGATGGGTTTTCTGGGTCACATTGTTTCTGCAGAAGGGGTTTCTGTAGATCCGGAGAAGATTCAGGCCATCATTGATTGGCCTAGACCGCATAATGCCACAGAGATCAGGAGTTTCGTTGGTTTGGCAGGTTACTACAGGAAGTTTGTGCAGGGTTTTGCAAGTAGAGCATGCCCTATGACTAAGTTGACAGGGAAGGATGTCCCTTTTGTGTGGTCACAGGAGTGTGGGGAGGGCTTTGAAAGCCATAAGGAGATGTTGACTACTACCCTTAATCGTTTCTTTTGTCTCATTAGTAGACTTTGGCGGTTTTTGAGAGAAACAAAAGAGAGAAAAAGTGCTCTTGGTGTTCTTGGTGATTTCTGGAGATTTGAGGCTGTTCCTATAGAGATATGTAGCTGGGATTATTGTAGGAGCCTCCTAGGAGCGTTGTTTTGCTTGTTTGAGGTTCAGTTTCGTCTTGGCAAAGGTAAGTGCAGGACCATGGCTTATCTAAGTTAGACTTGTTAGATGTCATTTTGGACGTTAGGAAGCTTTCTTGTGGCTTGGGATCGAGTTTTGTGGTTGTAGGAACGAAGATCCGGCGAGAAGCTTTGGGGAGAACACGATGCTCGGCGTTGCATTGGTCGATGCATATCTTGCGTCGGTCGATGCAAGTGCGAGGACGACGCATAAAACCCTAGGGTTTTCGTGTTATGTCGAGCATGCGTCAGTCGATGCAGTGCGAGTGTCGGTCGATGAAAGTGCATCGAGCATCGGTCGATGCAACCCTGTGTCGGTCGATGCATCCCCATTTGGTGTCGGTCGATGCATGTTGGTGTCGGTTGATGCAGAGTCCTGGTTTGTTATTTGTTGTTTGTTGATTGTTGTTTGATGGTTAGAGATGACTCTAATTCTTGTGTGTATAGCCCAGTAGATGGGAGGATTGCCTTACTGAGTGTTTATTAAATACTCATGCATTGCAATGTGTGTTTGTGGTGCAGGTAAAGGCAAAGTGTGATCGTGGAATCCAGGCAATGAAGAGGAGGATGTTCTAGGGACTCGATTGGATGTTGTCTGGCATTGCTAGGTTGCTAGAGTTGAGTCATTAGAAACATTGCTAGGTTGTTGGTTCTATGTTTTCTGATGATTGGATATTTGGTTATTGGTTATGTTATGAATATTGGTTATTTATATTTATTGGATATTGGTATTGTTATTCCGCTGTTGGTTGTGATTGTGGTTAGCTGGCTGTGGGTATGGGACCACTAGTCGTAGTTTATTTATTATATTATATTTATTATTCATTATTTAAAAAAAACGGGTCGGATCGTTTCAGTTGTGTTCATGAGTTTGATTTCGATGCTCTACTCGACACTTATTAGTCAAAATTAAGTTCAAATAGGATAGGGAATGACATCAAATCACAGCATGCTTCGACTAAGTTTCAGTTGCAGGTATAAGTATTCAAGGTGTGGTTCAGTTCTACCTTTCAAACTCAATCAACAAGCTTTAAACAACTAAGAACGAGGGCATTAAATTTATCATAGTTAGTCAGCAAGTTTACAAGGCTATAGCCATCATGATCCCCAACGCAAATGCAAATAATCCTATATGAAACAATCTAGATTCAATCATATTATGAAAATGCAACTACATGACACTCTTTTTTTTTTTTTTTTTTAATGTTTTTCAATTTCTTTTTTGGGTTGTTTTTTTGTGCAAATAGATGCAGACTCAAATGAATAAAAGTAGTATGCAAAAATTTGAAATAAGAAAATATGAAAATAAAACACAATGTTAAATACATTCTAGGACTCTCTCCCCAAACTTAAATTACATAGTCTCTGTGTAAATTAAAATCTGAAAAGGAATCCACGAATCAGAAAAATGTAACAAATTAAAATGAAATGCTATTTACAATGGATGGATGAATGTGGTACCTCATGGGTTGGTGAAGAAGGAGGTAGTGGCAGCCTCCATGCTGGCCAATGTGTACCCAGGGTCGTCGCTGGCTTCAGTGGGTGACGGGGTTAACTCATCAGAGAGATCAGTAGTGCACGAACGACTTGCTCGGACCAGCATACGAGTGGTGGGTCTGGTACATCATCTCGTAGCTCACCGACTATGGCATTGGGTAGTATGATGGATATGTGTGGGGGAGAAGACCCGAATTGTCACTCGAGTAGCTGCTCAAAAGATGCATTAGATATGGCATCAGATATGGCATATGATCGACAAAGAGATGAAAGAAAAACATATCAGATATGGCATATGGTCGACATTGGGACTTCCTCCTAAGTGAGCTTGTTTAAAGTCGCTGATCTTGACTTAGGGGATGGTCAGACTGGGGCAGGGTCGGTGAGGTATAAAGATGATCCCCCTTCTGTGACTTTGCTAGCCATGTATTTCTTCACCCTCTGGCCATTCACGCTAAACTCGGACCCATCTTTCCCGAGCAAGGTTATTTCTGCATAAGGCATGACTTCTTTGATTGTGAAGGGTCCTTTATGTGCATGGTTTTTGTTATTTCAATCTTTTGCCTCAAAAAGACCACAAAACGGCTGCAAGTGCACAACTAATCAGTTTGAGTATTTAAGGATCAATCCCATAGAGAGAGAGTTGTTGTTTAGAGAATCCGCCGGAAGAGATGTAAGGCTGAGACTCAGTAAAGATGGGGGTTTTAGTTGTCACAGTCGTAATAAGCGATAAACGAAACTAATAGAAAGTAAAACTAATAAGACAAGCGTTGGGCATCAAGGGGAATCACATGGGATCGATGATCTATTTGTCTAGGAAAGTTTAGGATTATTTTATTTAATTAAAACTCGGAGTGCAAAACACGAATGAACCGTTAACATATAGATCACAAGCTAACCATCTAAGATCCCTATACTCCGAGACTCGACTTTCGTAGGCAACAACGCATAGATCAAAGCATTTAAAACAGGTTCGATTATAATCCATGAAGTTCCATAGGTAAGTGGTATGTGCTTCCTATGACACGACACACATCTAAGCTAGGTCAAGCACACATGCAAGTTTTTGGCTACGCACACACACCTTAGATCATAGTTAGTTCATGAGGCTAACTTAAAGCATTAAGCAAAGACTTAGAATTAAAGTATAGAATATACATAATTAAAATCTAACAAACCCTAAAAATTGCCACCTAAACTAAGATCATCTCTCCCATTTGATTTTACTTTTAAACCCAAGTAGAAAACTACTCTAGCATGTTTAAGGGAATCATCAAAGCAAGGTTTACACAATTCATAAACATAAAAGAATAAATAGAGGAAAGGGTTTCAGATATTACTTCAATGATTGTCAAACAAAGTTGTAGGATCTTCTTCTTTAAAAAACTAAGAACAAAGCAAATAGAATAGAAAGAGTTGGTGGATCTCAAAGCTTCGAGAGGGGTCTGGTCGTCGGCTGCTCCTCAGGTCGTGTCTCTTGGCTGCTCCAAAGTGTGCACACTCTAAACTCTAGGTTTAGATGAGTATTTATAGGGTTTTTATAGGTTTAGGGTTTTGTAAGGGTAAAAAAGTATTTTCTTGTTGAGTGCAGGAAAATGGGCAGCGTAGGAAGGTTCTGGACCATTGTGACTCCTCCGGGCTGGGCCGCCGTGATTGTTGCTAATCGGACCGTCATTAAAGTCCACTTGGCTTCAAACTTATCTTCTCGTCGGTCTATAACACGTCTCGGTAAATCGGGCGTATCTTCCGGATGAATGAATGGATTGACTTGATTCCACTTCGAGGAGAAAGATGCCTCTTCCAGCTTTCCATAGACATCAAGTACGTTGAAATGTGAGTTCTGTAATTTCTTCAAAAGTGTCTCTAATGTAAAGCTATGAATCTTTCCTGAAACGTATTTTCCTTGTCTTTTGGTCCTTTTTGCTATAAAACCTGTAAAACCTTCTTGAAACCTAAAATACTTGATAATAGACATTAAAGCCTTAAAATCATATCAAACTCTTCCTAAATACATACTAAAACTATAGCTAAAATGGGTAAAATAATGATGTTATCAGTCCTGACCATCTCAATTTGAATTTCCAGCTTAGATTTGAACAGGAGGACTTTATCACCGGCTTTAAGATCCTTGTGCTGGATTTTCTTATCATGAAAAGCTTTGGTTCTTTCCTTGTATATCCTGGAATTATCATCTGCCTCTAATCGTATTTCATCGAGTTCATGGAGATCCATTGCCCTCCTTTCTTGGGCAATTTCGATATCCAAGTTCAGAAGCTTAGTGGCCCAGATTGCCTTATACTTCCTCCGTTTCATTATATAAGATGCTTTAGTGATTTTTTTTGTTTCATAATATATGATGTTTTCAAGTTTCTATGCATCTTTTATATTAGTTTAATACTTTCTATTATACAGTCTTGTTTATAATTGGTTAATCTTTTTTAAAGTAATTATGTCTTAATATGCGTGTTTTACTCAAAACATCTTATTTTTTGAAACGGAGGGAGTACTCTACTTCCACTGGGAGATGAAAATTCTTTCCATAGAGAAGCTGGAATGGTGTTCGACCAATTGGAATTTTGTAAGCTGTTCTATATGCCCATAATGCATCGTCTAGTTTGAATGCCCAATCCTTCTTGGTGATCCCCACACTCCTAGCTAATATTGCCTTGATATGTCTATTACTTACTTCAACTTGCCCGCTGGTTTGTGGGTGGTAAGCAGTAGCAACTTTATGCTTGACCCCATGCTTCCGTAATAGGCCATCGAAGACCTTGTTAATGAAGTGAGTTCCCCCACCGCTGATTACTACTCTAGGGATCCCATACCTGGGAAATATGATGTTCTTGAACATCTAGACTACGACCTTGTGATCATTAGTAGGACTTGCAACTGCTTCAACCCACTTGGAGACGTAATCAACTGCCATGAGGATGTACGTGTTACCGTTCGAAGGTGGGTTGAAAGGTCCCATGAAGTCAATTCCCCAAACATCAAAAACTTCAACCTCCAGGATTGGTTGTTAGGGCATCTCATTCCTTCTGCCAATGTTACCCATTTTCTGGCATTGTTCACACTTGGTTATGAAAAGTTGTACGTCTCTGAACATGGTTGGCCACCAAAGACCAGCTTGAAAAATATTTTTAACTGTCTTAAAAGTGGCAAAATGGCCACCATAGGTGGATCCATGGCAGTGTTCGAGTACTCCTCGTACCTCTTCATCAACTATACATCGCCTGAACAAGACACCGGTCCCTTTCTTGTATAAGTAGGGTTCATCCTAGTGATAGCGATTCACGTCCCTGAAGAACTTTTTCTTTTAGTGGGCGTTGTAATCGTGAGGAACTTCTCCGCACACCATGTAGTTCAAAAAGTCGAAGTACCAGGGTAGCATAGCATACTCGATCGAAATGAACTCGATCGGCTCTATCGAGTCAGGGATAGAGTGTGCGATCATGTGCCCTATCGTGTGGCTCATTTCTTCAAGAAAATCTATATGCATCAGCCTCTCTTCTGCCATCGTGTCATCTATAGGGTTTGGATCCTGAATTCTCAACCTAGACAAGTGGTCAGCTACACCATTCTCAATCCCCTTCTTGTCCAAAATCTCTATGTTGAATTCTTGCAGCAGAAGGATCCATCTGAGAAGCCTAGGTTTTGTATTCTTCTTCGAGTAGATGTATCTTAAGGCAACATGATCTGTGCATACAACAACTTTTGACCCCACCAAGTAGCTCTTAAATTGTTTTGAAAGCAAAGACAACAACTAACAGCTCCTTTATGTTGTGGCATACCTTGTTTGCGCCTCGTCCATGGTTCTTCTGGTGTAGTAGATCACATGGAGATTTTTGTCTATTCGTTGTCCCAGTACGGCTCTAACAGCGTATACAGATGCATCACACATGATCTCAAAAGGATAATCCCAGTTAGGAGCTTGAACTATTGGGGCGCTCACCAGGGCTTCTTTGATCTTATTGAAAGCTTCTAAGCATTCTTTGTCTACATTAAATTTTGCTTCTTTACAAAAATAAGTCACATTAGCGGTCTTACGATCTTAGAATAATCCTTACTGAATTGCCTGTAGAAACCCGCTTGACCGAGGAAAGTTCTAATGTCCTTTACCGACCTCGGGGGTTGTAGCTGACCCATAACCAATTTTAGCCTTATCAACCTCAATCACTTTCTTCGATATCTTGTGGCCAAGGACTATCCCATCTTGAACCATGAAGTGACATTTCTCCCAATTTAGCTCTAGGTTAGTCTCTCCAAAGCTTCTTAGCACTTGGCAAAGGTTTGAAAGGCAAGAGGACAAAGAGGAGCCATACACGAAAAAATCGTCCATGAATACCTCCACCATCTCTTCTATGAAATCTGAGAAGATAGACGTCATGCACCTCTGAAAGGCTGCAGGAGCATTGCACAAGCCAAAAGGCATCCTCTTATAGGCAAAGGTGCCATAGGGACAAGTAAAAGTTATGTTTTTCTGATCGGCAAGGTGTATAGGGATTTGATAACATGATTTTCACATAGGGTATCGATTCCCTATGCAGCTGTAGTATAAAGGGTTATTTGTTAACAGTTAAGATGTGATCAGAACAATGCAAGTCAAGCCAAGCAAATATGGGGATTTTATATAGCAACCTAAGATGAACAAAAATTAAAAGGGTGAAACAAAGAACTACTCGACCGAGGTACACGATGCAAGCAATCGAGTACCGGATCGAATAGGTGATCGGGCAACAAGAAAATAAGAACAAAATGATGAACAACTCTAAGCACCACACGATGGCGATGATCGAGTACCAGATCGGGTTGGTGGTCGAGTTAGGGATAAAAACTTAAACAATCAATATATGAAAAATCCTAAGGATGGGGTAACTGGTTCATAAGTATTCCTAATAACCTAGAATGTTTTACAGGCCTCAAGCAAACTATTCCCTAGAAAATGAATCTCTAAACCTTGCTAATCCACTCTCGTGTTAGAAACAATCAACCCTAATCACTCCCTTACCCAACTCTCGTTGGAGAAAAATGACCAAACATGCATTAAAATCCAATTCATTATTTTAAATAAACTCCTTACACATCTAAACTCTTAGGGTAAGTGAGTAAATCTCTGGCATTAGTTGATTAAGGCATTTTATCGAACACCTCTCGGTACAAAAATGCCTAGAATCTAATCTCGATCTCTCAGTCTGAAACTAGCATCAAGAACACTAATACAAAAGAAAAATTTCATATAAACAATCAATCTAAAACATCCTAATCGATTAAGAACACTTACTAGCCTATCCCATTGAAACACACTTTGTTGGTGGTATTGATTGATGGATGTATGCAATGTTGAGATATGAAATGAATGGAAGGCAGGGTGTTTCAATTCCCCTTATGCTATTGTAGTACAAGAGGTGTCAATCCAATCTGAGGGTTGTGAACAATCAAGATGTGTATATCAGCCTAGGTTAAGCCAAATATGCAAAGGATGTTTGTCACTAACAATCCTATTAATGAAATGTAAAGAGCAGAAAGTAAAACTACTAGAATTAGGTGTTGAATGTAAATGGAACAGAATGATTATCACTAAAATGAAGCTAGAACAGAAATAGAAACTATGCTAATGAACTAATGCAAGACAATAATGAACAGGAAAATAAGTAAATGCAACAAAAATGCAAATAGAATGAGACTAGAGATATGACAGGACAACTACAAATCATAACAAAGAGTTCCGGGGATGAACTCTAGCAAGCACTCGATCGAGTGTAGATCGAGTGCAGGGTCGAGCTGGATAAATCCGTGAAATAGAGCAATGCAAGAAAAACAGAGCAACACAAGAACGAATCAAACAACAATCAAACAGCACGATTAAGACTTAAAAATCAATAAACAAGGAAGGCCTTGAGGAGGGATTCATGGGCTGGACTAATGAATGAGGTCATCTAACTTGGTCAACAAATCTCAAGCAAACTTTGAGCTAATCTCTAGACATACAAATCTAAGACAAGTTTAATCCAGTCTCATGGCAAAAAGCAATCAAACCGATGCATCTCTAGACTTGTTCTCACAAAGAAAAGAATCTACACAAGCAGGCATTAAGCAATATGTCTCATACCAAACAAGACCTCTAATCTCTTAGTAAGCCTAATGGTAAGCTCTAGATCTAGCCTTATCTATGCTCCATAAACATTGGTGTGATGCTAAGATGCTTGAAATCAAACCCTAACCTCTCAGTTCAGGATTAGCATTAAGAACATCTAGCCTAGAAGAGATTCTACCACAATCAAGCTTGACCAAAGCAAACAAACCTCAAACACAGCCCAGCCTAACCCATCCTCAAGATCCTAAGCTACTACTCACAAGAACACATGATGAACATCAAAGTCATAAACCCAGAAAATACTGAAACTTGCATCAAATGAAAGATAAAACAAAGATCTATAATATTCAAGAAGGAATCAAACACGAATTCTTAATATCTTGAAAGTTATGAAACCAACAAAATCCAAGAATCTTATGTTTTCTCTCTTAAAAGAGTACAAGATCTAAGGAAAATAAAAGTGCAAAAAGAATAATTCCCCAAAGGGTAAAAACTAGGTTTCTGACTATTCTAAAAAGCTGGACTCTTTGGTGGCTGCAGGTACAAGGCTTTATATAGGACAGGGGGTGGAAGCCCTAAAAATACTAAAAGACAAAATAGTCAACGGCTCGGTCAACTCGACCATGTGCTCGGTCGAGTGGCTGGTCGAGTTGGCTTTTCTTCTGCTTCCTCCACTCGGTTGAGTCCTCCTCTGCACACGGTTGAGTGTCTGGTCGAGTGTGGGGTCGAGTTGGACTCTGGACCTTGGTTCTTCAGCCTTAACTCTCTTGCTTTCCCTTCATGATTGCCTCACTTCTTCTCAGAATTGCTTCCATGCTCCTTAAGCTCCAAAATCATCTGATTATGCATGAAAAGATGCAAATGCAATGCAACTAAACTCTAATGCATGATTAGTCCTAAAGCTATGCAATAATGGTAAAAATGGATAGCAAAAGATTCAAAAGATGTGAATAAACTAAGGGAAAACATGATAAAATATATGAACATCACCCATCCCTAGAAATTTTAGTTCACTACTCAAATTTCATAGCGAAAATAAACCCAGAAATAAATAAAAATTGCATAATTAGAAAGATGAAAAAGGGATGAATGTTTTATCAGAAAGAAGCAATAGCAAAATGTAAACAAAATTCAAGTTGAAAGAATAAAAAAAACTGGAAACTTTGCTCAAAGAAAAGTGTAAAAACAGCTCTCGCCTCTTGTGTGTCAAAAATGGGATTAAGAGGAAGTATTTATAAGCAAAAAATTTGACCTAACCGCGTCAGCAGGTACCCGAAGGTCTACATGAAGCTGGACTTGAGCTCCACTTCGAGTGCATGATCGGATAGACAATCGGGTGGTTCCATTCTTCTATCTGGATATATATACGTTCACTAAAACAGGAATAAATGTTAAATCAAACCTCCGGTATGGCTAAAATCACCATCATTCACCATCATTGGAAAGTTAACTCGGTTTCCTATAACTATGATGAAGAACTCAGAAGATGAATTCCAACGGAAAAGCCTTGTGCGAGTCAATCTTTGAGGGTCTCGTCATGTACTCGACCGAGTACTCTTTGGCAATGGTCGAGTGGTATGGTAGGGTGCCTCCCTTTTCCTTCTTGATGCTTCAAATCCTCTTGTGTAAACCTCATAAATGACAGCAGATCCTTTCTTGTGATAGATGCTGAAAGGACCGTCCCTTTTAAAAAAAAAAATAAATATATTAATATAATATAATAAATAAACTACAACTAGTGGTCCCATATCCACTAGCCACCTAACAACAATCACAACCAACAACGGAATAACAATAACAATAACCAATAAATATAGATAACCAATATTCATAACATAACCAATATCCAAATAACCAATCATCAGAAAACATGGAACCAACAACCTAGCAATGTTTCTAATGACTCAACTCTAGCAACCTAGCAATGCCAGACAACATCCAATCGAGTCCCTAGAACATCGTCCTCTTCATTGCCTTGATTCCACGATCACACTTTGCCTTTACCTGCACCACAAACACAAATTGAAATGCGTGAGTATTTTATAAAAACTCAGTGAGGCAATCCTCCCATCTACAGGGCTATACACACAAACAATAAGATCTCTACACGCCACAAACAACAATCAATAAAACAAACAAGACAATATACAAAGCATGCAACATCCGTCGTAGCTGAAAGAAGGGTGTCGACCGACACCATGCCCGACACTCCCAAAAACCCTAGTTTGTGTCGACCGACACCTCCACATGGTGTCGATCGACACTCGCCAAAGTCTCGAGCCGTCCTCGCGTTGGTATCGACCGACACCGATGCCGAGCATCGATTTCCTTCGATCAAAAACTCCGAATCTTGCCTCCAATCCTCTCCAATCCGCTCCATGCATTCCCAGAAGCCAAACCCAGCCAAAGCAGCCACAAAATACCATAGAGAACTCTAAGAAACAACCACATAAGCACCAAATCACAGAAAAACTAGAGATCTTAGCTTAGATAAGCCATGGTCATGCACTCAACTCTTTGCAGGAAGATTCAGACCAATAGCAACAAATCCAACCCTCTTTGCAGGAATCTCACCAATCGCTCTCAAAAGCTCAAGAACAATGCTTTTCTCTTTTTTCTCTCAAAAACAACAAAGCGGCAGCAAAATAAACTTCCAAAACCCTTCTTGCGTCGAAACCCACTTAAATAACCTGGTTCAATGGTTTCCTAAAACAAACCCGAACCAAATCGATTAAAAACTAAATCTGGTTGAACCAGTAAACCATGGTGTCGACCGACACCACCACGGGTGTCACCCAGCCCTAAAACGCAAAGTTTTGGTTCGCGGGCATTACAATTCTTCCCCACCAATCTAGATTCGTTCTCGAATCTCGAACAACCATCAGCCAAGGATTCCCGTGCAACCGTCTCCACGGCCTACACTCCTCCGACCAATCTACAGAAGGTCACCTCTAGGCGATAGACTCACGCTCCATGCATTATTTGCTCTCGACTTTTGGAATTTCCTTTACTCATAGGCCTAAACCTTGAGTTTTTATTGGCTCCTCATCAGACCTAAGTCTGCATGCCATAATATTGGCTTCTCATCGGGCCTAAACCCGCATGCCATAAAATATAAGGAAAAATCCAACTCGTCTCTCGGGTTGCCACCCTATAGCGCGCCACCGGATCGTCATCCGAATTCGATATACCAACCATATTCCCAAGCCACAAAGTCTCAGAATATGGCAGTACTAGGAGAACCTAAGTCCTCCAAGATTTGCGAGCAACCAATTCTGAACACGTCTGAGTCCTATCCCTATCCAGGTTTCCTTCCCGTGGCTCGCGTAGAACATCTCAATGCCCTACGAACCACATATCCCCTCACTGGAATACCTCATGACCACACAAGGATCATATACATGCCACAAGGTCCAAACAAATGTCCTAAACACGACCACCACCAAGGCCAAACAATATGTCCTAAACAGGACTGTCACAAAGACCAAACAATCTGTCCTAAACAAGACCGCCTAAACAGGCACTCTGGCTTAACAGCCCGCCACAAAGGCCGTCTGTCCCGAAGGACCGTCTGTCCCGAAGGACCGTCTGTCCCGAAGGACCGTCTGTCCCAAAGGACCGTCTGTCCCGAAGGACCGTCTGTCCCGAAGGACCGTCTGTCCCGAAGGACCGTCTGTCCCGAAGGACCGTCTGTCCCGAAGGACCGTCTGTCCCGAAGGACCGTCTGTCCCGAAGGACCGTCTGTCCCGAAGGACCGTCTGTCCCGAAGGACCGTCTGTCCCGAAGGACCGTCTGTCCCGAAGGACCGTCTGTCCCGAAGGACCGTCTGTCCCGAAGGACCGTCTGTCCCGAAGGACCGTCTGTCCCGAAGGACCGTCTGTCCCGAAGGACCGTCTGTCCCGAAGGACCGTCTGTCCCGAAGGACCGTCTGTCCCGAAGGACCGTCTGTCCCGAAGGACCGTCTGTCCCGAAGGACCGTCTGTCCCGAAGGACCGTCTGTCCCGAAGGACCGTCTGTCCCGAAGGACCGTCTGTCCCGAAGGACCGTCTGTCCCGAAGGACCGTCTGTCCCGAAGGACCGTCTGTCCCGAAGGACCGTCTGTCCCGAAGGATCGTCTGTCCCGAAGGACCATCTAAACAGGCACTCTTGCTAAACAGTCTACCACAAAGGCCACACATCTGGCTAAACAGCCCGCCACAAAGGCCACACATCTGGCTAAATAGTCTGCCACAAAGGCCACACAAATAGCTAAAAAGCCTGCCACAAAGGCCACACAACATCGAAAAAGACTGCGACACATGGCACAACAGACTCAAAAGTCCGCCACTAAGGCCACACAAGCCCCTCCAAGGCTCTCCACCGCTAAAATGGACAAATTCCAACTCACATAAAACTTTCCATTTTTAGCACTTTCCACTTTTGGAAACTTTCCACTTTTGGAAACTTCTATTTCAGGAAACTTTCCCCAAAATCCCGCCTCACGGAAACTTTGTACCCCGAGCACCACATCATCTTGTTACTGAGTTGCACAACCAACCACCCCAAGCGATCGAGTAAACAAGAGAGATGGGCTGGAATACTCCATTCCCGCTCCATTCACGGATTACAGATGGGACCAGGCTAGACAAGCTCAAATCGCGGCTTGCTTCTCATACCACCTCTTAAACCTTGCCTTCATCCTCACCTCAGGCTCCAAGGTCTGCTCCTCCACACCATCACAGTCTCAAAGGACTCTCATCAAAGGAATCTTCTTCTTCCGAAGTTCCTTGATCCTCCTCCCGAGAACCCTCACTGGTCTCGCCTCCAAAGTCATGTTAGGCTGAAGATCCTCAGGAATCTTAGCCAACACCCGCTCTCCCTCACGGAGACACTTTCGCAACGTTGACACATGGAAAACCTTATGGAACGCACGCATAACTTCAGGTAACTCCAGTCTATATGCCACTGGTCCAACTCGCTCAATCACTCTAAACGAACCCATATACCTCGGACTCAACTTAGTCTCAGTCAATGACCTGTTCGGACCCCGAAACATGGCCATCTTGAGTTACACTCTGTCTCCCACCTGAAACTCAAGATCTCTCCTCCTCCTATCAGCATAACTCCTCTGCTTATATTGAGCCTCCTTCATGTTCAGCTTGAGAACCCGAATCTTCTCTGAGGTCTCCTAAACAAAATCTGCCCCGTACATGCTCCTCTCCCCCACTTGTGTCCAGCATAACGGTGCACGACACGGCCTCCCATACAAAGCCTCATAAGGAGCCATCCCAATATTCGCCTGATAACTGTTCTTGTAAGCAAACTCTACCAGGTTCAGATGATCTGCCCAATGGCCACCCCAATCCAAAGCACACATCCTCAGCAAATCCTCCAGCGTCTGGATCGTCCTCTCTGACTGTCCATCTGTCTGGGGATGATAAGTTGTACTCATATGCACCTTAGTGCCCATCTCTACCTGAAATGCCTTCCAGAACGCTAAAGTGAACTTAGAATCCCTATCAGACACAATACTCGCTGGCACTCCATGCAATCTGACTATCTCTCTCACATACGTCTTAGCCAAGACCGCTGCTCCATCAGTCTTCTTAATGGCCAGAAAATGTACAGACTTAGTCAACCGGTCCACAATGATCCAAATAGCATCAAACGTCCTGGACACTGGTAATCGTACCACAAAATCCATAGTGATCATATCCCACTTCCACTCAGGAATGGGTAGACTCTTCAGCAACCCGCCAGGAACCTGATGCTCAGCCTTCACTAGCTGACACACATCGCACCTCGCGACCCAACTAGCTACATCCTTCTTCATCCCGACCCAGTGATAGTAGCTCTTGAGATCACGGTACATCTTAGTCGCTCCTGGATGAGTAGAAAACCTGCTCGCATGAGCCTATCTCAGGATCTCCTGTCTCAACTCCTCATCCTTGGGCACACAAACCTGACCGTGCACCAAGATAGTACCATTATCTGAGACCTGATACTCTGAATCCACATCCTTTGAGGCATTCACCAGCCCCAAATCCTGCTACTTAGCCAACCGCACCCTACTCAGAAGATCTGCTCTATGAACTGCTTCCAGACCTAACGGTTCCCGTGAAGCAGCACACAAGCTCAAAGCACTGATCTCTCCCACCAGAGACTCCATCTCCTGCTCCTGAGCCGAAGCTACCCTCTTCCGACTCAAAGCATCTGCAACCGTGTTAGCCTTACCAAGGTGATAGGCTATCTCCAAATCATAATCCGCCACAAGCTCCATCCACCGCCTCTGTCTCAAATTCAGCCCAGGCTGAGTGAATATATACTTCAGGCTCTTATGATCTGTAAACACCTGTACCTATGCACCATAAAGATATGATCTCCAAATCTTCAGGCCAAAAACTACAACAGCCATCTCCAAATCATGAGTAGGATAGTTGCCCTCATGTTTCCGCAACTGCCGCGAAGCATAGGCAATCACCTTCCCATGCTGCATCAACACACACCCCAAACCAACTCTGGATGCATCAGTATAAACCACATAGGGGTTCTCCCTGCTCAGGCAAAGCCAACACTAGCGTAGTAGTCAACATCTCCTTAAGGTTTTCAAAGCCCTCCTCACACTGATGTGACCAAACAAAGGAAACATCCTTCCTTGTCAACTTAGTCATAGGACGTGCTCTACTTGCAAAACCCTGCACAAACCTCCTATAGTAACCTGCCAACCCAAGGAAACTCCTGATCTCTGTGGCATTATGCGGTCTAGGCCAATCCCTGATAGCCTGAATCTTCTCCGGATCTACAGAAACTCCCTTTGCAGAAACAATGTGACCTAGAAAACCCATCTCACGCTGCCAAAAATTACACTTGCTCAACTTGGCAAAAAACTTATGCACCCCCAGCTTCTCCAGAACTGCCCTCAAATGCATTGCATGCTCTTCAGGACTCTTAGAATATACTAGGATATCGTCGATGAAAATGACGACAGACACGTCCAGAAACTCCTGAAACACGCTGTTCATCAATCTCATAAACGCTGCTGGCGCGTTAGTCAACCCAAAAGGCATCACCACAAACTCATAATGCCCATACCTCGTCCTGAAAGCCGTCTTCCTCACATCTGCCTCATCTATCAGTATCTGATGATAACCCGACGCCAGATCTACCTTGGAGAACCAAGTAGCACCCCTCAAATGAACCAACAACTCATCGATCCTAGGAAGAGGGTACTTGTTCTTCATAGTGACCCGCTTCAAACCCCGATAATCAATACGAAACCGGAAACACCCATCCTTCTTCTTCACAAAAAACACCGGCGCTTCCCACGATGATACACTAGGACGGATGAACCCTTGCTCAACAAATCCTCTAGCTGTTTCTTCAGCTCTGACATCTCTGCTGGAGCCATTCTGTAAGGAGCCTTGGATAACGGCATCATCCCCGGTTCCAGATCAATAGTAAAAGGATCCTACCGAGATGGTGGTAATCCCTGCAATGACTGAAACACATCCTCAACTCCTCCACTACCGGAATACAGCTAACCGTAGACTTCCCCACTGACTCTCGCATAGATATAGTAACCAGATAAGCCTCACGGCCCTTCTCGATCATCTTCCCAGCCTGAATGGCTGAGATCACGAGACTCCCCAAAGTCGGTCTAATACCCTGAAAAAACAACTTCCCTCCTAGATGCTCAAACTCCACTCTACCCCGAAGGCAATCTAAATGCACCCTATGCCGATGCAGCCAATCCATCCCGAGAATAACATAATATAACTCCACTGGACTGATAAGCAAATCCGCTGGCCGTGACTCCCTTGCGATCTGAATATCAATTCCTCTAGCTCGTCCAATAACTCTCAGGAACTTGCCTCCCACAACTCTGACAACTCCTGTACGCTCCCCAGGATCCCCTATGAATCTCGCGCTCTCTGCACACTCCGGAGTAATGAAGCTATGAGAAGCTCCAGAATCAAACATAACTTGGGACTTAAACCCGCCCACCAACAAGGTCCCTACACAAACCTCATGTGTTGAGAACCTAACACTTTATCACAGGAAAACATAAAATCTGAACCTACTAAAAATTCACAAAGCTTAAGTACCAAAAATTATACCTGTGATCGCCCCGGCACTGGTTCCACCAGTCTCTGCTGTCGTGTAAACTCGTGGCGCCTGCTCAATCCATGCAACCTGCTGACCTCCAGGCTGCACCTGCTGCCGGCTGCAACTTGGGACACAAGGGCCTGATGTGCCCTGGCTCCCTACAATGATAACATACCCAAGGCCCTGCCGTCGGAGCACTCCTCTTGGGACAGCTAGCAAACTTGTGATCCTTGCTCCCACACTTGAAGCAACCCCCGCCACTCTGCGTCTGCGTAGCCTCCCACCTCCTTTTGGTTCCCTGCACAGGCTTGCCGCCCCTGCTAGAACCTCCATGATGCTGAGCCTTACTAGGCTGAACTGCTGGACTAACCGCCACTGACTGTACTCGGATATCCTCCTCAATCTCAGCTGCAGTCTCAACTAGCTCTGCACGCGTAGCATAACTGCGTCCTCTATAATGGACCCTCAAGTCATCACGAAGAGACCTCATAAACCTCCTGATCTAGGCCTCCTCAGGCTCCATAGCCCGACCCCCATAACAAAGAAGTCGACTGAACTCCAAGTCCAGCTCCCGCACTGACCGTGTCCCCTGAGACAACTGAAGGAACTGCACCTCCAACCGGTCCAAAGCCTCTCTAGGAAAATACTTGCGGTGGAACTCCAAGACGAAGTCAACCCAAGTCATCTCCCTCTGCACTCTCCTAGCAGCCATTGATCTCCACCACACCTCAGCATCACCACTCAAATGGTGAACCCCTATGTCCACCCAAAACTCCTCAGGACATCTCAGAGTATGGAAGTTACATTCCACACTCGTCCTCCACGCATCCGCAACAGTAAGGTCTGTACCACCAGAAAACCTCTCAGTGAAGAGACCCTTCATCTCCTTGAGCATGGAAAAATAGCGTCCATGTGCTCCTGCATCCGCAGCCACTGGCTGCTGCTCCTCCGCCACCACTGGTGGCACAACCTTAGCCTGGGCCGGTACCATAGTTGGCAACTGCTCTAACACCTGTGCTAGCAAAGCCGCAAAATCAAAACCAGGGACTCCACCCGCTGGGACTCCCACACCCGGGACCCTAGCACCACCGGCCACCAGAGCATCAACACCTCCCCCTCCAGCCACACTCACAGAATCCTCCGGAACATCCTGCGACTCGCCAACACCCTCAACAGTCACACACTAGTCCTCGGTCTCACTAACCTCTGGGACTCTGCCCCTACCACGACCACGTCTGCGTCCACGACCACGTCCGCGTCCACGTCTACGACCAGCAACAAAACCATCTCTAGCCATTTGCACTACCATGAACAGAAGACTAAGCAAACAATTTCTATTATAACACAGAAACATAAACTCACCGTGGAATCACACAGTAGGCTCGAAGAAGATGTTCTAGGACTCCATGCCACACACAATTGACTAACTCACATAATCAATCAAAGCATGCAAATCCCAAACATCTACAGCACAAAACCTCGTGAACCCAAACCTAGAACCGTAAGGGCTCTGATACCAAACTGAAAGGACCGACCCTTTTTTATAAAAAAAAAAATAATAAATATATAAATATAATATAATAAATAAATTACAACTAGTGGTCCCATACCCACTAGCCACCTAACCACAATCACAACCAACAGCAGAATAACAATAACAATATCCAATAATTATAAATAACCAATATTCATAACATAACCAATATCCAAATAACCAATCATCAAAAAAAATGGAACCAGCAACGTAGCAATGTTTCTAATGACTCAACTCTAGCATCCTAGCAATACCAGACAACATCCAATCGAGTCCCTAGAACATCGTCCTCTTCATTTCCTTGATTCCACGATCACACTTTGCCTTTACCTGCACCACAAACACAAATTGAGATGCGTGAGTATTTTATAAACACTCAGTGAGGCAATCCTCCCATCTACAGGGCTATACACACAAGCAATAAGATCTCTACATGCCACAAACAACAATCAATAAAACAAACCAGGCAATATACAAAGCATGCAACATCCGTCGTAGCTGAAAGAAGGGTGTCGACCGACACCAAATGGTATTGATCGACACTGACAATCTGGTGTCGACCAAAACCATGCCCGACACTCCCAAAAACCCTAGTTTGTGTTGACCGACACCTCCACATGGTGTCGATCGACACTCGCCAAAGTCTCGAGCCGTCCTCGCGTTGGTGTCGACCGACACCCCAACTGGTGTCGACCGACACCGATACCGAGCATCGATTTCCATTGATCAAAAACTCCGAATCCTGCCTCTGATCGTCTCCAATCCGCTCCATGCATTCCCAGAAGCCAAACCCAGCCAAAGCAGCCACGAAATACCATAGAGAACTCAAAGAAACAACCACATAAGCACCAAATCACAGAAAAACTAGAGATCTTAGCTTAGATAAGCCATAGTCATGCACTCACCTCTTTGCAGGAAGATTCAGACCAATAGCAACGAATCCAACCCTCCTAGCAAGCTTCTAGATTCTTTCTAGCACCAAAACTCTCAAGAACAGCCAGGAATCTCTCCAATCTCTCTCAAAAGCGCAAGAACAATGCTTTTCTCTCTTTTCTCTCAAAAACAACCCACTTAAATAACCCAGTTCAATGGTTTCCTAAAACCAACCCGAACCAAATCGATTAAAAACTCAATCTGGTCGAACCAGTAAACCTTGGTGTCGACCGACACCACCGTGGGTGTTGACCGACACCACCGTGGGTGTCGATCGACACCCAACCCCAAAACGCAGAGTTTTGGTTCGCGGGCGTTACAGATGCAACTTGTGAATCTTTCTTTTTGCTATTATTAGGCTCCAATGTACATGTTTTCATCCAAAATACAAAAATGCAGCAAATGCAATACCCTAAAATACCTAAATGAAAATATCTAAGGTTAAGGACCTAAAAACACTAAAGACAGACTCTTAACAATGCAAAACATGAATAAAAAGGTACCTAAAAAAGTGTAAAATAGAGAGATATCAACATGTTGCAGCTATCACAAGATTTCAGTATTCCTTTGGTTTTATTTATTTATTTCGGGTTTTTAGAAATTTTGTTTTAAATAGCCATCTATTCTGAAGGTGGGACCCGATGGCGTACTTGACGCGCCTGATCGGGTTTATGCTCGGGTGGCGAGTGATATCTAAATTCTCCCACCACTTATCCCAGTCGAAAGGAAACCCTAGCAACTAAACCCTCTATTTAAAGGAACCCGAGCCGTTCATCTCCAGCATCACAAATTGCTAAGTCCCCTTCTACCCTAAAAACCTTTCAACTTCCTAAACTTTTGTTTTCTCCTCAAAGCTCGAGTTTTAAGAGTTTCTGTGTCTAAACTTACTTATATTGAGTTCTAGTTCTTTTGTCTTTTACCAAGGTTCATCAAAGGCTCCCAAGATCAAAACCTGCAAGAAGGAGGGTGATAACAGGATTTTCACCCAGGGTATCAATTCTCTATGCAGTTGTAGTACAAAGGGTTATCAATCCAAATGGTTGTAATGCTAGCAGATAAGATATTATCAGAAGCAAGCAAGTCAAGCCAAGCAATAATTGGAGTTTAATCTAATAATCCTAAAATAAGCCAAAGAAAATAAAAAAGTAAGACCCACACGACCTACGCACTCGATGAAAGCATTCGAGTACAGGATCAGGTGGAATGGTCGAATCAAGAAGTCAAGGATGAACAGCTCGATCGTATACACGAAGCTGGTGATCGAGTACCAGTTCGGGTAAGGGGTCGAGTTATAGAACAAAGTTAAACAATCAAGATAAGAAAGCTCCTAAGGATGGGGTAATCGACTCATAAGTGTTCCTGACTAGTATGGATGTCCTACATGCCTCAAGCAAATATTCCCTAGACAATGAATCTCTAAAATCTTGTTAAAACACTCTCGTGATATAAACAATCAACCTTGGTCACTCCCCTACCCAACTCTGGTTGGAGAAACATGACCAAGCAGACATTACAAACCGATTCATTATTGTCAATAAACAACTCCTTACACATCTAATCTCTTAGGCTAAGTGAGTAAATCTCTAGCATTGATTGATTCAAGCATTTCAACAACATCTCTCGATGGCAAAACACCTTAGATCTAATCACAACCTCTCGGTCTGAAAATAACATTAAGAACACCAATCTAGAAAGGAATTTATATAAAACAAAAAATAAGGCTAAAACATTCTAACCGATCAAGAACACATATTTGTCTGTCCCATCCCTAGAAACTTTGTTTCACTACTCGTATCTCATGGTAGAAAGCACAAAAACACAAATAAATAAAAATTGCATTGTATTGAAAATAAAATAAAAGTAGAAGAGTACAGAACCAAAATCTAGAAAGAAATGCAAAATAAATAAAAACAAATTCTAACAAAGTGGAAAAAGTGTTTGAGTCGCTCAAGATCTCTCTTAGAAGCTCTCGCTCTCTGTTCTGAGTGTCTGCGGCGTGCTAGGGCGAGAGGAAGAAGAGGGGGGTTTATATATGGAAACCCTTTTAACCTAGCTGCTCAGTCCTGCCCGAGGGTCTGTTCGATGCGGTGCACACGGATCAAGTTGGGTAGTTCCTCGGGTGGGTCTTTGGGTTGTTCTTCTTGCTCTTGGATCCTCTTTGATCGGGTTGTGGTTCAGACTGTTCTTCTTGCACAATAGCTTCTTCGAGTACATGCTCGGGTTTGACCTTGTTTTCCCCATTTTAGGCTCTAAAGCACATGTTTTCATCCAAAATGCACAAATGCAAGAATGCAACACCCTAAATGGCCTAAATGCAAATTCCTACAGCTAATGACCTAAAAATGCTAAGGTTAGGGTATATATAATGCAAAATATGGACACAAAAGGGTGTCTAAAACATGTAAATTAGAGAGTTATCACACCCCCAAACTTAAATCTTGCTAGTCCTCTAGCAAGGAAGTAGGAGGATGAGGTTTAAAAATGGGGACTCATAACCTTTTTTTGTGCTAAGCGAAGGATTCAGACTATAATCCTTAAAGATAGTTTAATGGTGCTAAGATCAATCAACATACTTACAAATATTTTTCTATGCTTATCACCGTGCATCGATCTAGTTCATCATCCTACTAACAGTAAAGACTTGCAATTCCAAAGAACATCTCTTTCATATTCATTAAAGTGTTTGGCGAATTCTTGCAAATGGGAAGTGAATCAAGCTCAATCGGTTTCAAGGGTAAGGCTTTTTGGTAGGTGGGTTTCAAACAATTCCTTTGGGTGGCTTACTGAAACAAGACTTTTCTTTCTATGGGTGATGAATGATGATGAATGTATGCAATGGTGAGATATGAATGAATGGATGGTAAGGTGTTTCAATTTCCCTTATGCAGTTGCAGTATAAGGGGTATCAATCCTATCTGAGTGTTTGTGAACAATTAAGACATGCATATGAGACTAAGTCAAGCCAAATGTAAGGATGTTTGTCACTAACAATCCTATGATAAAAATGCAAGGTGCAGAAAGTAAAACTACAAGAACTAGATGCTAAATGTAAATGGAACAGAATGATTATGACTAATATGAAGCTAGAACAGAAATAGAAACTACAATGATGAACTAATGCAAGACAATAATGAACAGGACAATGAGTAAATGAAACAGAAATGCAAATAGAATGAGACCAGAGATAAGACAGGACAACTACAAATCATAAACCAAAGTTCTGGGGAAGAACTCGAGCAAGCACTCGATCGAGTGCAGGGTCGAGCTGGACTAAACACAAAAACAGACCAACACAATGAAAACAGAGCAATGCAAAAATGAATCAAACAACAAGCAAGCAACATGATTAAGACTTAAAAATCAATAAACAAAGAAGGCCTTGAGGAGGGATTCATGGGCTGAACTAATCATTGTGGTTATCTAACTTGGTCAACAAATCTCAAGCAAACTTTGAGCTAATCTCTAGACATATAATTCTAAGACAAGTTTCCTCCACTCTCATGGCAAGAAACAATCAAACCTATGCATCTCTGGACTTGTTCTCACAAAGTAAAGAAACTACACTAGCAGGCAGTAAGCAATACATCTCAAACCAAACAAGACCTCTAATCTCTTAGCAAGCCTAATGGTAAGCTCTAGATCTAGCCTTATCTATGCTTCTTAAACATTGGTGTGATGCTAAGATGCTTGAAATCAAACCCTACCCTCTCAGATATAGGATCAACCTTAAGAACACCTAGCCTAGAAGAGATCTACAACAATCAAGCTTGACCAAATCAAATAAACCACAAGATCAATCCAGCCTAACCCATCCTCAAGATCCTAGAGAACTACTCACAAGAACACATGATGAACAAAGTCAAAAACCCAGAAAAATACGAAACTTGTATCATTAGAAAGATGAAACAAAGATCTACAATATTGGAGAAAGAATCAAACTCGAATTCTCAATATTAAGAAAGTTATGGAACCAACAATATTGAAGAATTAAGTCATTTCTCCTTAAAAACTAGGTTCAGAGAATATCTAAAAAGTTGGACTCTTTTGGTGGCTGCAGGTACAAGGCTTTATATAGGAGAGGGAGTGGAAGCCCTAAAAATACTAAAAGACAAAATAGTTAACGGCTTGGTCAACTCGACCTGTGCTCGGTCGAGTGGCAGGTCGAGCTGGCTTCTCTCGAGCATCCTCCACTCGGTCGAGTCCTCCTCAGCACACGATCGAGTGTCTGGTCGAGTGTGCGGTCGAGTTGGACTCCGGACCTTGGTTCTTCAGCCTTAACTCTCTTGGTTTCCCTTCATGATTGCTTCACTTCTCCTTAGCATTGCTTCCATGCTCCTTAAGCTCCAAAATTACCTGATTATGCATGAAAAGATGCAAATGCAATGTAACTAAACTCTAATGCATGATTAGTCCTAAAGTTATGCAATAATGGTGAAAAAGGATAGCAAAAGATGTGAATATATTAAGGGAAAACATGGTAAAATATATGAACATCAACACCCCCAAACTTAGTCTTTGCTTGCCCTCAAGCAAATAATCAAGACATAAGAAGGTAGGTGAGGTTTGAAAGTGGGATCTCAGGTCCTAAAGCTTGCAAATAGACCATCTAGAATCAATGTCCAAGTTACTAGTACTATGATGCAAGTTGAATGAGCTGTACTTAAAGATTTTAGACAAGCATATCACAACCTTTACTGATTTGAGACTTAGATATCCACATGCATTCAAATCAACCATTTCCTTTAACATTCATTAATCAAGAACATGAATCAATTCTATGCAATGCTTAAACTCATTTGGCTTCGAGATAAAGGTTTGGAGACAATGATGGTCTCTCTTTAGAGTGGGGCTTGTCAATATCAAGGTTCTCTCATAAAATGGATTGAGCTTTAGAAGAATGCTAAAGGTAAGAACACTTAGACACATACAAGAACAAAACCTTGTCTACCCAAAGGTACCCAAAGTGTTTATCCTATCAATCTAAACCCAAATGATCCTAGTGCTACCCTTTAACTTCTTCTTTTCTCTTTCACCCTTTTCTCTTTTGGTTTTCAAGTCTTAGGAGAGGTTTCTTATTTGATCTTTCTAGTAGGATGGGGGATTCTTACTTATTTGCTATGGTTCTCTTTTCTTCTTATTCTTAAGACATACAAGCTTTTTGCTAGACTTTTCTTTTCTTTCTTTTCTTTTGTTTAACTAGAAACATCTTAAACAATTTTTACTTCCCATCCTTTCACTAGACTTTGCTTAAACTCATTCTCCTCTTAAAGACTCTACCCTTTTTCTTTCTCTTTTTCTTTTTTTTTTTCTTTTCAAAACAGCCAAGTCCCAAACCCAACAAGTGAACCACCTAGTCCTATCTAGTTTGAAAAATGCAAACTAGAACTACACAAGGTCTTACTCTTGTCAGTTTAAACCTAACACTTTCTACCAAGCTCAATCCCAAAAATAGGCCTCACACACACAAGAATAAACATGGCTTGAAAGAAGGGTTGGTTAAGGGGTAGGAAAACTGATTTCAATGATTTAATCAGCTACTTGGATCAACAAGAGTGGTAAAAAGGAGAAAGATGATCCAAATATGTAGATGGTATCCATGAGTTTAAAGCAATGCACACATTGATAATTTAGATTCAATATTAGGTTCTTATAAATAGGAAATGGTGTCAAATCACAACATGCTTCAATATAGACCAAATACAATGCAGGAATTCAAAGCTTGGTTCAACCTTATGCTTCTAACTACTCAACTAGCATCAAAGTACTATTCACTTGGGCATTGATCCTAGTCTAGTGAATAAGCAAGCTAACAAGGAAATACTCATCATAGATCCCTAATGGAAATATTATACAATCCTATATGAAACATGCTAAACAAGATCCTAATATGCAATGCAAACTACATGAACACTCTTTTTTATAAAGATTTTTGCAAAAAAATTTCAAATTTTTAGGGTTTTTCTATGCCTTAGATGCTTATGCAAAAACTAATATGAGGATGCTAAAAATTTGAAATAAGAACACAAAACACAATGTCAAATGCTATCTCAAACCCTCCCCCAAACTTAAATCACACAGTCCCTTGTGTGAGAGAAATTTGTAAGAGGATTCAAGATCAAAAACAAAACATAATATGAAGATGCAATGGTATTTACAAGTGGATGTGATAGTGGTACCTCAAGGATTGGAGAAGAAGTTGTCCACATCCTCTTGCATGCTATCAAAGGTGTAGTTGGGGTCGTCTTGGTGACTTGGAGATGGAGATTGGGGCAGCTCGACGATGGAGATCGACCGGCACTCGGTCGAGTGCGTGCTCGAGTGGGGGGGTCGAGCTGGACCGCGTGTCTCAAAATGTTGAGCCTGCTGCTGGTAGAACTGCTGGTAGAGAGCTGGATCCATGAAGTATTGAGGTGGGATGGGAGGGTAACCTCGATAGCCTAGATAAGCAGCTGGAAGTAGGAAGCCATAGGGTGATCTGGGCTGGAACTCGGTCGAGTACGTCAGGGGTGCTCGGTCGAGTGGGTGCTCGAGTGACCCGGTCGAGTGCCTCGAAAACTGTTGTTCTCGGGTACTTGAGCTCCTCTTCCTCTGAATTGGCTCATACATTGAAGCCCTAGCTGGTTCCAAAGGGTTTGCAACTCTTGAATGTGCTCTAGTTGAGCTACTTCTTCTCAAAGGGCTTGAATAGCTTGGAGATGAGTTTCCACTCTTCAAGTCAGCAATCTCCTTCTTTAAGCCCTTGATGGACTTGGCCATGTTGCCCACCTTCTTCTTAAGCTTATCAAACCTCTTCCCATTCCACTTGCTCCATCTTTGCAAAAGTGTCACCCTCTTGCTATTCTCCCTCACTCCTCTACTATCCCTTGGGTTGGGCTTATAATCTTCAAAGTAGAACTGCTCCTCCCCATCAGCCATTTGTGCATTTCTAGCTTCTTCAACTCTAGGTTGAACTATCCCATCAAACAAGTGCTCCTCAGCTGGCCAAAAGTCAATGTTGGCTCCTTCTTGAATGGAAGCTCATAATTGAAGATGTGATTTCCTTGATGCATCTCCTTGGCTAAGATGAGAGTAGAGGTGAGGTAGCTTGAGTCAATCAATCTTTGTGAGACCCTTTCTCCTCTAAGTGGGACCTTGGCAGCTTGTAAGATTGGAGTAATGATGCCTCCAATGGTTAGTGCTCCCCTTGAGCCTTTGTTCTCCAACTTGCCTACCCAACTTCTCAAATATATCATATGGTCTATTAGCACGATTGCAAGATCAGTCTCCACAGTGCTCCCAAGAATGATGGTTCCATCTCTTGCCTTGAGGATGATCCCATTGAGAGCCATATCAATCATCTTAAGCTCTCCCTCATTGATATTCCCAGTTTCCTTCCTTGCAAAGAAGGTGTTGGCAAGAGCCTTGTGGAAGTACCTTAGGACTAGACTCCTTATCCTTGAGCTCTTGGAATTGGAGGATGAGTAGAGTTTGTTGTCCCCAATGGTTTCCCAAACAGCATAGAGTTCTTCTCTTGGAATCATCAAATTCCTATTGCTCCCAACCTCAAATCCAAACACATTTGCTATCTTCTTCATTGAAAGATCATACCTCTTCCCCTTGATTGTGAAAGCAATGTGACCAGCTCCAAATTCAGCATCTTTCCTTGCATATGTAGTCAGCTTGACAGTGGCTAGGAACTCACAACTTTCTTCTTTGTAGCCCTCCATGCAAAGCCCCATGAACTTGGTTAAGTTACTCTTCTCAAAGAGAAACTCCACATCTTCATCAATGGCAAGCTTCTTCATGGTCTCCTTGTGAGGATATCTAGTCCCCAGAAACTCCATTCTCATGAAAGCATCATAAAGCTGCCTCTTTGACAACCCACAAGATTCTGCTTCTCCATCATCCTCTAACTCTTCTTCTTCACTTTCTTCCTCACTCTCATTTTCACTCTCCTCTTGTTCAACCTCAACTGCTGTCCTCTTCCCATTGGCCTTGTGTCTCCTCATAAATTCATTGAGAGTTGGATCCCTTTCTTTCTCACTTTCAGTCCTCTCAGGATCTTCCTCAACTAACTCTCTCCTTGGATACGGCACCTGGCTCGACCGACTGCTCGAACCACCACTCGGTCGAGTGCATGATCGAGTGGGGCATCGAGTTGTCCTTCTAGCTTCTCCTCTTGATTCTAGGTCAGCATCACGACGTTCCATGGAGCTTGCAGCGGTTTGTTGAGACTTCCTGGTGATCTTTGAAGACATTTTTAAAAAGAACTGAAGAGAATATACTCAAAGCTCAAAGTTAATAGGTTAGTGACCCAAAAACTTGAAAGAACAAAGCTTGAGCAAAAGATGAACTTTGAGAGAGATTTTAAAACTTGAATTTAGTTGTTTTGAGCAATTGAGAGAGTGTGAGAGGTATAGGATCGTGCAAGTCCTATTTAAAGAAGCTAAGGGGACAATGGGACAAGGGTGGAGCGTCCTTACCATTCAAATTTGAATTGGGAATCTTTGACTTGCTTTTGGCTCCCACTCGACCCCACACTCGACTGTACACGGTCGAGCACCTTGACCAAATTTTGAAATTTCAAAATTTTCTTCTTTGTCTTCCCTCCACTCGATCATTCTAGCGATTTGAAGATCAAATGGGCCTTAGTTCCTTTCCAACTCGGTCGAGTACCTCTTGTGGGCTGGTCGAGTGGGCTTGCGTTTCTCCTTCTCCAAGTCCAAATCTCTCCTTACCCATCTACACTTATATTAAAAGGCCTGCCCAACACAACTATAAAAGAAAACACATCAAAACTACTAAGAAATTAAAGCATATTTACAAAGGATACCATAGGGACTTCCTCCCTAGTGAGCTTGTTTAGAGTCACTAAGCTTGACTTTGGTTTCCTTCTTAGACTTGGTCTAGGTACCAAGGAGGTGATGAAATCCTCCCTCGAACCTCTTGGTCACTGTGAAGTTGATCTTTGATCACCTCACCCTTAGCACACAAACCATATCTCTTCTTAATTTTGAGCCTTGGTCTTGCTTTCCTCAAAGACCTCTTGTTCAGCTTAACTTGGAGATCCTCAACCATACTAGTCAGCTCTTTAACTGACCTCTTAAGCTTCTCCACAGAATCCTCTTGAAGTGAGAGCTCAGCCTTTGGAGTTGCTTTATCACTTAAGACCTCTTGACCATCAATGGTAGGGAGGTTGGTTGGGTTATAGATGTTGAACATCATAACTACACCCTCAGCAATATTCAAGGTCACAAGACCTTCCTTGACATCAATCACTGCTCCAACAGTAGCTAAGAATGGCCTCCCAAGGATGATAGGATCTTCAGGTTCTTTGTCCATCTCTAATACCACAAAATCTATATGAACCCTTGCCTTCCCTATCTTGATTGGGACATTCTCCAACCTTCCAACTACTTCTCTATTTGACCCATCAGCTAGGCATACATGGAGATTGGTGGATTTGAAATCAGTTCTCCCAAGCTTTTGAGCTAAAGAGTATGGCATCACACTAGTTGAAGCTCCCAAATCACAAAGGCATTGGTTGTAGAGAAGGTAACTGATTGTGCAAGGCAGATAGAATGGTCCTGGATCCTTAAGCTTAATTGGGATGATCACTCCTCCAAGGTTCTCAAGATCCTTCTCATCTTGAGCTTGAGCCTTCTTCTTTGACAAATCAAGCAAAAAATCCCTATAGAGAGGATAAGGTTCATACTGTTCCAAGGCAGGTCCTCTCTCCTCTTCTTGATAAGCTATGATGATCTCTTGTATAGCCATCACTTCCTCTTGTTTCTCAACCACAACTTCTTCTTTTAGAGCTTCCTCATCCTTTTGTTGCTTAGCCAACATCTCCTTTTTCTCAATTATTTCCCTTAATTCCTTGATATTCTGTGCTTTGAAATGTCCTGGGAATAGTATAGGTGGTTTGTAAGCAGGAGGAATGTACTTAGCAGGTTTAACAGCTCCTGATCCTCCAGCTCGATCGACCAGTCGATCAGGCACTCGGTCGAGTGCTGGCTCGAGTACCTGGTCGAGTGCAATGGCGGATTCAGATTTCTCTGCACAAACTTCACTCAAAGCTTCAATAACTGACCAGTCCTCCCCATCTTGAACATCACTGTCCTCAGTGACTTCCTCATCAGAGATATGGATGGCTTTTGTAGTGAACTCCCTTGGATTTTGAACAGCTTTTCCAGGGAGTTGGTTTGGTTTAGGAGCAGAAGTAGAGGCAATGTTGCTCTCCATATACTTCACTCTAGAGTTGAGACTTTCAAACTTCATGTTAAGGTCATTATACTGGGATGTTAGCCTTTGATTCACTTCAGCAAACTGCTTGGCTTGCTCAATCTTTCCTTGTGTTTGCCCAATCAACAACTGTTGCATCATAGCTCTTAGGTCTTGTTCTTGGCCTTGGTTAGTCTGAAACCCTGGTGGGAGACACAACTGAGGCTGGAACACTTGATGTTGTTGTTTGGGGACATAGTGTTGTTGCTGTTGAGGCTGTTGAGGTGGGTACACTTGGTCTTGAGGATTGGCCACATTGGTACTCCTATAAGAGAGATTGTTGTTCTTGAAACCTCATTGGTTATAGCCTTTGAATCCACCTTGATTTTGCATATAGCACAACTCTGCAAACTCAGTCTCCCCCTCTTGAACTGGAACCTCTTCGTCACCAATGAAGTGAATGGACTTTTGTTGGCTAAGAAGGATCTTGTCAAGCTTCTCATTGACCATCTTCAAGTCCTTCTTGTACTTGTCCTCTTGATCAGTAGATGATGACCTTATGGTTCTGTCATAATCCTCATTATAGTTGCCATCTGACTGAGCAAGGTTCTCAACTAACTCCCAGCCTTCTTCCACATTCTTGTTGAGGAAGTTTCCATTAGAGGCTGGGTCAAGAAGCATCCTGATCTTGGGAAGCACTCCTCTATACAATGTACTCAAGAGTGACTCATTGCTGAAACCATGGTGAGGACACTGAGTTTGAAATCCTATGAACCTCTCCCAAGCTTCACAAAAGCTTTCATTGTTTCTTTGAGCAAACCCAGAAATCTCATTCCTCAATCTAGCAGTCCTTGCATTTGAGAAGAATTTTGCCAAGAAAACCTTCTTGCAAGCATCCCATGTGGTTATTGCTCCAGTAGGAAGAGTCTTCTCCCATAGGTGGGCCTTATCTCCAAGTGAAAATGGGAAGAGCCTCAACTTGAATCCATCCTCACTCACTCCATTAATCTTGGTAAGACCACAAATTATATCAAATTCATCAAGGTGGTCTAGAGGATCCTCCATTGGCAACCCATGAAACTTGTTGGCTTGAATCATGGAGATCAATCCACTCTTGATCTCAAAGTTGTTGTTTGGGACTGTGGGAGGCACAATACCAGCTCTCTGGTTGTGTGTGTTAGGTGCATCTCCAGCACCAATGTTCCTTGGTCTCTGCTCATGGTTAGCTTGTTGCTCCATGATGACTTGATCCTCTTGCTAAACTTGAACTACTCTTCTTCTCTGATTTCCCAAACTCTTTTGCTTCCTATGGATGTTGTCAAGAGGCTTTTGAAGATTGTCTTTCCCCTTAGACCTTGTGTGCATCAACAGACACGAGTACAGACTAGAACAGGTACACAGTTGAGCTCAGGCTCGTGTAGGCGGTTAAGGCGACTGGGAAGTGGTGTCCAAATAGAGACGGCTTCTGACTCGATCAGGTGCTCGATCACTGCTCGGTCGAGTGGTGGTCGAGTGGTTGGTCGAGTGGGTACCTGAAACTCAAGACAACCCAGCAACAGAAGATTCGAATCCAACAACTTCACAAGTGTATAAACGAACTTAATCTTAGACTAATATGGATCCTAAATGTCACAAAAACACACTCAAATGGGCAACGGCGCCAAATTGAAACAAGGCTTTTCTTTCTATGGGTGATAAATGATGATGAATGTATGCAATGGTGAGATATGAATGAATGGATGGTAAGGTGTTTCAATTCCCCTTTTGCAGTTGCAGTATAAGGGGTATCAATCCTATCTGAGTGTTTGTGAACAATTAAGACATGCATATGAGACTAAGTCAAGCCAAATGTAAGGATGTTTGTCACTAACAATCCTATGATAAAAATGCAAGGTGCAGAAAGTAAAACTACAAGAACTAGATGCTAAATGTAAATGGAACAGAATGATTATGACTAATATGAAGCTAGAACAGAAATAGAAACCACAATGATGAACTAATGCAAGACAATAATGAACAGGACAATGAGTAAATGAAACAGAAATGCAAATAGAATGAGACTAGAGATAAGACAGGACAACTACAAATCATAAACCAAAGTTCTGGGGAAGAACTCGAGCAAGCACTCGATCGAGTGTAGATTGAGTGCAGGGTCGAGCTAGACTAAACGCAAAAACAGAGCAACACAATGAAAACAGAGCAATGCAAAAACGAATCAAACAACAAGCAAGCAACATGATTAAGACTTAAAAATCAAAAAACAAAGAAGGCCTTGAGGAGGGATTCATGTGCTGAACTAATCATTGTGGTTATCTATCTTGGTCAACAAATCTCAAGCAAACATTGAGCTAATCTCTAGACATATAAATCTAAGACAAGTTTCCTCCACTCTCATGGCAAGAAACAATCAAACCTATGCATCTCTGGACTTGTTCACACAAAGTAAAGAAACTACACAAGCAGGCAGTAAGCAATACATCTCAAACCAAACAAGACCTCTAATCTCTTAGCAAGCCTAATGGTAAGCTCTAGATCTAGCCTTATCTATGCTTCCTAAAATTGGTGTGATGCTAAGATGCTTGAAATCAAACCCTACCTTCTCAGATATAGGATCAGCATGAAGAACATCTAGCCTAGAAGAGATCTACAACAATCAAGCTTGACCAAATCAAATAAACCACAAGATCAATCCAGCCTAACCCATCCTCAAGATCCTAGAGAACTACTCACAAGAACACATGATGAACAAAGTCAAAAACCCAGAAAAATACGAAACTTGTATCATTAGAAAGATGAAACAAAGATCTACAATATTGGAGAAAGAATCAAACTCGAATTCTCAATATTAAGAAAGTTATGGAACTAACAATATTGAAGAATTAAGTCCTTTCTCCTTAAAAACAAGTACAAGATCTAAGAAAAATAAAAGTGCAAAAGGAATAATTCCCAAAAGGGTAAAAACTAGGTTTAGAGAATATCTAAAAAGCTGGACTCTTTTGATGGCTGCAGGTACAAGACTTTATATAGGAGAGGGAGTGGAAGCCCTAAAAATACTAAAAGACAAAATAGTCAACGGCTCGGTCAACTCGACCTGTGCTCGGTCGAGTGGCAGGTCGAGCTGGCTTCTCTCGTGCATCCTCCACTCGGTCGAGTCCTCCTCAGCACACGGTCGAGTGTCTGGTCGAGTGTGCGGTCGAGTTGGACTCCGGACCTTGGTTCTTCAGCCTTAACTCTCTTGGTTTCCCTTCATGATTGCTTCACTTCTCCTTAGCATTGCTTCCATGCTCCTTAAGCTCCAAAATCACCTGATTATGCATGAAAAGATGCAAATGCAATGCAACTAAACTCTAATGCATGATTAGTCCTAAAGCTATGCAATAATGGTGAAAAAGGATAGCAAAAGATGCAAAAGATGTGAATATATTAAGGGAAAACATGGTAAAATATATGAACATCACTTACTCTCCAAAGAAGGAATGCTAGATAGTTGTGAAAACTATCTAAGATTGAGAACAATCAGGATATATAAAGCTTAACTCTTGATAATCTACTCTTTTCTCATTCACTTTCTTTATGCACAACACCCTATAGTACAACTACCCATAACCTTGATTTTAACTTTTTTTTTTTTTTTTTACAATCCCTAAGGTTTAAACTTAGACAGTATTGAAAACTATCTAAGATTGAGAAATATTAGGGCATACAAAGCTTAACTCTTGATAATATATCCTTTTCTCAGTCACTTTCTTTATTGTAACATCCGCGAACCAAAAACTGGTTTTTGGGGATGGGTGTCGATCGACACCAAGGGGGTGTCGGTCGACACAACTAATTTCTGGTTCGACCAATTCAATTTAATTATCGATTTGGACCAGTTTGGTTTAGGAAAAACCATTAAACCGAGATATTTAAGGCTGTGGTCGACCAGAAGGGTTTTGGGAAGTTTTCTCTTGTCGCCGTATCGTTTTGAGAAAAGAAAGAGAGAAAAAGTGTTCTTGAGCCTTTGAGAGAGATTTGGGTGAGATTCCTTGCTGTTCTTGGGAGATCTGAGGCTGGGAAAGTGCTAGAAGCTTGCTAGGAGTGAGGGAATTCGTTTTTATTGGTCAGAATCTTCCTACAAAGAGGTGAGTGCATGACCATGGCTTATCTAAGCTAAGATCTCTAGTTTTTATGTGATTTGGTGCTTATGTGGTTGTTTCTTTGAGTTCTCTATGGTATTTCGTCGCTGCTTTGGCTGGGTTTGGCTTCTGGAAATGCATGGAGCGGATTGGAGAAGATTGGAGGCGAGATTCGGAGGTTTTGATCGAAGGAAATCGCTGCTCGGCATTGGTGTCGGTCGACACCAGTTGGGGTGTCCGTCGATACCAACGCGAGGACGGCTCGAGACTTTGGCGAGTGTCGATCGATGCCATGTGGAGGTGTCGGTCGACACTAGATTGTCAGTGTCGATCGACACCATCTGGTGTCGGTCGACACCCTTCTTTCAGCCACAATGAATGTTGCATGCTTTGTATATTGCCTGGTTTGTTTTATTGATTTTTGATTGTGGCATGTAGAGATCTTATTGCTTGTGTGTATAGCCCAGTAGATGGGAGGATTGCCTCACTGAGTGTTTATCAAATACTCATGCATCTCAATTTGTGTTTGTGGTGCAGGTAAAGGCAAAGTGTGATCGTGGAATCAAGGCAATGAAGAGGAGGATGTTCTAGGGACTCGATTCGATGTTGTTTGGCATTGCTAGGTTGCTAGAGTTGAGACATTAGAAACATTGCTAGGTTGCTGGTTTCATGTTTCTTGTTGTTTGGTATTGGAATTTTTCTTATGCTATTGTATTGGATTGTTATTGGATATTGGTTTTGTTATTCCGCTGTCGATTGTGAAGGTGGTTAGGTGGCTAGTGGATATAGGACCACTAGTTTTAGTATATTTATATATATATATTATTTATTATTTATTAAAAATAAAAAAAAGGTCGGTCGTTTCATTTTGGTATCAGAGCCCTTACGGTTCTAGGTTTGGGTTCACTAGGTTTCTGTTGTGATGTTTGGGATTGCATGTCTTGATTGATTATGTGAGTTAGTCAATTGTGTGTGGCATGGAGTCCTAGAACATCTTCTTTGAGCCGGCTGTGTGATTCCACGGTGAGTTTATGTTTCTGTGTTGTATTGGAAATTGTTTGCTTAGCCTTCTGTTCATGGTAGTGCAGATGGTTAGAGAGGATGCTGAGGCTGGTCGAGGTCGTGGACGCGGACGTGGTCGTGGCAGGGGCAGAGTCTCAGTGGTTAGTGAGACTTAGGACCAGAGTGTGACAGCTGAGGGTGTTGGCGAGTCGCAGGATGTTCTAGGGGATTCCGTGAGTGTGGCAGGAGGGGGCGGTGTTGATGCTCCCGGTGATGCTAGGGTCCCGGGTGTGGGAGTCCCAGCGGATGGAGTCCCTGGTACTGACGTTGCGGCTATGCTAGCAGAGGTGTTAGCGTGGTTACCACCTGTGGTACCGGCGCAGGCTCAAGTAGTGCCACCAGTGGTGGCGGAGGAGCGGCAGCCAGTGGCTGCGGATGTGGGAGTCCATTCTCGTTATCTCAGCATGCTGACAGAGATGGGCCGTATTCGTACCGAGCATGGATGCATGTAAATACTCTGAGATGCCCTGAGGAGTTTTGGGTGGACATAGGGGTCCATCATTTGGTTGGTTATGCTCAGATATGGTGGAGATCAGTGGCTGCTAGGAGGGTGCAGAGGGAGATGACTTGGGCTGACTTCGTCTTGGAGTTCAACCGCAAGTATTTTCCTAGAGAGGCATTGGACCGGTTGGAGGTGCAGTTCCTTCAGATATCTCAGGGGACGCGGTCAGGGGACGCGGTCAGTGCGGGAGCTGGACTTGGAGTTCAGTCGACTTCTTTGTTATGGGGGTCGGGCTATGGAGCCTTAGGAGGCTCAGATCAGGAGGTTTTTGAGTGCTCTACGTGATGATTTGAGAGTTCACTAGAGAGGGCGGAGTTATGCTATGCGTGCAGAGCTGTTGGAGACTGTGGCAGAGATTGAGGAGGATATTCGGGCACAGTTAGTGGCGGTAGGTCCAACAGTTCAGCCTGGTAAGGCTCAGCAGCAGGGTGGTTCCAGCAGGGGAGGTAGGTCTGCACAGGGAACCAAGAGGAAGTGGGAGGCTACGCAGATGCAGAGTGGTGCGAGTTGCTTCAAGTGTGGGAGTAAGGATCATAAGATTGCTAGCTGTCCCAAGAGGAGTGCTCCGACGGCAGGGCCTCGAGTATGTTATCATTGCAGGGAGCCAGGGCACATCAGGCCCTTGTGTCCCAAGTTACAGCCGGCAGCAGTTGCAGCGTTGCAGCAGGTGCAGCCTGGAGGTCAGCATGTGGCACGAATTGAGCAGGCGCCACGGGTTTACACGACAACAGAGACTGGTGGAACT
Organism: Camelina hispida; assembly: GCA_023657505.1. Taxonomy (NCBI): domain Eukaryota; kingdom Viridiplantae; phylum Streptophyta; class Magnoliopsida; order Brassicales; family Brassicaceae; genus Camelina; species Camelina hispida. Next base: position 25,245,526 of record CP094633.1, read on the forward strand.
AGTGCCGGGGCGATCACAGGTATAATCTCTAGTACTTAAGCTTTGTGAATTTTTAGTAGGTTCAGATTTTATGTTTACCTGTGATAAAGTGGTAGGTTCTCAACACATAATGTTTGTGTAGGGACCTTGTTGGTGGGCGGGTTTAAGTCCCATGTTATGTTTGATTCTGGAGCTTCTCATAGCTTCATTACCCCGGAGTGTGCAGAGTGTGCGGGGATCAGCGGGGATCCTGGAGAGCGTGCAGGAGTTGTCAGGGTTGCAGGAGGTGAGTTCCTGAGAGTGATTGGATGGGCCAAAGGAATTGATATTCAGATCGCAGGAGAGTCGTGGCCAGCGAATTTGCTTATCAGTCCAATGGAGTTATATGATGTTATTCTCGGGATGGATTTGATGCATCGGCATAGAGTGCATTTGGATTGCCATCGGGGTAGAGTGGAGTTTGAGCGTTCAGGAGGGAAGTTGGTTTTTCAGGGTATTAGACCGACTTCGGGGAGTCTCGTGATCTCAGCCATTCAGGCTGGGAAGATGATTGAGAAGGGCCGTGAGGCTTATCTGGTTACTATATCTATGCCATAGTCAGTGGGGAAGTCTACGGTTAGCGGTATTCCAGTAGTGGAGGAGTTTGAGGAAGTGTTTTAGTCTTTGTAGGGATTACCACCATCTCGGTCGGATCCTTTTACCATTGAACTGGAACCGGGGACGATGCCGTTATCCAAGGCTCCTTACAGGATGGCTCCAGCAGAGATGGCAGAGCTGAAGAAGCAGCTAGAGGATTTGTTGAGTAAGGGATTCATCCGTCCTAGCGTATCACCGTCGGGAGCGCCGGTGTTATTTGGCAAGAAGAAGGATGGGAGTTTCAGGTTGTGCATTGATTATCGGGGTTTGAACCGGGTCACTGTGAAGAACAAGTACCCTCTTCCTAGGATCGATGAGTTGTTGGATCAGTTGAGGGGTGCTACTTGGTTCTCTAAGGTAGATCTGGCGTCGGGTTATCATCAGATACCGATAGATGAGGCAGATGTGAGGAAGACTGCTTTCAGGACTAGGTATGGGCAATATGAGTTTGTGGTGATACCTTTCGAGTTGACTAACTCGCCAGCAGCGTTTATGAGATTGATGACCAGCGTGTTTCAGGAGTTTCTGGATGTGTCTGTCATCATTTTCATCGACGATATCCTGGTTTATTCTAAGAGTCCTGAGAAGCATGCAGTGCATTTGAGGGCAGTTATGGAGAAGCTGCAGGAGCAGAAGTTGTTTGCCAAGTTGAGCAAGTGTAGTTTTTGCCAGCATGAGATGGGCTTTCTGGGTCACATTGTTTCTGCAGAGGGGGTTTCTGTTGATCCAGAGAAGATTCAGGCTATCAGAGATTGGCCTAGACCGCAGAATGCCACAGAGATCAGGAGTTTTCTTGGGTTGGCAGGATACTACAGGAGATTTGTGCAGGGGTTTGCAAGCAGAGCACGTCCTATGACTAAGTTGACAGGGAAGGATGTTCCTTTTGTCTGGTCAGAAGAGTGTGAGGAAGGCTTTGCAAGCCTGAAGGAGATGTTGACTACTGCGCCAGTGTTGGCTTTGCTTGAGCAGGGAGAACCCTATGTGGTTTATACAGATGCATCTAGAGTTGGTTTGGGGTGTGTTCTGATGCAGCATGGGAAGGTGATTGCCTATGCTTCACGGCAGTTGCGGGTGCATTAAGGCAACTATCCTACTCATGATTTGGAGATGGGTGTTGTAGTTTTTGTCTTGAAGATTTGGAGATCTTATCTTTATGGTGTAAAGGTATAGGTGTTTACAGATCATAAGAGCCTGAAGTATATATTCACTCAGCCTGAGCTGAATTTGAGACAGAGGCGGTGGATGGAGCTTGTGGCGGATTATGATTTGGAGATAGTCTATCATCCTGGTAAGGCTAATACGGTTGCAGATGCTCTGAGTTGGAAAAGGGTAGCTTCGGCTCAGGAGCAGGAGATGGAGTCTATGGTAGGGGAGATCAGTGCTTTGAGCTTGTGTGCTGTTTCACAGGAACCGTTGGGTTAGGAAGCAGTTGATAGAGCAGATCTTCTGAGTAGAGTGCGGTTGGCTCAGGAGAAGGATTTGGGGCTAGTGAATGTCTCTAAGGATGAGGATTCAGAGTATCAAGTCTCAGATAATGGTACTATCTTGGTGCACGGTCGGGTTTGTGTGCCCAAGGATGAGGAGTTGAGGCTCATGCGAGCAAGTTATCTATTCATCCAGGAGCGACTAAGATGTACCGTGACCTCAAGAGGTACTATCATTGGGTCAGGATGAAGAAGGATGTAGCTAGTTGGGTTTCGAGGTGCGATGTGTGTCAGCTAGTGAAGGCTGAGCATCAGGTTCCTGGCGGTTTACTGAAGAGTTTACCCATTCCTGAGTTGAAGTGGGATATGATCACAATGGATTTTGTGGTAGGATTGCCAGTGTCACGGACCTTTGATGCTATTTGGGTCATTGTGGACCGGTTGACTAAGTCAGGACATTTTCTGGCCATTAAGAAGATTGATGGAGCAGCGGTCTTGGCTAAGAAGTATGTGAGAGAGATAGTCAGATTGCATGGGGTGCCTCCGAGTATTGTGTCTGACAGAGATTCTAAGTTCACTTCGGTGTTCTGGAAGGCATTTCAGGCAGAGATGGGCACTAAGGTGCATATGAGTACAGCTTAACATCCCCAGACAGATGGGCAGTCTGAGAGGACGATCCAGACGTTGGAGGATTTGCTGAGGATGTGTGTATTGGATTGGGGTGGCCATTGGGCAGATCACCTGAACATGATAGAGTTTGCTTACAGCAACAGTAATCAGGCGAGTATTAAGATGGCTCCTTATGAGGCCTTGTATGGGAGACCATGTCGTACACCATTTTGCTGGACTCAGGTGGGGGAGAGGATCATGTTTGGTGCTAGTTTTGTTCTCAATCTGAACATGAAGGAGGCTCAGGATAGACAGAGGAGTTATGCTGATAGGAGGAGGAGAGATCTTGAGTTTCAGGTAGGAGACAGAGTGTACCTCAAGATGGCCATGTTGCGGGGTCCGAACAGGTCATTGTCAGAGACTAAGTTGAGTCTGAGGTATATGGGTCCATTCAGAGTGATTGAGCGGGTTGGACCTGTGGCATATAGACTGGAGTTACCCGAGGTTATGCGTGCATTCCATAAGGTTTTCTATGTGCCTATGTTGCGAAGTGTCTCCGTGAGGGTGAGCAGGTGTTGGCTAAGATTCCTGAGCATCTTCAGCCTAACATGACTTTTGAGGCGAGACCAGTGAGGGTTCTCGAGAGGAGGATCAAGGAACTTCGAAGAAGAAGATTCCTTTGATGAGAGTCCTGTAGGACTGTGATGGTGTTGAGGAGCAGACTTGGGAGCCTGAGGCAAAGATGAAAGCAAGGTTCAAGAAGTGGTATGAGAAGCAAGCCGCAACTTGAGCTTGTTTAGCCTGGTTCCATCTGTAATCCGTGGCTGGAGCGGGAATGGAGTATTCCAGCCCATCTCTCTTGTTATTCGGTCGCTTGGGGTGGTTGGTTGTGCGACTCAGTAACAAGATGAGGTGGTGCTCGGGGTACAAAGTTTCCGTGAGGCGGGGTTCTGGAGGAAAGTTTCCTGAGATAGAAGTTTCCAAAAATGGAAAGTGCTAAATATGGAAAGTTTTACGGGAGTTAGAATTTGTCCATTTTAGTGGTGGAGAGCCTTGGAGGGGCTTGTGTGGCCTTAGTGGCGGACTTTCGAGTCAGTGTGCCGTGTGTGGCAGTATTTCTTTTGTTATTGTGTGGCCTTTGTGGCAGGCTGTTTAGCCAGAGTGTCTGTTTAGGCGGTCCTTCGGGACAGACGGTTCTTCGGGACTAATGGTCCTTCGGGACAGACGGTCCTTCGGGACTGATGGTCCTTCGGGACAGACGGTCTTTCAGGACTGATGGTCCTTCGGGACAGACGGTCCTTCGGGACAGATGGTCCTTCGGGACAGGCGGTACTTCGGGACAGATGGTCCTTCGGGACAGATGGCCTTTGTGGCGGGCTGTTTAGCCAAAGTGTCTGTTTAGGCGGTCCTCTTTAGGACATTTGTTTGGCCTTGGTGGCGGTCCTCTTTAGGACATTTTGTTTGGCCTTGTGGCATGTATATGATCCTTGTGTGGTCATGAGGTATTCAAGTGAGGGGATATGTGGTTGGTAGGACATTGAGATGTTTTACGCGAGCCACGGGAAGGAAACCTGGATAGGGATAGCACTCAGACGTGTTCAGAATTGTTTGCTTGCGGCACTTGTAGGACTTAGGTTCTCCTAGTGCTGCCATATTAAGAGATTTTATGGCTTGGGAGTATGGTTGGTATATCGACTTCGGACAACGGTCCGGAGGCGAGCTGTAGGGTGACGACCCGAGAGACGAGTTTGGATTTTTCCTTATATATTATGGCATGCAGACTTAGGTCTGATGAGGAGCCAATAAAACTCAAGGTTCAGGCCTACGAGTAAAGGAAAATCCAAAAGTCGAGAGCAAATGACGCTTGGAGCGTGAGTCTATCACCTTAAAGTAATCTTCTGTAGATCAGTCGGCGGACCAGGGTGACAGCTTGTCCTGTGGGAAGGTTGTTAAAGGATGGGGACCAGGGTTCGAGTAACGCCTGGCGCACCAATAACCTACTGTGGATTTGGATGAATAGTTCCATTTGTCCAATGAGGGGTTATGATCGATGCCCTGCAGGGCCAGCTTCGGGCCTATGGGGGCTAGCTAGCGGTGGGCTAGTGGGGTCAACGGGACGGGTTGTCATATTTATGCACAACACCCTATTGTAAAATTACCCATAACCTTTATTTTAACTTTTTTTTTCCCTAAGGTTTAAACTTTGAACATCTAGCTCTTTTTTTTTTCTTTTTTTTTCTTTGCTAAACTCCTAATAATATTTCTATTATTATTATTATTATTATTATTATTATTATTATTATTATTATTATTATTTTTTTTATTTTTTTTTTTTTTTTTTTTTTTTTCATTTTCTAGGAGACTATAGCAAGATCTTTCTCTTTTTTTTTTTTTTTTTTACTTAGAGACTTAGAGCTAATTAAACCAAACCTTAGGGAATTTATTTTTCAATTTCTCTTTTATTCCCCAACCAAACCCCTAATAATCATGCTAACCACCTATCTTTTAAAACCGATTCTATTAGCTAGTCCAAATGATTCTAAACTTAGCTAAAACAAGAGCTAGTTCTTTGTCGTTCTCAATACTCTCAAGGTTTCACAACCTATAACACAATGAAAAGGCCTCACTCAACAATTCACAACAAGGCTTGAAAGAAAGGTTTGGGTTCAAGGATAGGAATAAACAAATCGAGTTAAGGAAAAGATTGGAAAAAATAGAGTGTTAACCCGAGTTCAGAGTTACCATGAGCAAGCATTCAAATTCCATAAGCAAGATAATTTTTAAGTTCATGTTAAGTCCAATAATATAGAGATGATGCAATGTTCAAGCAAGTTTCACACAAGTGGAGGAAGCTTTCAAAAGACACAAGGTTTTAAACAAACATTTTTCATTTTTTCCAAAGATTGATCTAGCAACAATGAACTGTGATTAAGAGCTATAGCTTCAATCCTAAGGTGTGACTTTAAATAAGGTGGTTTTAATCATTGTCCCCTAAAATGCATATGCAACAATCCTATATGAAGCACTCTAGACACAATCCTAATATGTAAATGCAACTACATGAACACACATTTTTTTTTTTTTTAATTTCAAAACTTTTTTGGGTTTTTTTTAATGCAAATAGATGCAGACTCAAATGAATAAAACTAGTATGCAAAAATTTGAAATAAGAAAATAAGAAAATAAAACACAATGTTAAATACATTCTCAGACCCTCCCCAAACTTAAATTACACAGTCCCTTGTGTAAATAAAAGTCTGAAAATGAAGTCTGAGAATCACACAAAATGAAACAAAATAAAATGCAATGGTATAAAAAATGGTTTAGATGAAAGTGGTACCTCATGGGTTTGTGATGAAGGAGGTTGTGGTAGCCTCCATGCTTGCCAACGTGTACCCAGGATCGTCACCGGCTTCAGCGGGCACCGGGATTCGCTCATCAGAGAGCTCGGTTATGTGCACGGACGACTTGCTCGGACCATCATCCGAGGGGTTGATCGGGTAAGGCATCACGTAGCTCATTGGGTAGTACGAAGGGTATGGTGAGAGAGGTCCGGAATGGTCACTCGTGTAGCTGCTCGCAGGGTGCATCGAGTACGGCATCGGATATGGCATCTGATAGGTATGTGGGAAAGGGCCCAAATGTTCACCCAGATGTGTGCTCGAAGGAGGCATCGGGTTTGACATCATGTACCCCGTCGGGTGAGGCGTCGGATAGGCATCTGAGTGGCTTCTCTGCGATCTATCGGGTCTGGTGACATCCTCCTCTGCTTGGGGTTTGTGGGACGACGCCCTGTGAGGCTCTAGAGGTGCCAATCCTCGGATTCCTCCTAGTGGTCTGCTCCTCCCCATCCATGTGGGTGCATAAGCTGAAGTGGGAGCTGAGGCACAGCTTGCCTTGTCTTGCAACTCTTTGATCTGTCCTCCCATCACCTTCACTATGCCGGTAAGGTCCCTCACTTTCCTAGCTAGGAACTTGTTCATCCTCTTCAACCATCCGATCCTCTTGTGAGCGTCTCTCACCCCCACTGGTTGCTTTTGAGAGCAAACATACTCCTCAAAATCATAGTCCTCCGAGTTGTCTCCCTGTCCTTGCCCTGTTGGCTCTCTCTCTTAGCTTCAAATTTCCCTTCAGGGTTGTACAGCTCCTCCAATGGTGGCATGAAGTCTATGTTCTCCCCTAGTCGGATCTTTGTGCACACGACGTTGGGCAAGATCATTTGAGTAGCTCCGACTGCTGGATGAACGAACTTGAAGAGCAACCTATCATTTGGCATCTCATAAGCCAAGAATCTCGCCAATGTGAGGTAATCGATGTCTAGCCATCTCAGTTCATGTACCACTCCCTTCAGGGGGACATCGCAAGCTACCAAAATTTGTGTGACCAAACCTCCTATGGAGATCTCTCCAGATCATTCCCTCCTCTTGGTTTTCATTGCCCACGATTTCAGATATAGGACTTGATCAAGCAACACAAAAACCAAGCTAGTGTCCGCAACATCTCCTACTAGCGGTCTACCATCCCTAGCATTATCCAATATTCCACACAAGGCCATGTCTAGCAATTGGAGCTCATGATCATTCACATTCCCAGTTTCCTTCCTAGCAAATAGAGTGCAGGCTAGGGACTTGTGAAAATACCTCAAAACAGGGCTTCTTATTTAAGCAGATTTGGAGCCTGTAGACTTGTAGGGAAGCTAATCTCCTATTGTCAGCCATAGGAATTTCATCTCCTCCTTGCGTACTTCCATGTTTTCTTCACTACCAGCCTTGAAACCATAAAGCTCCTCCATCTCCTTGAAGGTGAGTTGGTATTCCTTGTTGCGCACGGAGAAAGTGATGAACCCGATCCCCCCATCGGGTAGTAGGGTCGGGTGGTCTTCAAAATAGTGTAACCGCAGCGTGGAAAGGAAGTGAACCGTCTCCTCTTTGTAAGCTTTGAGGTTTGCTCGCATCATCTGGCCCAGGTGGCACATGTCAAAAAGAAATTCGACATCTCTTGCGATTCCCAACTGTTTCATCGTTTCGCGTTGGGGGTAGCGGGTCCCAATGAAGCTCATCTTACGGAGGACCTTGAAGAGCTTGGCCGGAGTTCCAGCTCTCTTTGCTTCAGCCTCCTCGATGCCAACCGGGTGTGTTCTCTCTGCTCCTCTTCGCGGTCATGACTCTCACCCTCGGTGTCTCGATCTTCTTCTTCTGCTGCCCTCTCAGCTACTTCCTCAGCTTTTTCAAAGGTTGGTCTCTTCCCTCTTGCAACCGCGGCTCTGCTCCTCAACCGTGAGGTTTGGTTCTTCTCCGGTTCTCCTCCAACGGCATCTGAATCGACCTCCATTGGGTCAGTGACGGTTCGTTTGGACGTAGACAAGTCCCTGCGTAGAGGAGATTTGCGGACAGAACTCGCTACCGGGCTTGGTGAGTGAACTCGGGTGTCTACATGATCGGGTGCTCGAGCACTTGCTCGGGTGGCGGATCGGGTTGAGCATCGGGTTGGGGATAGGAAACGTCCACTCAGCGGTTGGGAACATGAAGCGTCTCCTCCTCCTTGCGAATCACGAGCATCCACGCCGTCACCTCTGGTTCTAGCAGCAGCGGAGGTTGATCTGGTCCCCTTTTTTTGGTAAGTTGATTAGCGGATTTTCACCCAGGGTATCAATTCCCTATGCAGTTGTAGTACAAAGGGTTATCAATCCAAATGGTTGTTTATGCTAGTAGGAAGGATGCAATCAGAACAATGCAAGTCAAGCCAAGCAATTAAGGGTTTTGTCTAACAATCCTAAAGTAATAAAATAAAAGAATATAAATAAAGAACCACATGACCTAAGCACTCTATGCAAGCATTCGAGTACAGGATCGGGTGGGGTGATCGAGTAAGCAAATGAAGTATGAACAACTCGAGGGGTTAGTTGATAACATCATTATTTTACCCATTTTAGCTATAGTTTTAGTATGCATTTAGGATGAGTTTGATATGATTTCAAGGCTTTAATGTCTATTATCAAGTATTTTAGGTTTCAAGAAGGTTTTACAGGTTTTGTAGCAAAAAGTACCAAAAGGCAAGGAAAATATGTTTCAGAGCTTTACAGAGCGGGAAACGTTTGAAGAACTTCCAGAACTGAGATTTCGACGTAATTGGTGTCTATGGAAAGCTGAGAGAGTCATCTTTCTCCTCGAAGTAGAATCAAGTCGATCCATCCAACCATCCGGACGTTATGCCCGATTTACCGAGACGTACCTTAAACCGACCTAAGAAGAACCATCAAGCCCATGGGCTTTTATTGAAGGTCTGACCACCGACCACCACGGCGGCCCAGTCCAAGTCTTCACCACCGTTCTAGAAGCTTCCTACGCCACCCTTGCCATGCACTTATCAAGAGAAGACGTTTCTACCCTTACAAAACTCTAGACCTAGACAGAACCCTATAAATACTCTTCTAAGCCCTAGGGTTTAGAGTGTGCCTTCAAAATGCCTTCACCTGCCTCCAAAGAGATCACGACCAGAAGAACAGCCACGAACAGCAGCCCACTCTCGTCCATCTCTTGAAGCTTTGAATTTCACTAAACTCTTTCTATTCTATTTACTTTGTTCTAGGTTTCTAAGGAAGAAGATCTTACAACTTTGTTTGACAACCATTGAAGTAATATCTAAAACCCTTTTCTCTATTTATTCTTTTATGTTTATGAGTTTATGAAACCTTGCTTTGATGATTCCCTTAAGCATGCTAGAGTAGTTTCTAGTTGGGTTTAATAGGATAAATCAAAGGGGGGAGATGATCTTAGTTTAGGTGGCAATTTTTAGGGTTTGTTAGATTTAAATTTTGTTTATTCTATGCGTTAATTCTAAGTCTTTACTTAATGCTTTAAGTTAGCCTCATGAACTAACTATGATCTAAAGTGTGTGTGCTTTGCCAAAAGCTTGCATGTGTGCTTGACCTAGCTTAGATGTGTGGGGAGACATAGGTGATATCTTGTGTTTTTGTTGGGTTTTAAGCCTTGTTTTTTCATAATCTTGTTGCATAATCATGTCATTCTAGGTAGTTTTAGGAGCATTTGCATCTAGTGTGTTATCTCTCAGGTTCTTGGAGTAATCTCAACACTTTTGGAGCATTTGGACTTGTTTTGGTGCAAAGAAGCATAGAGGAGTGGAATTGGAGAACTGACAAGGGATCAAGAAGCATACATGCCCATCATCGGCCAAGGACCAGCGGCCAAACGGTGGCCGAGTGAAGAGGACGTGCGTCGAGCGTATGCATCAGCGGCCAAGGACCAGCGGCCAAACCATGGCCGATGGAGTCCACTAGAAAGCAAGCGTATGCATCAGCGGCCATGCACCAGCGGCCAAACCATGGCTGATGGAGTCCACAAGAAGGCAAGCGGATGCACCAGCGGCCAAGACAAGCGGCCAAACCATGGCCGCTGGAGCCATCTCCACACTTATCTTATTTTTGACCCGGGTTTGACCCAGTTTGTTTGGGTTGACCTAGGGTCTCTTCTACTCTCCTATAAATACTCTAAACCTATTAAGGAGCCACTTAGGGTTCTTAAGCTTGTTTACTCTTGGTTTATTGAATCCTTTGTTGATTTCCCAGTTTTTAATAGCAATTTCTCTTTCAAATCTCTTAATCTACAAGCTTTTATTATGATTTTACAAAGACAAACCTCTTTCCTTTGTGTGATCATGGTGATTAGTGAGTAGATCTTTTAAGAACTTTGGGCTTGGTAGATTAAGGAGATAGATGGTTGATCTTTGATGTCTAGGGTTTATTTTATGCATTTCCTATCTTAATTAGTGATAATATTGCTAGATAGCCTTGATCAAGCTTAAATCTAGACTTTAGGATTTCCATGTCCATAAGGTTTTTGATGAAATTCCTGAACCAAACTTTTTAAGAGCTTTGCATTCCTAGCCAATGGAAATTGATGATTAGGGTGCTTAGTGGTATTTAGACCTGATATTAATGCATGCTACCTTGTGACTGCCTTTGGAAATTGTTGATTATCACTTGATTAGCATAAAATCTCTACCATGGAAATGGATTGATTTGCATAAGTGTTCTTAGCCATAGGATTGTTCTTGATTGTTGCTTAGACATCTAGGATTGATTAGCTATCTCCCAAGTCAATTACCTTGCCCAAAGTTCTCTTGTTAATTCTTGATTTTCAGTATATTTGCTATTTGAGTTTGTTTGCCTTGAGTTTGCATTGTCTTGTTTACTTTATATGAGTGATTTTGATTAGTCAAGTAGTAACATAAGAACCTCTTACTTGATTAAGAATATATTAAGCATTTTGTGTATTCTTGGTGTGTTGGTTGATTGCAAATTGTTGATTGATAAATAATTGATACTGAAAGTTACTGCATCAATTTGGCGCCGTTGCCCGTTTGCATTCTTATTGACCATTAGGATTTCATCTTTGCTTGAGACTATTCATTTACTTTACATTGTTTGTTGCTTGGGTTGCATTGGTGGTTTGTCTTTGATTTTCAGGGTGTATGAACTTGAGGAGCCACGGTTTAGCAAACTTGTTTCAGCCTGTTGATGACCTACCCCGACTTGAAAGAGAGAACCGCCGTTTAGCCCACCACGCCATGGACAACAATCCGCCTCCTGCTGCTGGTCATAATGGAAATGACCAGCCTAATGATGACAGAGTTCCAAACCATATACCAAGACAAGCCCCTCTCATTGGAGCCTATGATGCACCAAATTTCAATGGACATAGAACTGGAATTAGAGCTCCACCAGTTGAGAACAATCACTTTGAGATAAAGGCCAGTCTTATCAACATGGTGCAAGGATCAAAATTTCATGGTTTGGCAATGGAAGACCCTCTTGATCACTTGGATCAATTTGATAGGTTTTGTGGGACTGTTAAGATCAATGGTATCTCTGAAGATGCCTTCATGCTGCGCCTCTTCCCCTTCTCTCTTGGTGACAAGGCTCACATTTGGGAAAAGAATCTGCCTCACAACACCATTACCACCTGGGATCAGTGTAAGAAAGCTTTCCTCTCCAAATTCTTCTCTACTACAAGAACAGCAAGGCTAAGGAATGAGATATCAAGCTTTGCTCAAAAGGGCAATGAGAGTTTTTGTGAAGCTTGGGAAAGATTCAAGGGGTACATCTCCCAATGTCCACATCATGGTTTCTCTAAAGAGTCACAGTTGAGTACACTCTATATAGGAGTTTTGCCTAAGTATAGAATGCTTCTTGATACAGCAAGCAATGGAAACTTCTTGGGCCAAAATGCAGAACAAGGGATGTTGCTAGTTGAGAATCTTGCTCAAAGTGATGGGAACTATGGAGAAGATTATGACAGAACCTCAAGAGATTATTCTGATATGAATGAGCAGCACAGAAAGGAGATCAAAGCATTGAATGATAAGATGGATAAGATGCTTATGGCCAATCAAAAGCAAGTTCACTTTGTCAATGAATGTGAACTTTATCAAGAAGTCATGGAAGCTTGTGTTGAAGGTCAAGAGGAAGTCAACTATGTAGGTGGCCAAGGGTATAACAAGTTCAATCCCAATTACCGCAACCACCCTAACCTCTCTTACCGCAGCACCAATGTGGAGAACCCACAAGATCAGTCTTATCCACCACAAAAACCACCTGGTTTTCCTTCTCAACCCAACTATCAACCAAAGCCTCAAGGGAATTACCAGGCCAAACCTCAAAGCTATTCCCAACCACAGCAGCAAATGAATGCACCACATCCTCAAGGTCAAGCAGATGACACAAATGCCCTCCTTAGACAACTTCTAGAAGGACAAGGAAGAGGTGCCATTGAACTTGCCACACAAATGAAAGCAATGCACCACAAGGTAGAAAATGTCTATGGTGAGTTAAATGCTAAGATTGAGAGGCTGCAAACACAAGTCCAAGGACATGCTTCTTCATCATCAACAAGACAAATGGGTTCTTTACCAGGAAAACCTGAACCAAATCCCAAGGAGTTCATCAATGCCATCATGTTGACAAGTGGTAAGCAACTACCAACTAATGAGCTCATTAGGGACATTGGGCCTAAAGGAGGGGAGGTAGTGGTTGAGATTGAGGATGAAGATGAGTTGATATTGAAAGACTTGGGTAAAGATAAAGAAGCTGAAAGAGTTGTGGTTGACAAAGGGAATAGTAAAATGGTTGAGGAGCCTAGGCAAGACAAGACCATTGATGAAATATCCAAGAAAAGTAAAGGTGTTGCCAAAGAAACTTTGTTTGTGCCTCCACCATATGAACCAAGATTGCCATTTCCTGGTAGGTTTAAGAAGCAACAAGTGGACAAGTATAGAGCTATGTTTGATGCACAAATGAAAGATGTTGCTATTACAATGCCTATCATAGATGCATTCTTGCCGAACCCATCATACAGCAAGTTCCTCAAGGATGCAGTTTTGGAGAAGAAGAAAGCTCTGCAAGGAATGGTTATCTTGACTCATGAGTGCAGTGCTATTATTCAAAACAAGGTAGTAGAAAAGAAGCTTGAAGATCCTGGTAGCTTCACTCTCCCTTGCACATTGGGACCTTTATCTTTTAGCCATTTTTTATGTAATCTAGGGTCTAGTGTGAGCTTGATGCCTCTCTCAGTTGCAAAGAGACTGGGTTTCACTCATTACAAGAAGTGTATGATCACACTTGTTCTTGCTGATAGGTCAGTTAGACCACCAGTTGGGGTTCTTGAAGATCTACCAGTGATGATTGGTCATTTTGAGATCCCAACTGACTTTGTTGTTCTTGAAATGGATGAAGAACCAAAGGACCCACTCATTTTGGGAAGACCATTTCTAAGAACTGCAGGAACAATGATTAATGTGAAAGGTGGGAAGATTCAATTGAATTTGGGCAAGGAAGCTTTGACTTTTGACATCAACAAAGTGATGAGGAAGCCTACAATTGATGGTCAAGTTTTCTACATTGAGAAGATGGAAGCTTTAGCTGATGAGATTTTGGAGGAATTGGCTATAGAAGATGAACTCCAAAGCACCTTGACAGTTAAACAAGGAGAGTTTGGTTTACTAAAGGAAGATAGTGAAGGTTATGAAAAGATTCTTGACTCTCACAAGCCTTTTAGTGATGATGGAAGCTTCCTTGAGTTAAAAGAGCAATTGGTGTGTTCAGTTGAAGTAGACTCAAATGGAGATTGGAGTGAGCTTAAGGCACCCAAGATTGAACTCAAACCACTTCCTAAGGGGCTAAGGTATGATTTCCTAGGTAAAAACTCTACTTACCCTGTCATTATCAATGAGGAGCTTAGTGAACATGAAACTGTTACTCTTCTAGGTGAATTGAAAAAGTTTAGGAGAGCTATTGGTTATTCACTTGATGATATTAAAGGAATTCCTGAAACTCTTTGCATGCATAGAATTCATTCAGATGATGAATCAATGACTTCCATTGAACCACAAAGAAGGTTAAACCCTAACTTAAGAGATGTGGTGAGGAAAGAGATTCTTAAACTCCTTGATGTTGGTATCATATATCCTATATCAGATAGTACATGGGTTTCACCTGTACATGTGGTGCCAAAGAAAGGAGGAGTTACAGTTGTTAAGAATGATAAAGATGAGTTGATTCCTACTAGAACTATAACTGGTCATAGAATGTGTATTGATTATAGGAGACTCAATGCTGCTTCTAGAAAAGATCACTTTCCTTTACCATTTATTGATCAAATGTTAGAGAGGCTTGCTAGTTTTACTCATTATTGCTTTCTTGATGGTTATTCTGGTTTCTTTCAAATCCCCATACATCCTAATGATCAAGAAAAGACTACTTTCACATGTCCTTATGGTACTTTTGCTTATATAAGGATGCCATTTGGACTGTGTAATGCTCCAGCTACTTTCCAAAGATGCATGATGTCAATTTTTTCTGATCTAATTGAGGATGTTGTGGAGGTTTTCATGGATGACTTCTCTGTCTATGGAGATTCTTTTTTTGGTTGTCTTTCTAATTTGTGCAGGGTCTTAAGGAGGTGTGAGGAAACAAATCTGGTATTGAATTGGGAGAAATGTCACTTCATGGTGAAGGAAGGGATTGTTTTGGGTCATAAGATCTTTGAGAAAGGCATTGAAGTTGATAGAGCTAAGATTGATGTGATGACCAATCTAGCACCTCCAAATTCGGTCAAGGGAATAAGAAGCTTTTTGGGCCATGCTGGATTCTATAGAAGGTTCATTAAAGACTTCTCAAAGATTGCTAGACCTCTTACAAGATTGCTGTGTAAGGAAGTTGAGTTTGAGTTCAATGAGGAGTGTCTTCAAGCTTTCAAGAAGATAAAGGAAGAGTTGATTCGTGCTCCAATAGTTCAAGCCCCCGATTGGAATTTGCCATTTGAAATCATGTGTGATGCTAGTGACTATGCAGTTGGAGCAGTGCTTGGTCAAAGAAAAGATAAGAAGCTTCATGTTATATACTATGCAAGTAGAACCTTGGATGAAGCTCAAGTCAAGTATGCTACAACAGAAAAAGAGCTCCTAGCTATTGTCTTTGCATTTGAAAAGTTTAGGCAATACTTGGTGGGTACAAAAGTGGTTGTTCACACTGATCATGCAGCATTGAGACATCTTTTGGCAAAGAAGGATGCTAAACCAAGGCTGTTGAGATGGATACTGCTACTTCAAGAGTTTGATTTGGAGATTAAAGACAAGAAGGGTATTGAGAATGGAATAGCTGATCATCTATCAAGATTAAGGATTGACAATGAGATTCCAATCAATGATGCACTTCCTGAAGAGCAGATAATGGCAATTCAGCTCCTTGAAAAGACCAATGAGACTTGGAAAAAGCTTGGAGAGGTCATGAGGTTGGAAGAGAATGGTCCTTGGTATGCTGATTATGTTAACTATCTTGCTTGTGTAATTGAGCCACCAAATCTGGTTGGTTATGATAGGAAAAAGTTCTTCAGGGACATCAACAACTACTATTGGGATGCACCATACCTCTACACTCTTTGTAAAGACAAGATTTATAGAAGATGTGTTGCCAAGGAGGAGATAGAAGGGTTAGTAGAGCTTTGTCATGGAGCAGCCTATGGAGGTCACTTTGCTACATTCAAGACAGTCACAAAGATTCTTCAAGCTGGTTTGTGGTGGCCTAAAATGTTCAAAGACACACAAGAGATCATCTCAAAGTGTGACTCATGTCAAAGAAGAGGCAATATCAGCAGGAGAAATGAAATGCCACAAACTCCTATTTTAGAGGTTGAAGTGTTTGATGTATGGGGTATTGACTTCATGGGACCATTCCCTTCTTCCTATGGTAACAATTACATACTTGTGGCAGTTGATTATGTCTCTAAATGGGTGGAAGCCATAGCCAGTCCTACCAATGATGCAAAGGTTGTGTTGAAGTTGTTCAAGACAATAATTTTTCCAAGGTTTGGTATTCCAAGAGTGGTCATTAGTGATGGAGGGAAACACTTTGTCAACAAGGTCTTTGACAGTCTTCTCAAGAAGCATGGAGTGAAGCATAAAGTTGCTACACCTTACCATCCCCAAACTAGTGGTCAGGTTGAGATTTCAAACAGGGAAATCAAGTCAATTCTTGAGAAAACAGTTGGCATCACAAGGAAAGATTGGGCAAAGAAGTTGGATGATGCTCTATGGGCATATAGAACTGCCTACAAGACACCAATTGGAACAACTCCATTCAACCTTCTCTATGGAAAGTCTTGTCATCTGCCAGTGGAGTTAGAATATAAGGCAATGTGGGCAGTCAAGCTTCTTAACTTTGATATCAAGAGTGCTCATGAGAAACGCTTGGTACAATTGAATGAGTTAGAGGAAATCCGCCTTGATGCTTATGAGAGTTCAAAGATCTACAAGGAGAGGACAAAAGCATTCCATGACAAGAGAATTCTTCCAAGGGTTTTCAAGGAAGGAGATTTGGTGTTGCTGTTCAATTCCCGCTTGAAGCTATTCCCGGGAAAGCTCAAGTTCCACTGGTCTGGACCATTCAGGATCAAAGAGGTTAGACCTTATGGAGCCTTTGTGTTGCTTAACAAGGCTGGAAAAGAGTTTGTGGTTAATGGACAGAGGTTGAAGCACTACTTGGCAAATGACTTCATTGAGGAGGGAACAACTGTTTCTCTCTCAGACCCTCAAGACGCCTAAGCGGTGCGGTAACGTCAAGCTTAGAGACGTAAATCAAGCGCACTTGGGAGGCATTCCCATGGTATCCTTTTGTACATATCTCTTACATTTCTTTTAGTATGTGTGTTTAGGCTTTGTGTTTTTAAATTTTGAGATTTGGAAAGTTTGGAGGCTTGTGTGGATTTGGTTCTTAAGCAGATGGAGTAAGCAACCAACTAAATCGGTTAAGTGATTCCCAAGTGTGTCATCAGTCTTGCACCATCGGCCAAGAGCTGGCCGATGGAGAGTGATGTGTAATTCGTAGGACCTTGAGCGGATGCACCAGCGGGAAGGACCATCGGCCATGAGCCAGCCGCGTGACGAGTTGAGGACTAGAGCGTATGCATCAGCAGTCTTGGCCAGCGGCCAAGACATGGCCGCGTGAGGAGTTGCGGTTATAGAGCGTATGCATCAGCGGCCTAGGCCATCGGCCAAATGCCGGCCGCTGGCACTTACCCAGGTAAGTTTGCTTCCCCTTCTCGGTTTAATGTGGTCCAATCCTAGTAAACTGGTCCAATTTTCAATTTTTCAACTCAATTTTGGCCGGTTTATTCCTTCTCCCAGCTTCCTTAAACCCGATAGCTCTCTCCCATCTTCTCTCTTTGTCGATTTCAAGTTCCAAAAAACCTTTAGAACACTAAAAACTTTGTATCTCTCTCATTTCTCAAATGATTTCAAAGATTTTTGGTGTTGGTTTCGGTTTTGCAAGCTCTATTAATTACTTCTAACCTCACTTGCTAGTTCCTATTCGCTCCTCTTTGAAAACAAGGTAAGACATTAAATTTCCCCTTTTCTCTCATTCAAGCTTGAACCCAAATTTGTGCTAGAACCGACATTCCAGTTAATTATGCATTGATTTTAGGTTGTTTAGCTTGATATTGATGTTAGCTGGTTTCATTTTCATTTGAATTGCTTTGTTTGGTGTTTATTTTCGAAATTTTTGATTTATGAGCAATTAGGGTTCTTGAATTTTTTTTAAAATCAAAAATTTTGGAGAAATTTAAATTTTATTGTTTAATTACCTTGTTTATTGTTCAATTAAGCATCTTGGAAGAGACTAGCAATTTTGGAGCCCAATTGATCATGTTTAGTGGTTTATTGAGTTTAAAAAAAAAAAATTGAGAAGTAATATTGAGTTAGATTGTGAAATTTGTATCTAAGTGGTTCCCTTTTGTTCCTTGGTTTAATTATATTGATTTATCTCTTAAATACTAGGCACTTGCTAGTTGTTGATTCAGCTTGTGGCTCCTAGTGAGCCTTACTAATATTTTTCAAGTGTTTTTGTATTTTTTTTATAGGAACTATGGCTAGAACCAACTTGAGACATGGAGAGAAACAAACTAAAGCAAAGGAGGTTGTAGTAAGGGCCGTTGTGAAGAAGAAGAAGACAGCAACTCAATCTAAGTCTTCACTTGGTAAACAAAAAGCTCTAGCAATCAAGAAGAAGAGTAAGGAGCTTGTGATGGAGGATAATGATTCAGTGGAAAGGGATATGAGTGAGAGTGAGTTTGATTCTCCACCACCTCCAGCTGCCAAAGAAAAGCAAGTTAAACCAATAAAGAAGAAGCCTACCTTTTCCCAACTGATGAAGCACCTTAAGAAGATCAAGTTTGCTCCAACTAGATATCCAGATCATGAATTCCTTCACAATGCTGGCCTCCTAGAAGATATGCAAACTATCTTCACAACTTTGGGATTAGGACAGTTCTTCAATATGGCTTTTCCCACCTATGTTGAGCCAACAAGAGAGTTCCTTGCTTCTTTGTCAGTGACTTACTATGAAGATGAGATGGTGAATGAGAATAAAGATCTTGGGCATTTTGAGTTTAAAGTTCAAGGGAAGCACTACAAGATGACCTTTGGAGAGTTGGTATCTATCTGTGGTTTTCAACCAGGAACAAGGCTAGAGTACAACATTGACCCTAAGGAGTTTGATTCTTTTTGGAGCGGTATTGGTATGGGAAAATACAAATCAGGTCTAATTAAGAACTCAGGCATCCAACATCCTACAGTGAAATATGCTCACAAGGTTCTCTCTCACACTCTTTTTGCAAGAAGAGAAGCTGGAGGAGTTCTAGCCAATGAACTTGGCTGTCTTCTAGCAGGGCTGCAACCTTTCATAAGAGCTATTGAAGAAAGGAATCCCCCATTGTCCAATGCTGAAAATACATGTGTTGCTGCTGTTTTTCTTCACCAAATGCTTCACTACCAAAGTTGGGTTTGGACAACCAAAGACAAAACCCCTGTTCTAAGTATGGGTGGACTTGTCACCCCCATTTTGCAAGCAAAAGGAGTTGAGCTTGGTGAGTTTGACCATGACATTGCAAGGCTTGATCCTTTCTACCTCAAGAAGACTGGTTATTTGGATGGCCAAACTGAGAAGAGTTTCTATGTCTACATTGGGCACATTTTCAAAAGCTTGGAAAAGAAGAGGCTCCTGCTCCCTCGAAAGGATGTCACAACCCTTTATATGCAGTATGGTATGTATGGCCAGATCCTAGATGATTTCTTGTACTCCTTTAAGGATGATGGGCCAGTGGGTCCAATAATCACTTCAAGGAGAGAGCAAGCAGAGGACACTTCTCAAGCAGCTCCTCCCAGCCCAGTTTATGGTAGTGCTAGGTATGATTTCCAGCCATTTAGAGAAGCCACAACAAACAAGTCTCTTACAGAAGCACAGGCCCACATCAACCTTCTTCAGCGCTTGGCTAAGGGGCAAAGAAAGAATATCAAGAAGTTAGTCAAGGGTATGACAAGCCTTCACAAGAGATTGAAACATGTGGAAGCAAAGCTTGAAATTGCAAGTGCCTCTAATTCACACCCTGAAGTTGTTGAGGACTCAAGAGAGGAACAAGAAAATGAGGTTGAGGATGAGATGGAGAGACACTCAGTCCATGGTGAGCTAGTACTGCCCTTGGTTTCTATGCTCCACAGAGAGTTTCATCATATGAGAGGAGACAAAGGAGGAAGAGAAGAGCAGAGAGATCTCCAACACCATGCACCAGTAACTCCTCCTACTCTCTTGACCTCTCCATGAACTAGAGGTACACTCCAAGTCCTTGTACATAAGAGTGTTTTTCTTATTTTCGATTTTTAGTTTTGTCTTGTTAGTCTCTTTCTCAGCTTTTCTCACACAGAGACTGTGTGAATTAAGTTTGGGGGAGGGACTAACCATCTAACATTGTGTTCTGTTTTGATTTTCATTTTGTGTGTTGCATTGTTAATAGCTATGTTTTGAGAAAAATCAAAAAAAAAATTTGAAAAATTTAAAAAAAAAAACCAAAAAAATGCATGTAGCTTTGCATATTCATTCTTGTGTTTAGGATTGAGTCTAGAAACATTTAGTATGCATTTTCATTTGGGGATAATGATTGCCTTGTAAAGGTAGAGTTTTAGGATTGAACCCACAGCCCTCATTTATAGTTCATTGGTGCTTGTTTAATCTTTGGGAAAAAATGAAGAATCTAGGCTTAAAAGCAATGTGTCACTTGAAAGCATTTTCTTCTAGTGTAAAGCTTGCTTGATAATTGCTGCATCTCTATATTATTTGGACTTTAATTTGATCTTTAAATTATCTTGCATATGGACTATGAATGCTAGCTCATGGAACTTTCAATTGGGTTAACTATCTCAATTTGCCACTCTATTTTGTTTAACCCAATCTCTTGCCATACCTTTGAACTCCAACCTTTTTTTTCAAGCCTTGTATTGATTTGTTGAGTGAGGCCTTTTCTTGATAATGCTATAGGTTGTGAAATCTTGAGAGTATTGAGAATGACAAAGAACTAGCTCTTGTTTTAGCTAGGCTTGGAATCTTTAATGCTAGCTAATAGGACTGGTTTTGAAAGAAATAGGTGGCTAGGATGTTGATTTAGGTTCAAGTTTGGGATCAAGAGAGAATAAGAAGGGAAATAAAGGTGAACTTGGTCAAAAGAAAAGTCTCTAAGGTTAAGTTAAGTTATAAGCTCTAAGTCTCAAAGAAAAGGGATAGAAAATTTTGCTCTAATATCCTAGAATCAAAAAAAAGTAAGAGTAGAGGAAAATCAAATTAGATTGGGAGTATAGCAAGGAAAAAATAAGAAGTAAAAGGAGCTAGTGTTTAAAGCAAAGAACAACCTTAGAGATACACAAAGAGAATAAGACCTGAAGTTTCAAAAAAAAAAAAAAAAAAAAAAAAAAAGGGGGGGTTTAAGAGATCATAGTTGAGTTTTTGGGTTTGAAAAGAAAGAAAGAAAGATGAGAAAAAGGGTAGAAAAGCTTCTAGGTTGGTAGAAAATCAAGAGCTAAGCTTTGTATGCCCAAATTATTCTCAGTCATAGATAGATTTCATGACTGTCTAGCATTCCTCTTTGTTTGAGAGTTAACCACCCAAAAACACCATTTCCAACCACTTTATAAACAGCCTTTCCCTTAAACCAATTGAGCTTGATTTATTTTCCATTTGCAAGATCACACCAAACACTTTAATGAATGTGAAAGAGATGTTCAATAGGATTGCAAGTCTTTGCCAATAGATAGAAGATGAACTAGAGTGGTGCATTGTGTTAAGCATAGAAAAATATTTGTAAGGACTCTGATTGATCTTAGCACCATTGAGCTGCATCTAAGGACTTTGGTTTGAATCCTTTATCTCATGCCTTTAGGTTATGAATCCCATTTTTAAACCTCTCTCTCTCACTTTTTGTTTGGATCTTGCTTGAGGACCAGCAAGAGATAAGTTTGGGGGAGTTGATATCTTGTGTTTTTGTTGGGTTTTAAGCCTTGTTTTTGCATAATCTTGTTGCATAATCATGTCATTCTAGGTTGTTTTAGGAGCATTTGCATCTAGTGTGTTATCCCTCAGGTTCTTGGAGTAATCTCAACACTTTTGGAGCATTTGGACTTGTTTTGGTGCAAAGAAGCATAGAGGAGTGGAATTGGAGAAGTGACAAGGGATCAAGAAGCATACATGCCCATCATCGGCCAAGGACCAGCGGCCAAACCATGGCCGATGGAGTCCACAAGAAAGCAAGCGTATGCATCAGCGGCCATGCACCAGCGGCCAAACCATGGCCGATGGAGTCCACAAGAAGGCAAGCGGATGCACCAGCGGCCAAGACAAGCGGCCAAACCATGGCCGCTGGAGCCATCTCCACACTTGTCTTATTTTTGACCCGGGTTTGACCCAGTTTGTTTTGGGTTGACCTAGGGTCTCTTCTACTCTCCTATAAATACTCTAAACCTATTAAGGAGACTGATCTCTTATCTTATCTATGGTTTTAGCAGCCACTTAGGATTCTTAAGCTTGTTTACTCTTGGTTTATTGAATCCTTGGTTGATTTCCCAGTTTTTAATAGCAATTTCTCTTTCAAATCTCTTAATCTACAAGCTTTTATTATGATTTCACAAAGACAAACCTCTTTCCTTTGTGTGATCATGGTGATTAGTGAGTAGATCTTTTAAGAACTTTGGGCTTGGTAGATTAGGGAGATAGATGGTTGATCTTTGATGTCTAGGGTTTATTTTATGCATTTCCTATCTTAATTAGTGATAATATTGATAGATAGCCTTGATCAAGCTTAAATCTAGACTTTAGGATTTCCATGCCCATAAGGTGTTTGATGAAATTCCTGAACCTAAATTTTTAAGAGCTTTGCATTCCTAGCCAATGGAAATTGATGATTAGGGTGCTTAGTGGTATTTAGACCTGATATTAATGCATGCTACCTTGTGATTGCCTTTGGAAATTGTTGATTATCACTTGATTAGCATAGAATCTCTACCATGGAAATGGATTGATTTGCATAAGTGTTCTTAGCCATAGGATTGTTCTTGATTGTTGCTTAGACATCTAGGATTGATTAGCTATCTTCCAAGTGAATTACCTTGCCCAAGGTTCTCTTGTTAATTCTTGATTTTCAGTATATTTGCTATTTGAGTTTGTTTGCCTTGAGTTTGCATTGTCTTGTTTACTTTAATTGAGTGATTTTGATTAGTCAAGTAGTAACATAAGAACCTCTTACTTGATTAAGAATAGATTAAGCATTTTGTGTATTCTTGGTGTGGTCGTTGATTGCAAATTGTGGATTGATAAATAATTGATACTGAAATTTACTGCATCAATAGGAAGCACATACCCCTTACCTATGGAATTCCACGGATTATAATCGAACCTGTTTTAAATGCTTTGATCTATGCGTCGTAGCCTGCGACAGTTGAGTTACGGGGTGTAGTGATCTTAGACAGTTAGCTTGAGAACTTTCAGTTCACGGTTTATTAGTGTTTCGTAGTCTGAGTTTTAGATAAACAAACTAACCGTAAACTTTCCTAGATAGATAGATCATTGTACCCCTGCGATTCCCCTTGATGCCCAACACTTGTCTCATTATTTACTTGCATATTTATTTTTCGTTTACTTGCTTACTACAACCGTGACAACCAAAACCCTATTTTTATTGAGTCCTAGCCTTACATCTCTTCCGACGGATTCTCTAAACAACAACTCTCTCTCTGTGGGATCGATCCTTAAATACTACTACCGATTAGCTGTGCACTTTCAGCAGTTGTGTGGTCTTTTAAGGTAAAAGATTTGTAGTGAAAAACCACACACATCATTACTCGAAGCATGTGATCGTGTACCTGTTAGGGTAAGGAATCAAGTGATGAATAAAAATACGAGCAATTAAGATACGAAAGCTTCTAAGGATGGGGTAATAGAATCCTAAATATTCCTGACCAGTACATATGTCTTACATTCCTCAAGCAAATATTTTCTAGACAATGGATCTCTAAAATCTTGTTAAAACACTCTCGTGATAGAAACAATCAACCTTGATCACTCTCCTACCCAACTCTCATTGGAGAAACATGACCAATCAGGCATTAAGATCCGATTCATTATTGTCAGTAAACCCCTTACTCATCTAATCTCTTAGGCTAAGTGAGTAAACCTCTAGCATTGGTTGATTCAAGCATTTTATCTACACCTCTCGGTGGTAAAACACCCTAGATCTAATCTCACCCTCTTGGTTTGTTGACAGCATTAAGAACACCAATCTAGAAGGAAATCTATTAAATATATACAATCAAACTAAGACATCCTAACCGATCAAGAACACAAAATCATCTATCCCATCCTTAGAAACTTTACCACTCGGAAATCATAGCAAGAAACATAAAATCAAATATAAACAAAAATTGCATTGTAATAAACAATAGAGTAGAGAAGTAAGAATACGAGATAGAAATCTAAAGAAATGATAAAAAGATATGAAACAAATCCTAACAAAAAGTGAAAAGAGTTTTAAGTCGCTTAATTCTCTCTCAAAAGCTCTCGTTCTCTGGTTTGAGGGTCTGCGGCGTGCTCGTTTGCGAGGAAGGAGAGGAGGGGTTTATATATGGAAACCCCTTTGACCTAGCTTCCCAGTCCTGCCCGAGGGTCTACTCGATGGGGTACACGAGGATAAGGTCGGGTTACTACTCGGGTAGATCTTCGGGTTGTTCTTCTGCTCTTGGATCCTCCTCGATCGTGTTGGGGTTCGGACTGTTCTTCCAGCTTGATGGCTCCTTCAGTACATGCTCGGAATTGTCCTTGTTTCTCCCCATTTTAGGCTTTAAAGCACCTGTTTTCATCAAAAGTATACAAATGCAAGAATGCAACATCCTAAATGGCCTAAAAGTGAATTCCTACAGTTAATGACCTAAAAATGCTAAGTTAAGGGTATAAAAAATGCAAAATATTGACAAAAAATGATGGTAAAAACATGTAAATTAGAGAGTTATCAGACTCCCAAACTTAAATCTTGCTAGTCCTCTAGCAAGGAAGTAGTTGGGTGCAGTTTAAAAACGGGGACTCATAGCCTTTATAAGCTAAGCGAAGGATTCAAGCTATAGTCCTTAAAGATAGTTTAACTGTGCTAAGATCAATCAACATACGTACAAATTTTTTTCTATGCTTATTACCATGCATCGATCTAGTTCAACCTCTAACTAAAAGTAAAGAACATCTCTTTCACATTCAATTAAGTGTTTGGCGAATTCTTGCAAATGGAAGGTGAATCAAGCTCAATGGGTTTCAAGGGTAAGGCTTTTTAGTAAGGTGGTTTCAAACAAATTCTTTGGGTGGTTTTCTCTCAAAAGAAGGAATGCTAGACAGTTGTGAAAACTATCTAAGATTGAGAACAATTTGGGCATACAAAGCTTAACTCTTGATAATCTACCCTTTTCTCATACACTTTCTCTTTTTTTTTTTTTTTTTTTTTTTTTTTTTTTTTTTTTTTTTTTAAACCCCCTAAAATTAAACTACCCACAACCTTGATTTTAACTCTTTTTATTTTTTTGTAATCCCTAAGGTTTAAACTTTAAACATCTAGCTCTCTACTCTTTTTTTTTTCTTTCTTTGCTAAACTCCTAATATGTATATATTTTTCTCTTTCTTTCTTTCTTTTTAGGAGACTATAGCAAGATTTTTTTTTTTTTTTACTTAGAGACTTAGAGCTAATTGATTCTAACCTTAGGGACTTCTTTTCTCTTTTTTTTCTTTATTCCTCAACCCAACCCAAATAAACATGCTAACCACCTATCTTTCAAAACCGAATCTATCAGCTAGTTCAAATTCAAACCTAGCTAAATCAAGAGGCAGTTCTTTGTCGTTCTCAATACTCTCAAGGTTTCACAACCTATAGCACAATGAAAAAGGCCTCACTCAACAATTCACAACAAGGTCTGAAAGAAAGGTTAGGGTTCATGGGTAGGAAAAACAAATCGGGTTAAACGAAAAGATTATTAAAAATGGAGTGCTAACCTAGAGTTTAGAGTTACCATGAGCAAGTATTCAAATTCCATAAGCAAGACAATTTAAGTTCAAATTAAGTCCAATAATATAGAGATGTTCCAATGTTCAAGCAAGTGGAGGAAGCATTCAAAAGACCCAAGGTTCTAAGCAAAGATTTTTCATTTTTTTCCAAAGATTGATCTAGCAACAATGAACTTTGATTAAGGGCTATAGCTTCAATCCTAAGGTTTGATTTTAAACAAGGTAGTTTTAATCATTGTCCCCTAAAATGCATATGCAACAATCCTATATGAAACAAACTAGACTCAATCCTAATATGTGAATGCAACTATATGAACACTCTCTTTATTTTTTTTAATTTTTCAAAAAAAAAATTTGGGTTTTTTAATGCACATAGATGCAGACTCAAATGAATAAAACTAGCATGCAAAAATTTGAAATAAGAAAATAAGAAAATAAAATACAATGTTAAAAATATTCTAGGACCCTCCCCCAAAATTAAATTACACAATCTCTGTATAAATAAAAGTTGGAAAAAGAATCCAATAATCACACAAAATGAAATAAAACTAAATGCAATGTTATTTACAAAGATTGGATGAAAGTGGTACCTCATGGGTTGGTGAAGAAGGATTTAGTAGCAGCCTCCATACTCGCCAACGTGCAGCCAGGGTCGTCACGGGCTTCAGCAGGTGCCGGGGTTTGCTCGTCAGAGAGCTTGGTGATATGTACGGACAACTTACTCGGACCAGCATCTGAGGGGTTGATCGTGGGGGGGGGGGGGCATCGCGTAGCTCGTCGGGTAGGACATCGGGTAATACGATGGGTATGGTGGAAGAGGTCCAGAGGGATCACCCGTATAGCCACTCACAGGGTGCATCATATACGGCATCGTGTATGGCATCTGGTAAGGCGGAGGAAAAAGTCCTGAGTAATCACCCGATTGTGTGCTCGATGGGTGCATCGGATGAGGCATCGTGTAGCCGATTGGGTTAGGCGTCGGATAGGCGTCTGAATGGCTTCTCCGCGAGACTTCAGGTCTTGTGACATGCTCCTCGGCTTGGGGCTTGTAGGAAGATGCTCTGTGAGGTTCTGGAGGTGTCAGTCCTCAAATTCCTCCTAGCGGTCCGCTTCTTCCCATCCATGTGGGTGCGTATGCCGAGGTAGGGGCTGAGGCAAAGCTTGCCTTGTCTTGCAGCTCCTTGATCTGACCTCCCATAGTCTTCACCGAACCGGTAAGATCCTTTACCTTT
Organism: Camelina hispida; assembly: GCA_023657505.1. NCBI lineage: Eukaryota > Viridiplantae > Streptophyta > Magnoliopsida > Brassicales > Brassicaceae > Camelina > Camelina hispida. The sequence goes on from CP094633.1 coordinate 25,272,333, forward strand.
CTCACCAAAAACTTGTTCATCCTCTTCAGCCATCTGATCCTCTTGTGGGCTTCCCTCACTCCAACGGGTTGCTTTTGAGAGCAAACATACTGCTCAAAGTCAAAATCTTCCGAGCTATCTCCCTGTCCTTGCCCGGTTGCCTCTCTATTCTCAGCTTCGGATTCCTCCTCCGGATTGTACATCTCCTCCAAAGGCGGCGTTGTCCCCCAGCCGGACCTTGGTGCACATTACATTGGGCAGGATCATTTGGGCGGCCCCGACGGTTGGATGGACAAACTTGAATAGCATCATGCCGTTTGGCTTCTCATAAGCCAAAAATCTCGCCAGCACGAGGTAGTCTACGTCCAGCCATCTCGGGTCATGCACCACTCCTTTCAAAGGCACATCGCACGTCACCAAAATCGGTGTAACCAGTCCACCAATGGAGATCTCTCCGCTCCCTTCTCTTCTCTTTATAGCCCATGACTTAAGGTAGAGGAACTGATCGAGCAGCACAAAGACCATGCTAGTATCCGCAACATCTTCAACTAGCGGTGTACCATCCCTAGCATTGTCTAGAACTCCACACAATGCAATGTCGAGCAGCTGGAGCTCATGATCATTCACATTCCCAGTCTCCTTTCTAGCAAAAAGAGTTCATGCGAGGGACTAGTGAAAAAACCTCAAAACAGGGCTCCTTATTTGAGCGGATTTGAAGCTTGTGGACTTCTAGGGGAGCTTGTCTCCTATTGTCAGAGTTTTCACCTAAGGTTGTTCCCTATGCAGTTGTAGTACAAAGGGTTGTCAATCCAAAGGGTTGTTATGCTAGCAGATAAGAAGCAATCAGAATCAAGCAAGTCAAGCCAAGCAATAGAGGGGTTTGGTTCTAACAGTCCTAATATACACAGAGTAAAAGAATATAAACAAGTGAACCACATGACCTAAGCACTCGATGCAAGCAATCGAGTACAGGATCGAGTGGGGTGATCGAGTATGCAAATGAACTATGAACAGCTCGAGGTATTACTCGATGCAGGTTATCGTGTACCTGATCGGGTAAGTGGTCGAGTAAGTAAGGAAAATGCAAAGAATGAAATACGAAAGTTCCTAAGGATGGGGGTAATCGAATCCTAAGTGTTCTAGACCAATACGGATGCCTTACATGCCTCAAGCAATTATTTCCTAGACAATGAACCTCTAAAACCTTGTCACCACACTGTCGCACTAGTAACAATCAACCTTGAACATACTACCACACTGTCGCACTAGCAATATGAACAAGCAGGCATTAAGAACAATTCATTTTTGTCAGTACACTTAGACTTATCTGATTTTGTCACTCAATGTTATGTATACCTCTCGCATTGACCTAATCAAGCATTTTATCTACTCTTTTCGGCCTGTAGCATTATAAACGCCCTAGATCTAGTCTCAAACTGTCGGTCTGTTGACCGCATTAAGAACATCAACCTAGAAGGAAATTTATCTATCATATCAATCAACTAAAGCATCCTAACCAATCAAGAACACTTAATCATCTATCCCATCCCTAGAAACTTTGCTACACTACTCGGACATAGAAATGAATGATAAAACCATAGAAATAAACGAAAATGACATTATTAAAAAGATAGAGTATAGTAGAAAAGAGTAGGGATAAAAGATCTATGAAAAACTACAAATTAAAAGTACAAAGACAAGAAAAAATGTTGAGTCGCTCAGTTCTCTCACAGAAGCTCTCGCTCTCTGGTTTGAGGGTCTACGGCGTGCTCGTTTGCGAGCTAGGGAAAGAGGGGGTTTATATATGGAAACCCATTTGACCTAGCTTCCCAGACCTGCCCTATGGTCCACTCGATGGGGTGCACGAGGCTTGAGTCGGGTAACTCCTCGGGTGGATCTTCGGGTTGCTCTTCGCGCTCTTGGATCCTCTTCGATCGTGTTGGGGTTCGGACTTGTTCTTGTAGCTCGATGGCTCCTTCGGGTACATGCTCGAGTTGTCCTTGTTTTTCCCCATTTTTGGCTCTTTAGCACCTGTTTTCATCCAATATATGCAAATGCAGAAATGCAACACCCTAAATGCTCTAAAACTTGATTCCTACAGTAAATGGTCTAAAAATGCTAAGTTAAAGGTATGAACAATGCAAAATATGGACAAAAAGGGATGCTAAAAACATGTAAATTAGAGTGTTATCAGACCTCCAAACTTAAATCTTGCTAGTCCTCTAGCAAGTAAGTAAGAAGGTACGGTTTGAAAGTGGGGACTCATAACCTTAAGATGCTAACCGAAGGATGCAAGCTATAGTCCTTAAAGATAGTTTAATGGTGCTAATATCAATCAACATACTTATTGCCATGTATCGATCTAGCTCAACCTCCAACTAAAGATAAGGAACATCTCTTTCACATTCAATTAAGTGTTTGGCGGATTCTTGCAAATGGAAGGTGAATCAAGCTCAATCGGTTTCGAAGGTAAGGCTTTTTGATAAGGTGGTTTCAAGCAAATTCTTTAGGTGGTTTCTCTCAAAAAGTGGAATGCTAGACAGTCGTGAAAACTATCTACGACAGAGAACAATTTGGGCGTACAAAGCTTAACTCTTGATGATCTACCCTTTTCTGATACATTCATAATGATTTTTTATTATTATTTAAACCTCCTAGAATTTAACTACCCACACCCTTGATTTTAACTTTCTTTTTTTTTTACTCCCTAAGGTTCAGACTTTTAGACTTTAAAAATCTAGCTCTTAATCTCTCTCTTTTTTTTATTTTATTTTTTTTTTCTTTGCTAAACTCCTAATATACATATATTCTTTTTCTTTCTTTCTAGGAGACTATAGCAAGAACTTTTTCTTTCATTTTTTTTTCCTTAGAGACTTAGAGCTAATTAATTCTAATCTTATGGACTTTTCTCCTTTTTTTTTATATATTCCACAACCCATCCCCAAATAAACATTCTAACCACCTATCTTTCAAAACCGAATCTATTAGCTAGTTCAAATCTAACTTAGCTAAATCAAGAGGCAGTTCTTTGTCGTTCTCAATACTCTCAAGGTTTCACAACCTATAGCACAATGAAAAAGGCTTAGGTTCATGGGTAGGACAAATGAATCGGGTTAAACGAAAAGATTGGTAAAATGAGGAGTGCTAACCCGAGTTTAGAGTTACCATGAGCAAGTATTCAAGTTCCATAAGCAAGACAATTAAAGTAAATAAAATCCAATAATATAGAGATGTTCTAATGTTCAAGCAAGTGGAGGAAGCATTCAATCGACACAAAGTGTCTAAGCAAAGATTTTTCATTTTTTTTCCAAAGATTGATCTAGCAACAATGAACTGTGACTAAGGGCTATAGCTTCAATCCTAAGGTTTGACTTTTAAACAAGGTAGTTTTAATCATTGTCCCCTAAGATGCATATGCAACAATCCTATATGAAACAAACTAGACTCAATCCTAATATGCAAATGCAACTACATGAACACTCTTTTTTTTTTTTGTTCTCTTTTTTTTTTTATAAATTTTTCAAATTTTTTGGGTTTTTTCAATGCACATAGATGCAGACTCAACTGAATAAAACTAGCATGCAAAAATTTGAAATAATAAAAATAAGAAAATAAAACACAATGTTAAATACGTTCTAGGATCCTCCCCCAAACTTAAATTACACAGTCTCTGTGTAAATAAAAGTTGGAAAAGAATCCAAGAAGCACACAAAATAAGATGAAACTAAATGCAATGTTATATACAAGTGTTGGATGAAATTGGTACCTCATGGGTTGGTGAAGAAGGAGGTTGCAGCAGCCTCCATGCTTGCCAACGTATAGCCAGGGTCATCTCCGGTTTCAGCAGGTTCCGGTGTTTGCTCGTCAGAAAGCTCAGATATGCGTACAAACGACTTGCTCGGACCAGCATCCGAGGTATTGATCGAGGGTGGGATCGCGTAGCTCATCGGGTAGTAGGATGGAAATGGCGGAAGAGGCCCAGAATGATCACCGGTGTATCCACTTGCAGGGTGCATCGTGTACGGCATCGTGTATGGCATCTGGTACGGTGGAGGAAAAATTCTAGCATAATCACCCGATTTGGTGCTCGATGGGTGCATCGGATAGTGCATCGTGTACCCCATCGGATTGGGTGTCGGGTAAGCGTCAGAGTGGCTTTTCCTCGATGCTTCTGGTCGGGTGATATCCTCCTCAGCTTGGGGCTCGTATGATGATGCTCTTTGAGGTTCCGAAGGTGGCAGTCCTCGAGTTCCTCCTAGTGGTCCGCTTCTCCCCATCCATGTAGGTGCTTGTGCCGAGGTAGGAGCTGAGGCACAGCTTGCCTTGTCTTGCAACTCCTTGATCTGACCTCCCATTACCTTCACTGAACCGGCAAGATCCTTCACCTTTTTCACCAGGAACTTGTTCATCTTCTTCAGCCTGCCAATTCTCTTGTGAGCTTCCCTCACTCCTACTGGTTGCTTTTGAGAGCATGCGTACTCCTCAAAATCAAACTCCTACGAGCTATCTCCTTGTCTCTGCCCGGTCTCTTCTCTCTTCTCAGCCTCGGACTCCTCCTCCGGGTTGTACAGCTCTTCCAACGTTAGTGCGAAGTCAATGTTGTGCCCTAAACGAACCTTGGTGTATGGGACATTGGGTAAAACCATTTGAGCAGCTCCGGCGGTTGGATGGACAAACTTGAACAATGTCATGTCATTAGGCCTTTCATAGGCCAAGAATCTCGCCAGCACGAGGTAGTCCGTATCCAGCCACCTTGGTTCGTGGACAATTCCCTTTAAGGGTACATCGCATGCAACTAAGATTGGTGTAACTAGTCCCCCAATAGAGATCTCTCCGCCTCCTTCTCTCCTTTTCACAGCCCAAGATTTCAAGTACAGGAATTGATCGAGTAGCACGAACAACATACTAGTATCAGCTATGTCTCCTACTAGCGGTGTTCCATCCCTAGCACTATCCAAAACTCCACACAATGCAACATCCAATAACTGAAGCTCATGGTCGTTCACGTTCCCAGTCTCTTTTCTAGCAAAGAGAGTGCATGCGAGGGACTTGTGAAAATACCTCAAAACAGGGCTCCTTATTTGAGCAGATTTGGAGCTCGTAGACTTGTAGGGGTGCTTGTCTCCTATTGTCAGCCATAGGGACCTCATCTCTTCCTTGCTGACCTCCATACCTTCCCCACTACCAGCCTTGAAGCCATACATCGTCTCCATCTCCTTGAAAGTCAGCCGGTATTCCGTGTTCCGAACGGAGAAGGTGATGAACCCGATCCCCCCATCGGGTAGTAGGGTCGGCTGGTCCTCGAAATAGTGCAGCTTCAAGGTTGAAAGGAAGTGGACCGTCTCCTCTTCATAAGCTTCTAGATGGGATCGCATCATATTGCCCAGGTGGCACATATCGAACAAAAACTCAACGTCTCTAGCGATGCCCAATTGCTTCATTGTCTCACGGTGAGGGTATCGGGTACCAACGAAGCTCATCTTCCAGAAGACTTTGAACAATCTCGCCGGACTGTCGACTTCCTTTTGCTTAAGCCTCCGCGAGGCTTGGCGGGTCCTCTCTCTATGCTCCTCTTCTCTTTCTCTTTTCTCTTCCTCAGCGTGTTTCTCTCAACCACCTTCTCAGCCTTCTCTGAAGCCGGTCTCTTCCCCCTTGCAATTACGGCTCTACTCCTTGATCGAGAGGTTTGGATCTCACCTTGTTCTTCTCCTCCAGCATCAGAATCGACCTCCATAGGGTCCGTAAGCATCTTTTCGGACGTAGACAGGTCCTTACGTCGAGGAGAACGACGGACAGCACTCGCCATTGGACTCGGTGAGCGAACTCGGGGGCTTACTCGATCGGTTACTCGAGCAGCAGGTCGGGTGGTGGATCAAGTTGTGCATCGGGTTGGGGAGGCTAAACGTCCACCTAACAGTCGGGAATGTGGAACGTTTCCTCTTCCTTGGGGTTGTTGAACTTCGGCGGCGTCTCCTCCGGTTGTAGCAGCGGTGGAGGTGGATCTTCTTCCCTTCCTTTGGTAGGTTCTAGCGGTTGGCTCCATGTCGATTCCTTGAGAAGAAAAAGAAAAGCTAGTTCTTGGGATTAATAGGGTTAGTCTCCAAAGAAAATCGAATGAGCTTGGAATCGAGAGAGAAGAATAAAAACTTATGGAAATTGAACAACTTAAGAGAATGAGGGAGACTTATCGGTGATGAGGAGGGAGAAGGGTTCGACCTCCTTAAAAAGGCTAGGGTTTCGGTTGGTGGGCTTTGCCGAGAGTGGGCTTGGCTTGTGGAATTTGGACTCCACTCGCTACCCTAGCAGGGACACGGTCAGGCGCGTCGAGTACGGTGTCGGGTAGACCCTAAGGTTTACCAATTTCCTCCTCCCAATTTTCCATTTTTTTTTTATTATTTATAAAATTGCAAAAGTAGAAAAATTAAATAAAATAAAATAAAGCAGATAGACTAAAATTAAAAGATACCTTTGGGACTTCCTCCCAAGTGAGCTTGTTTAGAGTCACTAAGCTTGACTCTTCATGCTCCTTAAGCATGTGATCCATGTGGAAAAGGTTCTGGAGTCCTCTCAACTACAGTAGGTTGGTTCAAAAGATCTCCCAGATTTTGTCCAGGTTCCATGGCAAATGTGGTGTTAACCTCTTCAAGATGTAGCCTTTTTCTTTGTTTGGTCCTAGTGGAAAAAGCTTGACCATCTAAAATGCCAATCGGATGCCTTACCGTTCTATCGGCTAGAACCAGATATTGCTTACTTGGTTTGAAGTTGGTGAATCCCAGCTTGTTAGCAACTGAAAGTGGCATGATGCTAACCGAAGCTCCAAGATCACACAAGCAGCTCTTGAAAATCCGAAATCCTATTGAACACGGCAATGTGAAAGAGCCAGGATCTTCAAGTTTTTCCTCAATTCTTACCTCAGGATCCAAACAAATTCCACTTCTCAGAATTTCAAATCCGATCTCCTTGACAGCCTCCTTAACCTCATCCTCCAATCTAGCTGCTTCCTTTGCAGCTTCCTGCTGATGCTCATGTGGGGGCAAAAGCTTAGGTGGTTGAGCTTTGCGCTTAGCCATTCGCTCTGCAAGCGCTTCCAACTGGATGTCAAGTGCAGCACTGAACCTTTCCTCCAACTCCCCTCCTACCAGTGTAGGTGGTTGAGGCTGATCTCCTTTCTCAATATCTACTCGATCCATTGCATTTGCATCTTTTCATGCATAAACAGGTGATTTTGGAGCTTAAGGAGCATGGAAGCAATGCTGAGGAGAAGTGAAGCAACCACGAAGGGAAAGCAAGAGAGTTAAGGCTGAAACAACAAGGTCCGGGGTCCAACTCGACCGCACACTCGACCAGACACTCGACCGTGTGCTGAGGAGGACTCGACCGAGTGGAGAACGCACGAGAGAAGTCAGCTCGACCTGCCACTCGACCGAGCACAGGTCGAGTTGACCGAGCCGTTGACTATTTTGTCTTTTAGTACTTTTAGGGCTTCCACTCCCTCTCCTATATAAAGCCTTGTACCTGCAGCCACCAAAAGAGTCCAGCTTTTTAGATATTCTCTAATCCTAGTTTTTACCTTTTTGGGAATTATTCTTTTTGCACTTTTACTTTCCTTAGATTTTGTGCTTGTTTTAGAGAGAAAAGACTAGATTCTTGTATTTTGTTGGTTTCATAACTTTCAAGATATAAAGATTTCGAGTTTTATTTCTTCATCAATATTGTAGATCTCTGTGTTATCTTTCATTTGATGCAAGTTTCAATATTTTCTGGGTTTATGATTTTTGTGTTCATCATGTGTTCTTGTGAGTAGTGCTTAGGATCTTGAGGATGGGTTAGGCTGGGCTGTGTTTGAGGTTTGTTTGCTTTGGTCAAGCTTGATTGTGATAGAATTTTTTCTAGGCTAGATGTTCTTAATGCTGATCCTGATCTGAGAGGTTAGGGTTTGATTTCAAGCATCTTAGCATCACACCAATGTTTAAGGAGCATAGATAAGGCTAGATCTAGAGCTTACCATTAGGCTTGCTAAGAGATTAGAGGTCTTGTTTGGTTTGAGATGTATTGCTTAATGCCTGCTTGTGTAGATTCTTTACTTTGTGAGAACAAGTCTAGAGATGCATAGGTTTGATTGTTTCTTGCCATGAGAGTGGAGGAAACTTGTCTTAGATTTATATGTCTAGAGATTAGCTCAAAGTTTGCTTGAGATTTGTTGGCCAAAGTGTGATAACCTCATTCATTAGTCCAGCCCATGAATCCCTCCTCAAGGCCTTCTTTGTTTATTTATTTTAAAAGTCTTAATCCTGTTGCTTGCTTGTTGTTTGATTCGTATTTGCATTGCTCTGTTTTTATTGTGTTGCTCTGTTTCTCGGATTTATCCAGCTCGACGCTGTACTCGACCTACACTCGACGCTGTACTCGACCTACACTCGGTCAAGTGCTTGCTCGAGCTCATCCCCAGAACTCTTGTTTATGATTTGTGATTGTCCTGTTTCATTTCTGTTGCATTTACTTAGTGTCCATTTCATTACTTGTATTGCATTAGTTCATTAGCATAGTTTCTATTTCTGTTCTTGTTCCATAACTACTCCAATCATTCTGTTTTATTTACATTTAGCATCTAGTTCTTGTAGTTTTATTCTCTGCATTTTATATTTTCATCTTAGGATTGTTAGTGACAAACAATCTTTGCATTTGGCTTGACTTAGATTCATAGACATATCTTAATTGTTCACAAACACTCATTTAGGATTGATACCTCTTATACTGCAATAGCATAAGGGGAATTGAAACACCCATCCATCATCATCATTCACCACATACAAAACTTTGTTTGAATTTGGCGTCGTTGCCCATTTGAGTGTGTTTTTGTGACATTTAGGATCCATATTAGTCTAAGATTAAGTTCTTTTATACTCTTGTGAAGTTGCTGGATTCGAATCTTCTGTTGCTGGGTTGAAGTTGAATTTCAGGTACCACTCGACCAGTCACTCGACCACCACTCGACCGAGCAGTGATCGAGCACCTGATCGAGTCAGAAGCCATCTCTATTTGGACACCACTTCCCAGTCGCCTTGACCGACCACACGAGCCTGAGCTCAATTCTGCACTCGTTCGAGTCTGTAGTCGTGTTTGTTGATGCACACAAGGTCAAAGGGGAAAAACAATCTTCAAAAGCCTCTTGACAATATCCATAGGAAGCAAAGGGGTTTGGGAAATCAAGGAAGGAGAGTAGTTCAACAACAGCAAGAGGTTCCAATCATAATGGAGCAACAAGATCAAGTTCCAAGACCAAGAAACATTGGTGCTGGAGATGCACCCAATACACACAACCAAAGGGCTGGTATTGTGCCTCCAACAGTGCCAAACAACAACTTTGAGATCAAGAGTGGATTGATCTCCATGATTCAAGCCAACAAGTTCCATGGGTTGCCAATGGAGGATCCACTAGATCACCTTGATGAGTTTGACAGAATTTGTGGTCTTACCAAGATTAATGGGGTGAGTGAAGATGGATTCAAGTTGAGGCTCTTCCCATTCTCACTTGGAGACAAGGCACACCTTTGGGAGAAGACTCTTCCTACTGGAGCAATAACAACATGGGATGCTTGCAAGAAGGCTTTCTTAGCCAAATTCTTCTCAAATGCAAGGACTGCTAGGTTGAGGAGTGAGATTTCTGGGTTTGCTCAAAGAAACAATGAAAGCTTTTGTGAAGCTTGGGAGAGGTTCAAAGGATATCAGACTCAATGTCCTCATCATGGTTTCAGTAATGAGTCACTCTTGAGTACCTTTTATAGAGGAGTGCTTTCAAAGATCAGGATGCTCCTTGACACAGCCTCTAATGGCAACTTCCTCAACAAGAATGTGGAAGAAGGCTGGGAACTAGTTGAGAATCTTGCTCAGTCAGATGGCAACTATAATGAGGACTATGACAACACTATAAGGAGTTCCTCAACTGATCAAGAGGACAAGTACAAGAAGGACTTAAAGATGGTCAATGAGAAGCTTGAAAAGATCCTTCTTAGCCAACAAAAGTCTATTCACTTCATTGGTGAAGAAGAGGTTCCAGTTCAAGAGGGGGACCCTGAATTTGCTGAGTTGTGCGACATGCAAAATCAGGGAGGATTCAAAGGCTACAACCAAGAAGGGTTCAAGAACAACAATCTCTCTTATAGGAGTACCAATGTAGCTAACCCTCAAGACCAAGTGTACCCACCTCAACAGCCTCAACAGCAACAACACTATGTCCCCAAACAACAACATCAAGTGTTCCAGCCTCAGTTGTGTCCCCCACCAGGGTTTCAGACTAACCAAGGCCAAGAACAAGACTTAAGAGCTATGATGCAGCAATTGTTGATTGGGCAAACACAAGGAAAGATTGAGGAAGCCAAGTAGTTTGCTGAGGTGAATCAAAGGCTAACATCCGAGTATAATGGTCTTAACATGAAGTTTGAGGGTCTCAACTCTAGAGTGAAGTATATGGAGAGCAACATTGTCTCTACTTCTGCTCCTAAACCCAACCAACTCCCTGGAAAAGCTGTTCAAAATCCAAGGGAGTTCACTGCAATAGCCATCCATATCTCTGTTGAGGAAGTCACTGAGGACAGTGAAGTTCAAGGAGGGGAGGATTGGTCAGTTATTGAAGCTTTGAGTGAAGTTTGTGCAGAGAAATCTGAATCCGCCATTGCACTTGACCATGTACTCGAGCCAGCACTCGACCGAGTGGTCGATCGAGCTGGAGGATCAGGAGCTGTTAAACCTGCTAAGTACATTCCTCCTGCATACAAGCCACCATTACCATTCCCAGGGCGTTTCAAAGCACAAAGGATCAAGGAATTAAGGGAAATCATTGAGAAAAAGGAGATGTTAGCTAAGCAACAAGAGGAAGTAAGGGTTTTGAAGGAAGAAGCTTTGGTTGAGAAAAAGGAAGAAGTGATGGTTATTCAAGAGATCATCATTGCTTATCAAGAAGAGGAGAGAGGACCTGCCTTGGAACAGTATGAACCTTATCCTCTCTATAGGGATATTTTGCTTGATTTGTCAAAGAAGAAGGCTCAAGCTCAAGATGAGAAGGATCTTGAGAACCTTGGAGGAGTGATCATCCCAATTAAGCTAAAGGATCCAGGGCCATTCTATCTGCCTTGCACAATCAGTTACCTTCACTACAACCAATGCCTTTGTGATTTAGGAGCTTCAACTAGTGTGATGCCATACTCCATAGCTCAAAAGCTTGGGAGAACTGATTTCAAATCCACCAACCTCCATGTTTGCCTAGCTGATGGGACAAACAGAGAAGTAATTGGAAGGTTGGAGAATGTCCCACTCAAGATAGGGAAGGTAAGGGTTCATACAGATTTTGTGGTATTGGAGATGGACAAAGAACCTGAAGATCCTATCATCCTTGGGAGGCCATTCTTAGCTACTGTTGGAGCAGTCATTGATGTCAAGGAAGGTCTTGTGACTTTGAACATTGTTGAGGGTATAGTATTGAAGTTCAACATCTGTAACCCAACCAACCTTCGTACCATTGATGATCAGCCTTTTACTATCAAAGATAAAGGTGGTTAAGAAGGGTTAAGTGATAAGGCAACTCCAAAGGCTGAGCTTTCACTTCAAGAGGATTCTATGGAGAAGCTTAAGAGGTCAGTTCAAGAGCTGACTAGTATGGTTGAGGATCTCCAAGTTAAGCTGAACAAGAGGTCTTTGAAGAAAGCAAGACCAAGGCTCAAAATCAAGAAGAAGTATGGTTTGTGTGCTAAGGGTGAGGTTATCAAGGATCAACTTCATAGTGACCAAGAAGTTCCAGGGAGGATTTCATCACCTCCTTGGTATCTAGACCAAGTTTAAGAAGGAACCCAAAGTCAAGCTTAGTGACTCTAAACAAGCTCACTAGGGAGGAAGTCCCTAAGGTATCCTTTGTAAATATGCTTTAGTTTCTTAGTAGTTTTGATGTGTTTTTTTTTATGTTTGTGTTGGACAGGCCTTTTAATGAAAATGTAGATGGGTAAGGAGATATTTAGACTTGGAGAAGGGGAAACGCAAGCCCACTCGACCAGGCCACGAGAGGTACTCGACCGAGCCGGAGAAGAAGCAAGGCCCATTTGATCTACAAATCGTTAGGACGATCGAGTGGAGGGAAGAACAAGGAGAAAAATTTTGAAATTTCAAAATTGGTCAAGGTGCTCGACCGTGTACTGTCGAGTGTGGGGTCGAGTGGCAGCAAAAAGTGGGTCAAAGATTCTCAATTCAAATTTGAATGGTATGGACGCTCCACCCTTGTCCCCTTGTCCCCTAAGCTTCTTTATATAGACCTTGCACGACATTATACCTCTCACATTCTCTCATTTGCTCAAAAACAGCTAAATTCAAGTTTTAAAATCTCTCTCAAAGTTCATCTCTTGCTCAAGCTTAGTTCTTTCAAGTTTTTGGGTCACTAACCTATTAACTTTGAGCTTTGAGTCCATTCCTTTCAGTTCCTTTTGAAAATGTCTTCAAAGATCACCAGGAAGTCTCAACAAACCGCTGCAAGCTCCATGGAACGTCGTGATGCTAGCCTTGAATCAAGAGGTGAAGCTGGGAGAGCCACTCGACGCACCACTCGATCAACCACTCGACCGAGTGGCGGTTTGAGCATCCGATCGAGCCAGGTGCCGTGTCCAAGGAGAGAGCCAGTTGAGGAAGATCCTGAGAGGACTGAAAGTGAGGAGGAAAGAGAGCCAACTCTCAATGAGTTCATGAGGAGACACAAGGCAAAAGGGAAGAGGCCAGCTGTTGAAGTTGAACAAGAGGAGAGTGATGAGAGTGAGGAAGAAAGTGAAGAAGAAGAGTTGATGGATGATGGAGAGGCTGAGTCTTGTGGGTTGTCAAAGAGGCAGCTTTATGATGCTTTGATGAGAATGGAGTTCCTGGGGACTAGATATCCTCACAAGGAAATCATGGAGAAGCTTGCCATTGATGAAGATGTGGAGTTTCTCTTTGAGAAGAGTAACTTAACCAAGTTCATGGGGCTTTGCATGGAGGGCTACAAAGAAGAAAGTTGTGAGTTCCTAGCCACTGTCAAGCTGCATACATATGCAAGGACGAACCCTGAGGTTGGAGCTGGTCACATTTCCTTCACTATCAAAGGGAAGCGGCATGAGCTTTCAATGAAGAAGATAGCAAATGTGTTTGGATTTGAGGTTGGGAGCAATAGAAATTTGATGATTCCAAGAGAAGAACTCTTTGCTGTGTGGGAAACCATTGGGGATAACAAGTTCTACTCATCCTCCAATTCCAAGAGCTCAAGGATAAGGAGCCCAGTCCTAAGGTACTTCCACAAAGCTCTTGCCAACACCTTCTTTGCAAGGAAGGAAACTGGGAACATCAATGAGGGGGAGCTAAAGATGATTGACTTGGCTCTCAATGGAGTCATCTTATAAGAAAGAAATGGTACCATCATTCTTGGGAGCACTGTGGAGACTGACCTAGCAATGGTGCTCATTGACTACATGGTTCACTTGAGAAGTTGGGTAGGCAAGTTGGAGAACAAAGGCTCAAGAGGAGCACTAACCATTGGAGGCATCATAACTACAATCTTACAAGCTGCCAAGGTCCCACTTAGAGGAGAAAGAGTCTCACCAAGATGGATTGACTCAAGCTACCTCACCTCTACTCTCATCTTAGCCAAGGAGATGCATCAAGGAAATCACATCTTCAATTTTGAGCTTCCAACACTAGGGAAGAAGCAACTCATCTTGCCTAACCAAGAGCTCACCACCATTCAAGAGGGAGCCAACATTGACTTTTGGCCAGCTGAGGAGCATTGGTTTGATGGGATAGTTCAACCTAGAGTTGAAGAGGCTAGGAATGCACAAATGGCTGATGGGGAGGAGCAATTCTACTTTGAAGATTATGAGCCCAACCCAAGAGATAGTAGAGGAGTGAGGGAGATTAGCAAGAGGTTGACACTTTTGCAAAGATGGAGCAAGTGGAATGGGAAAAGGTTTGATAAGCTTAAGAAGAAGGTGGGCAACATGGCTAAGTCCATCAAGGGCTTAAAGAAGGAGATTGCTGACTTGAAGAGTGGAAACTCATCTCCAAGCCATTCAAGCCCTTTGAGAAGAAGTAGCTCAACTAGAGCACTTTCAAGAGTTGCAAACCCTTTGGAGCCAGCTAGGGCTTCAATGTATGAGCCAAATCAGAGGAAGAGGAGCTAAAGTACCCGCGAACAACAGTTCTCGAGGCACTCGACCGGGTCACTCGAGCACCCACTCGACCTAGCACCCCCGACGTACTCGACCGAGCACCTTCCCAGATCACCCTATGGCTTCCCACCTCCAGCTGCTTATCCAGGTTATCCAAGTTACCCTCCCATCCCACCTCAATACTACATGGATCCAGCTCTCTACCAGCAGTTTTGCCAGCCGCAGGGCCAAGATTTTGACACACGCGGTCCAGCTCGACCCCCCCCCCCACACTCGGACACGAAATCGACCGAGTCACGGTCGATCGCCATAGTCGAGCTGCCCCAAAGTCCATCTCGAAGTCACCAACAAGACCCCAACTACTCCTATGACAGCATGCCGATGGATGTGGACAACTTCTTCCACAATCCCTAAGGTACCACCATCACCTTCACTTGTAAATATCATTGCATTTCATAGTTGTGTTTTGTTTTTAATCTTGAATCCTCAATCAAATTTCTTTCACACAGAGGACTGTGTGATTTAAGTTTGGGGGAGGGTTTGAGATAGCATTTGATGTTGTGTTTTGTGTTCTTATTTCAAATTTTTAGCATCTTCATATTAGTTTTTGCATAGCATCTAAGGCATAGAAAAACCCTAAAAATTTGAAAAATTTTAGCAAAAATCTTTATAAAAAAAGAGTGTTCATGTAGTTTGCATTGCATATTAGGATCTTGTCTAGCATGTTTCATGTAGGATTGTATAATATTTGCATTAGGGATCTATGATGAGTATTTCCTTGTTAGCTTGCTTATTCACTAGACTAGGATCAATGCCTAAGTTAATAGTACTTTGATGCTAGTTGAGTAGTTAGAAGCATAAGATTGAACCAAGCCTTGTATTCCTGCATTGTATTTGGTCTAAATTGAAACATGTTGTGATTTGAAACCATTTCCTACTTATAAGAACCTAATATTGACTTATAATTATCAATGTGTGCATTGCTTTAAACTCATGGATACCATATACATACTTGGATCATCTTTCTCCTTTTTACCACTCTTGTTGATCCAAGTAGCTGATTTCCTCATTAAGAATCAGTTCCCTTACCCTTAACCAAACCTTTCTTTCAAGCCATGTTTATTCTTGTGTGTGTGAGGCCTATTTTTGGGATTGAGCTTGGTAGAAAGTGTTAGGTTTGAACTGACAAGAGTAAGACCTTGTGTAGTTCTAGTTTGCATTTTTCAAACTAGATAGGACTAGGTGGTTCACTTGTTGGGTTTGGGACTTGGCTGTTATGAAAAGAAAAGAAAGAAAAGAAAGAAAAGAGAAAGAAAAAGGGTAGAGTTTTTAAGAGGAGATTGTGTTTAAGCAAAGTCTAGTGAAAGGATGGGAAGTAAAGTATTGTTGAAAATGGTTCTAGCTTAAGAAAGAAAAAAAAAAAAAAAAAAAAGGAAAGTCTAGCAAAAAGCTTATATGTCTTAAGAATAAGAAGAAAAGAGAACCATAGCAAATAAGTAAGGATCCTCCATCCCACTAGAAAGATCAAATAAAAAACCTCTCCTAAGACTTGAAAACCAAAAGAGAAAAGGGTGAAAGAGAAAAGAAGAAGTAAAGGGTAGCACTAGGATCATTTGGGTTTAGATTGCTAGGATAAATACTTTGGGTGCCTTTGGGTAGACAAGGTTTTATTCTTGTATGTGTCTAGGTGTTCTTACCTTTAGCATTCTTCTAAAGCTCAATCCAATTTTCATGAGAGAACCTTGATATTGATAAGCCCCACTCTAAAAGAGACCATCGTTGTCTCTAAAACCTTTACCTCCAAGCCAAATGAGTTTAAGCATTGCATATAATTGATTCGTGTTCTTGATTAATGAATGTTAAAGGAAATGGTTGATTTGAATGCATGTGGATGTCTAAGGCTCAAATCATTAAAGGTTGTGATATGCTTGTCTAAAGTCTTTAAGTACAGCTCATTCAACTTGCATCATAGTATTAGTAACTTGGACATTGATTCTAGATAGTCTATTTGCAAGCTTTAGGAGCTGAGATCCCACTTTCAAACCTCACTTACCTTCTTATGTCTTGCTTATTTGCTTGAGGGCAAGCAAAGACTAAGTTTGGGGGTGTTGATGTTCATATATTTTACCTTGTTTTCCCTTAGTTTATTCACATCTTTTGTATCTTTTGCTATCCATTTTCACCATTTTTGTGTAGCTTTAGGACCAATCATGCATTAGAGTTTAGTTGCATTGCATTTGCATCTTTTCATGCATAAACAGGTGATTTTGGAGCTTAAGGAGCATGGAAGCAATGCTGAGGAGAAGTGAAGCAACCATGAAGGAAAAGCAAGAGAGTTAAGGCTGAAACAACAAGGTCCGGGGTCCAACTCGACCGCACACTCGACCAGACACTCGACCGTGTGCTGAGGAGGACTCGACCGAGTGGAGAACGCACGAGAGAAGCCAGCTCGACCTGCCACTCGACCAAGCACAGGTCGAGTTGACCGAGCCGTTGACTATTTTGTCTTTTAGTATTTTTAGGGCTTCCACTCCCTCTCCTATATAAAGCCTTGTACCTGCAGCCACCAAAAGAGTCCAGCTTTTTAGATATTCTCTAAACCTAGTTTTTACCCTTTTGGGAATTATTCTTTTTGCACTTTTACTTTCCTTAGATTTTGTACTTGTTTTAGAGAGAAAATACTAGATTCTTGTATTTTGTTGGTTTCATAACTTTCAAGATATAAAGATTTCGAGTTTTATTTCTTCATCAATATTGTAGATCTCTGTGTTATCTTTCATTTGATGCAAGTTTCAATATTTTCTGGGTTTATGATTTTTGTGTTCATCATATGTTCTTGTGAGTAGTGCTTAGGATCTTGAGGATGGGTTAGGCTGGGCTGTGTTTGAGGTTTGTTTGCTTTGGTCAAGCTTGATTGTGATAGAATCTCTTCTAGGCTAGATGTTCTTAATGCTGATCCTGAACTGAGAGGTTAGGGTTTTATTTCAAGCATCTTAGCATCACACCAATGTTTAAGGAGCATAGATAAGGCTAGATCTAGAGCTTACCATTAGGCTTGCTAAGAGATTAGAGGTCTTGTTTGGTTTGAGATGTATTGCTTAATGCCTGCTTGTGTAGATTCTTTACTTTGTGAGAACAAGTCTAGAGATGCATAGGTTTGATTGTTTCTTGCCATGAGAGTGGAGGAAACTTGTCTTAGATTTATATGTCTAGAGATTAGCTCAAAGTTTGCTTGAGATTTGTTGGCCAGAGTGTGATAACCTCATTCATTAGTCCAGCCCATGAATCCCTCCTCAAGGCCTTCTTTGTTTATTTATTTTAAAAGTCTTAATCCTGTTGCTTGCTTGTTGTTTGATTCGTATTTGCATTGCTCTGTTTTTATTGTGTTGCTCTGTTTCCCGGATTTATCCAGCTCGACCCTGTACTCGACCTACACTCGGTCGAGTGCTTGCTCGAGTTCATCCCCAGAACTCTTGTTTATGATTTGTGATTGTCCTGTTTCATTCCTGTTTCATTTCTGTTGCATTTACTTAGTGTCCAGTTCATTACTTGTATTGCATTAGTTCATTAGCATAGTTTCTATTTCTGTTCTTGTTCCATAACTACTGCAATCATTCTGTTTCATTTACATTTAGCATCTAGTTCTTGTAGTTTTATTCTCTGCATTTTATATTTTCATCTTAGGATTGTTAGTGACAAACAATCTTTGCATTTGGCTTGACTTAGATTCATATACATATCTTAATTGTTCACAAACACTCATTTAGGATTGATACCTCTTATACTGCAACATCATAAGGGGAATTGAAACACCCATCCATCTATCCATTCATATCTCATTGCATACATTCATCATCATCATTCACCACATACAAAACCTTGTTTCAGGCAGTTGATTGATCTTTGGTGTAGGTTGGGTGTTGTGGTGGCCTTCTAGGTATCGAACCTTTGTGTTGAGTGATTCGTACTTGGCATTGAGGTCATTGTATCCTGAGTCGATTTTGTTGCTCATTTCCGCGAATCGTTTCGCGATGTCCATAGAAGCTGTAGCCTGTTGCTGAATCATTTGCTGAATAAGACCACATAACTCGGCTTCTTGGGACTGGTTTGGTGGACCTTGGTGTTGTGGGAACCCTGGTGGTTGGTTGTAGGTCCCTTGGTATTGTTGTTTAGGCACATAGCCTTGGTTGTACTGGACAAAAGGCTTCTGTTGGGTCTGGTTCCCTTGAAGTGCAGATGGGTAGGTTTGATCTTGAGGATTCGCAACATTTGGGTTTCGATAAGATAGATTTGGGTTTGGCTTGAAGTTGTTGTACCCTCTGTTGTACCCTCCTTGGTTGTTGACGTAGTTAACATCCTCTAGCTGCATAGTCTCCCCATCTTGCTGTTGAAACTGCTCTTCGTCGGATATAGCATGGACATGCTTCTGCTGGTTGAGGAACTGATCGAGCTTGTCATTGAGGGCTTTCATGTCCCTCTTGTATTTGGCATCTTCCTCTCCTGTAGATCGCACAGAGCGATCATATTCCTCATTGTAGTTGCCATCAGATTGAGCCAAGTTCTCAACTAGGTCCCAACCTTCATCAACATCCTTGTTGAGGAAGTTACCATTGCTTGCGGTGTCCAGCAACATCCGTATCTTGGGGACCACTCCTCGGTATAGTGTGCTCAGCAATGAAGCATTACTGAAGCCGTGATGTGGACATCGAGTTGTGTACCCCTTGAAACGTTCCCAAGCTTTATTGAATGTTTCGTTGTTCTTCTGTACAAAGCTGGAAATTTCATTTCACAGCCTTGCGGTTCTGGAGTTTGAGAAGAATTTGGCCATGAATGCCTTCTTGCACGCTTCCCAAGTGGTGATGGACTCCTTAGGGAGCGATTTCTCCCAAATGTGTGCTTTATTTCCCAAAGAGAATGGGAAAAGCCTTAGCTTGAATCCATCTTCACTAACTCCATTTATCTTAGTTAGGCTACAGAGCCTATCAAATTCATCCAGATGATCCAATGGGTCCTCCATTGGCAGTCCATGAAATTTGTTGCTCTGTATCATCTGGATGAGACTACTCTTGATCTCAAAATTGTTGTTCTGCACATCTGGTGGCACAATGCCATTCCTCTGAGTGTGAGTAGTCGGAGCATCTCCTGCTCCTATGTTGGTCCTTGCTTGAGGAGCTGGTGGACCGTTCTCATTATTCATCGTCTCCTCAATGGGTGCTAGTTCCGGTTGAACTTGTTGTTCTTTGAATAGCCGAGGTCTGTCGATGTTGTCGATGAAAGGACTCAGGTTCTGACTACCTTTGGATCGTGTTTGCATGCACAGGAAAGTATCCGAGTTTGTACACGAGGATCAACTCGATCAGCTGATCGAGTGACGGGTCGGGTGGGTGCTCGGGTTGTACCTGAGAGTCAAAACAAACAAAGGCGAATGCAAACAAGTCAGTATCCGAAACAAATGTAAACAAACGAACTTGATCTAGCAAGTCCTGAAATCCTAAACGTAGCAAAATAAAACAACCAAATGGCAACGGCGCCAAATTGATAGACTGGTTTTCACCTAGGGTATCAATTCCCTATGCAGTTGCAGTACAAAGGGTTAACAATCCAAATGGTTGTTATGCTAGCAGATAGGATGCAATCAGAATCAAGCAAGTCAAGCCAAGCAATAGGGGGGTTTGGTTCTAACAGTCCTAATATAAACAGAGTAAAAGAATATAAACAAGTGAACTACACGACCTAAGCACTCGATGCAAGCAATTGAGTACAGGATCGAGTGGGGTGATCGAGTATGCAAATGAACTATGAACAGCTCGAGGTATTACTCGATGCAGGTTATCGTGTACCTGATCGGATAAGTGGTCGAGTAAGTAAGAAAAATGCAAAGAATGAGATACGAAAGTTCCTAAGGATGCCATACATGCCTCAAGCAATTATTTCCTAGACAATGAACCTCTAAAACCTTGTCACCACACTGTCGCACTAGTAACAATCAACCTTGAACATACTACCACACTGTCGCACTAGCAATATGAACAAGCAGCCATTAAGAACAATTCATTTTTGTCAGTACACTTAGGCTTATCTGATTTTGTCACTCAAAGTTAAGTATACCTCTAGCATTGACATAATCAAGCATTTTATCTACTCCTTTCAGCCTGTAGCATTATAAACGCCCTAGATCTAGTCTCAACCTGTCGGTCTGTTGACCGCATTAAGAACATCAACCTAGAAGGAAATTTATCTATCATATCAATCAACTAAAGCATCCTAACCGATCAAGAACACCTAATAATCTATCCCATCCCTAGAAACTTTGCTACACTACTCGGACATAGAAACGAATGATAAAACCATAGAAATAAACGAAAATGACATTATTAAAAAGATAGAGTAGAGTAGAAAAGAGTAGGGATAAAAGATCTATGAAAAACTACAAATCAAAAGTACAAAAAGAAGAAGAAATGTTGAGTCGCTCAGTTCTCTCACAGAAGCTCTCGCTCTCTGGTTTGAGGGTCTGCGGCGTGCTCGTTTGCGAGCTAGGGAAAGAGGGGGTTTATATATGGAAACCCATTTGACCTAGCTTCCCAGACCTGCCCGATGGTCCACTCAATGGGGTGCACGAGGCTTGAGTCGGGTAACTCCTCGGGTGGATCTTCGGGTTGCTCTTCGCGCTCTTGGATCCTCTTCGATCGTGTTGGGGTTCGGACTTGTTCTTGTAGCTCGATGGCTCCTTCGGGTACATGCTCGAGTTGTCCTTGTTTTTCCCCATTTTTGGCTTTTTAGCACCTGTTTTCATCCAATATATGCAATTGCAGAAATGCAACACCCTAAATGCTCTAAAACTTGATTCCTACAGTAAATGGTCTAAAAATGCTAAGTTAGAGGTATGAACAATGCAAAATATGGACAAAAAGGGATGATAAAAACATGAAAATTAGAGTGTTATCAGTCAGCCATCGGGACCTCATTTCCTCCTTGCTAACTGATAACTCTCTAATTTATATGTTTTTAACATCCTTTTTTGTCCATATTTTGCATTGTTTATACCTCTAACTTAGCATTTTTAGGTCATTAACTGTAGGAATTCACTTTTAGACCATTTAGGGTGTTGCATTTCTGCATTTGCATGTTTTGGATGAAAACAGGTTCTAAAGAGCCAAAAATGGGAAAAAACAAGGACACACCTGAGCATGTACCCGAAGGAGCCATCGAGCTGGAAGAACAAGTCCAAACCCCAACACGATCGAGGAGGATCCAAGAGCATGAAGAGCAACCCGAAGATCCACCCAAGGAGTAACCCGACTTCACCCTCGTGTACCCCATCGAGTAGACCATCGGGCAGGTCTGGGTAGCTAGGTCAAAAGGGTTTGCATATATAAACCCCCTCCTCTCCTAGCTCTGAAACGAGCACGCCGTAGACCCTCAAACCAGAGAGCGAGAGCTTCTGTGAGAGAACTGAGCGACTCAAACATTTTTCCTTTTCGTTTTACATTTTCTTTCATAGTTTTTATAGTTTTTCTTAGATTTCTATCTTGTACTCTTTCTACTCTATCTTTACCGTTTAATACAATGCAATTTTCATTCTTAATCGTTGCTTTGTTTTTTGTTATCATCTCCGAGTAGTGTAGTAAAGTTTCTAGGGATGGGATAGATGATTTTGTGTTCTTGATCGGTTAGGATGCTTTAGTTTGATTGTATATTTTTGATAGATTTCCTTCTAGGTTGGTGTTCTTAATGCTGTCAACAGACCGAGAGGTTGAGATTAGATCTAGGGCGTTTACCAATGCTACAGGCCGAAATAGATAAAATGCTTGATTTAGCAAATGCTAGAGGTTTACTTGACTCTGAGTAAGAAATTAGATGAGTTCGAGTTTACTGACAATAATGAATCGATCTTAATGCCTGCTTGTTCATATTGCTAGTGCGAGAATGTGGTGATGTGTTCAAGGTTGATCGTTGCTAGTGCGAGAGTGTGGTGACAAAGTTTTAGAGATTCATTGTCTAGGAAATAATTGCTTGAGGCATGTAATGCATCTGTATTGGTCAAGAATACTTAGGATTCGATTACCCCATCCTTAGGAACTTTCGTATTTTAATTGTTTACATTTTCTTTACTTACTCGATCACTTACCCGATCAGGTACACGATAACCTGTATCGAGTGATACCTCAAGCTGTTCATATCTCACTTGCTTACTCGATCACCCCACTCGATCCTGTACTCAATTGCTTGCATCGAGTGCTTAGGTCGTGTGGTTTGTTTGTTCATATTCTTTTCTTTATTTATTTTAGGATTGTTAAAATTAAAACCCTATCTGCTTGGTTTGACTTGTATTGTACTGATCATATCCTTCCTGCTAGCAATAGACAACCATTTGGATTGATAACCCTTTGTACTACAACTGCATAGGGAATTGATACCCTGGGTGAAAACCTGTCTATCATCAACCCGATACAGTTGATCGAGTGACGGGTTGGGTGGGTGCTCGGGTTGTACCTGAGATTCAAAACAAACAAAAACGAAAGCAAACAAGTCAGATTCCAAACCATATAAATAAAAGAACTTGATCTAGCAAGTGCTGAAATCCTAAACGTAGCAAAATAAATTCAACCAAATGGCAACGGCGCCAAATTGATAATCGGATTTTCACCCAGGGTATCAATTCCTTATGCAGTTGTAGTACAAAGGGTTATCAATCCAAATGGTTGTTTATGCTAGCAGGAAGGATGCAATCAGAACTATGCAAGTCAAGCCAAACAGTTAAGGGTTTTGTCTAACAATCCTAAAGTAATAAAAGAAAAGAATATAAACAAAGAACCACACGACCTAAGCACTCAATGCAAGCATTCGAGTACATGATCGGGTGGGGTGATCGAGTAAGCAAATGAAGTATGAACAACTCGAGGGGTTACTCAAAGCAGGTGATCGTGTACCTGTTCGGGTAAGGGATCGAGTGATGAATAAAAATACAAGCAATTAAGATATGACAGCTTCTAAGGATGGGGTAATCGAATCCTAAGTATTCCTGACCAGTACAGATGTCTTACATGCCTGAAGCAAATATTTCCTAGACAATGGATCTCTAAAATCTTGTTAAAACACTCTCGTGATAGAAACAATCAACCTTGATCACTCCCCTAACCAACTCTTGTTGGAGAAAGATGACCAAGCAGGCATTAAGATCTGATTCATTATTGTCAGTAAACCCCTTACTCATCTAATCTCTTAGGCTAAGTGAGTAAACCTCTAGCATTGGTTGATTCAAGCATTTCATCTACACCTCTCGGTGGTAAAACACCCTAGATCTAATCTCACCCTCTCGGTTTGTTGACAGCATTAAGAACACTAATCTAGAAGGAAATCTATTAAATATATACAATCAAACTAAGACATCCTAACCGAACAAGAACACAAAATCATCTATCCCATCCCTAGAAACTTTACTACACTACTCGGAAATCATAGCAAGAAACATAAAAGCAAATATAAACAAAAATTGCATTGTAATAAATGATAGAGTAGAGAAGTAAGAATACAAGATAGAAATCGAAAGAAATGATAAAAAGATATGAAACAAATCCTAACAAAAAAGTGAAAAGTGTTTTGAGTCGCTCAGTTCTCTCTCAAAAGGTCTCGCTCTCTGGTTTGAGGGTCTGCGGCATGCTCGTTTGCGAGGAAGGAGAGGAGGGGTTTATATATGGAAACCCCTTTGACCTAGCTTCCCACTCCTGCCCGAGGGTCTACTCGATGGGGTACACGAGGATAAGGTCGGGTTACTCCTCGGGTAGATCTTCGGGTTGTTCTTCCTACTCTTGGATCCTCCTCGATCGTGTTGGGGTTCGAACTGTTCTTCCAGCTCGATGGCTCCTTCGGGTACATGCTCGGAATTGTCCTTGTTTCTCCCCATTTTAGGTTCTAAAGCACCTGTTTCCATCCAAAGTATGCAAATGCAAGAATGCAACACACTAAATGGCCTAAAAGTGAATTCCTATAGTTAATGACCTAAAAATGCTAAGTTAAGGGTATAAAAAATGCAAAATATGGACAAAAAAAGATGCTAAAAACATGTAAATTAAAGAGTTATGATAAGTCTTCATCTTTTGAGCCATTGGTGAGCCCTTGAAGGTAAAAACAGAGACTAAGCCGAGATTAATAGGGTTAGTCCACCAAGATTGAAAAACACGATATCTAGGGAGAGAGAAGAAGTTTGGAAGACAAAGAGTTTTAGGATTTATAGAAAACTTTTGGAATTATGAAGTTGTGGAGTTGAGGCTCCTTAAATAGAGAGGGTTGGCTACTTGGGCTTCACCGAGAGTGGGCTACGGTTTTGTGGAATTTAGACTTCACTTGCCAGCTGAGTGGGAACACGATCAAGCGCGTCGGGTACGGATTCGGGTAGAGCCTCGGGTTCCCCAAAATTTCCCTTTTCCTTTTTCCTTCTTTTTTTTCTTTTTTTTCATATAAATATATGTAAATATCGTAAACTTATAGAAATAAATTATTGTAAAAATCTAAAATACGACAAAATAAATAAAATGAAATTAAAAGAAAATAAAGGATACCTTTGGGATTTCCTCCCACGTGTGCTTTTTTTAAGTCACTAAGCTTGACTCTTCATGCTCTTCAAACATGGGTTTTAGGAGGGAGAGGTTTTGGAATCCTCTCCACTGAAACATACTGGTTCAACCGATTTTCCTGGTCTTGTCTTGGTTCCACAGCAAATGTAGTATGGACTTCTTGGCGATTCTTGTTTCTTCTTTGTTTTGTCTTGGTAGAAAAAACTTGACCATCAATGGTTGGCCTTTTAATTCCTTTCTTGATGTCAAATTCCATTTTGAAATACTCTCAATGCTCAATTATGATCTTCCCTTTTTCACATCTATTACTGCTCCTACTATTGCCAAGAATGGTCTTCCTAGGATCAGTGGATCTTATGGTTCCTTATCCATATCAAGGACCATGAAATCGGTAGGAACTTCCACTCTTCCAATCCTTAGAGGCAAGTTTTCCAGGATACCAATGGGGTGTCTGATTGTTCTATCAGCTAGAACCAAATACAGGCTACTTGGTTTAAAACTGCTGAAACCCATCTTGTTGGCAACTGAAAGTGGCATGATGCTGACCGAAGCTCCCAAATCGCACAAGAAGTTGTTGAAAATCCGAAGGCCTATTGAACATGGCAAAGTAAAAGAGCCGAGATCCTCCAATTTCTCATCAATTCGCAGTTCAGGAACACACTCCACTCCTCAGAATTGCATTCCCAATTTCTTTGACAGCTTCCTATACTTCGATCTCCAGCTGAGCTGTCTCCATGATGATTTCCTCTCGAAGTTCGTGTGGTGGCAAAAGCTTAGGAGGTGGGGCTTTTTGTTTGGACATACGCTCTGCAAGAGCCTTTAATTGGATGTGAAGAGCTGCTCTGAATCTTTCCTCCAATTCCCCTTCCTCAGCTGCAGGCAGTTGACGTTGATCTGTCATCTGAACGTCTACACGATGGATCATCCGATCACCATCATCGGGTAAGTCATTGGGTTCAGCTTTGAGTGGTGCGTTGGTTTGCGATTCTTGAACCGGTGGTCGGTCATCAGCTCGATCACTCTCCTCGGGTGAAGGATCGGGTTCATACTCGGATATGTAGTACTGGTGCTCATACATCCCATAGTGATCCATATCCTCCCCATCTTGAACATAGCTGTCCTCAGTGAGGTAGTCATCAACATTATCAAGAAAGATGGCCTGGGCAGTGGCATAGTCTTTTGGGTTCGGAACAGCTTTACCTGGAAGCTGGTTGAGTTTAGGAGGTGGTTGGGTGATGTGTTGGCCTTCTAGGTATCACAGCTTAGTGTTGAGAGAATCACTTTTGGCATTCAGGTCATTATACCCAGAATCGATCTTATTGCTCATCTCCGCGAACCATTTTGCATTGTCCAGTGCAGCCGATTCTTGAGTTTGTATCATTTGCTGAATTAGGCCGCGTATGTCAGCTTCTTGAGATATGTTCTGCGTGCCTTGATGTGGTAGGAATCCAAGTGGTGCGATTGGTAGGTGGTAGTTGCCAGGATACTGCTGCTTAGGAGCATAGCCTTGATTGTATTGGACAAAAGGTTTTTGCTGGCCTTGATTCCCTTGGACTGCAGATGGGTAGATTTGATCCTTAGGATTTGCAACATTCGGGTTACGGTATGACAGACCGGGTTCGGTTTGTAGTTGTTGTACTTTTTATTGTAACCTCCTTGATTGTTGATGTAGTTCACATCCTCTAGCTGTGAATTCTCCCCATCTTGTTGCTGAAACTGGTCTTCCTCAGAGATGGAGTGGACATGTTGCTGCTGGTTGAGGAGCTTATCCAATTTGTCATTGAGGGCTTTCATGTCTCTCTTGTACTTGGAATCATCCTCCCTAGAAGATCGTATTGTGCGATCATACTCCTCATTGTAGTGCCCATCTGATTGGGCTAAGTTCTTCACTAGATCCCAGCCTTCATCAACGTCCTTGTTGACAAAATTACAGTTACTAGCGGTGTCTAGCAATATCTGTATCTTAGGGACTACTCCTCTGTATAGTGTGCTTAGCAACGAAGCATTGTTGAATCCATGATGCGGGCATCTGCTTGTGTATCCCTTGAAACGTTCGCAAGCTTCACTGAACATCTCATTGCTTTTCTGAACAAAGCTGGAGATGTCATTTTGCAGCCTTGCGGTTCTGGAGTTGAAGAAGAATTTGGCTAGAAACGCCTTTTTGCATTCTTCGAAAGTGGTGATGGACTCCTTGGGAAGTGATTTCTCCCACATTTGTGCTTTGTCCCCCAAATAAAATGGGAAAAGCCAGAGTTTGAATCCATCTTCACTAACTCCATTGATCTTGGTTAGGCTACAGAGCCTATCAAACTCATCCAGATGGTCCAATGGGTCCTCCATTGGCAGTCCATGAAACTTGTTGCTTTTTATCATCTGGATGAGACTACTCTTGATCTCAAAGTTGTTGTTTTGAACAGCAGGTGGCACAATGCCATGTCTTTGCGTGTGAGTAGATGGAACATCTCCTTCTCCTATGTTGGTCCTCTCTTGAGGAGCTGGTGGACCATTCTGATTATTCATGCACAATCAGTGAACCAAGTGAGTACACGAAGGTCTAACTGATCCAGGTGATTGAGTGATGGGTCGGGTGGGTACTCGGGTTGTACTTGAAATGCAAAACAAACAAACACAAAAGTAAACAAGTCAGTGCCGAACCAAAGTATAGAAAAGAACTTGATCTAGCAAGTGCTGAAATTTTAAACCTAGCTAACAAAATTCAACAAAATTGCAACGGCGTCAAATTGATAAAAGGATTTTCACCCAGGGTATCAATTCCCTATGCAGTTGTAGTACAAAGGGGTATCAATCCAAATGGTTGTAATGCTAGCATATAAGATGTGATCAGAAGCAAGCAAGTCAAGCCAGGGGTTTAATCTAACAATCCTAAAATAAGAAAAAGAAAATAAAAAGGTAAGAACCACACGACCTAAGCACTCGATGCAAGCATTAAAGTACAGGATCAAGTGGAATGGTTGGATCAAAAAGTCAAGGATGAACAGCTCGATGGTATACACGAAGCTGGTGATCGAGTACCAATTCGGGTAAAGGGTCGAGTTATAGAATAAAGTTAAACAATCAAGATAAGAAAGCTCCTAACGATGGGGTAATCGAGTCATAAGTGTTCCTGACTAGTATGGATGTCCTACATGCCTCAAGCAAATATTCTCTAGACAATGAATCTTTAAAATCTTGTTAAAACACTCTCGTTATAGAAACATTTAACCTTGGTCACTCCCCTACCCAACTCTCGTTGGAGAAACATGCCCAATCAAGCATAACAAACCAATTCATTATTGTCAATAAACTCCTTACACATCTAATATCTTAGGCTAAGTGAGTAATCTCTAGCATTGATTGATTCAAGCATTTCAACAACATCTCTCAATGGCAAAACACCCTAGATCTAATCTCAACCTCTCGGTCCGAAAATAGCATTAAGAACACCAATCTAGAAAGGAATTAATATAAAACAAACAATCGAGCTAAAACATCCTAACCGATCAAGAACACATATTTGTCTATCCCATCCCTAGAAATTTTTTTTCCATACTCGGATCTCATGGTAGAAAGCACAAAAACACAAATGAATAAAAATTGCATTGTATTGAAAATAAAATAAAAGTAGAAGAGTACAAAATCGAAATCTAGAAAGAAATGCAAAAGAAATAAAAACAAGTCCTAACAAAGTGTAAAAAATGTTTAAGTCGCTCAAGATCTCTCTCAGAAGCTCTAGCTCTTTGTACTGAGTGTCTGCGTCGTGCTAGGGGGAGAGGAAGAAGAGGGGGGTATATATATGGAAACCCTTTTAACCTAGCTGCTTAGTCCTGCCCGAGGGTCTGCTCGATGCGGTGCACAAGGATCAAGTCGGGTAGTTCCTCAGGTAGGTCTTCAGACTGTTCTTCTTGCACAATAGCTCCTTCGGGTACATGCTCGGGTTTGACCTTGTTTTCCCCCATTTTATGCTCTAAAGCACCTGTTTTCATCCAAAATGCACAAATGCAAGAATGCAACACCCTAAATGGCCTAAATGCAAATTCCTACAGTTAATGACCTAAAAATGCTAAGGTTAGGGTATATATATTGCAAAATATGGACAAAAAAGGGTGTCTAAAACATGTAAATTAGAGAGTTATCACACCCCCAAACTTAAATCTTGCTAGTCCTCTAGCAAGGAAGTAGGAGGATGAGGTTTAAAAATGGGGACTCATAACCTTTTTTTGTGCTAAGCAAAGGATTCAGACTATAGTCCTTAAAGATAGTTTAACGGTGCTAAGATCAATCAACATACTTACAAATATTTTTCTATGCTTATTACCATTCATCGATCTAGTTCATCCTCCAACTAACAGTAAAGACTTGCAATTCCAAAGAACATCTCTTTCACATTCATTAAAGTGTTTGGCGAATTCTTGCAAATGGGAAGTGAATCAATCTCAATCGGTTTCAAGGGTAAGGCTTTTTGGTAGGTGGGTTTTAAACAATTTCTTTGGGTGGCTTACTCTCAAAAGAAGGAATGATAGACAGTTGTGAAAACTATCTAAGATTGAGAAGGAATGCTAGCCAGTTGTGAAAACTCTGCAAGATGAGTTTTGTGGGAACTAGCTACCCCCACAGCGAGACATTGAAGAAGTTGGGGATCACAAGGGACATTGAGTTCCTCTATAACATGTGCCACCTTGGATAGTTAATGAGGGCCAACTTGGAGGCATACGAGGAGGAGACGGTTCACTTCCTTGGTTGGAAAAGGCTGATGTTGCTCTGCCATTCGAACATCTACCTGATGGTCCACTGATGTTCATATATTTTACCATGTTTTCCCTTAGTTTATTCACATCTTTTGCATCTTTTTCTATCCATTTTCACTCTTATTGTGTAGCTTTAGGACCAATCTTGCATTAGAGTGTAGTTGCATTGCATTTGCATCTTTTCATGCATAAACAGGTGATTTTGGAGCTTAAGGAGCATTGAAGCAAAGGAGAAGAGATGTGAAGCAGTCATAAGGAGTAAACAAGGGAGTTAAAGGCTGAAGAACCAAGACCCGGAGTCCAGCTCGACCAAGCACTCGACCGAGTGGGAGATGGACTCGACCGAGTGGAGATGCACCAGGGAAGCCAGCTCGACCTGTCACTCGACCGAGCACTGGTCGAGTTGACCGATTCGTGGACCACTTTGACTTTTCCCAATTTTAGGGCTTCCACCTTCCCCACTATATAAAGACTTGTACTGCAGCCACCAACTCTCTCTCTCTCTTTTCCTAGATTTTTAGTCAGCTTTTCAGAAACCTAGTTTTTACCTTTTTGGGAATATTATTCCTTTTGCCTTTTCTTAAATTTTTAGATTTTGTTCTTGAAAAAAAGAAGATTCCTTAAAACTTGTTTGTTGAATAACTTTCTGGGTTTTAAGAATTTGAGTTTGATTCCTTCTTTAAAGTTGTAGATCTCATTCTTATCTATCTAATCATGCAAGTTTCAATGATTTCTGGGTTTATGATTTGTTTGATCATGTCTTGCTTTGAGTAGTTATCTTAGGATCTTGAGGATGGGTTAGGATAGATTGATCTTGTGGTGTATCTGATTTGATCAAGCTTGATTGTTGTAGATCTCTTCTAGGCTAGATGTTCTTAATGCTGATTCTATATCTGAGAGGGTAGGATCTGATCTTAAGCTTTTTAGCATCACACCAATGTTTAGAAAGCATAGATAAGGCTAGATCTAGAGCTTACCATTAGGCTTGCTAAGAGATTAGAGGTCTTGTTTGGTTTGAGATGTATTGCTTAATGCCTGCTTGTGTAGATTCTTTTCATTGTGAGAGCAAGTCTAGGATTGCATAGGTTTGATTGTCTCTTGACCATGAGAGTGGGAGAGACTTGTTTTAGATTAATATGTCTAGAGGTCAGCTCATAGTTTTGCTTGAGATTTGTTGATTAAGTTAGATCACCACAATGATTAGTTTATCCCATGAATCCATCCTCAGGAACCTTCTTTGTTTATTGAATTTCTAGTTTAAATATCATCGTTTGCTTGTTGTTTGATCTGATTTAATATTGCTCTGTTTTTCTTGTATTGCTCTGTTTTCACGTTTTCACCCCACTCGACCACCCACTCGACCTACACTCGGTCGAGTGCTGATCGAGCTGCTCCCCAGATTACTTGTTTATGTTTTGTGTTTGTCTTGTTTCATTCCTGTTTCATTCCTGTTGCATTTTCATTGCATTCACTTAGCATCTAGTTCATTAATTGCCTTGCATTAGTTCCATTCTAGTATTTACAGTTTCTGTTTCTATTTCTAGATCATAATCATACTGTCTTATTTGCATTTAGTTCCTAGTTCTTGTAGTTTACTTTCTGCTTTTCATCATTATCATCATAGGATTGTTAGTGACAAACATCCTTTCATATTTGGCTTAACTTAGATTCATATGCATATCTTGATTGTTCACAAACACTCAGACTGGATTGACACCTCTTATACTGCAACTGCATAAGGGGAATTGAGACACCCACCATCATTCCATATCATACACTTTCACACACATTCACCATTCACACATCACCATAAAAAGCATGTTTCAATTTGGCGCCGTTGCCGGTTTGAGTTAGTATTTGTGACATTTAGGATCCATATTAGTCTAAGATTAAGTTCCTTTTTGCATTTGTGAAGTTTCTGCACTTGAATCTTGTGTTTAGGGTTGAAGTTCCATTTCAGGTACCACTCGACCAGTCACTCGACCGCCACTCGACCGAGTAGTGCTCGAGCACTTGATCGAGCCAGACCCCGGATCTCTGTTCGTCTCTTTTTCCAGTTGCCCTACCTTCCTACTAGAGCCTGTGCTCAGTCGCTTGATCGGGAAAAATCGTTTGTGAAAGTTGATGCACACCAGGTCCAAAGGAAAGGACAATCTTCAAAGGTATAGTGACAGCATCAACAAGTTGACCAAAGGTGTGGGATCCAAGAAGAAGAGGGTTGTTCAGCAACAACAGGAGGTTCCAGTAGCCATGGATCATCAGGATCAAGTTCAGAGACCAAGACATATTGGTGCTGGAGATGCACCTAACACTCACAACCAAAGAGCTGGCATTGTTCCACCAACAGTTGCTAACAACAACTTTGAGATCAAGAGTGGTTTGATTTCAATGATTCAGGCCAATAAATTTCATGGATTGCCTATGGAGGACCCCCTTGATCATCTTGATGAGTTTGACAGGATTTGTGGCCTAACAAAGATAAATGGAGTAAGTGAAGATGGTTTCAAACTGAGGTTGTTCCCTTTCTCTCTTGGGGACAAGGCTCATTTGTGGGAAAAGACTTTGCCTACTGGTGCTATCACTACTTGGGACCAGTGTAAGAAGGCTTTCTTGGCCAAATTCTTCTCCAATGCTAGGACTGCTAGATTGAGAAATGAGATCTCTGGATTTGCTCAAAGGAACAATGAGAGCTTTTGTGAAGTTTGGGAAAGGTTCAAGGGCTACCAAACTCAGTGCCCTCATCATGGATTCAGTATGGAGTCATTGTTGAGTACACTTTATAGAGGAGTCCTTCCAAAGTTCAGGATGCTTCTTGACACTGCTTCTAATGGCAACTTCCTCAACAAGCATGTGGATGAAGGCTGGGAATTGGTTGAGAATCTTGCTCAGTCAGATGGCAATTATAATGAAGACTATGATAGGACCATAAGGAGTTCCTCAGCTGATCAAGAGGATAAATACAAGAAAGATTTGAAGATGGTCAATGAGAAGCTTGATAAGATCCTTCTTAGCCAGTCAAAGTCTATTCACTTCATTGGTGAAGAAGAAGCTCAAGTTCAAGAGGGGGAGACAGAGTTTGCTGAGTTGTGCTACATGCAGAACCAAGGTGGATTCAAAGGTTACAATCAAGGTGGTTTCAAGAACAACAACCTCTCTTATAGGAGCACCAATGTGGCTAATCCACAAGATCAAGTCTACCCTCCTCAACAGCCTCAACAGCCTCAAGGGTTCCAAAGCTATATTCCCAAACAACAGCAACAAGTGTTCCAGCCCCAATTGTGTCCCCCACCAGGGTTTCAGACTAACCAAGGCCAGGAACAAGACCTTAGAGCTATGATACAGCAGCTGTTGATTGGTCAAACACAAGGGAAAATTGAGGAGGCTAAGCAGTTTGCTGAACTGAACCAAAGGCTTACTTCACAGTACAATGACCTGAACATGAAGTTTGAAGGTCTTAACTCTAGAGTCAAGTATATGGAGAGCAACATAGCCTCTTCTTCAGCTCCAAAACCCAACCAACTCCCTGGAAAAGCTGTTCAAAATCCAAGGGAGTTCACAGCCAAGGCCATTCTAATTCAAGAGGAAGAAGTCACTGAGGACAGTGAAGTCCAAGTTTGGGGGAATTCATCAGTTACTGAAGCCCCAAGTGACATCTGTGCAAGTAAACAGGAACTCGCAGGAGAACTCGACCAGCAGCTCGACCACACACTCGATCGAGTGCATGCTCGAGTGGTCGATCGAGCTGAGCAATTGGAAGCTGTCAAGCCTGCTAAGTACATTCCTCCTGCTTACAAACCTCCTCTACCATTCCCTGGGCGTTTCAAAGCACAGAAGATCAAGGAGTTAAGGGAAATAATTGAGAAAAAGGCATTGTTGGCTAAGCAACAAGAGGAAGAGAGGGTTTTGAAAGAAGAAGCTTTGGTTGAGAAAGAGGAACAAGTGTCAGCCATTCAAGAGATCATAATAGCTTACCAAGAAGAGGAGAGAGGACTTGCCTTGGAACAGTATGAGCCTTATCCTCTCTACAAAAACTTTTTGCTTGATTTGTCTAGTAAGAGGGCTGAAGCTCAAGATGAGAAGGATCTTGAGAACCTTGGAGGAGTGATCATTCCAGTAAAGCTCAGTGATCCAGGACCTTTCTATCTACCTTGCACAATCAGCTATCTTCACTACAACCAGTGTCTTTGTGATTTGGGAGCTTCAACAAGTGTCATGCCTTACTCCATAGCCCAAAAGCTTGGAAGGACTGATTTCAAATCTACCAACATCCATGTGCTTTTAGCTGATGGGACAAATAGAGAGGTAGTAGGCAGATTGGAGAATTTCCCACTTAAGATAGGGAAGGCGAGGATTCACACTGACTTTGTGGTGATAGAAATGGATAAGGAGCCTGAGGATCCAATCTTGCTAGGGAGGCCATTCTTGGCTACTGTAGGAGCAGTCATTGATGTGAAGGAGGGTCTTGTGACCTTAAACATAGCTGAAGATGTGGTTATGAAGTTCAATATCCACAATCCTACTAACCTTCCTACCATTGATGACCAGCCTTTCACTATTAAAGACAAAGGAGGTCAAGGAAGCTTAAGTGATAAGGCAACCCCAAAGACTGAGTTCCCACCTCAAGAGGATACTGTTGAGAAGCTTAAGAGGTCAGTTCAGGAGTTGACTAGTATGGTTAAGGATCTTCAAGTCAAGCTGAGCAAGAAGTCTTTGAGGAAGGCAAGGCCAAGGCTCAAGTTTAAGAAGAAATATGGGTTGAGTGTTAAGAGTGAGGTGATTGAGGATCAACTTCACACTGATCAGGAGGTTCCAGGGAGGATTTCATCACCTCCTTGGTATCTGAACCAAAGTTAAGAAGGGAACCAAAGTCAAGCTTAGTGACTTTAAACAAGCTCACTAGGGAGGAAGTCCCTAAGGTATCCCTTGTACATATGGTTTAATTTTCTTAGTAGTTTGATGTGTTTTGTTTTATGATTTTGTTGGACAGGCTTTTAAGTGGTGATATAGTTGGGTAAGGAGAGATGTGGCCAAAGAGAAGAAGGTTCGCAGGCCCACTCGACCACAAAACAAGAGGTACTCGGCCGAGCTGGATACTAATTGAGGCCCAATCTATTCCCATTCTTCTAGAATGATCAAGTGGAGGGAAGAACAAGGAGAAAATTTTCAAAATTTCAAATTTGGTCAAGGAGCTCGACCACGTGCTGGTCGAGTGGTGGGGTCGAGTGGCAGCCAAAAAGCAAGTCAAAGATTCCCAATTCAAATTTGAAATGTAAGGACGCTCCTACCTTGTTTTCTTGTCTCCTAGGCTTCTTTAAATAGCTCTAGCTTGATCCTAAACTTCTCACACTTGCTTATTTGCTCAAAACTTTTAATTTCTAGCTTTAAGTTTCTCTCAAAGTTCATCTCTTGCTCTAGCTTTGTTCTTTCAAGTTTTTGGGTCACTAACCTATTAACTTTGAGCTTTGAGTTTATTTCCCTTCAGTTTCTTTTTGAAAATGTCTTCTAAGATCACCAAGAAGTCCCACAAATCCACTGCAAGCTCCCAGGAACGTCGTGATGCTGATCTTGAACCAAGAGGGGAAGCTAGGAGAGCCACTCGAAGGTCCACTTGATCGACCACTCGACCGAGTGCTGGGTCGAGCAGTCGGTCGAGCCAGGTGCCGAGTCTCAGGAAGAAGCCAGTTGTGGAAGATCCTGAGAGGACTGAGAGTGAGGAGGAAAGGGAGCCTACTATTGTTGAGGTGATAAATAATTACAGGAAGAAAGGGAAGAGGCCAGCAGTTGAAGAGGAGCAAGAAGAAGAAGAGAGTGAAAGTGAAGAGATGAGTGAAGAAGAAGAATTAAGGGATGATGGAGAGGCTGAATCTTGTGGGCTGTCAAAGAAGCAGCTGTATGATGCCTTTATGAGAATGGAGTTCCTAGGAACAAGATATCCTCACAAGGAGACCATGGAGAAGTTGGGTATTGATGAAGATGTGGCATGCCTTTTTGAGAAGAGCAACCTCACCAAGTTCATGGAGCTTTGCTTGGAAGGGTATAGAGAGGAAAGCTGTGAGTTCCTAGCCACTGTCAAGCTGCACCAACAACTGAGAAAGACTGCTGAGCATGGAGCTGGTCACATCTCCTTCACCATTAGAGGGAGGCAGCATGAACTTACTTTGAAGAAGCTAGCTGAGGTGTTTGGATTTGAGGTTGGAAGCCATAGGAGTTTGATGGTTCCAAAAGAGGAGTTATATGCTGTATGGGAGACCATTGGGGACAACAAATATTACTCATCCTCCAACTCCAAGAGTTCAAGGATTAGGAGCCCAGTCTTGAGGTATTACCATAAGGCTCTTGCCAATACCTTCTTTGCAAGAAAGGAGACTGGAAACATCAATGAGGGGGAGCTGAAGATGATTGATTTGGCCCTTAATGGAGTTCTTCTTCAAGCAAGGAATGGAACCATCATCCTTGGTAGCACTGTTGAGACAGATCTTGGGATGGTATTGATAGACCACATGATACAGTTGAGGAGTTGGGTAGGAAAGCTTGAAAACAAGGGTTCAAGAGGAGCACTCACCATTGGAGGCATCATCACTCCAATCCTTCAAGCTGCCAACATCCAACTAAGAGGAGAAAAAGCCTTACCAAGATGGATAGACTCAAGCTACCTTGCCTCCACCCTCATCCTAGCCAAAGAGATGCACCAAGGCAACCATATATTCAACTTTGAGCTTCCAACACTTGGGAAGAAGCAGGTCATTTTGCCTAACCAAGAGCTGACCAACATTCAAGAAGGAGCCAACATTGATTTTTGGCCAACTGAGGAGCATTGGTTTGATGGAGTGATTCAACATAGGGATGGAGAGGAGCAGTTCTACTTTGAAGATTATGAGCCTAACCCAAGAGATAGTAGAGGAGTGAGGGAGAATGCCAAGAGGTTGACTCTTTTGCAAAAATGGGGCAAGTGGCAAGGAAAGAGATTTGATAAGCTGAAGAAGAAGGTAACCAACATGGCTAAGTCTATCAAAGGCTTGAAGAAGGAGATTGCTGAGCTGAAGAGTGGAAACTCATCTCCTAGCCAACATTCAAGCCCTTTGAGAAGAAGCAGCTCAACTAGAGCACTTTCAAGGGTTGCAAATCCTGTGGAACCAGCTAGGGCTTCCATGTACGAGCCAAAT
The DNA here is from genome assembly GCA_023657505.1 of Camelina hispida. Classification (NCBI taxonomy): domain Eukaryota; kingdom Viridiplantae; phylum Streptophyta; class Magnoliopsida; order Brassicales; family Brassicaceae; genus Camelina; species Camelina hispida. Next base: position 25,308,965 of record CP094633.1, read on the forward strand.
CAGAGGAAGAGGAGCTCAAGTACCCGAGAACAACACTTTCCGAGGCACTCGACCGGGTCACTAGAGCAACCACTCGACCGAGCACCTCCACTGCACTCGGTCGAGCACCAGCCCAGAGCACCCTATGGCTTCCCACCTCCAGCTGCTTATCCAGGTTTTCAACATTACCCACCCTTCCCACCCCAATACTTTATGGATCCAGCACTCTACCATCAGTACCAGCAGTTCCAGACTCAAGATTGGGAGGCTCGCAACCCAGCTCGACCCCCCCACTCGAACCAGCACTCGACCGAGTCAGGCTCGATTGGCATAGTCGAGCTGCCCCAAAGCCCATCTCCAAGCCACCAGCCTGATCCCAGCTACTCCTATGATAGCATGCAAATGGATGTGGACAACTTCTTCCACAATCCCTAAGGTACCATCATCACCTTTCCTTGTTTATACCATAGCATTTCATATTGAGTTTTGTGTTGTGTTTTGTTTTTATTTATAGTCTAGAATCTTCTCACAACTTTTACACACAGGGACTGTGTGATTTAAGTTTGGGGGAGGGTTCTAGATAGCATTTGATGTTGTGTTTTGTTTTATTATTTCAAATTTTTATCATCATCATGTTAGCACTTGCATTAGCATCTAAGGCATGGAAAAACCATAAAAATTTGAAAAATTTTGAAAAAAAATCTTTATAAAAAGAGTGTTCATGTAGTTTGCATTGCATATTAGGATCTTGTTTAGCATGTTTCATGTAGAATTGTATAATATTTGCATTAGGGATCTATGATGAGTATTTCCTTGTTAGCTTGCTTAATTCACTAGACTAGGATCAATGCCCAAGTTATTAGTACTTTGATGCTAGTTGAGTAGTAGGAAGCATAAGATTGAACCAAGCATTGAATTCTTGCATTGTTGCTGGTCTAAGTTGAAGCATGTTGTGATTTGATTCCATTTCCTATTTATAAGAACCTAATATTGACTTTTAATTATCAATGTATGCATTGCTTTAAACTCATGGATACCATATACATATTTGGATCATCTTTCTCCTTTTTACCACTCTTGTTGATCCAAGTAGCTGATTTCACTTTTAGATCAGTTTCCCCTACCCCTTAACCAAACCTTTCTTTCAAGCCATGTTTATTCTTGTGTGTGTGAGGCCTTTTTGGGATTGAGCTTGGTAGAAAGTGTTAGGTTTGAACTGACAAGAGTAAGACCTTGTGTAGTTCTAGTTTGCATTTTTCAAACTAGATAGGACTAGGTTATTTACTTGTTGGGTTTGGGACTTGGCTGTTATAAAAAGAAAAGAAAGAAAAGAGAAAGAAAAAGGGTAGAGTCTTTAGGAGAGAGATGTGTTTAAGTGAAAGCTAAAAGTCTAGTGAAAGGATGGGAAGTAAGAAAATGTTATCTAAGATGGTTCTAGTTAAAGAAAAAGAAAAGAAAGCAAAGAGCAGTTTAGCAAAAAGCTTAAGTGTCTTAAGAATAAGAAGAAAAGAGAACCATAGCAATCAATAAGAATCCCCCATCCCACTAGAAAGATCAAATAAGAAACCTCTCCTAAGACTTGAAAACCAAAAGAGAAAAGGGTTAAAGAGAAAAGAAGAAGTTAAAGGGTAGCACTAGGATCATTTGGGTTTAGAATGTTAGGATAAACACTTTGGGTGCCTTTGGGTAGACAAGGTTTTATTCTTGTATGTGTTTAGGTGTTCTTACCTTTAGCATTCTTCTAAAGCTCAATCCATTTTTATGAGAGAACCTTGATTTAGACAAACCCCACTCTAAAAAGAGACCATCATTGTCTCAAAGCCCTTTATTGCCAAGCCAAATGAGTTTAAGCATTGCATAGAATTGATTCATGTTCTTGATTAATGAATGTTAAAGGAAATGGTTGATTTGAATGCATGTGGATATCTAAGGTTCAAGTCAATAAAGGTTGTGAAATGTTTGTCTAAAGTCTTTATTTCCAGCTCATTCAACTTGCATCATAGTACTAGTAACTTGGACATTGATTCTAGATGGTCTATTTGCAAGCTTTAGGAGCTGAGATCCCATTTTTAAACCTCACTTACCTTCTTATGTCTTGTTTATTTGCTTGAGGGCAAGCAAAGACTAAGTTTGGGGGTGTTGATGTTCATATATTTTACCATGTTTTCCCTTAGTTTATTCACATCTTTTGCATCTTTTTCTATCCATTTTCACTCTTATTGTGTAGCTTTAGGACCAATCTTGCATTAGAGTGTAGTTGCATTGCATTTGCATCTTTTCATGCATAAACAGGTGATTTTGGAGCTTAAGGAGCATTGAAGCAAAGGAGAAGAGATGTGAAGCAGTCATAAGGAGTAAACAAGGGAGTTAAAGGCTGAAGAACCAAGACCCGGAGTCCAGCTCGACCAAGCACTCGACCGAGTGGGAGATGGACTCGACCGAGTGGAGATGCACCAGGGAAGCCAGCTCGACCTGTCACTCGACCGAGCACTGGTCGAGTTGACCGATTCGTGGACCACTTTGACTTTTCCCAATTTTAGGGCTTCCACCTTCCCCACTATATAAAGACTTGTACTGCAGCCACCAACTCTCTCTCTCTTTTCCTAGATTTTTAGTCAGCTTTTCAGAAACCTAGTTTTTACCTTTTTGGGAATATTATTCCTTTTGCCTTTTCTTAAATTTTTAGATTTTGTTCTTGAGAAAAAAGAAGATTCCTTAAAACTTGTTTGTTGAATAACTTTCTGGGTTTTAAGAATTTGAGTTTGATTCCTTCTTTAAAGTTGTAGATCTCATTCTTATCTATCTAATCATGCAAGTTTCAATGATTTCTGGGTTTATGATTTGTTTGATCATGTCTTGCTTTGAGTAGTTATCTTAGGATCTTGAGGATGGGTTAGGATAGATTGATCTTGTGGTGTATCTGATTTGATCAAGCTTGATTGTTGTAGATCTCTTCTAGGCTAGATGTTCTTAATGCTGATTCTATATCTGAGAGGGTAGGATCTGATCTTAAGCTTTTTAGCATCACACCAATGTTTAGAAAGCATAGATAAGGCTAGATCTAGAGCTTACCATTAGGCTTGCTAAGAGATTAGAGGTCTTGTTTGGTTTGAGATGTATTGCTTAATGCCTGCTTGTGTAGATTCTTTTCATTGTGAGAGCAAGTCTAGGATTGCATAGGTTTGATTGTCTCTTGACCATGAGAGTGGGAGAGACTTGTTTTAGATTAATATGTCTAGAGGTCAGCTCATAGCTTTGCTTGAGATTTGTTGATTAAGTTAGATCACCACAATGATTAGTTTATCCCATGAATCCATCCTCAGGAACCTTCTTTGTTTATTGAATTTCTAGTTTAAATATCATCGTTTGCTTGTTGTTTGATCTGATTTAATATTGCTCTGTTTTTCTTGTATTGCTCTGTTTTCACGTTTTCACCCCACTCGACCACCCACTCGACCTACACTCGGTCGAGTGCTGATCGAGCTGCTCCCCAGATTACTTGTTTATGTTTTGTGTTTGTCTTGTTTCATTCCTGTTTCATTCCTGTTGCATTTTCATTGCATTCACTTAGCATCTAGTTCATTAATTGCCTTGCATTAGTTCCATTCTAGTATTTACAGTTTCTGTTTCTATTTCTAGATCATAATCATACTGTCTTATTTGCATTTAGTTCCAAGTTCTTGTAGTTTACTTTCTGCTTTTCATCATTATCATCATAGGATTGTTAGTGACAAACATCCTTTCATATTTGGCTTAACTTAGATTCATATGCATATCTTGATTGTTCACAAACACTCAGACTGGATTGACACCTCTTATACTGCAACTGCATAAGGGGAATTGAAACACCCACCATCATTCCATATCATACACTTTCACACACATTCACCATTCACACATCACCATAAAAAGCATGTTTCATCCACTCGATCTAGATGATCAAATGAGGCTTCGGGTTAAGCATCAAGTGGTACTTTGGTAATGAACACCTCTTGTTGCTGGCTTGTTATCCGAGCAGGTACTCATTGGTCGACTCGATCCAGGTGATGTGGGGACTGATCGGGTTGATACTGGAGTAAGAAGTCGTGTTGCTCTTGGATCTGCCTCTGATCCACATCCTCCCCATCCAGAACATCACTGTCCTTATTGAAGGTGTCAGTGATGGTGTGTACCCAGATGGCATCAGCGGAAGCATAATCCTTTGGGTTCTGAACAGATTTACCAGGGAGTTGGCCCGGCTTAGGAGCGAGTGGTGCTACAGTCTGTCCTTCGAGATACCTTAACTTGTTATTCAAAGAATCGTACTTACCATTGAGGTCGTTGTACCCAGAATCGATTTTGTTACTCATCTCGACAAACCGTTTGGCGGTGTCCATTGTCGTCGCCGCTTGGCCATGGTGGATTGGTTGGGGTCTGATGTGGTGGGAAACCAGGGGAAGCCATTGGCTGGTGATATCTGCTAAATTACTGTTGCTTAGGAGCATAACCATGATTGTATTGGACAATAGGCTTCTCTAGGGCCTGGTTGCCCTGAGCGGCTGAAGGGTAAACCTGATCTTAAAAGTTAGCTACATTGGGGTTTCGGTAAGAGAGATTTGGGTTTGGTTTGAAGTTGTTGTAGCCCTTAGTGTAACCTCCCTGATTTTTAATGTAATGTACATCCTCAAGCTGAACTTTCTCCCCATCTTGCTGCTGAAACTGTTAATCCTTAGGAACGAAGCTGACGTTGTGTTGCTGGCTCAGTAGTATTTTGTCCAACTTGTCATTGAGGGCTTTCCTGTCTCTCTTGTAATTCACATTGTCGTCCCCTGAAGATCGGATTGTTCGGTCATCATCCTCGTTGTAATGCCCATCAGATTGAGCCAAGTTCTCCACAAGAGCCTAACCATCATCAACATCCTTGTTGAGGAAGTTGCCATTGCTATCATTGTCCAACAACATCCAGATCTTGGGTTTTACTCCTCTGTAAAGGGTGCTGAGTAAGGATGTATTGTTGAATCCATGATGAGGGCACCGGCTGGCTTAGCCTTTGAAACGTTCCCAGGCTTCACTCAGCGTCTCATTATTCTTCTGAAAAAAGCTGGAGATGTCAATCCTCAACCTTGATGTTCGGGATTTGGAGAAGAATTTAGCCAAGAAGGCTTTCTTGCAGTTCTCCTAACTAGTGATTGACTCTTTAGGCAGAGATTTTTCCCAAAAGTGCGCCTTATCTCCAAGAGAGAATGGGAAGAGCCTCAGCTTGAAGCCATCTTCACTTACCCAATTGATCTTGGTGAGGCTGCAGAGCCTATCAAAATAATCCAAATGATCCAATCGGTCCTTCATTGGCAATTCATGAAACTTTTTGCTTTGGATCATCTAGATGAGACTACTTTTGATCTCAAAGTTATTGTTTTGAATAACAGGAGGCACAATACCATGCCTCTAAGTATAAGTAGATCGAGCATATCTAACTCCAATGTTGGTCCTCTCTGGAGGGGTAACTGGACCATGATGTCGATTCATTTCCTCCTCAATTTGTGGCTGAACGGGTTGATGTACTTGTTTCTGCCGGAGTAACCGAGGCCTATCGATGTTGTCGATAAAAGGACGGAGATGCTGGCTACCTTTGGACCGTGTTTGCATGCACAAACAAGTATCTGAACATGTACTCCATGGTCAACTTGATCCAAATGATTGGGTGAATGATCGGGTGGATGCTCGGGTTGTACCTGAAATACAAAAAAAACAAACAGAAAAGCAGACAAGTCAGTACCAAAATAACGATAACAAAAAGAACTTGATCTATCAAGTGCAGAAGTCCTAAACGTAACAAGAAACAACCAAATTGCAACGACGCCAAATTGATAACAGAGTTTTTACCCAGAGTATCAATTTCCTATGTAGTTGTACCACATAGGGTTATCAATCCAAATGGTTGTATGCTAGTAGATAGAATGCAATCAGAACTATGCAAGTCAAGCCAAGCAATGAAAAGGGTTTTGGCTAACAACCTCAAATGAGCAAAAGTAAAAAGAATGAAAGAAAGAACTACTCGACCGAGGTACATGATGCTGATGATCGAGCAGGTGGTCGAGTAACAAGAAAATAAGAACAGAATTATGAACTGCTCAAAGGCCCACATGATGCAAGTGATCGAGTACTGGATCAGGTGAGGGATTGAGTTAATGCAAAAACTGTAAACAATCAAAATACGAAAGCTCCTAAGGATGGGGTAATTGGTTCATAAGTATTCCTAATCAACCTAGGATGTTTTACAGGCCTCAAACATACTATTCCATAGACAATGAATCTCTAACCCTTGTTAATCTACTCTCGTTGGTAGAAATTGTGAGACCCCAACCCTCAAATACACCAAAAGAACTCCGACGACTTGCGTTAAACTCTCTAATCAAACCTGACCTTAAAGAAAGAGAAAAGAGAGGTGAGTAAAACAAGTTTTACTCAGTGAGAACGATCCCGCCTGTCCATAGGACCGTCAACACAAAACTAAGCACACCAGCAAGCGTAAACACAAAGTCTAAGAATAAGCTATCAACAAACCTCCTAATTTCTCTAATAATCAAACATGCTTCCTCGACAACATAAAACCTATATATTTCACCAAACACAACTCACATCTAAAACATCGAATCATGCCACCACACAATATCATACAATAACTCGTAACATATGCAGGCACCATTGACCATACATCTCTTACTCATGTTGACACAAATGGTCATACATCCACTTTACTCATGCAGACACTAATGGTCATACATCCTTTTTCTTCATGCAGACACTAATGGTCATACATCCACATATCAATATCAAACACTCACGTAACACATATCTGTCATTAATAGACATATTACCACTAATCATCCTATATCATACAAACCATCAAACAACCTATCCCTAAACCAAGCATAACACGATTACGGTCAAAATAGTTTGGTGTTCAAAATCCACAGATCACACCCTCACCTGAATTATGGCTAGAAATAGGACTGGAAGGAAGAAGGATGGAGCAGCTAGCAACAATCTTTTCCGGTGATAATGATGGCTCAAGTGGCTTCCCTAACACCCCTTCTATCTATAACAACCATCGAACTGACTTCAAGTGCTTATGTAACGCCGGAATTCTTCCACCAAAACCTCAGGTCGAAACTGCAAACTGGATCTGACACTTAGTTAATTTCTGGGTTCAGTAAATAATGATTTTTCACCAACTTGTAACTCGAACTGGGGATGGAGTTTACCTCATAATAAAGACCCGAAAGTTTCTACTTCTTCCTTGCAGCAGGATCTATCCAACGACCCCAAAAACATGATCTGGGTCCTTCAGATCCGACGGGAAACGGATCACCGAAACCCCTACTTGACAATGTTCTGAAATCCTCTTCTTCACTAAAACCAACTGTGGAGTCATAAACTACAAACTCAGTAACCAATAGAGACATAATCAATGGAATAGACCATATATCCATGATAGATTTGCCTTACCTAAACAAAGCCAGTGTTAAAAGATGAAACCGAGACGTACGTCCAACTCTTCTCTCCGCTTAACGTGATCCCAAGAGGAAAAGGAAAACGCAAGGTCAACTCTTGATCACTAACGATGGCGATGAAGGATTGAAACCAAGGAGATCTGATGCTTTAGGGTTTCCAGTTTGCAAAGCAAAGAAGTGGCTGGAGGTAGAGGGAGATATATACACTCGTACACATGCGCACGTAGGTTTGCGACCAAAGTTGTTGGGCCCTTAGTGGGCTGGGTTTCTTTTCAACAAAAATAGGGGTTGGTCCCAAAACGGTGGATTAGGGTGTTACAATTCTCCCTCACTTAATTAGAAATTGTCCTCGAATTCATCATTCCTTGCTGTACTTTGTTTTCTTTCTTAATGAGTTGAGATTTGAACACATAATTCTTGAAAACAATTCTATTGTCCATTAAAGAATCGAGTAACAGATAATGTCTCAAACTCACTAATTATAAAGCTGAAAAAATCAGCCTCTTAGAATCCAATAAATGAGCTGGAAAACCAAAACAAAGCTTTTTTTTTTTTTTTTGATATGCTTCAACATTTACGGCCTTAACTCCTCATTTGATCATCTTCCATGCCATTAGTGGGTTTTTTCGCCCTCTTGATTCCCCATAACATATACACGAGCCCCTTGTGCTTGCCTCTTTGGTAATGGTAATAGTTCCTCTCCATCTCGATTACTTTGTTTTTGTCCCACCCATGATGTTCTACAGTTCCTTGCAACATGACCAGGACGTCCACATCGATGACAAGTATCTCGTCCTTCCGCACAGTCGGGCCTAGTATGTCCGGGTTTTCCACACGTGAAACACACTACCATGTGTGCCAAACACGCTCCAGAATGTGTCTTTCCACATGTGTCACACAATGGGGCTTGATTCCACATTCTCTCATCCTTTTGGTTGTTCAAAACTCGCATTTGTGACTCCCTTCCCTTAGTTTCCCTCAACTGAGTATTCCTTAGGTCATTAGCTTCCTCCTCAAGTCCCCTCTCCACTGTAGCGGCCTGCTCAACAAGCTCAACCATGCTAGTACAACCTCGAACAGAGCAACGGTTACGAATATCAGCCCTCAATCCCCTCATAAATCTGCGAATCAATTCCTGCTTAGTATACTCTCTCCCAATAAACCTCCTTAGACGAGTGAACTCAACATCATACCCTCTAACAGTCATCATACCCTGTCGAAGCTCCAGAAACTCACATTCCAGCTGGTCCATAGCTTCCTGAGGAAAATACTTTTTATTAAACTCCTCCAAGAAATCCTCCCAAGTAGGCACATAACCAACAGGTAAGCTCCTCTCAACATTCCTCCACCAATTGTCTGCATCTCCACGCAAGTAATGCATGGCAAGATCCGTCCTAAACTCCACCGAACATCTAGCTGACCTGAGATTCTTCTCCAACATCTGTCTCCAATCATCAGCCCTAACCTGATCATTTCCACCAGTGAAATACTCTGTGTTCATATTACCCATGAGCTTCATTGTCTCAAGATAAGAAAACTGAAATCCTGCTGGTGGCTGAGGTGGAGCAACCGGGGGTGCAGGTGGTGGCTGGCGAGGTGCAGGAACTGGTGGTGGGGGTGCATAAACAGGTCGATCCAAAATCTCTCGCATCATGTTCCGGAGCTCTTGCATCTCTGCACGAGTTGTAGCAATCTCTTCTGCATGAGGGGCAACAGGATTTTCTCCTACTTGTGGCTGACCTTGCTCATTAGCTGGTGCATCACCACCTTGGTTTTCTCTGGGATTTGCAGGACGCCTTCCTCTTCTGTTTGGTGTCATTCTCTGTTCACATATCCAACATAAGCACCACTACAAAACTGAAACTTTACAGGATTTCTAAACGCAAGTCTCGCTCTTTGGTGTATTTGAGGGTTGGGGTCTCACATTTCCTATATCATACCAACAATCAAACAACCTATCCCTAAACCAAGCATAACACGATTACGGTTAAAATAATTTGGTGTTTAAAATCCACAGATCACACCCTCACCTGAATTATGGCTAGAAATAGGACTGGAAGGAAGAAGGATGGAGCAGCTAGCAACAATCTTTTCCGGTGATAATGATGGCTCAAGTGGCTTCCCTAAAACCCCTTCTATCTGTAACAACCGTCGAACTGACTTAAAGTGCTTATGTAACGCCGGAATTCTTCCACCAAAACCTCAGGTCGAAACTGCAAACTGGATCTGACACTTAGTTAATTTCTGGTTTCAATAAATAATGATTTTTCACAAACTTGTAACTCGATCTGCGGATGGAGTTTACCTCGTAATAAAGACCCAAAAGTTTCTACTTCTTCCTTGCAGCAGGATCTATCCAACGACCCCAAAAACGTGATCTGGGTCCTTCAGATTCGATGGGAAACGGATCGCCAAAACCCCTACTTGACAATGTTTCTGAAATCCTCTTCTTCACTAAAACCAACTGTGGAGTCATAAACTACAAACTCAGTAACCAATAGAGACATAATCAATGGAATAGACCATATATCCATGATAGATTTGCCTTACCTAAACGAAGCCGGTGTTAAAAGATGAAACTGAGACGTACGTCCAACTCTTCTCTCCGCTTAACGTGATCCCAAAAGGAAAAGGAAAACGCAAGGTCAACTCTTGATCACTAACGATGGCGATGAAGGATTGAAACCAAGGAGATCTGATGCTTTAGGGTTTCCAGTTTGCAAAGCAAAGAAGTGGCTGGAGGTCGAAGGAGATATATACACTCGTACACATGTGCACGTAGGTTTGCGACCAAAGTTGGTGGGCCCTTAGTTGGCTGGGTTTCTTTTCAACAAAAATAGGGGTTGGTCCCTCAACGGTGGATTGGGGTGTTACAGAAACAATCAACCTCAATCAACCCCTTACCCTTTAGTTGGAGAAATATGACCAAACAGGCATTCATAACCGATTTACTATTGTCAATAAATCTCTTACTCGTCTAATCTCTTAGGCTAAGTGAATAAATCTCTGGCATTAGTTGGTTTAAGAATTTGACAAACACCTCTCGGTGCGAAAACACCTAGAATCTAGTCTAAACCTCTCGGTCTGAAACTAGCTTTGGGAACACTAATCCAGAAGGGAATTGGCATATAAACAATCAATCTAAATCACCCTAATCGATTAAGAACACTTACTAACCTATCCCATCCATGGAAAATTTGGTTCACTACTCAAATCTCATCATAATCGACATAAAAGCATAAACGAATGAGAACTGCATAGAATAAAAGTATTGAAAAGAAACAAAATGTAATACAGAATCACTATGAAAGAGTAGACAAAAATGAATATAAGAACTCCTAACAAAGCTTGACAAAGAGTAAAATTATCTCTATGAGTAGCTCTCGCTCTCTTTGTGTCATGTGTGTGGCGTGTCCTCTTTAAGAAAATAGGAAAGGGTTTATATATGGAAACCCTTTGACCTAGCCGCACAGCATCGTGCGAAGACCTACATGGGGCTAGGGTCGAGCACCTCCTCGGGTTAGGCTTCGGGTAGTTGCTTTTTTGAGCTTAGATCCGCTTGATCGGGTTAAGGTCTCAGGCTGTTCTTATTGCACGATCACACCATCAGGTACATGCTCGGGTTTCTCCTCTTTCTTGTTCTTTAAAGGCTCCAAAGCAACTGTTTTCATCCAAAATGAAACAATGCAACACCCTAAATAACCTAAATGCACATTTCTAAGGTTAAAGATCCGAAACTGCTAAGGTTAGGCTCTATACAATGCAAAGCATGACTAAAAAGATGCCTAAAAAAGTGTAAATTAGAGAGACATCAGTTAAAAACAAATTTTCTTAGCGGAGCTGTCGTCCTGTCTCACTAGGCTCAGTCCAGAAAATTGCAATCAAAAAATTGATTCAACAAGTCAATCATGCAAGTCATAAACATAACATACCGTCAAGACAAACATCGGAACCACCATCGATTAATCATCAAGACATCCTCGCGATAATAACATAAACATGACAAGAAAGCAATCAAAAACTTTGATAAATCTATTGAAGAACCGACTTTAGACTCGGCCACGATCACACACTCACTGTACGCACTCACACACAGATTCTGACACTTCTTAACGCTTAGATCTCACTCGATCATCTCTCAATCAGATCTTGAAAATCACCAGGAACTACACAACAATACAGATCATCGTTCTCTTTTGATGATTTTTGATAAGATATCGCTAAACACAAGGTTCTGTTAACACTTATCAAGACTTCTCATCAATCGCCTTAGATCCTTGATAGTCGCTCTCAGATTCTTGACTAACTCTCGATGAAAAGACTTAAATCTTGCTCAGGTTGTATTCAGAGTTCTTATGCGTGAAAACCCTAACAAATGGTCGGCAGTCTATATATAGGGTCACATTTCATCGACTCAAAAGATCATGTATCTTTCTTTCCACGCAAATCATCGATCCAATGTATGCGGCCCATAAAACTGGCCCATGAACCCTCATATCGCCGATGGCCTCTCTGTAATGGCCTATTGATCGCTGAATCATCGATGGCCTCTCGATAGCGTACCGAAAGTACTACAATATCGATAGCCTTCCGACAATATTGTCCGATAAGTCCGCATTGTCCAATCCTGATAACTTCTAGATAGATCCCATTTCTACTTCGTACATTTGGATTCCCATCAGCTAACAATCCATCGTTCACCGCGGACTTGAACATCGTTCCCCACGGACGTGATCATCATTCACCGTGGACATTCACTGCGGATGGGAACACCATTCACTACGGACGTTCACTACAGTCGGGAACACCATTCATTGTGGACGTGAACACTGTTCACTACGGACACTTCGAGCTTTCTTTGACCGAATCGTTTAAACCATCCAAGGTACACTGGAGATGGGCGTTACAGAAATACTTGATAAAACAAGAGCTGGAATGACGAAAATAAAGGAGGATGGGGGTATTTATAGGTTATGAAAAATCCAGAAGTGTCATCATTGTGGATTTGAAAAGTTTGCGATGTGTGAGTTGTCGAACATCACGCACTTAACATAATCACGTGCGATAATCAGACATATTCACCTCAATATCCGATAAATCTCACTTGCGACCTTTCAGTTGCTCGATATTTGTCGCCCCGTGACCTTTCGGTTGCCAGCTATTTGTCAGCTCGCGACCTTTTGGTTGTCCGATAGTCGTCCGTTCCAAACCCCTCGGCTGCCCGACCTTCATTCGACGAAATAGAGGCTTACGGCAGGGTCGTCAATGCAGCAAAGCAATAAAGAACCACTCGACTTATTAGAACGATTATGGGCTGAGTCATACACCTTACGACGAGGAACAAGTTCTCCTCCTAAAAGCTACGAACTGGAGATGGGAGGAATACTGTTGGGGTTGGTTCTCACCCCCATCATGAGGCCCGGCCCATGAGATAAGTAAAAGCCCAAGGAAAAAAGGAGCATATTCCTAGAATGTGGATAACGGTCATCTAAATGGATGAAGCGACACAATATCTTATAAATACGGACGTACGACACCGCAAACAGGGGATCAGAAAAAGGAGAGAAGAAATGGTTATTGAAAGCAACATCAAGTTGATGGCTGACTCGTCGAGTAGATAAAACTGGACAAACCATTTGGACTGTCCATCTTCCTATAACACGTTATTCTCGTTGTATTTAGATCGTCTAGTTAGGCTTTATATTCCGATTTTCACAAACATTGGTTTATATTTATAAAGAGGGTTTGATACCTTTGCTCCGAAAAGAAATTTCTAATTGTGACCGATCAGGACATCAACAATTCTCCTACTCAGATATGAGAATCTGAAAAACCAAAATTTTATTTCCCCTAAATCTTCAGGTCCACTTTCCATTTGCTAAATCTATTTTTGGTTTCGATTGTTCGACTATAAAGAAAGAGTGTTACAACCCGTCCCGTAGACCCCACTAGCCCTCCGCTAGCTGCTCCCATAGACCCCAAGCTAGTCCTGTAGGGCATCGATCCTAACCTCTCACCATGGACATTCAAATCCACCAGTAGGTTATTGGTGCGCCAAGCGTTCCTTGAACCCTGGTTTCCATCCTTTAACAACATTCCCACAGGACAAACCGTCACCAATTATTCTGCAGATATGGTGAGAGATTGTCTTGTGGGAAGGTTGTTAAAATGTGGGTACCAGAGTTCGAGGAACGCCTGGCGCACCAATAACCTACTGGTGGATTTGGATGTGAGTTCCTTTTCACCAGCTTAGGACCTATAAGAATAAGTTAGCGGGAAGCTAGTGGGGTCCACGAGACGGATTATCACCAAGAGAGCTTAGTAACTGATCTTTAAACAAAGAGACACATGAATCCAACTGAACAACTAAAAGAACCGAAGTAATCGATTCCAATCCAAATTAAAGAACAATTCCCTAAAAGTTAGAGAAACTGTATGTTATCTTAATCGATTATTCTCAGTCAAATTCTAAAATTCTTTGTTTATATATAAGTGGTTGATATTGAAAAATACGTAACTATGTCCTTAACATCCATTCACTGTCTGAATCTTTGTTTATGTCTCTTTTTCTGTCCAACCACTGTCTAAATCTATTTGCTTACGTATTAAATTATATTAAATTATTAATGGTTTTTCATGATTAAAAACATATTCAATTCAATATCTTAATATTTTTATATATCTCTAATGTATTCATTCTTATAATTAGTTACTTTTTTATTTGTAAAGTTAAACTAATAAAAATCATTGATAATTATTTTCAAGATGTAATATAAAGGTATTTGCAAAAATACTCTTATTCTATACCCTTTTACAAACATACCGTCAAATCAAATATATTGTTTTGCTAAAATAAATTTTTTGTATGTTTTTTTTTTTTTAAAACAGCAAATTTTATTAATGATATCATGAGTTTACACAGTATAGAACCAAAGCAAGTACAACCATTATCGCAAATACAGGAAACTGAACACAATTTCGATGAAAGAGTGGAAGTGACCCTGCTGTCCGAACGGAAGTCTTACGGACTAACATACGGGCTAACATATAACATATGTTAAGTGTTGGAATTTATACCGGTTTATAACAATTTATAAACTAATCATAAATTCAATTGCCAAGATTCATGTAAATATTAAACCAAAACTATGTGATCAAATTATGAATATATATGGATAGTTCGCAGTGGAAAAATGAACTAAAATAAAATAAGATTGTAAAGCACTCTAAACGTTGTGCCTCTACAGGTATCCACACGCACACAGACTGGATCAAGCGGGATGCTAGTGCCGTAGAGATCAGATCTCAAAGTATGACAAACTATTTTGTCTTATACGTTTAGGGTTCGGCTGCTCAAATAATGCTTAACCTTCAAGCGATACTATATATCAATATATATAATTAATACGTTTGACCTAAGTTTATTAATGGGCTCAAGCCCAATCACATGACTAATCCCTCGAGAATAAGAGAAGTCATCTTTTGCCTTTTATTTCACGTGCACATATACATAACATTATTATATGCATATCGAATATACATATATGTATTGTATTAATACTTTATTACAAGTGCAAAAGTATGTATATCATATATATATATATATATATATATATATATATATATATATATTGTTGTAAAACACTTAGTGGACTCTATCTGACCGGCCCATCTATTATCTTAGTAGTTTACGGCCCATTGTATTAAGGCCCATTCGGCCATGTCCTTCTTATGTCGGTTTATGTTTAAGTCCTTATGGGACTCTATATATATGTTGTAACCTCGAGTTTGATCAATAATAACCTAAGAGATTTCGTCCCTAAATCCTCTAGTTTACAACACGTTATCAGCACGATAGCCTCTTAACCCTAAAACCCTAAAGCAGCCGCCTAAATCTCTTCTTCCCTAAAACCCTAAACCGCCCTTGATCTTTTTCTTCTTCTTCTTCGAGATTCATCTTCTTTGTCTCGAAGATCTCTTGTTGATTCACGAGCATCCTTAGCTCGTGATCAAGTTCTTAACAAAACCTGATCGAGGTTCGTTGGTTCGCGGTTTCGGGGTGAGTTCGTGAGGAGCAGTTCGTGAGGAGCTGTTCGTGAGGAGCTGATCGAGATCTGTTCGTGGGAAGCTGTTGAGGTTCTGTTCGTGGTTCATGGTCCATCAAAGTACAAGGTTCGTGAGTGAAATCTGAGGTCTTTAGCTCCCAGATCAAAACCAGTCAGACCCTAATTGGTGAAAGGTAAATAAGATCTAAAACTCCCTTAGAACCTATGAACTGAACTAAATACATAAACCCTATGGAACCCTAAAATATCCAAGTAAACAACAAACAAATCTAAGATCTATAATCCTGTAAAACTTTAAAAACTGATTCGCATAGGATTGATAGATTGATTGTTAAATTGCACCAAAAGATATCAAGTTTAAATTGGATTGATTGCTTGATTGATTGTTGCATAAGAACCTAGAACTAAATTGTTAGATTCTTAAGAAATAGAAATCAAACTGTTCTAGGAGATTAAAACTTGGATCATTCATGCATCATATAGAAATCAGATCAAGTAGAATTAATTAAAGACTTGTTCTAGTAAAATCGGCTGCATGATTAAACTCTTAGGAATTCTTAGACAAAGCTTGAACATAGATTTCCTGGATAATTTTCGGCCATGGAACCTCAAAATTTCGAGCATGAACATGTCTAGAATCAATTAGGATAATTTCCAAAACCTTAAGTCATTATCCTAAGATTTAAGTAAAATTTACTTTAAAATTCTAAGAGTATATCCGATTAAATAAAACTTTGTTAAGTTTCTATAAAATTAAACTTTAAAATCGGAATTAAAATATTGGTTAGGATAAGTTCCTAATTAAATAGAGATTATCCAAATTCCTTAAAACCGAAAATATTTAATCCTAGATCAAATAGGAAATTATAAGAAAAGGAAATTCTATCTAGAAATAAGGAAAACTTTGCATGCTAGTATCTATCTAGGATTTGTTGTCTTGCATGCATATTAAAGCCACGAAAATTGAGTATAATAAAGGCATGTTTCGGTCTCAAATACCGCATGACCAAAGTTCAGAATTATGAGTAAAGGCAAGGCATGTTTCGGTCTCAAATACCGCATGACCTAAGACTAAAACAATTCCATGGTTCGGTCTTAAATACCGCATGGCATGATCCAAAGTGAATTACATGGCTCGGTCTCAAAAACCGCATGATATTATTGGGAGCATGTTTTGTAATAACCGAAAAAAATCAAAGAACTTATGTGAGTATATTAAAAATGAGAATGATCGCACTGAAAAATATAGACATCAAATGATTGTCTTGCTGAGAGTTTAGAAAACCAGTACCACACGACAGATAATCCTATTGACCTTTGGACAGAGCTTAAAAGCAAATATGGACACCAATAGATGGTGCTCCTACCAAAGGTTCAATTTGATTGGAAACCTAAGGAACCAGGAATTCAAATCCCAGGATGAGTATAACTCAGAGCTTTTAAGATTGTCTCAATCCTAAGGTTGTGTGGCACTAAGGTTATTGAGAAAGAATTGTTGGAGAAGACATTCCCGACATTTCACACAAGTAACATTGTGCTCCAGCAGCAATATCGCAAGAAAGGTTTTAAAACCTATGTTGATTGAAACTCTTGTTTGCTACTTGTTGAGCAAGGCAATGAGTTATAAACAGTGCTGTGATGTCTCCTGGGTATAACCCATTACCAGAAACTCACAAGGTTGATGTGGGAAAGAAGAAAGAAAAATGCAGTAGAGCCCAAAAGAGCTTAGAGAGCCTAATGAGACCAACCACGTCCACAGACAAAGACACTATGGCCGTGGCCGTGGTGGCAGAGGACGTGGTGGTCAAGGAGGTCAAGCCAGCCATGGATGTGGTGGTAGGGGCCGTGGGTCCTTTATACCACACACCAAGGCAAAAATCGGTATGTCACCGATGTGGTATTTCTAACCACTGGGCCACGAACTGCAGAACAAGTAAACATCTCATATGATACATACCAAGGACACAAGTATGATGGTTAAGGCCATGTAAACCGACTAGGTTTCGGCCATGGTCGGGGAAAAGGCCGCGGATTATTTAAAACCGCAACATAAGACCAAGTCCACTTATCATAAATATGGTATGAAGAACCATTGAATAAAGACATGCATAAACCCCTAATTAATCTCTATCAAGAGAATTTGAAAAAGAAAATCCAGAAATCTAACCTGGTTCATCTCGATGGTGAAGGAAATTTCAACCATGAGAATGATGACTAAAATGGATTATGATATTTGAAATTGCCTAAAGAAAAATATTTAAACTCATGTGGTGTATTAATTTAGTTTCTATGCTTTAAATTTGATTAAATTATTATTTCCTTCATTATATATTTGCTTGTTTTATTACTTTACAGTTTAAAACATAAAATTATTGTCCTATTTATAGAAATGGCCGAGGACATATAATAAAAGTGCCAATGTTAGTACAATTGCGGGTATAGCAAATTTGATAGAAGGCTACGGCCAGGCTCACATTTTGTTACCTAAGGGTACACATATTGAGATAAGTGATGCCTTATACTCACCCAGCTCTAAGAGAAACTTATTGAGCTTTAAAAATATAAGATCAAATGGTTATCATATTGAAACCAAGGGTGAAGGAACTAAACAGTTCCTATACATTACAGAAAGTGTAAAAGGATAGAAGATCCTAGAGACTATACCTGCACTAGCCTCTGGTTTATACCATGCTAAGAATAACATGATAGAAGCTAACCTGGCAAAGCAAAGAAAGAACATATTCAACGAATAATTCACTCTATGGCATGACCGGCTTGGCCAGCCGGGTTCAAACATGATGCGTAAACTGATTAAGAGTTCTAAAGGGCACAACCTTAAAGAAAGAAAAGTTATCCCTAAAAACTCACGTGTGTAGCATGTACACAAGGGAAGCTTATTATATCCCAAGCATTTAATCATAATGGTATGTCCATGGGGGGAAGTGTGGACCACCCTGTGGCACATGTACATACAGAGAATGGATTAGATGAATCCTTCATTAAGTGTATTCCATTAAATGCTCGACCATTACTTATGAGGTCGAAGCTTCTTGTGTCGGCTTGGGGACACACAATATTACATGCAACAGAACTTATATGCATCAGGCCATCTAGTGAGAATAGATATTCCCAATGGGTCATTAGCCAGACATATCCCATCCAAGATAAGTGCCGATTATATTGCATCCACAGAGAGAACTAAGATGGGATCTCCAAAGGAGAATGGGAATATATGTTGATATGAGTCTCCCACTATTATAAAGTATCTTGAGCCAATCATATGTGATTTATTTGTGGCCAGATACAAGGACTGTAAGTTTACAGAATCCGAATTCCCTATGTAGGGTGGAGAGACTAACAAGCTGGTCAAAGAATTAATATGGAATCAAACATCCTTAAATTGGCAAGATCCTCGGACTCTAGCATGAGACGCAGAGGTCCAAAGAATTATATGTTTGCAAAAGCTAGCTAATAAATTGCCAGATTCCATTTGACCCTAAGAAAGTAAGAAAATCGTACATACCAGCTTGCAATGCACCAGTACGTATTGATGTTCACAAGGAACACAATAAACAAGTTGCTACAGAAAGGTTCCAAGGATAAGAACTCTCGGAAAAGTAAAAGAGGTGCAAATCAAACCGAGGTTAAGGGAATTAACAGACATAGCCGCGGCAAGTCCTAAGGTACCAAGAATGAGGTTTGGGACGCTGAACCTCAAGGACCTTAAGGCATTGATAATAGTGAGAGCTCGATAAACTATATCATGTCTGGAATATAATGGAACCACAAAGATGTCGACATTAAAAGAAATATTATACAAGGTAGCACTTGAGAAAAATGAGGATCTAAAGCCCACGTATATATTAGAGTATACTCAAAGCAAGGAAATAAGCTATTGACGTGGAGCTTAACTCTTAGAAGAAGAGTAGAGTGTTTGGTCCGATAATGAGGACAACACCTGAAATTAAAGCCAGTTGGACACAAATGGGTCTTTGTAAGAAAGAGAAAGGAGAGTAATTAAAGCGTGAGATAAGGCACGGCTTGAAGCACAAGGATTCTCTCAAAGACCAAGAATAGATTATGAGGAGACATACTCCCATGAGATGGATGCAATGACTTTAGATATTTAATAAAGTCTGGCTATAAAGAGAAAAACTGGATTTGTGGTAAATGGATGTTGTAACCACATACTTATATGGTCCACTGGATAATGAGATTACCAGAGGGTATAGAACTCAAAGATAAGAGTAGTTCTCGAGAACAATACTGCATAAGGCTAGACAAATAACTTTATGGACTGAGACAGAGTGGTCGAATGTGGTATAACCGGCTAAGTGAATATTTAGCCAAGAAAGGTTATAGGAAAGACCCAATCAGTCCATGTATATTTATAAGAAAGTTTGCAAACAAAGGATTTGTAATCATAGCAGTATATGAGGATAATTTGAATATCCTAAGAACCTCTGGAAAATCGCCCAAACAGTAGAATATCTAAAGAGATAATTCGAAATAAAAGACCTAGGCAAGAAGAAAGAAAATTCTGTTTGGGATTACAGTTTGAGTACATTGATGATGAAAACCTTGTGCATCAAAAGGCATATACAGAAAAGGTACTCAAGAAACTTAATATGGAGCAAGCTCACTCATTGACTAGCCCAATGGTTGTGAGAAGTGTAGAAATGGATAAAAGATCCATTTGCTCCTAAGAAGGACAATAAAGAAGTTATTGGTCCTAATATGCCATACCTCAGTGCTATAGGAGTGTTAATATTCTTGGCTAGCCACACTAGACCAGAAATAAGTTTTGCCGTGAAACTCCTTGCAAGATTAGTTCTTGCTAGACCCAAAGGCACTGGAGGGAAATTAAGTATCCTTTACATTTAATTTGGGTTTACATTATACTAACTATAACAAAGATGTTTTAGTTGGTTTTGCTGATGCAGGTTATAGCAAAGAAAGTTTAAGTATGTATGGTTGAGATTGAAGACTCAGGACAGATTGCGGTATGGTCGAAGACAACAAGAAAGCAACCGTAATCTATGAAGACAATACAGTCTGCATCGCACAGCTCAAGGAAGGTTACATCAATGGAGATTGGACGAAGCACATCCTGCCGAAGTTCTTCTACACACACAAACTACAAAAGGCCGGAGAAGTTCAAGTGGTGCAAGTTCAGTCATGCGACAACTCAGCCGATCTCTTTACCAAGGCATTACCGACGACCACATTCAAGAAGCTCACGCACCAGATTGGAATGCGGAGGCTCAAGGACTTAGAGTGATGTTTGGAACAGGGGGAGCAATGTGTGCTGTACTCTTTTTCCTTCACCAAGGTTTTGTCCCAATGGGTTTTCCTGGTAAGGTTTTAATGAGGCAGCATCCCCTTAGCACATTGCAGCGATCCCATCCAAACATAGGCACGGTCATCTCGTCCAAGGGGGAGTGTTGTAAAACACTTAGTGGACTCTATCTGACCGGCCCATCTATTATCTTAGTAGTTTACGGCCCATTGTATTAAGGCCCATTCGGCCATGTCCTTCTTATGTCGGTTTATGTTTAAGTCCTTATGGGACTCTATATATATGTTGTAACCTCGAGTTTGATCAATAATAACCTAAAAGATTTCGTCCCTAAATCCTCTAGTTTACAACATATATATATATATTAATAAACAACCCAACGTAACATTAATCCAATCTTCTTAGGCGTGTGACCCTGTAGGATCGCATAATATTAGTAATGAACTTCTAAAGTCATTGATTATAAGAGGTTCATAGCAAAACATTATAATCATCTAATATTATACGACTATCAAACCTTGACTATACAAGAGTAAGTACAAGTGATTTCAGGACATTCCCAACAATCTCCCACATGTACTGGAATCATCTATTCCGATAATCCTTTCGTCTCTATATCTCGATCTTAGCATAAAGAAATAAACAATGTCATCCTTATTAAGCTAAATCATATTTATCGAACTCCGATTTATACTGATAAAACAGACGATTGACTTTCACCTCGTTTGAGCACGGCCATGCATTTCCCAGTATCAAATCTTTGATAGGCCCAAAGATATTTATCTCCTGTTATATAGGAGGGACAAATCCCATCTTGTTCCATCCGTGTTCCTTACATAGTTCATAATACGCCCAATCACTGTCTTTATAATCACCTGTTACGGCTGATGTTTGATAGGATCCAAGCGGACGAATCCATGTATAAGAAAACATGACAAACTCAGGTCAAAGGACTATACTCTATAGTTGTGATGAGAAACTCTTATGACACTCATATAACATTCTTGTAGAGTTCTCATTGCGGGTCAGTCCAATACTTTGCTCTCCAACACATCGGAGTGTCGGTCGACACCCTTCTTTCAGCTACGACGGAATGTTGTATGCCTTGTATAATGCCTGGTTTGTTTTATTGATTGTTGGTTGTGGCATGTAGAGATCTTATTGCTTGTGTGTATAGCCCAGTAGATGGGAGGATTGCCTCACTGAGTGTTAATCAAATACTCATGCATCTCAATTTGTGTTTGTGGTGCAGGTAAAGGCAAAGTGTGATCGTGGAATCAAGGCAATGAAGAGGAGGATGTTCTAGGGACTCGATTGGATGTTGTCTGGCATTGCTAGGTTGCTAGAGTTGGGTCATTAGAAACATTGCTAGGTTGCTGGTTCTTTGTTTCTTGTTGTTTGGTATTTTGTTATTGCTTATGCTATGATATTGGATTGTTATTGAATTATTATTGGTTTATTATTGGATATTGGTTTTTGTTATTCCGCTGTTGGTTGTAAATGTGGTTAGGTGGCTAGTGGATATGGGACCAGTAGTTGTAGTTTATATATTTATATATATATATTATTTATTATTTCTTAAAAAAAAAAAAAAAAAGGTCAGTCGTTTCAATACCACTCAAGGAAATTTGATCCATTCAACTTGTCCTTCTCAAGGACCGATCGAACTGAAAAAGAACTGTGAGGGTTTGACATCTCTGTATCAAAAGAATAGCAGATGTTAAAATGATGTTCATAAAATTTGAGAAATCTCAACAATTAAAAAAAACTCATACTATACTCTAACCAAAACTTTCCTCAAAAGAGTATAGTGTTCCAAGATCCTTATTTCACTAAAATTCAAGTGAGCTTTGGCTCATCGCCTGAATAATTAGTTATTTGGATAAGCAACATCCTTCCTAATTATATCCAATATAATTCTTTGTTGTTAGATAACATCTTATGTCTTGTCCAACATATGCCTCTAAGCCCAAAACCGTTTTGATAGCTTAGTCAAGTAAACCAATCTTTTAATCAAATGGTAACCATTACCATCTGTCTTACTCATGTAATCGTGGACACTCTACTTGGTAGATCTATCACACAATGAAATGAGGCTTGACAGTTGACAAGATTGGGAAGACATCAAAAATACTTGATATTAATTGAAGAATTAATTTTATAATTCAATCTTATCTTTAAAATTTATATCCAATATAAATAAAATATAACTAATACATATCTTACATGTAGTTGATAGAATTATAAACAATCTAATTATTTTAATCAAATTAAAATTATTAATTATTTAATTTATATTTTATCTAAATTTTATATTTGATATATAAAAATATAAATGATATACAACTAATACATATCTAATATGTATAATTATTAATTTGTCAATCGTTCTTAATCATATTAAGATGATTTAATCAAACTAATTATTTTAATCAAATTAAGATTAGTGGAATTTTAATTTACCAAGTCTTTGTGTTCACCGAACATACAAACCACTTGATAACGAATGATAAACAAAAACAATTAAGATTGTTTAAGTTATACTATAAATATTTTAATCATATTAAATTATTAATTATTTGAAAACTTAATCTTAAATAAATTTCCAATAGCTCTAATCTGATTAGAACATAAATTTTAAAATTTAGAAACTACAGCTCCGATAAGTGTATTTTATTATGACTTTCATTATAAAATATGAATCCACTCAGTCGGACATAAAGTTTCTACCATATATATATGTATATTATACTTATTAATCAATCAAACATAATATACATATACTCAAAAAAAAACGTGATGCTTTAACAAATTGTAACATCCGTGAACCGAAATCCCGGTTTGGGAGTTGCATCGGTCGATGCAGGTGGTGCATCGGTCGATGCATGTGCAATTCTCTGCGTTTTGACTTAAGTCAAAACGTTGCGTTTTGGACAAAAGGGAAGGAAAACCCTTAAGTCGTGTTTTGGTCTCATTAGTCGTGGATAGCCGATTTTTGAGAGAAAGAAAGGAGATAAAAGAGTTCTTAAAAGTTCTTGGTGATTTCTTGGAGATTTGGAGCGTTCCTGTAGAGATCTGTAGCTGGGATCGTAGTAGGAGCTTCCTAGAAGCGTTTTCTTGCTTGTTTGTGTTTCAGATTCGTCTTGGCAAAGGTAAGTGCAGGACCATGGCTGATCTAAGCTAGAGAACCCCTTTAATCTGCTTGTTTTGTGTTGTTAGGCTTGTTAGATCATTGTTATGGACGTTAGGAAGCTTTCTTGTGGCTTGGGATCGAGTCTTGTGGTTTCAGGAACGAAGATCCGGCGAGAAGCTTCGGGGAAAACACGGTGCTCGACGTTGCATCGGTCGATGCATATCTTGCGTTTTCGTGTGACGTCGAGCATGCGTCGGTCGATTGGGTGTCGAGCATGCGTCGTGTCGATGCAAGTTACACTTGCATCGGTCGATGCAGCTTCTGTGTCGGTCGATGCAACCCCCTTGGTGTGTCGATCGATGCATGTTGGCGTCGTTCGATGCACTGTCCTGGTTGGTCGATTGTTGTTTATTGCTTGTTGTTTGATGGTTAAAGATTCTCTATTGCTTGTGTGTATAGCCCAGTAGATGGGAGGATTGCCTTACTGAGTGTTTATAAAATACTCATGCATTGCAATATGTGTTTGTGGTGCAGGTAAAGGCAAAGTGTGATCGTGGAATCAAGGCAATGAAGGGGAGGATGTTCTAGGGACTCGGTTTGGTGTTGTCTGGCATTGCTAGGTTGCTAGAGTTGGGTCATTAGAACATTGTTAGGTTGCTGGTTCTTTGATTCTTGATGTTTGGATATTGTTTACGTTGGAACATGGTTATATTTTATTATTGGATTATTATTGGATATTGGTTGATTATTTCCGCTGTTGGTTGTGGTTGTGGTTAGGTGGCTAGTGGGTATGGGACCACTAGTTGTAGTTATTATTATTATTATTTATTATTTATTTAAAAAAAAAAAGGTTGGTCGTTTCATTTTGGTATCAGAGCCCTTACGGTTCTAGGTTTGGGTTCACTAGGTTTCTGTTGTAGATGTTTGGGATTGCATGTCTTGATTGATTATATGAGTTAGTCAATTGTGTGTGGCATGGAGTCCTAGAACATCCTCTTCGAACCGAGTGTGTGATTCCACGGTGAGTTTATGTTTCTGTGTATGATAGAAATTGTTTGCTTAGCCTTCTGTTCATGGTAGTGCAGATGGTTAGAGAGGATGCTGTGGCTGGTCGAGGTCGTGGTCGCGGACGTGGTCGTGGACGCGGACGTGGTCGTGGTAGGGGCAGAGTCCCAGTGGTTAGTGTGACCGAGGACCAGAGTGTGACAGCTGAGAATGTTGGCGAGTCGCAGGGTGTTCCGGGGGATTCCGTGAGTGTGGCAGGAGGGGGCGGTGTTGATGCTCCAGTGGCCGGTGATGCTAGGGTCCCGGGTGTGGGGGTCCCAGCGGGTGGAGTCCCTGGTGTTGACGTTGCGGCTTTGCTAGCGCAGGTGTTAGAGCGGTTACCACCAGTGGTACCGGCTCGGGCTCAGGTAGTGCCACCAGTGGTGGCGGAGGAGCGGCAGCCAGTGGTTGCGGATGTGGGAGAGCATGGACGTTATTTGGCTATGCTCAAGGAGATGAAGGGTCTGTTCACTGAGAGGTTTTTGGGTGGTACAGATCCTACAGCTGCGGATGCTTGGAGGACGAGTGTGGAACGTAACTTCCACACTCTGAGATGTCCTGTTGAGTTTTGGGTGGACATAGGGGTCTACTTTTTGGGTGGTGATGCTGAGTTGTGGTGGAGATCAGTGGTTGCTAGGAGGGTGCAGAGGGAGATGACTTGGGCTGAATTCGTCTTGGAGTTCAACCGCAAGTATTTTCCTAGAGAGGCATTGGACCGGTTGGAGGTGCAGTTCCTTCAGATATCTCAGGGGACGCGGTCAGTGCGGGAGCTGGATTTAGAGTTCAGTCGACTTCTATGTTATGGGGGTCGGGCTATGGAGTCCGAGGAGGCTCAGGTGAGGAGGTTTATGAGAGCTCTACGGGATGATTTGAGAGTTCACTGTAGAGGGAGGTACTATGCTACACGTGCAGAGCTGGTTGAGACTGCAGCAGAGATTGAGGAGGATATCCGGGCACAGTCAGTGTCGGTTACTCCAGCAGTTCAGCCTAGTAAGGCTCAGCAGCAGGGTGGTTCTAGCAGGGGCGGTAGGCATGCTCAGGGAACCAAGAGGAAGTGGGAGGCTACGCAGAAGCCGAGTGGTGTGGGTTGCTTCGGTTGTGGGAGCAGGGATCACAGTGTTGCTAGTTGTCCCAAGAGGAGTGTTCCGACGGCAGGACCTCGGGTATGTTATCATTGTAGGGAGACAGGGCACATCAGGCCTTTTTGTCAAAACTTGCAGCCGGCAGCAGTGGCAGCGTTGCAGCAGGTGCAGCCTGGAGGTCAGCAGGTGGCACGGATTGAGCAGGCGCCACGGGTTTACACGACAGCTGAGACTGGTGGAACCAGTGCCGGGGCGATCACAGGTATATTTTCTGGTACTTAAACTTTGTGAATTTTAGTAGGTTCAGATTGTATATGTTTCCTGTGATTAAGTGTTAGGTTCTCAACACATGAGGTTTGTGTAGGGACCTTGTTGGTGGGCGGGTTTAAGTCCCACGTTATGTTTGATTCTAGAGCTTCGCATAGCTTCATTACTCCAGAGTGTGCAGAGTGTGCGGGGATCAGCGGGGATCCTGGAGAGCGTGCAGGAGTTGTTAGAGTTGCGGGAGGTGAGTTCCTGAGAGTGATTGGACGGGCTAGAGGAATTGATATTCAGATCGCAGGGGAGTCGTGGCCAGCAGATTTGCTTATCAGTCCAGTGGAGCTGTATGACGTTATTCTCGGGATGAATTGGTTGCATCGGCATAGGGTGCATTTGGATTGCCATCGGGGTAGAGTGGAGTTTGAGCGTTCAGGAGGGAAGTTGGTATTCCAGGGTATTAGACCGACTTCGGGGAGTCTCGTGATCTCAGCCATTCAGGCTGGGAAGATGATCGAGAAGGGCCGAGAGGCTTATCTGGTTACTATATCTATGCCAGAGTCAGTGGGGAAGTCTACGGTTAGCGATATTCCAGTAGTGGAAGAGTTTGAGGATGTGTTTCAGTCTTTGCAGGGATTACCACCATCTCGGTCGGATCCTTTTACCATTGAACTGGAACCGGGAACGACACCGTTATCCAAGGCTCCTTACAGAATGGCTCCAGCAGAGATGGCAGAGCTGAAGAAGCAGCTAGAGGATTTATTGAGTAAGGGATTCATCCGTCCCAGTGTATCACCGTGGGGAGCGCCGGTGTTGTTTGTGAAGAAGAAGGATGGGAGTTTCAGGTTGTGTATTGATTACCGGGGTTTGAACCGGGTCACTGTGAAGAACAAGTATGCTCTTCCTAGGATCGATGAGTTGTTGGATCAGTTGAGGGGTGCTACTTGGTTCTCCAAGGTTGATCTGGCGTCGGGATATCATCAGATACCGATAGATGAGGCAGATGTGAGGAAGACTGCTTTCAGGACTAGGTATGGGCATTATGAGTTTGTGGTGATGCCTTTTGGATTGACTAACGCACCAGCAGCGTTTATGAGATTGATGAACAGTGTGTTTCAGGAATTTCTGGATGTATCTGTCATCATTTTCATCGATGATATCCTGGTTTATTTTAAGAGTCCTGAGGAGCATGCAGTGCATTTGAGGGCAGTTATGGAGAAGCTGCGGGAGCAGAAGTTGTTTGCTAAGTTGAGCAAGTGCAGTTTTTGGCAGCGTGAGATGGGCTTTCTGGGTCACATTGTTTCTGCAGAGGGGGTTTCTGTAGATCCAGAGAACATTCAGGCTATTAGCAGGTTCTCTGGACCGCAGAGAATGCCACAGAGATCAGAAGTTTCCTTGGATTAGCAGGTTACTACAGGAGATTTGTGCAGGGGTTTGCAAGCAGAGCACATCCTATGACTAAGTTGACAGGGAAGGATGTTCCTTTTGTCTGGTCAGAAGAGTGTGAGGAAGGCTTTGCAAGCCTGAAGGAGATGTTGACTACTGCGCCAGTGTTGGCTTTGCCTGAGCAGGGAGAACCCTATGTGGTTTATACAAATGCATCTAGAGTTGGTTTGGGTTGTGTTCTGATGCAGCATGGGAAGGTGATTGCCTATGCTTCACGGCAGTTGCGGGTGAATGAAGGCAACTATCCTACTCATGACTTGGAGATGGGTGCTGTAGTTTTTGCCCTGAAGATTTGGAGATCTTATCTTTATGGTGCAAAGGTACAGGTGTTCACAGATCATAAGAGCCTGAAGTATATATTCACTCAGCCTGAGTTGAATTTGAGACAGAGGCGGTGGATGGAGCTTGTGGCGGATTATGATTTGGAGATAGCCTATCATCCTGGTAAGGCTAACACGGTTGCAGATGCTCTGAGTCGGAAGAGGGTAGCTTCGGCTCAGGAGCAGGAGATGGAGTCTCTGGTAGGGGAGATCAGTGCTTTAAGCTTATGTGCTGTTTCACAGGAACCGTTGGGTTTGGAAGCAGTAGATAGATCAGATCTTCTGAGTAGGGTGCGGTTGGCACAGGAGAAGGATTTGGGGCTGGTGAATGCCTCTAAGGATGTGGATTCAGAGTATCAGGTCTCAGATAATGGTACTATCTTGGTGCACGGTCGGGTTTGTGTGCCCAAGGATGAGGAGTTGAGACAGGAGATTCTGAGAGAGGCTCATGCGAGCAAGTTATCTATTCATCCAGGAGCGACTAAGATGTACCGTGATCTCAAGAGGTACTATCATTGGGTCGGGATGAAGAAGGATGTAGCTAGTTGGGTTTCGAGGTGTGATGTGTGTCAGCTAGTGAAGGCTGAGCATCAGGTTCCTGGCGGGTTACTGAAGAGTTTACCCATTCCTGAGTGGAAGTGGGATATGATCACCATGGATTTTGTGGTGGGATTGCCAGTGTCACGGACCTTTGATGCTATTTGGGTCATTGTGGACCGGTTGACTAAGTCTGCACATTTTCTGGCCATTAAGAAGACTGATGGAGCAGCGGTCTTGGCTAAGAAGTATGTGAGAGAGATAGTTAGATTGCATGGGGTGCCAGCGAGCATTGTGTCTGATAGGGATTCTAAGTTCACTTCGGTGTTCTGGAAGGCATTTCAGGCAGAGATGGGCACTAAGGTGCATATGAGTACAGCTTATCATCCCCAGACTGATGGACAGTCAGAGAGGACGATCCAGACGCTGGAGGATTTGCTGAGGATGTGTGTGTTGGATTGGGGTGGCCATTGGGCAGATCACCTGAACCTGGTAGAGTTTGCTTACAACAACAGTTATCAGGGTAGTATTAAGATGGCTCCTTATGAGGCTTTGTATGGGAGGCCATGTCGTACACCATTATGCTGGACTCAGGTGGGGGAGAGGAGCATGTTTGGTGCTATTTTTGTTCTAGGGACCTCAGAGAAGATTCGGGTTCTCAAGCTGAACATGAAGGAGGCTCAGGATAGGCAGAGGAGTTATGCAGATAAGAGGAGGAGAGATCTTGAGTTTCAGGTAGGAGACAGAGTGTACCTCAAGATGGCCATGTTGCGGGGTCCGAACAGGTCATTGTCAAAGACTAAGTTGAGTCCGAGGTATATGGGTCCATTCAGAGTGATTGAGCGGGTTGGACCAGTGGCATATAGATTGGAGTTACCTGAGGTGATGCGTGCATTCCATAAGGTTTTCCATGTGTCTATGTTGCGGAAGTGTCTCCGTGAGGGGGAGCAGGTGTTGGCTAAGATTCCTGAGGATCTTCAGCCTAACATGACTTTGGAGGCGAGACCAGTGAGGGTTCTCGAGAGGAGGATCAAGGAACTTCGGAAGAAGAAGATTCCTTTGATGAGAGTCTTGTGGGACTGTGATGGTGTTGAGGAGCAGACTTGGGATCCTGAGGCAAAGATGAAGGCAAGGTTCAAGAAGTGGTATGAGAAACAAGCCGCGACTTGAGCTTGCTTAGCCTGGTCCCATCTGTAATCCGTGGCTGGAGCGGGAATGGAGTATTCCAGCCCATCTCTCTTGTTACTCGGTCGCTTGGGGTGGTTGGTTGTGCGACTCAGTGACAAGATGAGGTGGTGTTCGGGGTACAAAGTTTCCGTGAGGCGGAGTTTTGGAGGAAAGTTTCCTGGAATAAGAGTTTCCAAAAGTGGGAAGTTTCCAAAAGTGGAAAGTGCTAAATATGGAAAGTTTTACGGGAGTTAGAATTTGTCCATTTTAGCGGTGAAAAGCCTTGGAGGGGCTTCGTGGCCTTTGTGGCGGACTTTCGAGTCAGAGTGCCTGTGTGTGGCGGTCTTTTTAGACAGTGTGTATGGCCTTAGTGGCGGGCTTTTAGCCAATTGTGTGGCCTTAGTGGCGGGCTTTTAGCCAATTGTGTGGCCTTTGTGGCGGGCTTTTAGCCATTTGTTGGCCTTTGTGGCGGGCTGTTTAGCCAGAGTGTCTTTGTGACGGTCCTTCGGGACAATGGTCTTTGTGACGGTCCTTCGGGACAGAGGGTCTTTGTGACGGTCCTTCGGGACAGATGGTCTTTGTGATGGTCCTTCGGGACAGATGGTCTTTGTGACGGTCCTTCGGGACAGATGGTCTTCGTGACGGTCCTTCGGGACGAGTGGCCTTGGTGGCGGTCCTTTTTAGGACATTTGTTTGGCCTTGGTGGCGGTCCTCGTTAGGACATTTTGATGGCCTTTGTGGCGGCCCCTGTGGCGTATGTGTGTGGTCATGGGGTATCCCGGAGAGGGGATATGTGGTTGGTAGGACATTGAGATGTTTTACGCGAGCCACGGGGAGGAAACCTGGATAGGGATAGGACTCAGACGTGTTCAGAATCGTTTGCTCGCGACTCTTGGAGGACTTAGGTTCTCCTAGTACTGCCATATTTAGAGACTTTGTGGCTTGAGGATATGGTTGGTATATCGACTTCGGATGACGATCCGGGGGCGCGCTGTAGGGTGGCAACCCGAGAGACGAGTTTGGGCTTTTCCTTATATATTATGGCATGCGGGCTTAGGCCCGATGAGGAGCCGACATTTGGCATGCAGACTTAGGTCTGATGAGGAGCCAATAAAACTCAAGGTTTAGGCCTATGGGTAAAGGGAAGTCCAAAAAGTCAAGAGCAAATGACGCCTGGAGCGTGAGTCTATCGCCTAGAGGTGACCTTCTGTAGATCAGTCGGAGGAGTGCGGGCCGTGGAGACGGTTGCACGGGAGTCCTTGGCTGATGGTTGTTCCGGATTCGGGGACGAATCCAGTTTGGTGGGGGAGAATTGTAACATCCGTGAACCGAAATCCCGGTTTGGGAGTTGCATCGGTCGATGCAAGTGGTGCATCGGTCGATGCATGTGCAATTCTCTGCGTTTTGACTTAAGTCAAAACGCTGCGTTTTGGACAAAAGGGAAGGAAAACCCGTAAGTCGTGTTTTGGTTTCATTAGTCGTGGATAGCCGATTTTTGAGAGAAAGAAAGGAGATAAAAGAGTTCTTAAAAGTTCTTGGTGATTTCTTGGAGATTTGGGGCGTTCCTGTAGAGATCTGTAGCTGGGATCGTGGTAGGAGCTTCCTAGAAGCGTTTTCTTGCTTGTTTGTGTTTCAGATTCGTCTTGGCAAAGGTAAGTGCAGGACCATGGCTGACCTAAGCTAGAGAACCCCTTTAATCTGCTTGTTTTGTGTTGTTAGGCTTGTTAGATCATTGTTATGGACGTTAGGAAGCTTTCTTGTGGCTTGGGATCGAGTCTTGTGGTTTCAGGAACGAAGATCCGGCGAGAAGCTTCGGGGAAAACACGGTGCTCGAAGTTGCATCGGTCGATGCATATCTTGCGTCGGTCGATGCAAGTGCGAGGACGGCGCGTAAAACTCTAGGGTTTTCGTGTGACGTCGAGCATGCGTCGGTCGATGCAGATTGGGTGTCGGTCGATGCAAGTTACACTTGCATCGGTCGATGCAGCTTCTGTGTCGGTCGATGCAACCCCCTTGGTGTGTCGATCGATGCATGTTGGCGTCGTTCGATGCACTGTCCTGGTTGGTCGATTGTTGTTTATTGCTTGTTGTTTGATGGTTAAAGATTCTCTATTGCTTGTGTGTATAGCCCAGTAGATGGGAGGATTGCCTTACTGAGTGTTTATAAAATACTCATGCATTGCAATATGTGTTTGTGGTGCAGGTAAAGGCAAAGTGTGATCGTGGAATCAAGGCAATGAAGGGGAGGATGTTCTAGGGACTCGGTTTGGTGTTGTCTGGCATTGATAGGTTGCTAGAGTTGGGTCATTAGAACATCGTTAGGTTGCTTGTTCTTTGATTCTTGATGTTTGGATATTGTTTACGTTGGAACATGGTTATATTTTATTATTGGATTATTATTGGATATTGGTTGATTATTTCCGCTGTTGGTTGTGGTTGTGGTTAGGTGGCTAGTGGGTATGGGACCACTAGTTGTAGTTATTATTATTATTATTATTTATTATTTATTAAAAAAAAAAAAAGGTTGGTCGTTTCATTTATTTTTATGTGACAACCCGTCCCGCGGAACCCACTAGCCCACTGCTAGCTTCTCGCCGCTCAATTGGTGGCAGCTTGTCCTGTGGGAAGGTTGTTATCTGCAGCTCAATTGGTGGCATCTTGTCCTGTGGGAAGGTTGTTAAAGGGTGGAGGGTTCGAGGAACGCCTGGTGCACCAATAACCTACTGTGGATTTGGATGAATAGTTCCATTTGCCCAGTGAGGGGTTAGGATCGATGCCCTGCAGGGCCAGCTTGGGGTCCGTTTGGGCGGCTAGCAGTGAGGCTAGTGGGCTAACAGTGAGGCTAGTGGGGTCCACAGGACAGGTTGTTACACAAATATATCCCATATATTTTATTTAAATTAATTAGTTATATGTATCATCATATATGCATAACTATTATGCCCTACAAGAGACGTAATGAAACAGATTATAAGTCTCTTATATATATGATACAAAATCAAACAGACGTGTATGATACAAAATCAAACAGACGTGTATTGCCAGAATATGTGTTGTTCTTTTAACCATATTATATTCATAATTCTTATGTGTTGTATAATGATACAAGCAACGGCGTAAACAACTTTACATCTCTGCATGTATCGATTATTAATTCATGTTAATAATACATGCAACGTAAACAACTTTACATCTCTGCATGTATCGATTATTAATTCATCAAACATGATAATCGGATTTACCAAACAAAACAAAATTACTTTGCATATCAAATATGAACAGTAAATTAGGTTTAATTCAAAACACGTAGGCTTTGATACCACTGTTGGAATTTATACCTATTTATAACCGTTTATAAACTAATCATAAATTCAATTGCCAAGATTCATGTAAATATTGAATCAAAACTATGTGATCAAATTATGAATATACCTGGATAGTTTGTAGCAAAAGATGAACTAAAATAAAATAAGATTGTAAAGCACTGTAAACGTTGTGTCTCTACTGGTATCCACACGCACACAGACTGGATCAAGCGGGATGTTAGTACCGTAGAGATCAGATCTCAAAGTATGACAAACTATTTTGTCTTATACGTTTAGAGTTCGGCTGCTCAAATAATGCTTAACCTTCAAGCAATACTATATATCAATATATATAGTTAATACGTTTGACCTAAGTTTATTAATGGGCTAAAGCCCAATCACATGACTAATCCCTCGAGAATAAGAGAATTGTTATAACAAGAGGTTTAAGGAATTATTCTCTTGTATTATTAATCTATCCCAAGGGATAAAACATATATATAGTGATACAACTTTAGGGTTTTAGGTTATACACCAGATCTACTAATGGGCCGATAATGGGCATCCATACAATACAATATATTCATAACACTCCCCCTTGGATGACCATTATAAAAATGAAGTACCAAATGCGCATGTGAGAGGCTGCCTCGTTAAAAACCTTACCAGAAAAACCCAGTGGGAAAAACCATGGTTAAGGGAAAAAGAGTGCAGTGTGCTTTTACTCCCCCTCTTGAATACATCACTTGAAATCTTCGAGATGACCGATCCAATATGATGAAGTAGCTTCTTAAAAGTAGTGGTTGGAAACGCCTTGGTAAATGGTTCGCCAAATCTTCACTTGAACGAATATGTAGTAAACGTGTATCGCCATTCTTCGCTTGGTCATGGGTCTCGCAAGTGACTCATCTTTATCATTATCTTTGTTTCTCACAATCTCATCAATATATGTCAAAGACTTTGAAGATGATAGTCTTTCACCATTGGAATCATAATATTCCTCTCCAGACATTTATCTTTTGCGTGTTCTTTTGTTGTCTCGTTAAAAGCTTTCATGGAAAAATCCAATAGGATAAAAACCATGATAAGGAAAA
Organism: Camelina hispida; assembly: GCA_023657505.1. Classification (NCBI taxonomy): domain Eukaryota; kingdom Viridiplantae; phylum Streptophyta; class Magnoliopsida; order Brassicales; family Brassicaceae; genus Camelina; species Camelina hispida. The sequence continues at coordinate 25,343,188 of CP094633.1, forward strand.
AGAGTACAACCATGCACATGATCTTATATCTCCCCTGAAAGCATCATCTTCAGGTTATGCATTATGACCATATATATCATCTTTTCTGAACTGTTATAAACAGAGTTTTAGTATATAAAATACATATGATCATCATATATTCTCTCGGGTCATTGGACTTCAAGTCATTTCCACCTTTTTCATATAGAAGATTCCTTTTCCATTTATTTGAACTTAAAGCTCGAATCTTCTTTTTTCTTACAATCTTCCGAACAATAATCTTATACATAGGAGTTATTCATAATCTCATTGTAAAACTTTCTCTTTCAACTCTTCTTCTTAGTATGGTACTACAAGACCATTTTTCTATGTAAGATGATGTAGCATCTTGAGATAACATCTCTTTCATCAGATGTCAAAACTGTAACTTCAAGAAATTTCATGAAATATTTGATCATATACAATCTGATTTCTCCATCTTTCAGGAGTAATATTTCATCATTGATTATTTCTCCATATATTCCTTGGTATAGGAAATCTCTACCGGAGATCAGATAATATTTCATCATCAACATATTTTGCACTTGTTCTTATAGTTTTCTTTTGACAAGAACCACTTGTAAATGCAGAAGAGACAAGAGACACATACAATTTTTCTTTTAACGAGGTTCAGCAAATGCCTACATCCTCAAACTTTGTTGAAAATATTTCTTGAACAAAATTACAATTAGTGTTCAATCTCGGATTTGCACAACCCTAAGATATTCACTTAGCTTGTTCCCGATTTATTTTCAACCCACTATGAGATCCCTAAGATCAACAACAATGATCTACAAACAGGATTCTCTCATAGAGATAAACTCTCACTATTTTCTCCTCAAAATGTGTCAAAAGTCTACAAAACTTTTTTTTTTCGAGAATTATAAAATATTGTTTCTTGCAATATGATCACTTTAAGGGAAATTTTTTGGCAGTTTGAAACCTTTTGAATAGACTGAATCAAGTCTTGCTCTTATTGTCAAACTCATAAGGGATCTACATAGTTGCTTCCACCATATGAGAGTGCAATTCTCATGATAAATATCAATTATTTATGAGAATTATTTTACTACTACATGTACTTTATTTCTCATAAAGATCTCCTTATATCCTACTCATTTTACACTTTCAAGTGTAAGGACTACAAGTCCAAATATTATCTCTTTTTAGAGATTTGAATTATTTCATAATAGTTACTTCTTTCAATGATTAACCAATCATTCTTTGTGTACACTTTTCAATAGAACATTTTCTATTAACCATGCGGTTATGATCCTCAGATTTATCCATAACATAATCAACTGCAACACTGCATGCAAACATATTTACGACGTCGATTTGCTTTTTGGTTCCTTTTCTTTCGAGACATGACTCAACTTGTTGAGATTTCTTTTCATTATGATTCTCAGGTACCTGAATCTCTTTCTTACTCATGTCTACATCTCTTCTAGAGATTTTTCATAACTCTTTGCTTCCTCGTTGCCATATTAATTTATGCTCCTTTTCCTTTCCGAGGATGCTTATATTTGGAACCATAAGTCTATCACACTTCATGCGATCTTTAGACTTACTAGTAGTTGATCTTATCCTTCTAGGACATTAATATTAATTGGAGCACAGCTGGTATATGTGTGACTTTGTCACTATCATGGTCAGCAAATGCTTCTTGCATTCTTTTGCTAAACTTTGCAAATAAATTATCTTTTCAATTTCTAGCGCACATTTCAAAGTAAGAAGATCCAGATAATTTATCCCAATATATTTATTTTCCAGCTGTTTATTTTCTCCCCCTCATGTTGGAAAGACTGACTCACTGAAACAATAGTCTCACAGTCTCTGTATCTTGACCCTCAAATTCTCATGATATTCAATCATCAAAAGAGATTCATATCCAACATGTTTCCAACATTCTTTCAAATTCCATCTTAATCACTTTGGTGGAGCAACTTAACATGTATAACACATTAGATGGAATATATCTGGTTTCTGACCCAAACCAATTGTATTGGGGAGTACTCATGATAATTCTTTGGCATGATGCGAATTATTTGACATATAGAGTCATTTATGTCAATTACTTAGCATGTTTTCACCACCATTGTCAATTAACCAAATACTCTCGCAAACTTTATGTTGCAATTTAATAACAAACATATATAGTGGATGATCAGTCCACAATATCGCTTTGTACATACCACAAAATTGACATTATCCAAATTCATGGGGTTGGTGAAAACCATATAATCGGCTTGTCTTGTAAAGCAGCACACATAATAAATCACTAAGAAAACTCTTCAGGTTCTCTAGTGAATGTTTTCAGAAATTTCTGATTATTCTTTTGCATCATTATTAAACCGGAATGGCTTAACCGGTCATGCCAAACAGTGATATTTTCATTAAACCTTCTGGTTTATTATAAGCATTTTATCTTCTAGATAATGCATGTAATCTCTAAAATACTTTTATTGCCTTGGGTAATACTTATGATTTCAAAGTATTTTCATTGCTTATTGTCTCAACATGATTACGTTTCAAATCCTCAAGATTTGTTCTGTCATATGAGTGATTAAGCTCATTTTAGGTGTGAACTCTTCTATCTGTTCCATCACCTCTGTATGTGGGATTCATCAATTCTCCCCCTCGAGATGATGACACTTCATGTCTATCAATCTCGATTTGAATCCCACTATGTAATCAATAACATTCTCAAATTGGATTGTGTATTATATCTTAGACCCTTTTGATTTTGAGACTAATTGGGAGACTGTAACACATTTAATATCAAATTGTGTTCCCATAGACAATAGTGTATATACTCTTCAAGAGCTTTCAATACTTTTTCTACTACTTCTTAGTATTAGTAGAATGGTGGAAATTGTCTCACACTAGTTTCTTTCATCATATATATATATATATATATATATATGAGATAAGTACATCTAGTACTTAATATTCACTTCTAGTGGAGAAACTAGTTGATAATTTTATATATCTTATCCATATTTATGGCCACTTTTATATAGCAACTTCCTCATCAATGGTGTGGCTTTTTATTTTATAACATAAAGTTATATTCACTTCAAAGAGTAAACCAAGTCAATAGGATGTGATTCACATCAACATCTCATAATTTACACAGTCACAAATAACAAAATCATAAATATTTTTACTATAGTTTGTCTACAAGACAAATATAAATTTGTGACTTTAAAAGTATATATTATTTTAAAGAATTTTAGTCATTTACTTTCTTTAGATTATTTTAAAGAACTAGTGAATTTTATGGTCATATACTTGGACTTAAACCTCCTCATAGAAGTGATGCCAAGAAAATATAAGCAATAATCATTATTTAGTAAATTTTCACTTGATTTTCAATTTATTCACCAAAGGTTGGAGACATTGATTTAAAATATTTCATCATGATACTATATCTAATTTTGATTAGATTTAAATTTGTGATTAAAATTCACAAACATTATAAACAGTCATATAAATGAGTGTTAAATAAGTAATAAGTATCATTTATATATATATATATTATTGTTATTATTATTATTTTTAATAACTGTTTTTCTTTCTTTTGTAAAACAATTAAGAAAATAATTTCATGATAAAACTTTGAAATTTCTATAAAATCATGTCACTGAAATCGTAAACAATAAAATCATGATTTAGATGTCTTTGCACCTTAATTCTCTATTGTTGCAAGTACTAATAACTTGGAGTTGACTGTTATAAATTAGTTAGCTAATACATAATTTTTAGTTTAATATGCGCAATACACATACACGTTCCTCGTGTACAATATGCATATATGCATAATTAAGCCAAATGATACTAAAGATCAATTGGTCACATAATAAAGTATATTTTGGTGTTTTAATGAAGTTTTAGTTTTAACTGTCAAACTTATAAAATTTGACTGACACAAGAAAATTATACTTAAATGCTTCATCTTATGACAAATATCATAAAACAGAAATACTTATCTCTGTGGTAATGGGTGATCGGAAATCAGAAACGTCATTGAAGTTGAGACGCATCAGACCATACATCGGCTGGAGATTTTGGTGAGTAATTATTTCCTCAGTTCTCCATATTAAATCACGTTGCAGTAGTAATCTCTGAACAAATAAACCAAACAACCAAACAATTATATAAATTTAGTTTAGTCTTTATGATCCGCATTTTATAAACTTATAAAGCAGGAGAAGACACTAATAAGTAGACACTCTTAATAGGTTAGAGACTCTAACTTAGAGTAACTAAACAATAGAACATGAAAGTTTGTTTACTAACCAACGAGTTAAACAACCAAATAACAAAAGTAATAAAACATTAAGATTCCAGCAATAAAAGGAACCAACATCCATGACGACGATCTCATGATTATAATTATTTTTTATTTAGTTACGTACTAATATATCATATATTATAAAACATAAACTAATATATTATAGATCTCACAGATCAAAGAGAAGTTACACATGTTTATCGTATACATGTATTATAGTATAATATTTAATATAACAAAGCAATGAAATTCTCATCAAGAACAATCGGTTAGTGTTGGTGTCAGAATACGACCCAATAATTTACTAACCGGCTTAAACCAACGGAACAATAAAGAGATCTCATCGAACAATTATCGTTAACAATATACAGATCTTATGGAACAATAATTCATTAAGTATTAAACGATAAAGTATGAGGTTACTTATCTCTATAATAAGCGATAATGGTGAGACGACACTACAACGGCACAGATTTTGTGTGTTTGCTGGTTAGGGGACGTGGAGAAAAAGAAATTCCGGAACGTATGGAAACGACGGCAGAGACGAGAGATGTTCGTAGTTGGAGAGTAGATAAGTCGAAAGCAGTAACGGCTGCTGCTCAACGTCGGGAGTTTTTTTTTTTTTCTTTCAGACGGCTAGGGTTAGAGACTCGTGCTGATAACGTGTTATAACAAGAGGTTTAAGGAATTATTCTCTTGTATTATTAATCTATCCCAAGGGATAAAACATATATATAGTGATACAACTTTAGGGTTTTAGGTTATACACCAGATCTACTAATGGGCCGATAATGGGCATCCATACAATACAATATATTCATAACAAGAATAAGAGAAGTCATCTTTTGCCTTTTATTTCACGTGCACATATAAATAACATTATTATATGCATATCGAATATACATATATGTATTGTATTAATACTTTATTACAAGTGCACAAGTATGTATATCATATATATATATATTTATATATATTAATAAACAACCCAACGTAACATTAATCCAATCTGCTTAGGTGTGTGACCCTGTAGGATCGCATAATATTAGTAATGAACTTCTAAAGTCATTGATTATAAGAGAATTTTAGCAAAACATTATAATCATCTAATATTATACGACTTTCAAACCTTGACTATACAAGAGTAAGTACAAGTGATTTCAGGACATTCCCAACATTAAGATTTTCCTTAATAGATTTTCCAAAACTGGATTAACGATTCCTATTTTTGTATTATTCGAATTTCAGCTTCGATTTTTTTATAAATGTCTTCATGACAGTGGTATTTTTTGTAATTTGTTCCAACTCCAAGCTTTTCTTTACTGTTTGTAATTCAAAAATATTAATATAGATGGGGTTACAAATAATCATAGCATTCCCATTTCAGTTCTCTCGTAGGGATCCTTTGGTTTCATGTTTAGTTTAATTTTTTTGGACATACATGTATAAGGACAATATACTTGAAATATTTAACATATATTTGAAAGTTCAAAGTTCAAACGTACTATATTTCTGTCACAATATTATTATTATTATTATTATTATCATTGAAACATCAGTAGAATCTAGAAATAGGTTACAATGAAAGAAAAACGGAAAGTAAAGCAAAAACTTCAATGGGGAAATTGATAGTTCTAAAGGCTTTCCACCAAATTGATAATATATTATAAAGCAAATATATTTTATACACAGTAATATAAATAATTTTTTTCCAGTAATATAAATACACAATAGAAGTGGGATCAATTTCTGTTTCGTCGCCACCAAAACAACACAAGAAAGCGAAGATTACAATCATCATCACAGTCGTTACGATAGCATACAATGTACTTTCCATCATGTTTCCTTTTGCATCACATCAAAAACTTGCTTCTTTTTTTTTTCTATCTTTTCTTAACAAAATTGTTTTAGGGGCGAAAATTCCATTTGTCTAAACCTTAATATCATAAGAGTATATATATACAAAGGAATTGCCTTATTTCCTCGACTTGGCCATCAAGGTTAACAATTAAAATAACCATCTTCTTATAATTAAGAGAAATACTTTAGAATAGCACAATTTTAAGTTTTTGTTTCAAAATTAGCACACATAATCAAATTTTCCAAAACTAGCATTTGTATATTGATATTATTATTTAATTTAAATAATAAAAATTAATTTTTTCTAAAATCAAATTCACGGTTTTAGGGTAGTATATTCAACTTGACATTTTAGGTGATTTGCATAAAAGTTATAAATACTATGTTATTCAATCATGGATTTTAAAAAGTCTCCTAAAATCCAATGTTATTGTACTGATGATTTAAAAATCTACTTTAAAATCCACTGTTATTCAAAACAGATTGTGGGTTTGGATTTTAATAAGTTTTAGGGATTCTGGATGATTTGAGAGGATTTGTTTAGTTAAAAATACAGAAATCCAAATCTCACGGTTTTAGGTGAGATTTGAAAGAATTTTACCAATAATCATATCAACTTCCCTAAAATCTATCAAAATTCCAAATTTTCTAAATCTCATAGAATCCTCCAAAATCATTGTTCAATACACCCCCCGATCTCAAACCTCCGACGAAGCTTGCGGTGAAGACTTCAAACTGAGATCTTCAATTCTGATATCATATCTTCTCAATTTAAGTGCCAAACCAATCAACTGAAACCAATACAAGAAAAATTCTCATCAATAGCATCTTCATTCACATAGTATAGTCCGATTGAAGATCAGAGTTTAATTAAGCTAAACGGCACGTCCGTCGTCTACGATAATGAGTATGGCGGCGAAGAATCCTCCGGCTACAATTACAACAGATGATTGGGGGAAAGTATTTGTGGTTCTATTTGATATGTACGGTGTGTTTTGTAACAGTGAGGAGCTTTAGACTTGCCGTCGTTGATGTTTTTATGTTGAGATGAGAGTTGAAGTCACTGTGAATAATTTGATCATCTTACGGGAACAAGTAAAAAGCTTTGACAAATCAATTTGTGAATCAGTTTTCATGTTAATGTTTGTTTAGATTGATTTTGTTGATTTCTTGGGTTGGGCAATGCACAGCTGGAGCCATGTTGTGTTGCTTCAGTCCAAGGATTAGAAGGATTTAATACATACGCAGCAAAAAAAGAGATTCTTTGAGATATATATCAATAATGTGATGTTTATGCTTCTTGATTAGAACACTCAGGAAGAGAATTTTCTTTACATTAGAAACTTGTTGATGTTCTTGTGATTGATTAATACTCGATCAGGCTTTGTTGTGTTTTTGATTTTCGTAATGTCATGAGATAGAGAGGAAGAAAAGAGAGCACAAAAACAATCCTGAATATACGACCACATATATCGTGTTTTAGAACATTGTATCAAACCCGACGTACAATAGAGAGAGAGAGAGAGACAGAGAGAGAAAGAGAGAGAGAGAGAGAGAGAGAGAGAGATCACATGTACTATGAATATCTTATTACAAAGCCAGCAAAGGATTGTGAATCGTACGGCTCCGTTCTGGGATTATGCTAAAATTTAACGCCAAAATCGATGGGACTAAAGATTGAGACAACAGAGTCAAATCATCTTCATCGGGTAATCTGATTTCCTCTTTCGGAACCCTATCGTGTTTATCGTCATCACCGTAATTGCTCATCCTAACTTCATTCCCCATTTTTTCACACTCTCTTCTTTCTCTACGGATTTCATATCAATCTATTCTTCTTGAATCTCGAGCCTTCCCGATCCGATCTCCCATTCAAGTGAAGCTGCTTCATCATCTCCAATTAGAGATCCTCTCTGGTGAAGCTGTTTCATCGTCTCCAATTTCTTAAGAACCATCAAGAAAGATGGAGATTTTTTATAAAAATATTTTAATTAATAATTTTAGTAATTTTATTACAAAGCCAGCAAAGGATTGTGAATCATACGGCTCCGTTATGGGATTATGCTAAAATTTAACGCCAAAATCGACGGGACTAAAGATTGAGACAACAGAGTCAAATCATCTTCATCGGGTAATCCGATTTCCTATTTCGGAACCCTATCGTGTTTATCGTCATCACCGTAATTGCTCATCCTAACTTCATTCCCCATTTTTTCACACTCTCTTCTTTCTCTACGGATTTCATATCAATCTATTCTTCTTGAATCTCGAGCCTTCCCGATCCGATCTCCCATTCCAGTGAAGCTGCTTCATCATCTCCAATTAGAGATCCTCTCTGGTGAAGCTGTTTCATCGTCTCCAATTTCTTAAGAACCATCGAGAAAGATGGAGATTTTTTATAAAAATATTTTAATTAATAATTTTAGTAATTTTATTACAAAGCCAGCAAAGGATTGTGAATCGTACGGCTCCGTTCTGGGATTATGCTAAAATTTAACGCCAAAATCGACGGGACTAAAGATTGAGACAACGAAGTCAAATCATCTTCATCGGGTAATCTGATTTCCTATTTCGGAACCCTATCGTGTTTATCGTCATCACCGTAATTGCTCATCCTAACTTCATTCCCCATTTTTTCACACTCTCTTCTTTCTCTACGGATTTCATATCAATCTATTCTTCTTGAATCTCAAGCCTTCCCGATCCGATCTCCCATTCCAGTGAAGCTGCTTCATCATCTCCAATTAGAGATCCTCTCTGGTGAAGCTGTTTCATCGTCTCCAATTTCTTAAGAACCATCGAGAATGATGGAGATTTTTTATAAAAATATTTTAATTAATAATTTTAGTAATTTTATTACAAAGCCAGCAAAGGATTGTGAATCATACGGCTCCGTCCTGGGATTATGCTAAAATTTAACGCCAAAATCGACGGGACTAAAGATTGAGACAACAGAGTCAAATCATCTTCATCGGGTAATCCGATTTCCTATTTCGGAACCCTATCGTATTTATCGTCATCACCGTAATTGCTCATCCTAACTTCATTCCCCATTTTTTCACACTCTCTTCTTTCTCTACGGATTTCATATCAATCTATTCTTCTTGAATCTCAAGCCTTCCCGATCCGATCTCCCATTCCAGTGAAGCTGCTTCATCATCTCCAATTAGAGATCCTCTCTGGTGAAGCTGTTTCATCGTCTCCAATTTCTTAAGAACCATCGAGAAAGATGGAGATTTTTTATAAAAATATTTTAAATAATAATTTTAGTAATTTTATTACAAAGCCAGCAAAGGATTGTGAATCATACGGCTCCGTTCTGGGATTATGCTAAAATTTAACGCCAAAATCGACGGGACTAAAGATTGAGACAACAGAGTCAAATCATCTTCATCGGGTAATCCGATTTCCTATTTCGGAACCCTATCGTGTTTATCGTCATCACCGTAATTGCTCATCCTAACTTCATTCCCTATTTTTTCACACTCTCTTCTTTCTCTACGGATTTCATATCAATCTATTCTTCTTGAATCTCGAGCCTTCCCGATCCGATCTCCCATTCCAGTGAAGCTGCTTCATCATCTCCAATTAGAGATCCTCTCCGGTGAAGCTGTTTCATCGTCTCCAATTTCTTAAGAACCATCGAGAAAGATGGAGATTTTTTATAAAAATATTTTAATTAATAATTTTAGTAATTTTAATATTAAATTAAAAAATGTGTGCTAAATTTGAAAAAATTAGAATGTGTGCTAAGTTTGGAAGAAAAACTTAAAATGGTGCTATTTTTGTCAATTGCCCTATATTTAATTCTTCCAATAATAAAGTACAAATTAAAAAATGACCAAATTTAGTTATTAATTACTTCAGTTTCCATTCAATTTATGCATTTAGAGAAAATAATTTAAATTGAAAAGGATAATTAGGGAATAAACAAAATTTGATTTCAATTGGATTTAATAGCATAGGGTTCCGCTTGTTTCTATGTGGGTAAATGGGTTGAATCCAATTATTTAAAAGAGTGGTTATGGGTTGATTAGTTGATAGATACTATAACGGTATAACCTAGTAATGATACGGAACCAACTATTTGCTTGTTAATTAAGAAACAATTGAAAGCTTAGCTCCCTCTTAACCCTAATTCTCTCTTAGAGATTAAGGTTAATTCTTGGGGCTTGTTATTCTCATTAGCATAAAGAGTCCTTTTGTAGACCCTAGTACAACCGACCTAATTATAAACCTTAATAAGTAAATAAATATTCCAAAGCCTTAATCTAATTATGAAAAGGAAACCTAATAATCTAATTATAATAACTAGTCTTGTATCATTATGTTCTACGTGATACCACGATCCATATCATTACTCCCCTTCTCGATTAGGAGCTTGTCCTCAAGCTCCGGTTTGTCTCCATCAGCTTCTTCGTCTCTTCCCTCCACGTCGACTTGTCTTTCAAGTCTCATGTCTTCTGCTTCTTGAATCCTCAAGGCCATAGCTTCAGGTAGAGACTCCTCCTCAACTTCCATCGCAAAAAGTGATTTGTTGATGATCCCCTCCGCCATGTGAGTCGGTGATTTTAGCTCCAACACAGCTCGTAACTCCGGCTCGACCGAAGCTTCAGCTCCTTACGCTGCCATCACGGTTGTCGTCACGGCCAGTGGTTTCAAAGTCATTCTCTCCACCTCCTCACTCCTCATTTGGTTTGGTTCCTCTATCTTTGAAACCAGAACCGCAACCAACACCAGATCTGGTTTAGAAGTCACCGTCTCCATCACCGCTGCTTGGAACTCCTTCAACATCTCCATAATCTTTCCATAGTGCCTATCGAATATCTTATCAAAATTTCCCATCGGATCGAACGGCTCATCTCCCTTCATAGGATCGTTCGGCTCTGATACCAAATGTGATGAACCAACTATTTGCTTGTGTATTAAGAAATGATTGAAAGCTTAGCTCCCTCTTAACCCTAATTCTCACTTAGAGATGAAGGTTAATTCTTGGGACTTGTTATTCTCGTTAACATAAGGAGTCCTTTTTTAAACCCTAGTACAACCGACCTAATTATAAACACTATTAGGGATTATGAATCGATAAGTCATGTGACTTATTTGGTATCGCTACTTATTGCTCTAACAATTGGTAGCTCCTAATCGTGGAGGGGAGTAATGATACGGATCGTGGTATCACTGTAGACCATAAGTTGATAACGGTATAACCTTTAATTCGTTCTCTACACAAATTATTCCAAGCCCGCATTTAATGTTGTAAATCCACAAAGCTAACAAATTAATACTATCCTTTAATATATTTTTTTTGGGCAAAATATCCTTTAATATCTTTATAAACAAAGCAACAGTACTTGGAACAAACTCAAATAAGTGAAAACCTAAAAGAAGAGAAAACACATGCTTAGTTAATTCGTCCGCTAGGCGATTAACCTCCCGATACACATGAAGCCATGACACAATTCGCCTCTATACACCAGACATAGCCGGAAAATTCCTCAATATATGCAAAAATAGTCTCCTCGTCCCACTTACACACTGTGCAGATTGATGAGTCACTCAGAAGACGTCAAAACCTCTCAGAGTTAGACATTACAGCATAGTTCCCTACCATCCATTAGAAGGATCTCACTCTCTCAGGTGCAACAACACTCCACACTCTAGACCAATACTTCTCCATGTGTGGTCGTGGTAAGCTGTCTCGGGTTAACAAAGAATAAGCTGATTTCACTGTAAAAATCCCATCGGAACTCTCCCCCCCAAGAGAGCCGGTCTTGTACCCCTGTAAATTTGTCCACAACCACAACAAAAAGTTGTAGTCGTATCTCTTCTGTGATATAGAGCCTCATTCTCTCCCATTTCCAACCAGAACCTTGACACAATAAATCACTCACCCTATCCTCCACACGCTTCTCTTCACCGGAGGTTTTTTGAGATCTCAGATCTCAACTCCGACAATGCGTAAGCTTCAGCTCCTTCCCCTCTTTCCTCCACCTCTGTCTATCTCTCTCGGCGGACTTGGTTTTCTGACCTTGCAACTGCCTCCACAAATCCTTGACCACCGCGGTAACCTTGACCTCTATCCCTCAATCTGGCACATCCCGCAATCAACTGCAACATCTCTCCACTCCTCGGATCTACATCCACTCTCCAAGTGTTATACTTGGCTGCAGATGGACGAGATATCTGTTTTGATGCCGGAGCCATGGAAGATCTTGACAGAGATTTTAACAACCCCGGCGTTCTCTATTTCCCTGTTGTTACCTCCCTGGCCCAGGTTTACCATCCACTCATATCTCAGCTTTTTGGTAGATGTTTTCCCTGTTAGCATTGATGTTTTCTGTTTAGTCAAGTCGAGTAATCCTCGGTAACAGAACACTGGATCCTTCTAGTATGATTGTTTATCACTTGTGTCGAGACCAGTATGTATCCGGGTTTGGTCTGAACTCTACTCCTTCCCACCCTAAGCAATATTTGGTTAGTTTATTGGTCTCTTTAGTCCAAAGACTGATTTTGACCCTTAAGTCAACATTCTTGCTAGAATGGTATATGAGCCTTTTGAAAACCATGTTAGTTGGATACCCTAGGGATGATCCCACTTATGGAGACAGCTTGGTGAAGCTTGGCATTATGATCCCACCTCTATGGAGTGGAGATTACCGATGCTTCACCAATGTCCTACCTATACCTCGCCAAAGCTCAAAGATCTTTAAACCGCATACTAGCTACTTTTTGAAGTCCCTTCATATAACCTTGAAGATTAGTGCCATTATGACCCTCACTCCAAGGAGTAATGGTTACCACAACCTCTTAAAGGCCAACTCTATCAACCTTGGACCAACAACTACCTTTGTAGTAACCGGTTATCAGAGCCATAACATCCATGCTCGACCCTTTTGGCAACGCAGCTTTGTCATTCTCATCTCCGCCCAGTCTTCGAAGATTCAAGACAGTGGCTTTTTACTCCTTTGACTTGTTCATGGAGTCTGCATCGGTTTGCCTTGAACTTACAAGTTCCATGTTTCTACCTAGCATGTGGCTCATAGCTCTCAAGCTCTTCACATCAAATGCTCTTATCTATCTTTGTACTTTTATTGCCTTATCTCTGTTGTATCTCAAACAATCCTTGCCTTGTATGTTACTTTCTGCTTAATGGAATGATAACACCTCTTTGATCAAAAAAAAGAAAAAAAAAGTGTGAATTGGTATTGATGCGAGTACGACCTTGGTTAGAGTCAATCACAATATTAGTGTGAACTAGATTAACACCAGTGCTAGAGCTGTAACACCTGCAAACCTATTATTGAGATTTTGGTGAGGGTGTCTATCGACACCACAGGAGGTGTCAATCGACACCACAGGAGGTGTCAATCGACACCATAGGAGGTGTCGATCGACACTAGTTATGACCGGTTTGGTCGGTTCGATTTTAATCGTCCGGTTTGCGTGGTTGGTTTAGGAAATACCTAAAATCGAGTTGTAAAAGGGGGAAAACGACCTAGGGTCGTGTTTTTGGTGTTGTTTGGCCGCTTTTAGAGAAAAACAAAAGAGAGAGGTTGTTCTTGAGCTTTTGAGAGAGATTGGTGAGATTCCTTGCTGTTCTTGGGAGATCTAAGACTGGGAAGGTGCTAGAAGCTTGCTAGGAGTGAGGGAATTCGTTCTTATTGGTCAGAATCTTTCTGCAGAGAGGTGAGTGCATGACCATGACTAATCTAAGCCTTTGATTCCCTTGTTCTTGCTTGTTTGTTGCTTGTTTGTGTGTTTTTCTTGCTGGGATTGGTTGATACAGGTTCCTACGGATGTATAAGGCTTGGGTTTCGAGTATTGGACAATTTGGAGGAGATTTGGGAGTGAGATTCGACTCTCGACTTCGCGCGGATCGCAGTTGCGGAAGGAGTGTCGATCGACACCACTTGGTGCCGGTCGACACCAGCAAATTGGGCATCGATCGACACTATGGGGTAGTGTCGGTCGACACCATTGAGCCAGTGTCGGTCGACACTAGGCTGGTGTCGGTCGACACCTCCCTTCCAGCGAGACGATGTTTGATTTCCTGTTTTGTGTGTTTGTTTGTTGCTTGTTTGGAACTTTGGAATCATTGTTCCTTGTGTGTATAGCCCAGTAGATTGGAGGATTGCCTCACTGAGTGTTTATCAAATACTCATGCATCTCAATTTGTGTTTGTGGTGCAGGTAAAGGCAAAGTGTGAACATGGAATCAAGGCAATGAAGAGGAGGTTGTTCTAGGGACTCGATTGGATGTTGTCTGGCATTGCTAGGTTGCTAGAGTTGGGTCATTAAAAAAATTGCTAGGTTGCTGGTTCCTTGTTTCTTGTTGTTTGGTATTTGGTTATTGCTTATGCAATGATATTGGAATATTATTGAATTATTATTGGTTTATTATTGGATATTGGTTCTTGTTATTCCGCTGTTGATTGTGAATGTGGTTAGGTGGCTAGTGGGTATGGGACCACTAGTTGTTCTTGGATATTGGTTCTTGTTATTCTGCTGTTATTCCACTAGTTTATATATATATATATATATATTATTTATTATTTATTTTTTTTAAAAAAAGGTCGGTCGTTTCATTTTGGTATCAGAGCCCTTACGGTTCTAGGTTTGGGTTCACTAGGTTTTTGTTGTAGAAGTTTGGGATTGCATGTCTTGATTGATTATGTGAGTTCGTCAATTGTGTCTGGCATGGAATCCTCTTCGAGCCGATTGTGTGATTCCATGGTGAGTTTATGTTTCGGTGCTTTATTAGAAATTGTTTGCTTAGCCTTCTGTTCATGGTAGAGAGATGGTTAGAGAGGATGCTGTGGCTGGTTGAGGTCGTGGACGCGGACGTGGTTGTGGTAGGGGCAGAGTCCCAGTGGTTAGTGAGACGGAGGACCAGAGTGTGACAGCTGAGGGTGTTGGCGAGTCGCAGGGTGTTTCGGGGGATTCTGTGAGTGTGGCAGGAGGGGGCGGTGTTGATGCTCCAGTGGTCGGTGATGCTAGGGTCCCGGGTGTGGGAGTCCCAGCGGGGTGGAGTCCCTGGTACTGACGTTGCGGCTATGCTAGCAGAGGTGTTAGCGCGGTTACAACCAGTGGTACCGGCGCAGGCTCAGGTAGTGCCACCAGTGGTGGCGGAGGAGCGGCAGCCAGTAGCTGCGGATGTGGGAGTCCATTCTCGTTATCTCAGCATGCTGACAGATATGGGCCATATTCGTACCGAGCAGTTTTCAGGAGGTGTAGATCCTACTGCGGCAGATGCTTGGAGGGCGAGTGTGGAACGTAACTTCCATACTCTGAGATGCCCTGAGGAGTTTTGGGTGGACATAGGGGTCCATCATTTGGTTGGTGATGCTCAGATATGGTGGAGGTCAGTGGCTGCTAGGAGGGTGCAGAGGGAGATGACTTGGGCTGACTTCGTCTTGGAGTTCAACCGCAAGTATTTTCCTAGAGAGGCATTGGACCAGTTGGAGGTGCAGTTCCTTCAGATAACTCAGGGGACGCGGTCAGTACGGGAGCTGGACTTGGAGTTCAGTCAACTTCTTTGTTATGGGGGTCGGGCTATGGAGCCTGAGGAGGCTCGGATTAGGAGGTTTTTGAGGGCTCTACGTGATGATTTGAGAGTTCACTGTAGAGGGCAGAGTTATGCTACGCGTGCAGAGCTGGTTGAGACTGTAGCAGAGATTGTGGAGGATATCCGGGCACAGTCAGTGGCGGTAGCTCCAGCAGTTCAGCCTAGTAAGCAGCAGGGTGGTTCTAGCAGGGGCAGTAGGCATGCTGAGGGAACCAAGAGGAGGTGGGAGACTACGCAGAAGCCGAGTCGTGCGAGTTGCTTCGGTTGTGAGAGCAAGGATCACAGGGTTGCTAGTTATCCCAAGAGGAGTGCTCCGACGACAGGGCCTCGGGTATGCTATCATTGTAGGGAGACAGGGCACATCAGGCCTTATTGTCCCAAGTTGCAGCCGGCAGCAGTGGCAGCGTTGCAGCAGGTGCAGCCTGGAGGTCAGCAGGTGGCACGGATTGAGCAGACCACGTGATTAGACGATAGTAGAGACTGGTGGAACCAGTGCCGGGGCGATCACAGGTATAATTTCTGGTACTTAAACTTTGTGAATTTTAGTAGGTTCAGATTGTATATGTTTCCTATGATAAAGTATTAGGTTCTCAACACATGAGGTTGGTGTAGGGACCTTGTTGGTGGGCGGGTTTAAGTCCCATGTTATGTTTGATTCTGGAGCTTCTCATAGCTTCATTACTCCGGAGTGTGCAGAGTGTGCGGGGATCAGCGGGAATCCTGGAGAGCATGTAGGAGTTGTCAGGGTTGCGGGAGGTGAGTTCCTGAAAGTGATTGATATTCAGATCGCAGGAGAGTCGTGGCCAGCGGATTTGCTTATCAGTCCAGTGGAGTTATATGATGTTATTCTCGGGATGGATTGGTTGCATCGACATAGGGTGCATTTGGATTGCCATCGGGGTAGAGTGGAGTTTGAGCGTTCAGGAGGGAAGTTGGTTTTTCAGGGTATTAGACCGACTTCGGGGAGTCTCGTGATCTCAGCCATTGAGGCTGGGAAGATGATCGAGAAGGGCCGTGAGGCTTATCTGGTTACTATATCTATGCCAGAGTCAGTGGGGAAGTCTTCGGTTAGCGGTATTCCAGTAGTGGAGGAGTTTGAGGATGTGTTTCAGTCTTTGCAGGGATTACCACCATCTCGGTCGGATCATTTTACCATTGAACTGGAACCGGGGACAATGCCGTTATCCAAGGCTCCTTACAGGATGGCTCCAGCAGAGATGGCAGTGCTGAAGAAGCAGCTTGAGGATTTGTTGAGTAAGGGATTCATCCGTCCTAGCGTATCACCGTGGGGAGCGCCGGTGTTATTTGTCAAGAAGAAGGATGGGAGTTTTAGGTTGTGCATTGATTATCGGGGTTTGAACCGGGTCACTGTGAAGAACAAGTACCCTCTTCCTAGGATCGATGAGTTGTTGGCTCAGTTGAGGGGTGCTACTTGGTTCTCTAAGGTAGATCTGGCATCGGGTTACCATCAGATACCGATAGATGAGGCAGATGTGAGGAAGACTGCTTTCAGGACTAGGTATGGGCATTATGAGTTTGTGGTGATGCCTTTCGGGTTGACTAACGCGCCAGCAGCGTTTATGAGATTGATGAACAGTGTGTTCCAGGAGCATGCAGTGCATTTGAGGGCAGTTATAGAGAAGATGCGGGTGCAAAAGTTGTTTGCCAAGTTGAGCAAGTGTAGTTTTTGGCAGCGTGAGATGGGCTTTCTGGGTCACATTGTTTCTGCAGAGGGGGTTTCTGTATATCCAGAGAAGATTCAGGCTATCAGAGATTGGCCTAGACCGCAAAATGCCACATAAATCAGGAGTTTTCTTGGATTGGCAGGTTACTACAGGAGATTTGTGCAGGGGTTTTCAAGCAGAGCACGTCCTATGACTAAGTTGACAGGGAAGGATGTTCCTTTTGTCTGGTCAGATGAGTGTGAGGAAGGCTTTGCAAGCCTGAAGGAGATGTTGACTACTGCGCTAGTGTTGGCTTTGCCTGAGCAGGGAGAGCCCTATGTGGTTTATACAGATGCATCTAGAGTTGGTTTGGGTTGTGTTCTGATGCAGCATGGGAAGGTGATTGCCTATCCTTCGCGGCAGTTGCGGGTGCATGAAGGCATTTATCCTACTCATGATTTGGAGATGGGTGCTGTAGTTTTTGCCCAGAAGATTGGGAGATCTTATCTTTATGGTGAAAGGTACAGGTGTTTACAGATCATAAGAGCCTGAAGTATATATTCACTCAGCCTGAGCTAAATTTGAGACAGATGCGGTGGATGGAGCTTGTGGCGGATAATGATTTGGAGATAGCCTATCATCCTGGTAAGGCTAATACGGTTGCAGATGCTCTGAGTCGGAAGAGGGTAGCTTCGGCTCAGGAGCAGGAGATGGAGTCTCTGGTTGGAGAGATCAGTGCTTTGAGCTTGTGTGCTGTTTCACATGAACCGCTGGGTTTGGAAGCAGTTGACAGAGCAGATCTTCTGAGTAGGGTGCGGTTGGCTCAGGAGAAGGATTTGGGGCTGGTGAATGCCTCTAAGGATGTGGATTCAGAGTATCAGGTCTCAGATAATGGTGCTATCTTGGTGCACGGTCGGGTTTGTGTGCCCAAGGATGAGGAGTTGAGGCAGGAGATTCTGAGAGAGGCTCATGCAAGCAAGTTGTCTATTCATCCAGGAGCAACTAAGATGTACCGTGATCTCAAGAGGTACTATCATTGGGTCGGGATGAAGAAGGATGTAGCTAGTTGGGTTTCGAGGTGTGATGTGTGTCAGCTAGTGAAAGCTGAGCATCATGTTCCTGGCGGGTTACTGAAGAGTTTACCCATTCCTGAGTGGAAGTGGGATATGATCACCATGGATTTTGTGGTAGGATTGCCAGTGTCACGGACCTTTGATGCTATTTGGGTCATTGTGGACCGGTTGACTAAGTCAGCACATTTTCTGGCCATTAAGAAGACTGATGGAGCATCGGTCTTGGGTAAGAAGTATGTGAGAGAGATAGTCAGATTGCATGGTGATGTTCATATATTTTACCTTGTTTTCCCTTAATATATTCACATCTTTTGTATCTTTTGCTATCCATTTTGACCATTATTGTGTAGCTTTAGGACCAATCATGCATTAGAGTTTAGTTGCATTGCATTTACATCTTTTCATGCATAAACAGGTGATTTTGGAGCTTAAGGAGCATGGAAGCAATGCTGAGGAGAAGTGAAGCAACCATGAAGGGAAAGCAAGAGAGTTTAGGCTGAAACAACAAGGTCCGGGGTCCAACTCGGCCGCACACTCGGCCGCACACTCGACCATGTGCCGAGGAGGACTCGACCGAGTGGAGAACGCACGAGAGAAGCCAGCTCGACCTGCCACTCGACCGAGCACAGGTCGAGTTGATCGAGCCGTTGACTATTTTGTCTTTTAGTATTTTTAGGGCTTCCACTCCCTCTCCTATATAAAGCCTTGTACCTGCAGCCACCAAAAGAGTCCAGCTTTTTAGATATTCCCTAAACCTAGTTTTTACCCTTTTGGAAATTATTCTTTTTGCACTTTTATTTTTCTTAGATCTTGTACTTGTTTTAAGAAAGAAAAGACTAGATTCTTGTATTTTGTTGGTTTCATAACTTTTAAGATATCAAGATTTCGAGTTTTATTTCTTCATCAATATTGTAGATCTCTGTTTTATCTTTCTAATAATGCAAGTTTCAATATTTTCTGGGTTTATGATTTTTGTGTTCATCATGTGTTCTTGTGAGTAGTGCTTAGGATCTTGAGGATGGGTTAGGCTGGGCTGTGTTTGAGGTTTGTTTGCTTTGGTCAAGCTTGATTGTGATAGAATCTCTTCTAGGCTAGATGTTCTTAATGCTGATCCTGAACTGAGAGGTTAGAGTTTGATTTCAAGCATCTTAGCATCACACCAATGTTTAAGGAGCATAGATAAGGCTAGATCTAGAGCTTACCATTAGGCTTGCTAAGAGATTAAAGGTCTTGTTTGGTTTGAGATGTATTGCTTAATGACTGCTTGTGTAGATTCTTTACTTTGTGAGAACAAGTCTAGAGATGCATAGGTTTGATTGTTTCTTGCCATGAGAGTGGAGGAAACTTGTCTTAGATTTATATGTCTAGAGATTAGCTCAAAGTTTGCTTGAGATTTGTTGGCCAAAGTGTGATAACCTCATTCATTAGTCCAGCCCATGAATCCCTCCTCAAGGCCTTCTTTGTTTATATATTTTAAAGTCTTAATCCTGTTGCTTGCTTGTTGTTTGACTCGTATTTGTATTGCTCTGTTTTTATTGTGTTGCTCTGTTTCCCGGATTTATCCAGCTCGACCCTGCACTCGATCTACACTCGATCGAGTGCTTGCTCGAGTTCATCCCCAGAACTCTTGTTTATGATTTGTAGTTGTCCTGTCTTATCTCTAGTCTCATTCTATTTGCATTTCTGTTTCATTTACTCATTGTCCTGTTCATTATTGTCTTGCATTAGTTCATCATTGTAGTTTCTATTTCTGTTCTAGCTTCATATTAGTCATAATCATTCTGTTTCATTTACATTTAGCTCTTAGTTCTTGTAGTTTTACTTTCTGCATTTTACATTTTCATCTTAGCATTGTTAGTGACAAACAATCTTTACATTTGGCTTAACTTAGATTCATATACATATCTTAATTGTTCACAAACACTCATTTAGGATTGACACCTCTTATATTGCAACTGCATAAGGGGAATTGAAACACCTTACCATCCATCCATTCATATCTCATTGTTTCCATTCATCATCATTCACCACCACCAAAAAAAGCTTGTTTCAATTTGGCGCCGTTGCCCATTTGAGTGTGTTTTTGTGACATTTAGGATCCATATTAGTCTAAGATTAAGTTCTTTTATACTCTTGTGAAGTTGCTGGACTCGAATCTTCTGTTGCTGGGTTGTCTTGAGTTTCAGGTACCCACTCGACCAACCACTCGACCGAGCAGTGATCGAGCACCTGATCGAGTCAGGTCTCTATTTGGAAACCACTTCCCAGTCGCCTTGACCGCCCACACGAGCCTGAGTTCAATTCTGCACCCGTTCGAGTCGGTACTCGGGTCTTTTGATGCACACAAGGTCAAAGGGGAAAAACAATCTTCAAAAGCCTCTTGACAACATCCATAGGCTGCAAAAGGGTTTGGGAAATCAGAGAAGGAGAGTAGTTCAAAAACAGCAAGAGGTTCCAATCATAATGGAGCAACAAGATCAAGTTCCAAGACCAAGGAACATTGGTGCTGGAGATGCACCCAACACCTACAACCAAAGGGCTGGTATTGTGCCTCCAACAGTGCCAAACAACAACTTTGACATCAAGAGTGGATTGATCTCCATGATTCAAGCTAACAAGTTTCATGGGTTGCCAATGGAGGATCCACTAGATCATCTTGATGAGTTTGACAGAATCTGTGGTCTTATAAAGATCAATGGAGTAAGTGAAGATGGATTCAAGTTGAGGCTCTTCCCATTCTCACTTGGAGACAAGGCTCACCTTTGGGAGAAGACTCTTCCTACTGGAGCAATAACTCTATGGAATGCTTGCAAGAAGGCTTTTTTAGCCAAATTCTTCTCAAATGCAAGGACTGCTAGATTGAGGAATGAGATTTCTGGGTTTGCTCAAAGAAACAATGAAAGCTTTTGTGAAGCTTGGGAGAAGTTCAAAGGATCTCAGTGTCCTCACCATGGTTTCAGCAATGAGTCACTCTTGAGTACATTGTATAGAGGAGTGCTTCCCAAGATAAGGATACTTCTTGACACAGCCTCTAATGGAAACTTCCTCAACAAGAATGTGGAAGAAGGCTGGGAGTTAGTTGAGAATCTTGCTCAGTCAGATGGCAACTATAATGAGGACTATGACAGAACCATAAGGAGTTCCTCAACTGATCAAGAGGACAAGTACAAGAAGGACTTGAAGACGGTCAATGAGAAGCTTGACAAGATCCTTCTTAGCCAACAAAAGTCTATTCACTTCATTGGTGAAGAAGAGGTTCCAGTTCAAGAGGGGGAGACTGAATTTGCTAAGTTATGCTACATGCAAAACCAGGGAGGATTCAAAGGCTACAACCAAGGAGGTTTCAAGAACAACAATATCTCTTATAGGAGTACCAATGTGGCTAACCCTCAAGACCAAGTGTATCCACCTCAACAGCCTCAACAGCAACAACACTATGTCCCCAAACAACAACATCAAGTGTTCCAGCCTCAGTTGTGTCCCCCACAAGGGTTTCAGACTAACCAAGGCCAAGAGCAAGACTTAAGAGCTATGATGCAATAATTGTTGATTGGGCAAACACAAGGAAAGATTGAGGAAGCCAAGCAGTTTGCTGAAGTAAATCAAAGGCTAACATCCCAATATAATGACCTTAACATGAAGTTTGAAGGTCTCAACTCTAGAGTGAAGTATATGGAGAGCAACATTGCCTTCCTACCATTGATGATCAGCCTTTTCTTATCAAGGACAAAGGTGGTCAAGAAGGTCTAAGTGATAAGACAACTCCAAAGGCTGAGCTCTCACTTCAAGAGGATTCTGTGGAAAAGCTTAAGAGGTCAGTTCAAGAGCTGACTAGTATGGTTGAGGATCTCCAAGTTAAGCTGAACAAGAGGTCTTTGAAGAAAGCAAGACCAAGGCTCAAAATCAAGAAGAAGTATGGTTTGTGTACTAAGGGTGAGGTTATCAAAGATCAACTTCACAGTGACCAAGAGGTTCTAGGGAGAATTTCATCACCTCCTTGGTATCTAGACCAAGTTTAAGAAGGAAACCAAAGTCAAGCTTAGTGACTCTAAACAAGCTCACTAGGGAGGAAGTCTCTAAGGTATCCTTTGTAAATATGCTTTATTTTCTTAGTAGTTTTGATGTGTTTTCTTTTATGTTTGTGTTGGACAGGCCTTTTAGTGAAAATGTAGATGGGTAAGGAGAGATTTGGACTTGGAGAAGGGGAAACGCAAGCCCACTCGACCAGGCCACGAGAGGAACTCGACCGAGTTGGAAAAGAACTAAGGCCCATTTGATCTTCAAATCGCTAGAACGATTGAGTGGAGGGAAGAACAAGAAGAAAATTTTAAATTTTCAAACTTTGGTCAAGGGAGCTCGAGCACGTGCTGGTCGAGTGTGGGGTCGAGTGGCAGCAAAAAAAAGTAGGTCAAAGATTCCCAATTCGAATTTGAATGGTATGGACGCTCCACCCTTGTCTCCTTGTCCCCTTAGCTTCTTTATATAGACCTTGCACGAAATTATACCTCTCACACTCTCTCATTTGCTCAAAACAACTAAATTCAAGTTTTAAAATCTCTCTCAAAGTTCATCTTTTGCTCAAGCTTTGTTCTTTCAAGTTTTTGGGTCACTAACCTATTAACTTTGAGCTTTGAGTCTATTCTCTTCAGTTCTTTTTGAAAATGTCTTCAAAGATCACCAGAAAGTCTCAACAAACCGCTGCAAGCTCCATGGAACGTCGTGATGCTGACCTTGAATCAAGAGGAGAAGCTAGAAGGACAACTCGACGCCCCACTCGATCATGCACTCGACCGAGTGACGGTTCGAGCAGCCGGTCGAGCCAGATGCCGTGTCCAAGGAGAGAGTCAGTTGAGGAAGATCCTGAGAGGACTGAAAGTGAGGAAGAAAGGGAGCCAACTCTCAATGAGTTTATGAGGAGACAAAAGGCCAACGGGAAGAGGCCAGCTGTTGAGGTTGAGCAAGAGGAGAGTGAAAATGAGAGTGAGGAAGAAAGTGAAGAAGAAGAGTTAATGGATGATGGAGAGGCAGAATCTTGTGGGTTGTCAAAGAGGCAACTTTATGATGCTTTCATGAGAATGGAGTTCCTGGGGA
Source organism: Camelina hispida (assembly GCA_023657505.1). Classification (NCBI taxonomy): domain Eukaryota; kingdom Viridiplantae; phylum Streptophyta; class Magnoliopsida; order Brassicales; family Brassicaceae; genus Camelina; species Camelina hispida. Next base: position 25,366,758 of record CP094633.1, read on the forward strand.
CTAGGTATCCACACAAGGAAACCATGGAGAAGCTAGCAATTGATGAGGATGTGGAGTATCTCTTTGAGAAGAGCAACCTTACCAAGTTCATGGGGCTTTGCATGGAGGGCTACAAAGAAGAAAGTTGTGAGTTGCTAGCCACTGTCAAGCTCCATACATATGCAAGGAAGAATCCTGAGGTTGGAGCTGGTCACATTTCCTTCACTATCAAAGGGAAGAAGCATGAGCTTTCAATGAAGAAGATAGCAAATGTGTTTGGATTTGAGGTTGGGAGCAATAGGAATTTGATGATTCCAAGAGAAGAACTCTTTGCTGTGTGGGAGTCCATTGGGGATAACAAGTTTTACTCATCCTGCAATTCCAAGAGCTCAAGAATAAGGAGCCCAGTCCTAAGGTACTTCCACAAAGCTCTTGCCAATATCTTCTTTGCAAGGAAGGAAACTGGGAACATTAATGAGGGGGATCTAAGGCATAGAAAAACCCTAAAAATTTGAAAACTTTTAGCAAAAATGTTTATAAAAAAAGAGTGTTCATGTAGTTTACATTGCATATTAGGATCTTGTTTAGCATGTTTCATGTAGGATTGTATAATATTTGCATTAGGGATCTATGATGAGTTTTTCCTTGTTAGCTTGCTTATTCACTAGTCTAGGATCAATGCCCAAGTTAATAGTACTTTAATGCTAGTTGAGTAGTTATATATATATTATTGAGTAGGAGGCGAACCAGTGAGGGTTCTCGAGAGGAGGATCAAGGAACTTCGGAAGAAGAAGATTCCTTTGATGAGAGTCCTGTGGGACTGTGATGGTGTTGAGGAGCAGACTTGGAAGCTTGAGGCAAAGATGAAGGTAAGGTTCAAGAAGTGGTATGAGAAGCAAGCCGACTTGAGCTTGTTTAACCTGGTCCCATCTGTAATCCATGGCTGGAGCGGGAATGGAGTATTCCGCGACTTGAGCTTGTTTAACCTGGTCCCATTCGAAGCACACGGACTCGATCGCACATGTCGGGAAGAAAGACGTTTGGTTTCACACGCTTTAGGAGATTACCGAACCGACGCTTTACCTTGTCGTTTTAAGTTTTAGGGTTTTCCATGTTGGACTACTATATATACATTTTGTTAAGTCTTTACAGAGACATCTTATCTTTTATCTCGTTTTCGTTCCCTGAAGGTTTCTGAACCTAGCCACCAATACGTTCTGAGACTTGTATTCCGATATCTTGGAGATTTATTCAGATTTTGCATTTGAATCATTCTACAAAGTTGTTCATCTTATTTTTATCTATCTTATTATGCTTGATTCAATGATTTCTGTGTTTGCATCCTTGACTATGATTTTCGGATCTGAGTAGTGTGTTAGTTCTTGAGGATGGGATAGATTAGGTGGAGGATCTTAGGATGTAGAGTGTTTAAGCTTTGATTGTATGTCTCCCTTTTGGACTAGAGTTAGAATTACTAGTTTCTCTCTGATCAATTGGAACTAGGTTCGAGACATTTCCGCACCCAAAAGGTGTTTGATGAAATGTCTGACCAACTAGTGCCAGAAACTTACGTTCCTAGCCTAAGAGATTAGTTGTCTACGAAGTTTGTTGACATGAATGAACTTGTTTGTCGTGCCTGCTCGACCACGTTTCTCTAGCGAGAGCTAGGTATGGAATTGGTTGAGTCTGAGTACCTTTTGCCAAGAGATTGGATTAGCTAAGCTGTGATGTTCATTGTTTAGGGATACTTTGCTTGTGGCATGTTAAACACTCTGTAGACTAGAATACTCCACCGACATCAATTACCCCATCCTTAGAACTTCTTTTTTCTGTTAGTTATTACATTCCTGGAACTGTTTCGTTTTTTGCTTTTTAGTTCATGCTTAGACTCGTTTATGTTTTTATTCATTTTTGCTTCTTGTCATGCATTTTCGTTTCTAGTTCTGTGACTCATTTCCGTTTTGTATTGCCATCATTCTAGGACTGTTAGACAAACACTATCTTTGAATTGGCTTGACTTGTGATTTCTTGATTGCATGTTAATTGTTTGTAAGGTTTCCCAACTGGATTGACACCTTAAGTATTACAACGCATAAGGTTAATTGAACCTAGTAGGAGACACAAAAAACCTAGTATCACAAACTGATTTAATTATTTAAAACAAACCGGTCGAAACAAAAAATGATGATGTTGAATGACACCCTCCCCCAAAACCGTCAAATTGGTTCTTGATGTTACATGGAACGGTCAATGGCCTTAAGCGATATGACCAGCTCCTTGAGTGGCCCATTGTTAGAGAAGATGTCCCCATTCCGTTTATATATTGCGTGAGTTCATCGTATCCATATCCACACAAAAGTTCCTTTTGACTTTTGAGTCACCGTCACAATGCCCAGAAGAATAATTTCCTCTCACCTCGGATTCCTAGCCACCATCACCAGACCCGTCGGCTTATATATTCTTGTACACTTCAGCTCCATATCAAGTGAAAAATAGTTGCTACAAAATTTCATTTTCAGATCTTGGCTAGGGACTGTATAGAGTCTGAATTTAGATGTAGGGAGTATATATTCGATAGTCAATCTAAAAAAAATAGGATCCGAATATGTTTAAACTGGGTCGGGTAGGATCTGCGCGCCATGGCCATTTAATCTTACAAAATTTCCCTTTCCGTTTTTTTTTATGTATTCTCTAAATTTTATATGCATAATTGATAATCCACATTATCTATTGCCTTCTTTTCAAAAGAATTATTTGAATAATATTTATTTATTGTTAAGTTGGTTTCTAAACAAAAACTGTTTTGACTGTATGTCCACTCATGTACTAATATGATTATAAAGATATCAAGATCAATCTCCTTTTTAATAAAAGGGAAGTACACAACATAGTTTTTGTAGACTTTATATTTTTAATAAATGGTTATAAATCATTATAAATAGGTTATAGATAGGTTATAGATTAATTCATATATTAATATTAATCGGTTACACCTAAATATTAGGGATATTCCAAATTGATAATTAATATATTAATGGTAACAAATAAAATCATAAATATTCCAAATTGTATTTTCGGAAGATTTTAGTCATATATCACGTTGTTTCCAAAGATCTTTAAACACAATATTACAAATTTATTTTCGACAGATTTTATCGATAGACCAAAATGTTAACCAAAGATAGATTACGAAATTGATAGATTAATTGGTTATAAACTTACAAGTTAATAGTGGGTTACAAGATAAATAAAATTTAACTAGTGTTATAGCACGGGTACTTATCTAGAATCATTAACAATATAAAACTTACAAAATATGTGTCTTTTTTCAAACCTTCATATTTAGCATATAATTTTATTGCATAATGTTTTATCCAAAAAAAAAACTTTTAAAAACAATCACATAAATTATACTTTATATAAAAATTACAATATAAATAAATGAATTTCAACCCGCGCTCTTGAAACGACCGACCTTTTTTTTTAATAAATAATAAATAATATATATATACATATATATATAAATAAACTACAACTAGTGGTCCCATATCCACTAGCCACCTAACCACATTCACAATAAACAGCGGAATAACAAGAACCAATATCCAATAATAAACCAATAGTAATTCAATAACAATCCAATATCATAGCATAAGTAATAACCAAATACCAAACAACAAGAAACAAGGAACCAGCAACCTAGCAATATTTCTAATGACCCAACTCTAGCAACCTAGCAATGCCAGACAACATCCAATCGAGTCCCTAGAACATCCTCCTCTTCATTGCCTTGATTCCATGTTCACACTTTGCCTTTACCTGCACCACAAACACAAATTGAGATGCATGAGTATTTGATAAACACTCAGTGAGGTAATCCTCCCATCTACTGGGCTATACACACAAGCAACAATGATTCCAAAGTTCCAAACAAGCATCAAACAAACACACAAACCTACATGAAACATGCTAACTACTCAACATATATATATATAACTGGATCAATGCCCAAGTCACTGGAGGAAAACCAGTGAGTGTTCTCGAGAGGAGGATCAAGAGACTTCGGAAGAAGAAGATTCCTTTGATGAGAGTCCTGTGGGACTGTGATGGTGTTGAGGAGCAGACTTGGAAGCCTTAGGCAAAGATGAAGGCAAGGTTCAAGAAGTGGTATGAGAAGCAAGCCGCGACTTGAGCTTGTTTAACCTGGTCCCATCTGTAATCCGTGGCTGGAGCGGGAATGGAGTATTCCAGCCCATCTCTCTTGTTACTCGGTCGCTTGGGGTTGTTGGTTGTGCGACTCAGTAACAAGATGAGGTGGTGTTTGGGGTACAAAATTTCTGTGAGGCGGGGTTTTGGAGGAAAGTTTCTTGAAATAGAAGTTTCTAAAAGTGGAAAGTTTCCAAAAATGGAAAGTGCTAAATATGGAAAGTTTTACGGGAGGTAGAATTTGTCCATTTTAGCGGTGGAGAGCCTTGGAGGGTCTTGTGTGTGGCCTTAGTGGCGGACTTTTGAGTCAGTGTGCCAGTGTGTGGCGGTCTTTTTAGACATTGTGTGGTCTTTGTGACGGGCTTTTTAGCCAGAGTGTCTTTGTGAGGGTCCTCTTTAGGACATTTGTTTGGCCTTGGTGGCAGTCCTCTTTAGGACATTTGTTTGGCCTTTGTGGCGGGCTGTTTAGCCAGAGTGTCTTTGTGACAGTCCTTTGGGACAGATGGTCTTTGTGACGGTCCTTCGGGACAGATGGTCTTTGTGACGGGCTTTTTAGCCAGAGTGTCTTTGTGACGGTCCTCTTTAGGATATTTTTTGCCTTGGTGGCGGTCCTCTTTAGGACATTTGTTTGGCCTTGGTGGCGGTCCTCTTTAGGACATGTTTCGCCTTGGTGGCGGTCCTCTTTAGGACATTTTGTTTGGCCTTTCTGGCGGCCCTTGTGGCATGTATATGATCCTTGTGTGGTCATGAGGTATTCTAGTGAGGGGATATGTGGTTGGTAGGACATTGAGATGTTTTACGCAAGCCACGGGAACGAAACCTGGATAGGGATAGGACTCAGACGTGTTCAGAATTGTTTGCTCGCGGCTCTTGGAGGACTTAGGTTCCCCTAGTACTGCCATATTCAGAGACTTTGTGGCTTGGGAGTATTGTTGGTATATCGACTTCGGACGACGGTCCAGAGGCGCGCTGTAGGGTGACGACCCGAGAGACGAGTTTGGATTTTTCCTTATATATTATGGCATGCGGGTTTAGGCCCGATGAGGAGCCAACATTTGGCAAGCAGACTTAGGTCTGATGAGGAGCCAATAAGAACTCAAGGTCTAGGCCTATGAGTAAAGGAAAGTCCAAAAGTCGAGAGCAAATGACGCCTGGAGCGTGAGTATATCGCCTAGAGGTGACCTTCTGTAGATCGGTCGGAGGAGTGCGGGCCGTGGAGACGGTTGCACAGGAGTCCTTGGCTGATGATTGTTCGAGATTCGAGGACAAATCTAGATTGATGGGGGAGAATTGTAACACCCGCAAACCTATAATTGAGATTTTGGTGAGGGTGTCGATCGACACCACAGGAGGTGTCGATCGACACTAGTTGTGGCCGGTTTGGTCAGTTCGATTTTAATCATCCGGTTTGCGTGGTTAGTTTAGGAAAGCCCTAAAATCAAGTTGTAAAAGGGGGAAAACGACCTAGGGTCGTGTTTTTGGTGTTGTTTGGCCGCTTTTAGAGAAAAACAAAAGAGAGAATTGGTTCTTGAGCTTTTGAGATAGATTGGTGAGATTCCTTGCTGTTCTTGGGAGATCTAAGGCTGGGAAGGTGCTAGAAGCTTGCTAGGAGTGAGGGAATTCGTTCTTATTGGTCAGAATCTTTCTGCAGATAGGTGAGTGCATGACCATGACTAATCTAAGCCTTTGATTCCCTTGTTCTTGCTTGTTTGTTGCTTGTTTGTGTGTTTTTTTTGCTGGGATTGGTTGATACAGGTTCCTACGGATGTATATGGCTTGGGTTTAGAGTATTGGACGATTTGGAGGAGATTTGGGAGAGAGATTCGACTCTCGACTTCGCGTGGATCGCAGTTGCGGAGGGAGTGTCGATCAACACCACTTGGTGTCGGTCGACACCAGCAAATTGGGCATCGATCGACACTGTGGGGTAGTGTCGGTCGACACCATTGAGCTAGTGTCGGTCGACACTAGGCTGGTGTCGGTCGACACCTCCCTTCCAGCGAGACGATGTTTGATTTCCTGGTTTGTGTGTTTGTTTGTTGCTTGTTTGGAACTTTGGAATCATTGTTGCTTGTGTGTATAGCCCAGTAGATGGGAAGATTACCTCACTGAGTGTTTATCAAATACTCATGCATCTCAATTTGTGTTTGTGGTGCAGGTAAAGGCAAAGTGTGAACGTGGAATCAAGGCAATGAAGAGGAGGATGTTCTAGGGACTCGATTGGATGTTGTCTGGCATTGCTAGGTTGCTAGAGTTGGGTCATTAGAAACATTGCTAGGTTGTTGGTTCCTTGTTTCTTGTTGTTTGGTATTTGGTTATTACTTATGCTATGATATTGGATTGTTATTGAATTACTATTGGTTTATTATTGGATATTGGTTCTTGTTATTCCGCTGTTTATTGTGAATGTGGTTAGGTGGCTAGTGGATATGGGACCACTAGTTGTAGTTTATTTATATATATATATATATATTATTAATTATTTATTAAAAAAAAAGGTCGGTCGTTTCAAGAGCGCGGGTTGAAATTCATTTTATTTATATTGTAATTTTTATATAAAGTATAATTTATGTGATTGTTTTTAAAAGTTTTTTTTTGGATAAAATATTATGCAATAAAATTATATGCTAAATATGAAGGTTTGAAAAAAGACACATATTTTGTAAGTTTTATATTGTTAATGATTCTAGATAAGTACCCGTGCTATAACACTAGTTAAATTTTATTTATCTTGTAACCCACTATTAACTTGTAAGTTTATAACCAATTAATCTATCAATTTCGTAATCTATCTTTGGTTAACATTTTGGTCTATCGATAAAATCTGTGGAAAATAAATTTGTAATATTATGTTTAAAGATCTTTGGAAACAACGTGATATATGACTAAAATCTTCCGAAAATACAATTTGGAATATTTATGATTTTATTTGTTACCATTAATATATTAATTATCAATTTGGAATATCCCTAATATTTAGGCGTAACCGATTAATATTAATATATGAATTAATCTATAACCTATCTATAACCTATTTATAATCATTTATAACCATTTATTAAAAATATAAAGTCTACAAAAACTATGTTGTGTACTTCCCTTTTATTAAAAACATTGCTAGGTTGCTGGTTCCTTGTTTCTTGTTGTTTGGTATTTGGTTATTACTTATGCTATGATATTGGATTGTTATTGAATTACTATTGGTTTATTATTGGTTCTTGTTATTCCGCTGTTTATTGTGAATGTGGTTAGGTGGCTAGTGGATATGGGACCACTAGTTGTAGTTTATTTATATATATATATATATATATATATATTATTTATTATTTATTAAAAAAAAAGGTCGGTCGTTTCAAGAGCGCGGGTTGAAATTCATTTTATTTATATTGTAATTTTTATATAAAGTATAATTTATGTGATTGTTTTTAAAAGTTTTTTTTTTGGATAAAACATTATGCAATAAAATTATATGCTAAATATGAAGGTTTGAAAAAAGACACATATTTTGTAAGTTTTATATTGTTAATGATTCTAGATAAGTACCCGTGCTATAACACTAGTTAAATTTTATTTATCTTGTAACCCACTATTAACTTGTAAGTTTATAACCAATTAATCTATCAATTTCGTAATCTATCTTTGGTTAACATTTTGGTCTATCGATAAGATCTGTGGAAAATAAATTTGTAATATTGTGTTTAAAGATCTTTGGAAACAACATGATATATGACTAAAATCTTTCGAAAATACAATTTGGAATATTTATGATTTTATTTGTTACCATTAATATATTAATTATCAATTTGGAATATCCCTAATATTTAGGTGTAACCGATTAATATTAATATATGAATTAATCTATAACCTATCTATAACCTATTTATAATCATTTATAACCATTTATTAAAAATATAAAGTCTACAAAAACTATGTTGTGTACTTCCCTTTTATTAAAAAGGAGATTGATCTTGATATCTTTATAATCATATTAGTACATGAGTGGACATACAGTCAAAACAGTTTTTGTTTAGAAACCAACTTAACAACAAATAAATATTATTCAAATAATTCTTTTGAAAAGAAGGCAATAGATAATGTGGATTATCAATTATGCATATAAAATTTAGAGAACACATAAAAAAGAACGGAAAGGGAAAATTTGTAAGATTAAATGGCCATGGCGCGCAGATCCTACCCGACCCAGTTTAAACATATTCGGATCCTATTTTTTTTAGATTGACTATCGAATATATACTCCCTACATCTAAATTCAGACTCTATACAGTCCCTAGCCAAGATCTGAAAATGAAATTTTGTAGCAACTATTTTTCACTTGATATGGAGCTGAAGTGTACAAGAATATATAAGCCGACGGGTCTGGTGATGGTGGCTAGGAATCCGAGGTGAGAGGAAATTATTCTTCTGGGCATTGTGACGGTGACTCAAAAGTCAAAAGGAACTTTTGTGTGGATACGGATACGATGAACTCACGCAATATATAAACGGAATGGGAACATCTTCTCTAACAATGGGCCACTCAAGGAGCTGGTCATATCGCTTAAGGCCATTGACCGTTCCATGTAACATCAAGAACCAATTTGATGTTTTTGGGGGAGGGTGTCATTCAACATCATCATTTTTTGTTTCGACCGGTTTGTTTTAAATAATTAAAGCAGTTTGTGATACTAGGTTTTTTGTGTCTCCTAGTAGGTTCAATTAACCTTATGCGTTGTAATACTTAAGGTGTCAATCCAGTTGGGAAACCTTACAAACAATTAACATGCAATCAAGAAATCACAAGTCAAGCCAATTCAAAGATAGTGTTTGTCTAACAGTCCTAGAATGATGGCAATACAAAACGGAAATGAGTCACAGAACTAGAAACGAAAATGCATGACAAGAAGCGAAAATGAATAAAAACATAAACGAGTCTAAGCATGAACTAAAAAGCAAGAAACGAAACAGTTCCAGGAATTTAATAAATATCAGAAAAAAGAAGTTCTAAGGATGGGGTAATTGATGTTGGTGGAGTATTCTAGTCTACAGAGTGTTTAACATGCCACAAGCAAAGTATCCCTAAACAATGAACATCACAGCTTAGCTAATCCAATCTCTTGGCAAAAGGTACTCAGACTCAACCACTTCCATACCTAGCTCTCGCTAGAGAAACGTGGTCGAGCAGGCACGACAAACAAGTTCATTCATGTCAACAAACTTCCTAGACAACTAATCTCTTAGGCTAGGAACGTAAGTCTCTGGCACTAGTTGGTCAGACATTTCATCAAACACCTTTTGGGTGCGGAAATGTCTCGAACCTAGTTCCAATTGATCAGAGAGAAACTAGTAATTCTAACTCTAGTCCAAAAGGGAGACATACAATCAAAGCTTAAACACTCTACATCCTAAGATCCTCCATCTAATCTATCCCATCCTCAAGAACTAACACACTACTCAGATCCGAAAATCATAGTTGTGACAACCCGTCCCGTTGACCCCACTAGCCCACTGCTAGCTTGCCCACATAGGCCCGAAGCTGGCCCTGCAGGGCATCGATCCTAACCCCTCACTGGGCAAATGAAACTATTCATCCAAATCCACAATAGGTTATTGGTGTACCCGGCGTTCCTCGAACCCTGGTCCCCACCCTTTAACAACCTTCCCACAGGACAAGCTCTTTGAATCTCAAAGAGCATCATCATACGAGCCCCAAGCTGAGGAGGATATCACCCGACCAGAAGCATCGAGGAAAAGCCACTCTGACGCTTACTCGACACCCAATCCGATGGTGTACACGATGCACTATCCGATGCACCCATCGAGCACCCAATCGGGTGATTATGCTGGAATTTTTCCTCTACCGTACCAGATGCCATACACGATGCCGTACACGATGCACCCTGCGAGTGGATACACCGGTGATCATTCTGGGCCTCTTCCGCCATTTCCATCCAACTACCCGATGCCCTACCCGATGAGCTACGCGATCCCACCCTCGATCAATACCTCGGATGCTGGTCTGAGCAAGTCGTCTGTACGCATATCTGAGCTCTCTGACGAGCAAACACCGTCACCTGCTGAAGCCGGAAATGACCCTGGCTATACGTTGGCAAGCATGGAGGCGGCTGCAACCTCCTTCTTCACCAACCCATGAGGTACCAATTTCATCCAACACTTGTATATAATATTGCATTTAGTTTCTTCTTATTTTGTGTGCTTCTTGGATTCTTTTCAACCTTTTATATACAGAGGGACTGTGTAATTTAAGTTTGGGGGAGGATCCTATAACGTATTTAACATTGTGTTTTATTTTCTTATTTTTATTATTTCAAATTTTTGCATGCTAGTTTTGTTCATTTGAGTCTGCATCTATGTGCATTGAAAAAACCCAAAAAATTTGAAAATTTAAAAAAAAAAAAAAAAAAAAAAAAAAAAAAAAAAAAAAGTGTTCATGTAGTTGCATTTGCACATTAGGATTGAGTCTAGTTTGTTTTATATAGGATTGTTGCATATGCATCTTAGGGGACATTGATTAAAACCACCTTGTTTAAAAATCAAACCTTAGGATTACAGCTATAGCCCTTAGTCACAGTTCATTGTTGCTAGATCAATCTCTGGAAAAAAATGAAAAATCTTTGCTTAGACCCTTTGTGTCGATTGAATGCTTCCTCCACTTGCTTGAACATTAGAACATCTCTATATTATTGGATTTAATTTGAACTTTAATTGTCTTGCTTATGGAACTTGAATACTTGCTCATGGTAACTCTAAACTCGGGTTAGCACTCCTCATTTTACCAATCTTTTCGTTTAACCTGATTCATTTGTCCTACCCATGAACCCAAACCTTTCTTTCAAACCTTGATGTGAATTGTTGAGTGAGGCCTTTTTCATTGTGCTATAGGTTGTGAAACCTTGAGAGTATTGAGAACGACAAAGAACTGCCTCTTGATTTAGCTAAGTTAGATTTGAACTAGCTAATAGATCCGGTTTTGAAGGATAAGTGGTTAGAATGTTTATTTGGGGATGGGTTGTGGAATATATATAAAAAAGGAGAAAAGTTCCTAAGGTTAGAATTAATTAGCTCTAAGTCTCTAAGTAAAAAAAAAATGAAAGAAAAAGTTCTTGCTATAGTCTCCTAGAAAGAAAGAAAAAGAATATATGTATATTAGGAGTTTAGCAAAGAAACAAAAAAAAAATAAAAAAAAAAAAGAGAGATTAAGAGCTAGAATTTTAAAGTCTAAAAGTCTAAACCTTAGGGAGTAACAAAAAAGAGAGTTAAAATCAAGGGTGTGGGTAGTTAAATTCTAGGAGGTTTAAATAATAATAAAAAAATCATTATGAATGTATGAGAGAAGGGTAGATCATCAAGAGTTAAGCTTTGTATGCCCAAATTGTTCTCAGTCTTAGATAGTTTTCACGACTGTCTAGCATTCCACTTTTTGAGAGAAACCACCTAAAGAATTTGCTTGAAACCACCTTATCAAAAAGCCTTACCTTTGAAACCGATTGAGCTTGATTCACCTTCCATTTGCAAGAATCCGCCAAACACTTAATTGAATGTGAAAGAGATGTTCCTTATCTTTAGTTGGAGGTTGAGCTAGATCGATACATGGCAATAAGCATAGAAAAATATTTGTAATTATGTTGATTGATCTTAGCACCATTAAACTATCTTTAAGGACTATAGCTTGCATCCTTCGGTTAGCATCTTAAGGTTATGAGTCCCCACTTTCAAACCGTACCTTCTTACTTACTTGCTAGAGGACTAGCAAGATTTAAGTTTGGGGGTTTGATAACACTCTAATTTACATGTTTTTAGCATCCCTTTTTATCCATATTTTGCATTGTTCATACCTCTAACTTAGCATTTTTAGACCATTTACTGTAGGAATCAAGTTTTAGAGCATTTAGGGTGTTGCATTTCTGCATTTGCATATATTGGATGAAAACAGGTGCTAAAAGCCAAAAATGGGGAAAAACAAGGACAACTCGAGCATGTACCCGAAGGAGCCATCGAGCGACAAGAACAAGTCCGAACCCCAACACGATCGAAGAGGATCCAAGAGCGCGAAGAGCAACCCGAAGATCCACCCGAGGAGTTACTCGACTCAAGCCTCGTGCACCCAATCGAGTGGACCATCGGGCAGGTCTGGGAAGCTAGGTCAGATGGGTTTCCATATATAAACCCTCTCTTTCCCTAGCTCGCAAACGAGCACGCCGCAAACCCTCAAACCAGAGAGCGAGAGCTTCTGTGAGAGAACTGAGCGACTCAACATTTCTTCTTGTTTTTGTACTTTTAATTTGTAGTTTTTCATAGATATTTTATCCCTACTCTTTTCTACTCTACTCTATCTTTTTACTAATGTCATTTTCGTTTATTTCTATGGTTTTATCATTCGTTTCTATGTCCGGGTAGTGTAGCAAAGTTTCTAGGGATGGGATAGATGATTAGGTGTTCTTGATCGGTTAGGATGCTTTAGTTGATTGATATGATAGATAAATTTCCTTCTAGGTTGATGTTCTTAATGCGGTCAACAGACCGACAGGTTGAGACTAGATCTAGGGCGTTTATAATGCTACAGGCCGAAAGGAGTAGATAAAATGCTTGATTAGGTCAATGCTAGAGGTATACTTAACTTTGAGTGACAAAATCAGATAAGTCTAAGTGTACTGACAAAAATGAATTGTTCTTAATGCCTGCTTGTTCATATTGCTAGTGCGACAGTGTGGTAGTATGTTCAAGGTTGATTGTTACTAGTGCGACAGTGTGGTGACAAGGTTTTAGAGGTTCATTGTCTAGGAAATAATTGCTTGAGGCATGTAAGGCATCCGTATTGGTCTAGAACACTTAGGATTCGATTACCCCCATCTTTAGGAACTTTCGTATTTCATTCTTTGCATTTTCCTTACTTACTCGACCACTTACCCGATCAGGTACACGATAACCTGCATCGAGTAATACCTCGAGCTGTTCATAGTTCATTTGCATACTCGATCACCCCACTCGATCCTGTACTCGATTGCTTGCATCGAGTGCTTAGGTCGTGTGGTTCACTTGTTTATATTCTTTTACTCTTTTTATATTAGGACTGTTAGAACTGAACCCCCCTATTGCTTGGCTTGACTTGCTTGATTCTGATTGCATCCTATCTGCTAGCATAACAACCATTTGGATTGATAACCCTTTGTACCACAACTGCATAGGGAATTGATACCCTAGGTGAAACCAGTCTATCAGGGTGAAATGTTCTAATAATAGGAATTAGCTACTTGAATTAACAAGGGTGGTAAAAAGGAAAAATATAATCCAAGTATGTGTATTGTGTTCATGAGTTTGATTTCAATGTACTACTCGACAATTACTAGTCAAAATTAAGTTCAACTAGGATAGGGAATGACATCAAATCATAACATGCTTCGACTAAGTTTCAAATGTAGGTATAAGTAATCAAGGTGTGGTTCAATTCTACCTTTTAAACTTAATCAACAAGCATCAAACAGCTAATAACGAGGACATTGAATTTATCCTAGTAAATCAAAAAGTTTATAAGGCTATAGTCATTATGATCCTCAATGCAAATGCAAACAATACTATATGAAACAATCTAGACTCAATCCTATTATGTAGATGCAACTACATGAATACTCTTTTTTTAATATTTTTTTTTTAATGCATATAAATGCTGACTCAAATGAATAAAGCTAGTATGCAATAATATGAAATACACTACAAGAAAACACACCATTTGCAACTCCCAAAAACGTCACAAAACAGTCGCAAAAAGCTACTTTACGACTATTTAGTGACTATTATTTATGGTCGCTAAAAAACGGTCTCAAAATGAGTATGTCTCAAAATAGTCTTAAATTTACGACCATTTTGTAACAGCATATGGTCGTGTATTAGAGACTAAATTGTGACCATAATTCTATCACAGATTTGGGACATTTTTGCGACATATTACAAAAAATTAATAAAAAAATAAAAAAAAATAAAATTCATATATATATATTAATTTAAATTATTTCGTGACAATTTTTATTTAAATTAATATATATATTAATATTAACAAACCACCCAAACCCGGAATTGAATAATTGTTACAGAATTGAACCGGCCACTAAATCACGGTTAAACCGGATGCTAAAATCAACCAAAAAAAACCCTAATCACCCTAGTGAGCCCTCAGCCGCCGCAACCATATGCCGTTTGCCGACGATTCCCGTTGCTTGCTATGCTTCTTCCTCCAAGGCTTCTCGGTGGTCTCGTGGCGTCGGATCTGTTTATGTTCGTCAACGACGAAAAAAACGGCGGTGAGAATCTTTCGCTGTCAAAAACTTGTGAATCGGAGAGACGGAGAGAAAACAGAGGCGGAGAAAGAAGACCGGTTGAGTGGCTTGAGTTTAACGCTTCCAATCTGTATGACCTAAGAGAGAAGCAGTGGAAATGAAGAATGAATCTGATAGTCTAAATCTTAATATGAACTCGACAAATCGCGAGAAAGAGAAGAGAAAAAACGGAACAAGTACCTGTTAGATCAGAATCAGAGGGTTTAGCGCGATGGTGGTCAGCCTGTCGGCTGGAGAGACTCATGGCGAGTCGAGGAGGAAGAGATCAGAACTACATTGAAGAGGAAGAGATCGGAGCTAAATCGAAGAGGAAGAGATCTGAGTTTCTACAGCGCCTGAAAAGCGTACGGTTCGGGTTAGGAAGCGAATAACAGATGAACTAGAATCGTTAAAAAAATTGTTGAATCACTTGAAACTAAGATTAGATCTGTGTATAATCAATGGAAATATATGTGTTTTGAGGTTAAATTTGAAAAAACTGTAACTTCTCTTACCAGCGGCGCTGCAAGGTAAAGCAACGAAGAAGAAGAGCATTTAGGTTTTTTTAACTAAACGTGGTTTCTTATTTTTTTAATTAATGAAATAAAGATATGACATACTCTACATAATACAAATATATGCCGTATCCTCACCTGGTCACAATTTACATAATATTATAATAACTAGATTATGACCCGTGCTAGAGCACGGGTTGAAATTCATTTTATTTATATTATAATTTTAGAATAAAATATAATTCCGAAGATCACGATTAATGTTAGATTAGGACCTTAAAAACTTTTAAAATCAATCATATAAATTATATTTTATTCTAAATTATAATATAAATAAAAAGAATTCCAATCCGTGCTCTAGCACGGTCCTAATCTAACATTAAGGTTTAATTTTTAATTTCTGAATACGATCCCGAAGATCACGATTAATCTTGTTAAATTAGCGAGATTTGATTCTTTTTTTATGATTGAGACTATATTTTTATCCATTTAATAACTTTTTAATTGATGTGGTTTATCAATAAAATATGTGAAAAATAAATTGGTAATATTGTGATTCTAAATATTTGGAACCATATATGTGATATTCCAAAAATAAAGTTTGGAATACCCATGAACTATCAATTTAGAATAACCCGTTTAAGATTTTCTGTTACAATCAAGGTTTTATTTGTTATAATTAATATATGAATTAATTTATAATCTATGTATAACCTATTTGTAATCATTTATTAAAATTATAAAGTCTACCAAAACAATGTTGTGTACTTCCGTTTTATTATAAAGGGGATGTCCAAACGAAGATTTGGTTTATAGAATATGAAAATCGGAATGCAATTGTTTAAGATATGACAAATAACCCACTACTCTTTTCCAAATAATTTCACATTAACCGGAAAAACCAAATAAAATAGTGGGATGGTTGGAATTTTTGGGTTTGTCCGCCCAAACCAAATAATTTTAGTTTCATATTTATTTTAGTTGTGTATATAATTTTGAATACAAATTCATAATTGTTTATATAACTGTCTTTTTTGTTCATAATTTAGGCTTTCAATGATTATGTTTTTTTGAAGATTTAAGTGTTGGATTTTAATTTTAGATATAATCAGTTTAAAAAGATAAAAATCTCAGTTTAAAAAGATAAAACAATGTTTTGTTAAGTTAGTTTATAAGATACTACATAACTAACAAGTTTCAACTGAAATATATTAAAGGAGAAGTCGAGAGGGCTGTGAGCCAATCTTACAAAATTTGACCTCCTTTGCCCTTAATGAAAAATACCCCTAAAAATATTTCGGAGAAGTTTTTTCTCTCTATTTAGGTTGCTGAAATGCACCACATTCATCCTCAAACTTAAGATTACTAATTTGCCATTAATGAGATTCAAAACTGGACCTTTTTACCCTTTTTCTATGTTTTAATTTTTTAAAAATAAATAAAAAACGAAAATTAAAAATAAAAAACGAATTTTTTTTTACAAAATTGGAAATCTAATATATTTATATGCAATATCTCTCTTTAGAAAAATGGAAGATAAATATTAGAATATATTACAAATATTCGTTTAAAGAAAATTTCTGTTTTTAAAAATATTTAAATGGTAAAGATAATTATGACGGTTTTCCTTCTAAGCTATATATATAGAGAGGCTCAGCCAAAACAGTAAAAGTCGGATTCATTAAGCTAAACATATAGTTTTGAGAGTATAATTTTTTCTTATTATTTTGGTTCGAATGAATCAACTTTACTATTGTATGATTTTGATTTTTTATTATTTATGTTGATGTACTATCGATATGCTTTGGTGTTTTGCATGAATTAAATTTCATGCTGTTATAAATTTTAATTATTATGTTGAATCATATCAAAAGTTTTACTCATTTTGTACTGTTTGTTTGTGTTTTAGGTCTATCTGTTATGGACCATGGGTGTTTTTTTGTATATCAAAAACAAGACTGGACGAATGAGTTGATGAAGCAAGCAAAAAAATCAAATCGGTAAAGTAATTATGTTTATTTGCTTTTTGTTTTTTTGGTGGTGATTGTTATTTAATTTTATTTTCTTGGTTAAACATGTTTTTTCCTACAAACAAAGGAGCAAAGACAACTTTTGGTAATATATCTTGGTCCTTTATATGGTTCATCAGATTCTAATTTTTGTATTTTTGTTTTTAGTGGTTGTTTGAAAGTCAAGATCAAGCAATCATAGACTTTTTCTATGGTTTCTCCATCTTTTAAAACATTTATGTTGTATTATTTTCTATATTTTGTTTTGTAGTTTAGTAATTTGAAATAAACTCTGATATGTAACCTAATACATATTTTTTTTTTTGTTTCAGTTGAATTCATGGACGATCATTGCTCATAATTGTGGATCTACAAAATTGAATATAATGAAATTCAGGTATTAGTCTTTATTAACCTGAATTCTTAATTTTTAAAAATGATATTGATGCTAATGTTTTTTTTTTTTTCTAATAGTTATAGTTGCAGAAAAACTATGGTGGGTTTCATGAAAAATGTATGGTAATTTCTAAAAATTTGGATTTACATATTTTTACAAATAGATTTAAATTATAATTTTGTTTATTTTTTTGAATAATAATATAATATGTATGTCTAATAAATTTTTTTCTCTTAAATTAATAGAAAGAATAAGAAATTGTAATTATAATTCTGTTTGTTTTGGAAAATAGTATAATCTTTGTGTCTAATATATTATTTACTCCTCTTGAATAATTTTGTCCCATCATACGTTCATGTTTTGAGCTCTGAACGCATAAAAAAATTGTTCGTTGCTCAGAAAAATTTCTAATAGTTATAATAGTATTGTGAGCTTGGTGTTTTCACGGGTTATTCGTTGCTCACGATGGCTCTTGCATTGCCTCATGATGGACATGTATGTACCCAACAGTACTCCTTGATTTACTTAAAATCAAATAAGCGAAAATGATAGGGCTAGCTAACATCTATGACTCTCACATATTACTGCAATAGACATCGACAAAGAAGCTTACGAGATCACAAGATCAATTTCATCCAATCTGGTGTTCTTCAGGCTTTAGACAAGTTGTTGACCGTATGTAATCCATTATTATTAGCAGTCATTTTTTGTTTTTTATTATATATCACCCAGTTTTTTTTCTTTTCTTTTGACATAGTCTTTTAATCTGATGACATTGGTTTATGAATGATGATGGGGCATATATAGGAGAATCCAAAACCGGAGTTTGATTTTGCATTTATTGACGCTCATAAACCGAACTATCCCAACATGCACAATAGACTAATGAAGCAAGTGAAGGTAGGAGGAATCATAGCGTTTGATAACACTTTGTGGTTTGGGTTTGTGGTAGAGGAGAAAGAAGAAAGCGTGCCAGAGCATATGAGGGAGAACAGAACAGAACATCCATTATGGAATTGAACAAGCGGCTTGCTGCTGACCCTCGCATCGAGCTCTCTCAAGTCTCCATTGGTGATGGTGTCACTCTCTGTAGACGCCTTGCATGATTGATTATATATATGAGACCAATCAAAATGCCAAATGTTCTTAGTTTGATTTGCTTGGGATTTGGATCGTCGAGTGATTCTTGTGATGTGATTTGATCAGTACCTTACGTTGCAGTTTTTATGTATATGATCGTGCATGCATTTATTTAAATCATATATCATATCTAAGAAACCCCAATATGCAAACGAATAATCACACAAAGAGCTAGCGTAGTACGAAGAGTAACAAACAAACAACGAATTAGAGGTATACACAACAAATAATGTGAAGTTAAATTAGATATTTTGTATCAATTATCAATAAGTAATTTAAATTAGTATTATTTAGTTTTTGATACAGTTTATTAAATCCAATTCATACTACTGTATGTAAATATATCTTTACTTACATTACCATAAGCTATAAATTTTGAATTCGTGCTTTGATTTGCATATAGCTTAGGCTTTTTTATTCACATGACAATGCAGAGCCGTCACTATAGCTTTGTTATACATATGGATTCTATTCAGGGAAAATTTATGGTAATCTTCTAAAAAATTGGATTTATTTCTATTTACAAATAGATTTAAATTATAATTCTGTTTTTTTGGATAAATATAATATAATCTTTGTGCCTACTAAATTATTTACCCTTTTTAAATAAATAGAAAGAAGATGAAATCTCAGTTATAATTCTGTTTATTTTTTTAAAAAATAACAGAATAATTGTGACTGACATTTTTTTTTCTATTAAATTGATAGGAAGAAGAAGAAAGAAATATGAATTAAAAATTCAGGACTTCATATCTCAAAGGTTTTTCTAGAACGAAAGAGATTAAAGAAATTAGGAAGAGTTTTTTTAACAAATTATAATTATTGTTTATTTGAAATTGCTTTAGATGAATAAATATATAAAATAATTGTCAATTTCTCATTTTGATTAATAAAAAAGAAAAACAGAAATCTAAATTTTATATATCATTTAAAATTTAAAAGTAACAGAAGATAAATACTTGAATATATTGCAAATATTTTTTTTGAGAATATCCCTGTTTTTAAAAATATTAAATTTCTACAGACTATTTGTATCACTTTTAATTTTTTTTAAAACAAAAATTAGAAAAAAAGAAAATCAAATATTTATATCCTCTTTTTTTAAAAAAAAATGGAAAATAAATGCTAGAATCTATTGTAAATATTTTTTTTCAAGAAAACTTCTATTTTCTAAAATGTTAAATTTCTATAGATAATTATGACGATTTGAACTGAAAATCTCGAGAGGATATACTACAAATATCCATTTAATTTGAAGATATAATACAATCTTTTGTGATCCCGACAAAATCTCATAGGATTACCGCAAATCTCCGGAAAAACCATGTTTTTCCGGCTGGATACACTATCACCAAAAGGAGGAACAAATACTCTAAATAAGAAAAAAAGTTCTGACAATTATAATTAGGTGGATGAACAAATAAAACAATTAAAAATGAATATATACTGAAAATACAAACGAGTATATTTAAAGAATAATTCTTCTTTCACTTTTAAAAGTAACATTTTTTTAAAAAAAGAATGATTTGTTTTTTAAACGAAAATTAGAAAATCGCATTAAAATAATCTTATCCCATTTAAAATTATTAAAAAATAGAAGATAAATACTAAAATCTTTTGTAAATATTTTTTTTTGAAAAATTCTATTTTTATAAATGTGAAATTTCTATAAATAATTATGAATGTTTGACTTGGATACTAAGCTATCAATATAGAGGCGCTCAATCACAACATTAGAAGTCAGCTTTGTTAGGCTTAAACATTTGGTCGCGTATGCTCGCGGGTAACTCTCCTAACTATATTACTTTATGTTTGTATTAGAAAAATTACTTCCGTTCCTTATTATTGAAGATTAAATTATAGTTTCTCTTTTGGTTAATTATTTTCCATTTACACTTTTGTTGGAATCCTTTTTAGTCTTATAATTAATTTACTTTTTGGTTTATTAAATTAGTTGAACTATTATTTAAAAATATATATATGACCATAAAAAAAATTTAGACAATCCAAATTATCTTTGTAAGCTTTTTCTTACGTTCAAGGGAATTCGGATTCCTCACCTTCAAGGATGAGAAATCCATGAGGGATGCTATTGAAGAGATGAACGGGAAATAGCTTGCTGGCCGCACCATCACTGTGAATGAGGCTCAGTCAAAAGGAAGCGGCGGCGGTGGAGGAGGCCGTGGTGGTTACCGTATCGGCGGTGGTTACGAGAGACGTAGCGGTGGTTACGTATCTGGTGGAGGCGGCGGTGGCCGATGTGGACACGGTGGTCGTCGTGAAGGCGGTAGCGGTTGTTGGTAATAATTGAGCTTAGGCTTATCCTCTATATATTAATAGAGGAACATTTTGGCAAAAAAACTGACGTGTCAGCATTACAGAGCTCATGACACTATTTCCTTTATTTGTCATCAGCTTTTAAAAATATCTACATTTATTTACCATTGTATTTTTCCAAAAATACTTTTAACACCCAAAATTAAATTTTTATAATCTCTTTCTAACTTAGTTATATCCTTTAATTATATTTTCATAAAATCTTTAAAATAAATTTTAAGAACCCTTTGTTCATATGATATAATAATATAAGATTGATATTATAATAACCCTCACGGGTTAAATGTTAATTATTATACAAATTTTTTTTATAGATATATACTACACAATCAAATTTTATATATTTTAATTACCCATAAATATAACAGATTTTGTAAATAAAAATTACAGTAAAAACATTAAATAATTATTTTATACCGCATTATGTGCGGGTTGTTAACTACTGTTATTTTATATAAGTATATTATTAAGTGTGTTGTAAAGTCAAATATTATGTGTAAACCTTGACGTGTTACGAAGCGTTTTTAGTGTAGGAAGTTGCAACGGCTGCTTTGTGTCTTTAGGAAAACTACATAAATTGGATGTTTTCTTATTGTAAAAATTGTCGAGAATAATTAGAAGTTTTTCACTTTTTCATTCTCTGTTTTTTCTCTACCATGCTCTGTATTTGAAGCAATGGCTTCTGGTGTAATACAAGAGCAGAACTTCAACATGGTATCAGAGCTTTAATTATTCAAGGGCCAGTGGGAAGCACAAAGAGAAGCATAACAAAACCTGCAAAAAAGTTCAACCAAAAACAAAGATCACGGCATCATCATTCAGAAAGTGATTCTTATGTTCGATGGAGAAACGATGAAATCGGTTGTGGATTAAGAGGACGGCCATCTTAATCAAGAGATAATTGTGGTCATTGGTGAAGACGATGTTCCAAACAAATCGACGCAATTCTACGCGTCATGCGAAGGGGTGTGCAATTGAAAAAAAATAGAGGAAGCGTCAACGGAGGCGTTTACGACTCTCCCAAGCACATGGCAATCGTGTCTTTTCATGGAATTAGGTTACATATGATGGTGTGTTCATTGCTCGGTCCAAAAGAGAGGATTCTGGCTTTAAACCAGAATATGGCAAAATGTGGTGTAGCCGCCGCTGTTGAAAGCAAAACAAAGCTTATTAGTAGAAAGTGGTGTGGAGTCTGTGAGAAAGACGTTCACAAGGAGAAGCTTCCTGTTGAATAAAACAGAGCAAGACTCAGTGGAAAAAAGTGGTGGTTGAGTTTGTGAGGAAGACTACAACAAGGAGGTAGTCACCTGTTTGGAAAACAAGGCAAAGCTGCTCAACAAAAATAAGAGTTCATGGTGAAGACAAACTGATTAGCAAACATCGTCGGTTTAAAAGAAGTAACCAATGATGACGTGGAGAAGATTCACGTGTACGACGTCAAGGAGACGTTATGGTGATCAATGGGAGACACCAAGCACAAGCACAAAATAGGATGCTTACCTCGAAGAAAAATGGAGCATAAGCCGGTTGAGAAGATAACCGAAGAAGACGTGAAAAAGATTCACACAAGAGATATCACACAGACGTGAATGTGATGGTGATCAAAGGAAGACACCAAGCAAGAAAGGAAAAAGCTTACCTAAGAGAGAAAAGGGAGAAGCAGCCAGTTACAAAAAAAGGGAGAAGAAGAAAGCTCATCTAAAAAAAGTGAGCGGAAGAAAGTTGCAAGAACAGCAACAAAGACATGATGGAAGATCATGGGACAGACGTAATGAAAGAGGTCATGGAGAATTCAAACACAATGTGAAAGAGGTCACAGGAAATTTGAAACAAAAATGGAATGAATGAGTAGAAGAATCGAAGTGTGGGAAGCATTCGATCAAGAGGGAGGCAAGATGCCACTCTACGCTTTTGAAGATCAAAGTTGTGACGAATTAAAAAACAAACGTAGTGAAGAGCAAAACTCAATTAAGAGGGACTGTTGTAAAGTCAAATGTTATGTGTAAACCGTGAAATGTTACGAAGCGTTGTTAGTGTAGGAAGTTGCAACGGTTGCTTTGTGTCTTTAGGAAAACTACATAAGGTGGATGTTTTCTTATTTTAAAAGTTGTCGAGAATAATTGAGAAGTTTTTCACTTTTTCATTCTCTGTTTTTTCTCTACCATGCTCTGTATTTGAAGCAATGGCTTCTGGTGTAATACAAGAGCAGAACTTCAACAGCAGTTACGGAGGACGTGATGGTGGCCGATGTGGATACGGTGGTCGTCGTGAAGGCGGTAGCGGTTATGGAGGAGGTGATGGTGGCTACGGAGGAAGTGATGGTGGCCGATGTGGATATGATGGTCGTCGTGAAGGCGGTAGCGGTTACGGAGGAGGTGATGGTGGCTACGGAGGAAACGGTGACGGTGGCAGTGGCTGGTAATTGAACATAGTGTGGTTTGGTGCTGCTCTGTGTTTGGTTTAGATTTGGTTCTGTGTCACCTTTTTGGCTTGGTTTGATTCTGGGTTTAGGGTTTAGGGTTTTTTACAAAGTCGTCTTCGATTGGTTTTTTGCTGATTAGTGTGATTCTTTTTGATTTTTGTTTACAGATCATTAACGATCGTGAGACTGGAAGGTCAAGGGGATTCAGATTTGTCACCTTCAAGGACGAGAAATCCATGAGGGATGCTATTGAAGAAATGAACGGGAAAGAGCTTGATGGCCGTACCGTCATTATGAATGAGGCTCAGTCCCGAGGAAGGGGCGGCGATGGAGGAGGCCATGGTGGCGGCAGAGGTGGTTACCATAGCGGTGGTGGTTACGAGAGACATAGTGGTGGTTACGGATCTGGTGCAGGCGGCGGTGGCCGATGTGGATACGGTGGTCACCGTGAAGGCGGTAGCGATTACGGAGGAGGTGATGGTGGCTACGGAGGAAGCGGTGACGGTGGCAGTGGCTGGTAATTGAAGATAGTGTGGTTTGGTGCTGCTCTGTGTTTTGTTTAGATTTGGTTTGTTGGTTGATAATTGAGTTTCAGAGTTGCAACGTTTAAGTCGTGACGTTTTGGTTTGTGACGTTTCATCCAAGAGTCACAAGTTCTAAGAGACACAACTCATTATGATGTAGTGTCTGTTTGTTTTCTATATAAAACAGTTATGTTGTTGATGTATGTAACAAGTTTTAGTTGATTGAAGTTTATATTTGTTCTTATCTTCAAAAAGAGACAAATGTCTCTTACTCTGTTTTGTTATTCTCTTCTCTCAAAATTAGAACATGGTATCAGAGCTTATGTTGGTCTTGGAGCCTGTCCAAGCAAAACAAAAATAAGAAAAATTCCGCTGCAAGAAGAAGAGAAAGATGGAAAAGATGATCAAAATAGGAAAAGATGGTGGTGACAAGAGAGAGTACTATCAACCTTCACAAACGTTCACAAACAACACCATTATTTTCACAAGTAGTACGTGAAGCTCCAAAGGGATGAAGGAGATACAAAATCTTCTCAAAAAGGCAATGGAGACCATAGATGTGGAGATGAAATTTTGAATGGAGAGTTCTGAAACTTTGTTCAACAATGTCTTGGTATATCACAAGGATGCAAAGAAGACATCACTCGATGAAGTTGAGAATCAGAAGATTTCTTCAATGGAACCAGACGGAGAAGCCACTGTTTGAATAAATAGAGTATAACGAATTAGCAAAAAGTGGTGTTGAGTTTGAAAGAAAGACGTCAACATAGATAAGCTGCCTGTTGGATGAACAGAGCAAGACCACTCAGGAAAGGAGACGTGATGGTGTTCAAAGAGTGATACCAAACAATAAAAGAGGATGCTTACCTCATAGAAAATGGAGCAAAGGAGGATGCTTACCTCATAAAAGAAAATGGAGCACTTTATGCTGATCAAAAGGAGACACCAAGCACTAAAGGAGGATGCTTACCTCAGAGAAAAATGGAGCATAAACCGGTTGATAAGATAACCGAAGAAGATATGAAAAAGTTTCACGCACGAGACGTCACAGAGACGTGAATGTGATGGTGATCAAAGTAAGTCATCAAGCAAGAAAGGAGCTGCTTACGTAAGAGAGAAAAGGGAGAAGCAGCCAGTTGCAAAAGGCAATAAGGAAAGAGTTCACTTAGAGAATAAGGAGTGGAAGAAGGTTGCAAGATCAGCCGATGAAGATCACCGAAAACACGTGACGTAACTTACATGGTGAAAGTTTGAATTATACTTGGAGAAGGTTTGCAGATAACAAAAAAAAATGTGAAAAACAAAAAAAACCAAGGGTTCCAACGTGAGAAGTCGTATATTTGTACAAAACAGAAGAAGGCTTCTTAGCAAAAAAGGTGTGATGTTTTTGAGAAAGAAATTCACACGGTGCAACAGCCTGTTTGAAAGAAAAAGAGTCAGCTCTAACCAGATGGAGTCATGGAGAAGAGATGTCATTAATTACCTGGAAACAGAGAAGTTCATTAAGCACAACATGGTTTGAAAAACGTTAAAGCAAGATTGGAGTTAGCGGTAAACTCAATTAAGGGGGAGTGTTGGTTGAGACTACTTTGTGTTCTTATTATTTTAATAAACGTTTAAGTCGTGACGTTTGGTTTGTGACGTTTCATCCAAGAGTCACAAGTTCTAAGAGACACAACTCATTATGATGTAGTGTCTGTTTGTTTTTTATATAAACAGATTTGTTGTTGATGTATGTAACAAGATTCAGTTGATCGAAATTTAAATTTGTTCTTATCTTCTAAAAGAGACAAAGGTCTCTTACTCTGTTTTGTTATTCTCTTCTCTCAAAATTATAACATGGTTCTTTGTCACCCCTTTGGCTTGGTTTAAGAAGTTGTCTTTGTCTAGAACGAAATGTTAATTTGCATGTTGTTCACTAAAATTATAAGTTTCCCCCTAAACCAGACTTGACGTTTTTCTTTTCCAATCAAAAATAATTTACTCGGTTGACTTATAATTAAGTTGACCGTATAGCGTATCATCTTCATACCCATGTTTTGAAAATATTTCAAATAAATCAGTAATAAGTAACATACATATCCAAACTAAAATATGGAACTATCAGCCGATCAAGCTTTATATAATTGATCAGAGAACGTTGGTTGCACGATTTCAACCCTAACACATTATATATTTTTCTACATTTCCAAAGTGGAAAGTGATGATTACTTCCCAAGGAAATTTTCAAATGTCTCTATTAACAAATGTGTGGAGGCTTATCGAATGTATACAATCTACATTTCCAGTTGGGAAGAAAGCAGATCAGAAAATAGTAGAACTATCGAGGTCTTTGGTAGCCAAATTTCATATTAACTCAAAAAGCCAAAATATTCATATCCCATTTAAAAGTTTTAAAAATAGAAAATAAATATTAGAATATATTGTAAATATTTTTTTCGAGAAAAACTTCTATTTTTGAAAATATTAAATTCCTATAGATAATTATGAAAGTTTGACTTCGATAGAAGGAACTAAAAAAACTCAAGAAGATATACTACAAATATCTATTTAAGTTGAAGATATGGCACAATTTTCTATAATCCCGAAAAAATCTCATAAGGTTGCTACAAACATCCATCACTAAAGGATGAAAAAAGACTCTAAATAAGATAGAAGATCTTGACGATTATAATTAGGAGGAGGATCAAAGAAAACAAATTAGAAAAAAAACTATTGAAAATAAACACGAATTTACTTTTTAAAAACAAAAATTAGAAAAAAATTGGAAATCAAATATTCATATCCCATTTACCATTTTTAAAAATGAAAAAAGTAAATACTATAATCTATTATAAATATTTGTTTCGAGAAAATTTCTATTTTTAAAATTGTTATCAATATAGAGGCGCTCAGTCACAACATTCGATTCTAATAAATCAAATTTACTATTATGTGATTTTGATTGTTTATCTATGGTGAGATGCTATTGATATGCTTTACTGTTTTCATGAATTGAATTTTAACTGTATTTATAATTTTAAAATATTATTATTTTTTAAACTGATTTAGCATGAATTTAAACCTATTTTTATTGCAGTCATACCCCCAATATAATGTCCGCGAATGGTAAGTTATCTGATGCTAACCTACAAATATTTTAAATTATTTTTGTTAATTACATTTGGTCGCGAATGCTCGCGGGTAACTCCCCTACCTATATTACTTTATGTTTATATTATAAAATTTATTTTTGTTTCTTATTATTGAAAATTAAATCATAGCTTCTCTTTTGGTCAATTTTTTTCCATTTACATTTTTGTAGGAATTCTGTTTAGTCTTATAATTAATTTACTTTTTGGTTTGTTAAATTAGTTGAACTATTTTTTGAAAATATATCTACTCACAAAAATATATAAAAGAATTTCATTAGTAATGTATTTTACCACAAAAAAGAATTAGATAACAATTATTTTAAAAAAGTTTTTGCCCGCACAAGTGTGCGGGAAACTCCCTAGTGTTTTGATAAGTTAGTTTATAAGATACTACATAACTAACAAGTTTCAACTGAAACCACATGTAACACTTGTACATGAAACAGAAAATACAAATATTTTGTTTAAAACACTGATAAACAAGAGTTTTATAGAGATTTTGTGTATGTATTACTCATAAAAGAACATGTAACACTTAAGATAAATTTTGAACTTATGGATGTTTAGTTTATATTCATTGAAATTTTAATACTTTGAGAAAGTTATTATTGATAAGGTGAGCAAAACAAAGCATAAACATCAACCTAAACATGTAAATGAATCTCAAATGTAAAATTTCAAAATAGAAAATATAGAGAGTGGGTAAACAGTCTTAAAAGAGTAGCTAAATCAGGTGTTAGTCGCAAAGTCTTCAGATATCAGTCACAATATCGTCGCAAAACAGGTCTCTAATTGGTAGCAAAAGAGTGAGAAATAGAGATAGTCGTAATATAGTGGCAAATTAGTCGCAATGTGTGACCATTTTAAGACTACCATATATACGTCACAAAATAAAACATTTGAATTCTACACATTATGAACAAAACTGTTTATATAAATCACTAAAGAGAACTCATAGTAGTATTATAAAGTACATGTAATAGTAAGATTTAGTAAAACAATGTTTACATCACTTAGTTTTGAATTTTTCTTCATTGCAACACATTCTCATAAAAGAACATGTAACACTTAAGATAAATTTTGAACTTCTGGATGTTTAGTTTATAGCCATTGAAATTTAATACTTTGAGAAAGTTATTATTGATAAGGTGAGCAAAACAAAGCATAAACATCAACCTAAACATGTAAATGAATCTCAAATGTGAAATTTCAAAATAAAAATATAGAGAGTGGGTAAACAGTCTTAAAAGAGTAGCTAAATCATGTGTTAGTCGCAAAGTTTTCAGATATCAGTCACCATATCGTCGCAAAACAGGTCTCTAATCGGTAGCAAAATAGTGATAAGTTGAGATAGTCGTAATATAGTGGCAAATCCGTCGCAATGTCTGACCAATTTAAGACTACCATATATATGTCACAAAATAAAAATCTTGAATTCTACACATTATGAACAAAACTGTTTATATAAATCACTAATGAGAACTCATAGTAGTAGTATAAAGTACATGCAATAGTAAGATTTAGTAAAACAATGTTTACATCACTTAGTTTTGAATTTTTCTTCATTGCAACACATTCTCATAAAAGAACATGTAACACTTAAGATAAATTTTGAACTTATGGATGTTTAGTTTATAGCCATTGAAATTTAATACTTTGAGAAAGTTATTATTGATAAGGTGAGCAAAACAAAGCATAAACATCAACCTAAACATGGAAATGAATCTCAAATGTGAAATTTCAAAATAAAAAATATATAGAGTGGGTAAACAGTCTTAAAAGAGTAGCTAATCAGGTGTTAGTCGCAAAGTCTTCAGATATCAGTCACAATATTGTCGCAAATTGTGACGTCTTTGTTACTAAATAAGGGTAAAAAATGTGGACGCAAATAAGTCCTCGATATGCGACGTTTTTGTGACTCGCTGTACCGACTATATAAATGGTCACAGAGTAGTCGCGAATTGTGACCATTTTAAGACGAATTTATTTTCGACGCAAAATAGTCCTAATGTAGTCGCTAATTTAAGACCCTTTTGTGACCTTTACGTTTCGCCGTTAATAAGCGACGTTTTTCTCTCCAATTTTTTTGTAGTCGTTAAGTCGTCGCAAAATAGTATTAAAAGCGTCGCTCTATTTTGTGACTGAATAAGTAGTCACAAATTGTAGTCTCAAAATGCATTTTTTCTTGTAGTGATAAGAGAATAAGAAAATATAACACAATGTTAAATACATTCTAGGACCGTCTCCCAAACTTAAACTACACAGTCTGTATAAGTAAAAGTTGGAAAAAGAATCCAAGAATCATAAAATGAAACAAACAAAAATGCAATTATATGTACAAAAGTTGGATGAAGGTGGTACCTCATGGGTTGGTGAAGAAGGAGGTTGTAGCAGCCTCCATGCTCGCCAACGTGTATCCAGGGTCGTCGCCGGTTTCAGCAGGTGCCAGGGTTAGCTGATCAGAGAGCACAGTAATGTGCACGGATGACTTGCTCGGACCAGCATCCGAGAAGTTGGTCGGGTACGGCATCGTGTAGCTCACCGGGTAAGTCATCGAGTAGTTTGATGGATACTATGGGAAAGGACCTGAGTAGTCACCCGAGTAGCTGCTGAAGGGTGCATCAGATACAACATTGATATGAATGAAAAACCAATCATAATTACTTACTTCCTGACTTATTTACGCAAAGATAAAATTGGGACTTTATCCCAAGCGAACTTGTTTAAAGTACTGAGCTTGAATTAGGAGCTTTTTAGACTGGGGCGGGGCCACCTCCCTTGCCATGTACTTCTTCACTCTCTGGCCGTTCACGGTAAACTCGGACCAATCCTTCCCGAGCAAGGTTATTGCTCCATAAGGCATGATCTCTTTAATTGTGAAGGGCCCTGACCATCTCGATTTAAGTTTTCCGAGAAAAAGTCAAAGCTTGGAGGTACATGAGAACTTTATCACCAGCTTTGAGATCATTGTGCTGGATTTTCTTGTCATGAAAGATCTTAGTTCTTTCCTTGTATATTCTGAAATTATCATACGCCTCTAATTGTATTTTATCGAGTTCGTGAAGATCTATTGCTGTCCTTTCTATGGCAGTTTTGATATCCAAGTTTAAAAGTTTAGTTGACCAGAGTGCCTTGTACTCCACTTCAACCCGGAGGTGACAGTTTTTTCCATAAAGAAGTTGGAACAGCGTTCGCCCAATTGGGGCTTTGTAAGTTGTTCTATATGTCCATAATGCATCATCTAGCTTGAATGCCCAATCTTTCTTGGTGATCTCCACAATCCTAGCTAATATTTCCTTGATCTATCTATTACTTACTTCAACTTGCCCGCTGGTTTGTGGGTGGTAAGCTGTTGTAACTTTATACTTGACCCCATGCTTCCGTAACAAGCCATCGAAGACTTTGTTAATAAAGTGAGTTCCTCCATCGCTAATTACTACTCTAGGGATTCTGTACCTTGGGAAAATGATGTTTTTGAACATCTTCACTATGACCTTGTGATCATTAGTCGGGCTTGCAGTAGCTTCAACCCACTTTGAGACATAATCGACTGCCACCAGGATGTACATGTTTCCGTTCGAAGGTGGGTTGAAGGGTCCCATGAAGTCAATCCCCAAACATTAAAAACTTCAACTTCCAGGATGGGCTGTTGAGGCATCTCATTCCTCCTGCAAATGTTACCCATTTTCTAGCATGGGTCACACTTGGTTATGAAAAGCTGTGCGTCTCTGAACATGGTTGGCCACCAAAGGCCGGCTTGGAGGATCTTTTTAACGGTCTTGAGAGTGGAAAAATGGCCACCGTAGGCAGATCCATGGCAGTGCTCGAGTACTCCTCATACTTTTTCCTCAGCTATACAACGCCTGAATAGACCATCAATCCCTTTCTTGTATAAGTAGAGTTCAACCAGTAATAGCTATTTACGTCCCTGGAAAACTTTTTCTTTTTTTGGGCTTCGTAATGGTAAGGAACTTCTCTGCACACCATGTAGTTCACGAGGTCTGAGTACCAGGGCAACTTAACAGACTCGATCGCCATGAAATTGATCGGCCCTATCATGTGGCTCATTTCTTCCAGGAAATCGATATTCATCAGCCTTTCTTTGTGCATCGAGTCGTCTATAGGGACCGGATCATCAATCTTCATCCTAGACAAGTGATCAGCTACACCATTCTCAATCCCCTTCTTGTCCATAATCTCTATGTCGATATCTTGCAGTAGGAGGATCCATCTGAGAAGCCTATATTTGGTATCCTTCTTCGAGTAAATGTTCCTTAAGGCTGCATGATCAGTGTAAACAACTACTTTTGACCCCACCAAGTAGATCTGGAATTTTTCGAAAGCAAAGACAACAGCTAATAGCTCCTTTTCTGTCGTCACATACCAAGGACTATCCCTTCTTGAACCATGAAGTAACACTTTTCCCAATTCAAGACTAGGTTAGTCTCTTTACACCTTCTCAGTACTTGGCAAAGGTTCGAAAGGCAAGAGGTGAAAGAGGAGCCATACACTGAAAAAGTCGTCTATGAACACCTCAACCATCTCTCAATTAAATCTAAGAAGATAGACGTCATGCATCTCTGAAAGGTTGCTCTGTTGCGGGAGCGTTGCACAAACCAAAAGGCATTTTCTTATATGCAAAGGTACCATAAGGACAGGTAAAAGTTGTCTTTTCCTGATCATCAGATGTATAGGGATTTGAAAAAATCCACTATATCCGTCCAAGAAAGTGTAATAAGGGTGATGGGCAAGCCGCTCCAGCATTTGGTCGATGAAAGGCAAGGGGAAGTGATCTTTCCTAAAAGTTGGGTTAAGATTCCTGTAGTCTATACACATTATGTGCCCCGTGATTGTCCTAGTGGGGATTAATTCCTCTTTCTCATTTCTGATTACAGTGATTCCCCCTTTTTTTGGAACACAATGTAATGGAGATACCTAAGTACTACCAGAGATAGGATAGAGAAGTCTCCTATGCATGCAAAAAGTTTCAGAAATTCCTTTAATATCATCAAGTGAATAACCAATAGCTCTCCTATACTTTTTTTAATTCACCTAGAAGAGTATCAGTCTCTTGTTCACTAAGTTCTTCATTGATAATGACAGGATAAGTAGAGTTTGTACCAAGAAAAGCATACCTTAGCCCCTTAGGGAGTGGTTTAAGTTCAATCTTGGGTGCTTTAAGCTCACTCCAATCTTCATTTGAGTTTATATCAATTGAACACACCACTTGCTCTTTTAACTCAAGGAAACCTCTATCATCATTAATAGGCTTGTGAGAGTCAAAAATCTTTTCATACCATTCACTATCTTCATTTAGTAAACCAAACTCTCCTTGTTTAACTGTCAAAGTGCTTTGGAGCTCATCTTCTATGGCCAATTCCTCCAAAAGCTCATCAGCTAAAGCTTCCATCTTCTCAATGTAGAAAACTTGACCATCAATTGTAGGCTTTCTCATCACCTTGTTGATGTCAAAAGTCAAAGCTTCTTTTCCCAAATTCAATTGAATCTTTCCACTCTTCACATCAATCATTGTTCCTGCAGTTTTTAAAAATGGACGCCCCAAAATTAGTGGATTGTTTGATTCTTCATCCATTTGAAGCACAACAATGGTTGTTGGGATCTCAAAATGGCCAATCATAATTGGTAGGTCTTCCAGCACTCCTACTGCTGTTCTAACTGACCTATCTGCAAGAACAAGGGTGATCATAAACTTCTTGTAGTGGGTGAAACCTAATCTTTTGGCAACTGAGAGGCATCAAGCTCACACTAGACCCAAGAACACACAAACAATGGCTAGAAGATAGAGGTCCCAATGTGCAAGGGAGAGTGAAGCTACCAGGATCTTCAAGCTTCTTTGCTACTACCTTGTTTTGAATTATAGCACTACACTTATGAGTTAAGATGACCATTCCTTGTAGAGCTTTCTTCTTCTCCATAACTGCATCTTTGAGGAACATGTTGTATGATGGGTTCAGCAAGAATGGATCAATGATAGGCATTGTAATAGCAACATCCTTCATTTGTGCATCAAACATAGCTCTATACTTGTCCACTTGTTGCTTCTTAAACCTACCAGGAAATGACAATCTTGGTTCATAGGGTGGAGGCACAATAGAGCTTCTTTGGTAACACCTTTAATTTTCTTGAAAACTTCATCAATGGTCTTATCTTGCTTTGGTTCCTCAACCACTTTACTCTTCCTTTTGTCAACCAAAACTTCTTCAGCTTCTTTGTCTTTACCCAAATCTTTCACTATCAATTCATCCTCATCCTCAATCTCAACCACTACCTCCCCTCATTTAGGCTCAATGTCCCTATTGAGCTCATTAGTAGGTAGCTGCTTACCACTTCTCAGCATGAAGGCATTGATGTACTCCTTTGGGTTTGGTTCATGCTTTCCTGGTAATGAACCCATTTTTCTTGGTGGAGAGGAGTAAGCTTGTCCCTGGACCTGTGTTTGTAACCTCTCAATATTAGCATTTAACTCACCATAGACATTCTCAACCTTTGTGTGCATGGCTTTCATTTGTGTGGCAAGTTCAATGGCACCTCTTCCTTGTCCATCTAGGAGTTGTCTAAGTAGAGCATTTGTGTCATCTACTTGTCCTTGAGGGCGTGGTGCATTCATTTGTTGCTGAGGTTGGGAATAAGTTTGAGGCTTGGCTTTGTAGTTCCCTTGAGGTTTAGGTTGATAGTTGGGTTGGGAAGGAAAACCAGGAGGTTTTTGTGGTGGATAAGTCTGATCTTGTGGGGTCTCCACATTCGTGCTGCGGTAAGAGAGGTTAGGGTAGTTGCGGTAATTAGGATTGAACTTGTTATAATCTTGCCCACCTACATAGTTGACTTCCTCTTGACCCTCAACACAAGCTTTCATAACTTCTTGATGAAGTTCACATTCATTGACAAAGTGAACTTGATTTTGACATTTCCGGTGACACACTGGTAGAACGACGGTGGAGAACAACCGACGTTGACGACAACAGGGAATATCAGTGTGGTGAGCTCTAACATCAATAACGGTGGAATCAACGATGGCTCTATCACATGACTTTAACTACAACAACATCACGAACTCCTTACAAAACAATGGCATGAACAACAAGAAACTCACATATCGAAATACTGGTCTGCACTTAGGGTTTACCTTCGCGTTTTTCTTTGACGGCAAATGAAGAAGTAATATACGCATATACTCGCCACACATAAACCCTCGCCGTTTTTGTATTTTGATCACTTGGTTCTTAATGGGCTTGAAATGAAAACAAACCGGCCCAATATCCAATTTAAAAACCGGGATGTTAAATTAATGGTGCTAAGATCAATCAACATACTTACAAATATGTTTCTATGCTCATCACCATGCATCGATCTAGTTCATCCTCCAACTATCAGTAAAGACTTGCGATTTCAAAGAACATCTCTTTCACATTCATTAAAGTGTTTGGCGAGTTCTTGCAAATGGTAAGTGAATCAAGCTCTATCGGTTTTGAGGGTAAGGCTTTTGGAGGTAGGTTTCAAATAGTATTTTTAGGAAGTTTACTCTCAAAACAAGGAATGCTAGACAGTTGTGAAAACTATCTAAGACTGAGAACAGTTGGGGCATACAAAGCTTAGCTCTTGATGATCTACCCTCGTAGAAGCTTTTCAATCTGATTCTACCCTTTTTTCATTCCTCTTTTTTTATTCAGCACCCAAAAACATAAACCGTTAACACTCTTGATCTTAACCCTTTTTTTTTTCTTTGCCAATCCCTAAGATATTAACTTTGAACTGCTAGCTCTTTTTTACAACTTTTTTCTTTCTTTGCTATACTCCTATTTTTTTGTTTGCTCTTATTTTTATTTTTTATTTTTTCTAGGAGACTATAGCAAAACTTTTCTCTCTCTCTTTTTTTTTACTTAGAGACTTAGAGCTAATTAAACTAAACCTTAGGGACTCTCTTCTTTTATTTCTCTTTTGATTCTCTAACCCATCCCCAAATAAACATGCTAACCACGTATCTTTTAAAACCAATTCTATTAGCTAGTTCAAATGGTTCTAAACTTAGATAAAACAAGAGCCAGTTCTTTGTCGTTCTCAATACTCTCAAGGTTTCACAACATATAGCACTATCAAAGCTGAAAAGGCCTCACTAAACAAATCACAACAAGGCTTGAAAGATAGGTTTTGGTTCAAGTGTAGGGAAAACAATTCGGGTTAAACAAAAAGATTGGCAAAAATAGAGTGTTAACCCGAGTTAAGAATCACCATGAACAAGCATTCAAGTTCCATAAGCAAGATAATTTAAGTTCAGGTTAAGTCTCATAATATAGAGATGCTACAATATTCAAGCAAGTTTCACACAAGTGGAAGAAGCTTTCAAAAGACAAAAGGTTTTAAACAAATATTTTTTTTTGTTTTTTTTTTTCAAGAGATTAATCTAGCAACAATGAACTGTGATTAAGGGCTATAACTTCAATCCTAAGGTTGGACTTTAAACAAGGTGGTTTTAATCATTGTCTCCTAAAATGCATATGCAACAATCTTATATGAAGCACTCTAGATTCAATCCTAATATGTAAATGCAACTACATGAACACTCTTTTTTAAAAAAATTTATAAAATTTTCAAATTTTTTTTGGGTTTTTGATGTTCATATATTTTACCATGTTTTCCCTTAGTTTATTCACATATTTTGCATCTTTTGCTATCCATTTTGACCATTATTGCATAGCTTTAGCACTAATCATGCATTAGAGTATAGTTGCATTGCATTTGCATCTTTTCATCCATAATCAGGTGATTTTGGAGCTTAAGGAGCATGGAAGCAATGCTGAGGAGAAGTGAGGCAATCATGAAGGGAAAGCAAGAGAGTTAAGGCTGAAGAACCAAGGTCTAGAGTCCCACTCGACCCCACACTCGACCAGACACTCGACCGTGTGCAAAGAGGGACCCGACCGAGTGGAGGAAGCAGAAGAAAAACCAACTCGACCAGCCACTCGACCGAGAGTTATGGGTTTATGACTTTGATGTTCATCATGTGTTCTTGTGAGTAGTAGCTTAGGATTTTGAGGATGGGTTAGGCTGGGCTGTGTTTGATGTTTGTTTGCTTTGGTTAAGCTTGATTGTGGTAGATTCTCTTCTAGGCTAGATGTTCTTAATGCTAATCCTGAACTGAGAGGTTAGGGTTTGATTTCAAGCATCTTAGCATCACACCAATGTTTAAGGAGCATAGATAAGGCTAGATCTAGAGCTTACCATTAGGCTTGCTAAGAGATTAGAGGTCTTGTTTGGTATGAGACATATTTCTTAATGCCTGCTTGTGTAGATTCTTTTCTTTGTGAGAACAAGTCTAGAGATGCATAGGTTTGATTGTTTCTTGCCATGAGAGTGGATTACACATGTCTTAGATTTATATGTCTAGAGATTAGCTCAAAGTTTGCTTGACATTTGTTGACCAAGTTAGATGACTTCAATCATTAGTCCAGCCCATGAATCCCTCCTCAAGGCCTTCCTTGTTTATTGATTTTTAAGTCTTAATCCTGCTGTTTGATTGTTGTTTGATTCGTTCTTGTGTTGCTCTGTTTTTCTTGTATTGCTCTGTTTCACGGATTTGTCCAGCTCGACCCTGCACTCGATCTAGACTCGTTCGAGTGCTTGCTCGAGTTCATCCCCAGAACTCTTGTTTATGATTTGTACTTGTCCTGTCTTATCTCTAGTCTCATTTTATTTGCATTTCTGTTGCATTTACTTATTTTCCTGTTCATTATTGTCTTGCATTAGTTCATTAGTATAGTTTCTATTTCTGTTCTAGCTTTATTTTAGTGACAATCATTCTGTTCCATTTACATTCAGCATCTAGTTCTAGTAGTTTTACTTTATGTTCTTTACATTTCATTAATAGGATTGTTAGTGACAAACATCCTTTGCATATTTGGCTTAACTTAGGCTCATATACACATCCTGATTGTTCACAACTCTCAGATTGGATTGACACCTCTTGTACTACAATTGCATAAGGGGAATTGAAACACCCTGCCATCCATTCATTTCATATCTCACCATTGCATACATCCATCAATCCATACCACCAACATATTGTGTTTCAATTTGGCGCCGTTGCCCATTTAAGAGTATTTTTGTGACATTTAGGATCAATATTAGTCTAAGATTAAGTTCGTTTATACACTTGTGAAGTTGCTGAACTCGAATCTTCTTTTGCTTGGCTGTGTTGAGTTTCAGGTACCACTCGACCACCCACTCGACCACCACTCGACCGAGTAGTGATCAAGCACTTGATCGAGTCAGTCAGCGTATCTAAATAAACACTAGTTCCCAGTCGACTCGACCACTCACTCGAGCCTACGCTCGACCGTGTGCCTGTTCGAGTCAGTATCTCGGTCTGTTGATGCACACAAGGTCCAAGGGGAAAGATAATCTTCAAAGGCCTATTGACAACATCCACAGACTGCAAAAGGGTTTGAGATATAAGCAAAGAAGAATAGTTCAAGAACAGCAAGGAGATCAAGTGGTAATGGAGCAACAAGATCTAGTTCCAAGACCAAGGAACATTGGTGCTGGAGATGCACCCAATACCCACAACCAGAGAGCTGGCATTGTGCCTCCCACAGTGCCAAACAACAACTTTGAGATCAAGAGTGGATTGATCTCCATGATTCAAGCCAACAAGTTCCTTTGATTGCCAATGGAGGATCCTCTAGACCACCTTGATGAATTTGATAGAATCTGTGGTCTTACCAAGATTAATGGAGTAAGTGAGGATGGATTCAAGTTGAGGCTCTTCCCATTTTCACTTAGAGATAAGGCTCACCTTTGGGAGAAGACTCTTCCTACTGGAGCAATAACCACATGGGATGCTTGCAAGAAGGCTTTCTTGGCAAAATTCTTCTCAAATGCAAGGACTGCTAGATTGAGGAATGAAATTTCTGGGTTTGCTCAAAGAAACAATGAGAGCTTTTGTGAAGCTTGGGAGAGGTTCATAGGATTTAAGACTCAGTGTCCTCACCATGGCTTCACCAATGAGTCCCTACTTAGCACATTGTATAGAGGAGTGCTTCCCAAGATCAGGATGCTTCTTGACACAGCCTCTAATGGCAACTTCCTCAACAAGAATGTGGAAGAAGGATGGGAATTAGTTGAGAACCTTGCTCAGTCAGATGGCAACTATAATGAGGACTATGACAGAACCATAAGGTCCACCTCCACTGACCAAGAGGACAAATACAAGAAGGATTTGAAGATGGTCAATGAGAAGCTTGATAAAATCCTCCTTAGCCAACAAAAGTCCATTCACTTCATTGGTGAAGAAGAGGTTCAAGTTCAAGAAGGGGAGAATGAGCATGCTGAACTCTGTTATATGCAAAACCAAGGTGGATTCAAAGGCTACAACCAAGGAGGGTTCAAGAACAACAACCTCTCTTATAGAAGCACCAATGTGGCCAATCCACAAGACCAAGTATATCCACCTCAACAGCCTTAACAGCAACAAAACTATGTCCCCAAACAACAACATCAAGTGTTCCAGCCTCAGTTGTGTCCCCCACCAGGGTTTCAGACTAACCAAGGCCAAGAACAAGACTTAAGAGTTATGATGCAACAGTTGTTGATTGAACAAACACAAGGAAAGATTTAGGAAGCCAAACAGTTTGCTGAGTTGAATCAAAGGCTCACATCCCAGTATAATGACCTGAACATGAAGTGTGAAGGTCCCAACTCTAGAGTGAAGTATATGGAGAGCAACATTGCCTCTACTTCTGCTCCTAAACCCAACCAACTCCCTGGAAAAGCTGTTCAAAATCCAAGGGAATTCACTGCAAAAGCCATCCATATCTCTGATGAGGAAGTCACTGAGGACAGTGATGTTCAAGATGGGGAGGATTGGTCAGTTATTGAAGCTTTGAGTAAAGTTTGTGCAAAGAAATCTGAATCCGCCATTGCACTCGACCAGGTACTCGAGCCAGCACTCGACCGAGTGCCTGATCGAGTGGTCGATCGAGCTGAAGGATCAGGAGCTGTTAAACCTGCTAAGTACATTCCTTCTGCTTACAAACCACCTCTACCATTCCCAGGACGTTTCAAAGCACAGAGGATCAAGGAATTAAGGGAAATCATTGAGAAAAAGGAGATGTTGGCTAAGCAACAAGAGGATGAGGAAGCTTTGAAGGAAGAAGTTGTGGTTGAGAAACAAGAGGAAGTGATGGCCATTCAAGAGATCATCATTGCTTATCAAGAAGAAGAGAGAGGACCTGCCTTGGAACAATATGAACCATATCCTCTCTATAGAGATTTTTTGCTTGATTTGTCAAAGAAGAAGGCTCAAGCTCAAGATGAGAAGGATCTTGAGGACCTTGGAGGAGTGATCATCCCAATTAAGCTTAAGGATCCAGGGCCATTCTATCTCCCTTGCACACTTAGCTATCTCCACTGCAACCAGTGCCTATGTGACTTGGGAGCATCAATCAGTGTGATGCCATACTCCATAGCACAAACGCTTGGGCACACTGATTTCAAGTCCACCAACCTTCATATATGCCTAGCTGATGGGTCAAATAGAGATGTGGTTGGCAAGTTGGAGAACATTCCAGTGAAGATAGGGAGAGCAAGGGTTCACACTGATTTTGTGGTTCTAGAGATGGACAAGGAGCCTGAAGATCCTATCATTCTTGGGAGGCCATTCTTAGCCACTGTTGGGGCGGTCATTCATGTCAAGGAAGGTCTTGTGACCTTGAACATTGCTAAGGGTATAGCTATGAAGTTCAACATCTATAACCCAACCAACCTTCCTACCATTGATGATCAACCATTTACTATAGAGGACAAAGGTGGTCAAGAAGGTTTAAGTGACAAGGCTACTCCAAAAGCTGAGCCCTCTCTTCAAGAAGATTCTGTGGAAAAGCTTAAGAGGTCAGTTCAAGAGTTGACTGATATGGTTGAGGATCTCCAAGTCAAGCTAAACAAGAGGTCTTTGAGGAAAGCAAGACCAAGGCTCAAAATCAAGAAGAAGTATGGTTTGTGTGTTAAGGGTGAGGTGATCAAGGATCAACTTCACAGTGATCAAGAGGTTCCAGGGAGGATTTCATCACCTCCTTGGTATCTAGACCAAGTCTAAGAAGGAAACCAAAGTCAAGCTTAGTGACTTTAAACAAGCTCACTAGGGAGGAAGTCCCTAAGGTATCCTTTGTAAATATGCTTTATTTTCTTAGTAGTTTTGATGTGTTTTCTTTTATGTTTGTGTTGGGCAGGCCTTTTAATGAAAGTGTAAATGGGTATGGAGAAATTTGGACTTGGGGAAGGAGAAACGCAAGCCCACTCGACCAGCCCACGAGAGGTACTCCACCGAGTTGGCAAAGAAGCAAGGCCCATTTGATCCTCATTTCTCTAGAACGATCGAGTGGAGGGAAGAACAAGAAGAAAAATTTGAATTTTCAAACTTTGGTCAAGGGAGCTCGACCACGTGCTAGTCGAGTGTGGGGTCGAGTGGCAGCAAAAAGCAACTCAAAGATTCCCATTTCAAATTTGAATGGTATGGATGCTCCACCCTTGTCCCCTTGTCCCTTTAGCCTCTTTAAATAGAGCTTGCACGATCCAATACCTCTCACACTCTCTCATTTGCTCAAAACAACTAAATTCAAGTTTTAAAATCTCTCTCAAAGTTCATCTTTTGCTCAAGTTTAGTTCTTTCAAGTTTTTGGGTCACTAACCTATTAACTTTGAGCTTTGAGTCTATTCCCTTCAGTTCTTTTCAAAAATGTCTTCAAGAATGACCAGGAAATCTCAACAAGCGGCTGCAACCTCCATGGAACGTCATGATGATGGCTTTGAATAAAGAGGAAAATCTGGGAGAACCACTCGACGCACCACTCGAGCTAGCACTCGACCGAGTGGTGGTCGAGCTGACCGATCGAGCCAGATGCCGTATCCAAGGAGTGATTCAGTTGAGGAAGATCCTGAGAGGACTGAAAGTGAGGAAGAAAGGGAGCCAACCCTTAATGAGTTCATGAGGAGACACAAGGCCAAAGGGAAGAGGCCAGCAGTTGAGGTTGAACAAGAGGAGATTGAAAGTGAAAGTGAGGAAGAAGATGAGGAAGAAGAGCTAGAGGATGATGGAGAGGCAGAATCCTTTGGGTTGACAAAGTGGCAGCTGTATGAAGCCTTCATGAGAATGGAGGTCTTGGGGACTAGATATCCTCACAAGGAAACCATGGAGAAGCTTGCCATTGATGAAGATGTGGAGTTTCTTTTTGAGAAGAGTAACTTAACCAAGTTCATGGGGCTTTGCATGGAGGGCTACGAAGAAGAAAGTTGTGAGTTTCTAGCCACTGTCAAGCTGCGTACATATGCAAGGAAGGATCCTGAGGTTGGAGCTGGTCACATTTCCTTCACAATCAAGGGGAAGAAGCATGAGCTTTCAATGAGGAAGATAGCCAATGTGTTTGGTTTTGAAGTTGGGAGTAATAGAAGCTTGATGATACCAAGAGAGGAGCTCTATTCCATTTGGGAAACCATTGGGGACAACAAACTCTACTCATCTTCCAATTCCAAGAGTTCAAGGATAAGGAGCCCAGTCCTAAGATACTTCCACAAAGCTCTTGCCAACACCTTCTTTGCAAGGAAGGAAACTGGGAATATCAATGAAGGAGAGCTTAAGATGATTGACATGGCTCTCAATGGGATCATCCTCAAGGCAAGAGATGGAACCATCATTCTTGGGAGCACTGTGGAGACTGATCTTGCAATGGTGCTCATAGACCACATGATCTATTTGAGAAGTTGGGTAGGCAAGTTGGAGAACAAAGGCTCAAGAGGAGCATTAACCATCTGAGGCATCATTGCTCCAATTCTACAAGCTGCCAAGATCCCACTTAGAGGAGAAAGGGTCTCACCAAGATGGATTGACTCAAGCTACCTCACCTCTACTCTCATCCTAGCCAAGGAGATGCATCAAGGAAATCACATCTTCAATTTTGAGCTTCCAACACTTGGGAAGAAACAATTGATCTTACCTAACCAAGAGCTCACCACCATTCAAGAAGGAGCCAACATTGACTTTTGGCCAGCTGAAGAGTACTTGTTTGATGGGACAGTTCAACCTAGAGTTGAAGAAGCTGGAAATGCACAAATGGCTGATGGGGAGGAGCAGTTTTACTTTGAGGATTATGAGCCCAACCCAAGGGATAGTAGAGGAGTGAGGGAGAATAGCAAGAGGTTGACACTTTTGCAAAAGAGGAGCAAGTGGCATGGGAAGAGGTTTGATAAGCTGAAGAAGAAGGTGACCAACATGGCTAAGTCTATCAAGGGCTTAAAGAAGGAGATTGCTGAGCTGAAGAGTGGAAACTCATCTCCAAGCCATTCAAGCCCTTTGAGGAGAAGTAGCTCAGCTCAACTAGAGCACTTTCAAGAGTTGCAAACCTTTTGGAACCAGCTAGAGCTTCAATGTATGAGCCAAATTAGAGGAAGAAGAGTTCAAGTACCCGAGAACAACAATTTTCGAGGCACTCGACCGGCTCACTCAAGCGCCCACTCGACCGAGCACCCCCGACGTACTCGACCGAGTTCCAGCCCAGATCACCTTATGGCTTCCCACCTCCAGCTGCTTATCCAGGCTATCCAGGTTAACCTCCCATCCCACCCCAATACTTCATGGATCCAGCACTCTACCAGCAGTTCTACCAGCAGCAAGCTCAGAATTTTGGCATCCGCGGTCCAGCTCGACCCCCCCACTCGAGCACGCACTCGACCGAGTGCCGGTCGATCGCCGTCGTCGAGCTGCCCCAATCTCCATCTCCAAGTGATCAACAAGACCCCAACTACACATTTGACAGTATGCAAGAGGAGGTGGACAACTTCTTCTCCAATCCTTGAGGTACCACTATCACCTTCCCTTGTAAATATCAGTGCATTTGAAATTGTGTTTTGTTTTTGGTCTTGAATCCTCTTACAAATTTCTTTCACACAGGGGACTGTGTGATTTAAGTTTGGGGGAGGATTTGAGATAGCATTTGACATTGTGTTTTGTGTTCTTATTTCAAATTTTTAGCATCCTCATATTAGTTTTTGCATTGTATCTAAGGCAGAGAAAAACCCTAAAAATTTGAAAATTTTTTGCAAAAATCTTTTAAAAAAAAAAGAGTGTTCATGTAGTTTGCATTGCATATTAGAATCTTGTTTAGCATCTTTCCATATAGGACTGTTTAATATTTGCATTAGGGATCTATGATGAGTATTTCCTTGTTAGCTTGTTTAATACACTAGACTAGGATCAATGCCCAAGTTAATAGTACTTTGATGCTAGTTGAGTAGTTAGAAGCATAAGATTGAACCAAGCCTTGAATTCCTGCATTGCATTTGGTCTAAATTGAAGCATGTTGTGATTTAATGCCATTTCCTACTTATAAGAACCTAATATTGACTTTCAATTATCAACTTGTGCATTGCTTTAAACTCATGGATACCATATACATATTTGTATCATCTTTTTCCTTTTACCACTCTTGTTGATCCAAGTAGCTGATTTCCTCATTAAGAATCAGTTCCCCTACCCCTTAACCAACCCTTCTTTCAAGCCATGTTTATTCTTGTGTGTGTGAGGCCTATTTTTGGGATTGAGCTTGGTAGAAAGTGTTAGGTTTGAACTAACAAGAGTAAAACCTTGTGTAGTTCTAGTTTGCATTTTTCAAACTAGATAGGACTAGGTGGTTCACTTGTTGGGTTTGGGACTTGGCTGTTTTGAAAAGAAAAGAGGAAACAGAGAAAGAAAAAGGTTAGAGTCATTAAGAGGAGAATGTGTTTAAGCAAAGTCTAGTGAAAGGATGGGAAGTAAAAATTGTTGAAAATGGTTCTAGTTAAAGAAAAGAAAAGAAAGAAAAGAAAAGTCTAGCAAAAAGCTTGTAT
Source organism: Camelina hispida (assembly GCA_023657505.1). NCBI lineage: Eukaryota > Viridiplantae > Streptophyta > Magnoliopsida > Brassicales > Brassicaceae > Camelina > Camelina hispida. The sequence goes on from CP094633.1 coordinate 25,410,639, forward strand.
GTCTTAAGAATAAGAAGAAAAGAGAACCATAGGAAATAAGTAAGAATCCCCCATCCCACTAGAAAGATCAAATAAGAAACCTCTCCTAAGACTTGAAAACCAAAAGAGAAAAGGGTGAAAGAGAAAGAAGAAGTTAAAGGGTAGCACTAGGATCATTTGGGTTTAGATTGATAGGATAAACACTTTGGGTGCCTTTGGGTAGACAAAGTTTTGTTCTTGTATGTGTCTAAGTGTTCTTACCTTTAGCATTCTTCTAAAGCTCAATCCATTTTTTATGAGAGAACCTTGATATTGATAGGCCCCACTCTAAAAAGAGACCATCATTGTCTCAAAACCTTTATCTCCAAGCCAAATGAGTTTTAAGCATTGCATAGAATTGATTCATGTTCTTGATTAATGAATGTTAAAGGAAATGGTTGATTTGAATGCATGTGGTTATCTAATGCTCAAATCAGTAAAGGTTGTGATATGCTTGTCTTAACAGCTCATTCAACTTGCATCATAGTACTAGTAACTTGGACATTGATTCTAGATAGTCTATTTGCAAGCTTTAGGAGCTGAGATCCCACTTTCAAACCTCACCTACCTTCTTATGTCTTGATTATTTGTTTGAGGGCAAGCAAATACTAAGTTTGGGGGTGTTGATGTTCATATATTTTACCATGTTTTCCCTTAGTTTATTCACATATTTTGCATCTTTTGCTATCCATTTTGACCTATTTAGCACTAATCAGGTGATAGAGTATAGTTGCATTGCATTTGCATCTTTTCATGCATAATCAGGTGATTTTGGAGAACCAAGTAGCACCCCTCAACTGATCCAACAACTCATCGATCCTAGGAAGAGGGTACTTGTTCTTCACAGTGACCCGGTTCAAACCCCGATAATCAATACACAACCTGAAACTCCGTTATCATTGAACTGGAACCGGGGACGACACCGTTATCCAAGGCTCCTTATAGAATGGCTCCAGCAGAGATGGCAGAGCTGAAGAAGCAGCTAGAGGATTTATTGAGTAAGGGATTCATCCGTCCTAGTGTATCACCGTGGGGAGCGCCGGTGTTGTTTGTGAAGAAAAAGGATGGGAGTTTCAGGTTGTGTATTGATTATCGGGGTTTGAACCGGGTCACTGTGAAGAACAAGTACCCTCTTCCTAGGATCGATGAGTTGTTGGATCAGTTGAGGGCTGCTACTTGGTTCTCCAAGGTAGATCTGGCGTCGGGTTATCATCAGATACCGATAGATGAGGAAGATGTGAGGAAGACTGCTTTCAGGACGAGATATGGGCACTATGTGGTGATGCCCTTCGGATTGACTAACGCGCCAGCAGCGTTTATGAGATTGATGAACGGTGTGTTTCAGGAGTTTCTGGATGTATCTGTCATCATTTTCATCGACGATATCCTGGTTTATTCTAAGAGTCCCGAGGAGCATGCAGTGCATTTGAGGGCAGTTATGGAGAAGCTGCGGGAGCAGAAGTTGTTTGCTAAGTTGAGCAAGTGCAGTTTTTGGCAGCGTGAGATGGGCTTTCTGGGTCACATTGTTTCTGCAGAGGGGGTTTCTGTAGATCCAGAGAAGATTCAGGCTATCAGGGATTGGCCTAGACCGTAGAATGCCACAGAGATCAGAAGTTTCCTTGGATTGGCAGGTTACTACAGGAGATTTGTGCTGGGGCTTGCAAGCAGAGCACGTCCTATGACTAAGTTGACAGGGAAGGATGTTCCTTTTGTCTGGTCAGAAGAGTGTGAGGAAGGCTTTGCAAGCCTGAAGGAGATGTTGACTACTGCGCCAGTGTTGGCTTTGCCTGAGCAGGGAAAACCCTATGTGGTTTATACAGATGCATCTAGAGTTGGTTTGGGGTGTGTTCTGATGCAGCATGGGAAGGTGATTGCCTATGCTTCGCGGCAGTTGCGGGTGCATGAAGGCAACTATCCTACTCATGATTTGGAGATGGGTGCTGTAGTTTTTGCCCTGAAGATTTGGAGATCTTATCTTTATGGTGCAAAGGTACAGGTGTTCACAGATCATAAGAGCCTGAAGTATATATTCACTCAGCCTGAGTTGAATTTGAGGCAGAGGGGGTGGATGGAGCTTGTGGCGGATTATGATTTGGAGATAGCCTATCATCCTGGTAAGGCTAACACAGTTGCAGATGCTCTGAGTCGGAAGAGGGTAGCTTCGGCTCAGGAGCAGGAGATGGAGTCTCTGGTAGGGGAGATCAGTGCTTTGAGCTTATGTGCTGTTTCACAGGAACCGTTGGGTTTGGAAGCAGTAGATAGAACAGATCTTCTGAGTAGGTTGCGGTTGGCTCAGGAGAAGGATTTGGGACTGGTGAATGCCTCTAAGGATGTGGATTCGGAGTATCAGGTCTCAGATAATGGTACTATCTTGGTGCACGGTCGGGTTTGTGTGCCCAAGGATGAGGAGTTGAGACAGGAGATTCTGAGAGAGGCTCATGCGAGCAAGTTGTCTATTCATCCAGGAGCGACTAAGATGTACCGTGACCTCAAGAGGTACTATCATTGGGTCGGAATGAAGAAGGATGTGGCTAGTTGGGTTTCGAGGTGTGATGTGTGTCAGCTAGTGAAGGCTGAGCATCAGGTTCCTGGCGGGTTACTGAAGAGTTTACCCATTCCTGAGTGGAAGTGGGATATGATCACCATGGATTTCGTGGTAGGATTGCTAGTGTCACGGACCTTTGATGTTATTTGGGTCATTGTGGACCGGTTGACTAAGTTAGCACATTTTCTGGCCATTAAGAAGACTGATGGAGCAGCGGTCTTGGCTAAGAAGTATGTGAGAGAGATAGTCAGATTGCATGGGGTGCCAGCGAGCATTGTGTCTGATAGAGATTCTAAGTTCACTTCGGTGTTCTGGAAGGCATTTCAGGCAGAGATGGGCACTAAAGTGCATATGAGTACAACTTATCATCCCCAGACAGATGGACAGTCTGAGAGGACGATCCAGATGCTGGAGGATTTGCTGAGGATGTGTGTGTTGGATTGGGGTGGCCATTGGACAGATCACCTGAACCTGGTAGAGTTTGCTTACAACAACAGTTATCAGGGGAGTATTAAGATCGCTCCTTATGAGGCTTTGTATGGGAGGCCATGTCGTACACCATTATGCTGGACTCAGGTGGGGGAGAGGAGCATGTTTGGTGCTAGTTTTGTTCAGGAGACCTCAGAGAAGATTCGGGTTCTCAAGCTGAACATGAAGGAGGCTCAGGATAGACAGAGGAGTTATGCTGATAAGAGGAGGAGAGATCTTGAGTATCAGGTGGGAGACAGAGTGTACCTCAAGATGGCCATGTTGCAGGGTCCGAACAGGTCATTGTCAGAGACTAAGTTGAGTCCGAGGTATATGGGTCCATTCAGAGTGATTGAGCGGGTTGGACCAGTGGCATATAAATTGGAGTTACCTGAGGTTATGCGTGCATTCCATAAGGTTTTCCATGTGTCTATGTTGCGGAAGTGTCTCCGTGAGGGTGAGCAGGTGCTGGCTAAGATTCTTGAGGATCTTCAGCCTAACATGACTATGGAGGCGAGACCAGTGAGGGTTCTGGAGAGGAGGATCAAGGAACTTCGGATGAAGAAGATTCCTTTGATGAGAGTCCTGTGGGACTGTGATGGTGTTGAGGAGCAGACTTGGGAGCCAGAGGCAAAGATGAAGGCAAGGTTCAAGAAGTGGTATGAGAAGCAAGTCGCGACTTGAGCTTGTTTAGCCTGGTCCCATCTGTAATCCGTGGCTAGAGCGGGAATGGAGTATTCCAGCCCATCTCTCTTGTTACTCGGTCGCTTGGGGTGGTTGGTTGTGCGACTCAGTAACAAGATGAGGTGGTGTTTGGGGTACAAAGTTTCCGTGAGGCGGGGTTGTGAAGGAAGTTTCCTGAAAGAGAAGTTTCCAAAAGTGGAAAGTTTCCAGAAATGGGAAGTGCTAAATATGGAAAGTTTATGTGCGTTAGAATTTGTCCATTTTAGCGGTGGAGAGCCTTAAGGGGGGCTTGTGTGTGGCCTTAATCACAGGAAACATATACAATCTGTGGACAATGTGTGGTCTTTGTGACGAGCTTTTTAGCCAGAGTGTCTTTGTGACGGTCCTCTTTAGAACATTTGTGTGGCCTTTGTGGCGGTCCTTTTTAGGACGTTTGTTTGGCCTTTGTGGCGGGCTGTTTAGCCAGAGTATCTTTGTGACGGTCGTTCGGGACAGATGGTCTTTGTGACGGTCCTTCGGGACAGATGGCCTTTGTGGCGGGCTTTTTAGCCAGAGTGTCTTTGTGACGGTCCTTCGGGACTGATGGTCTTTGTGACGGTCCTTCGGGACAGATGGCCTTTGTGGCGGGCTGTTTAGCCAGAGTGTCTTTGTGACGGTCCTCTTTAGGACATTTGTTTGGCCTTGGTGGCGGTCCTCTTTAGGACATTTTGTTTGGCCTTTGTGGCGGCCCTTGTGGCAGATATATGATCCTTGTATGGTCATGAGGTATTCCAGTGAGGGGATATGTGGTTGGTAGGACATTGAGATGTTTTACGCGAGCCACAGGAAGGAAACCTGGATAGGGATAGGACTCAGACGTGTTCAGAATCGTTTGCTCGCGACTCTTGGGGAACTTAGGTTCTCCTAGTACTGCCATACTCAGAGACTTTGTGGCTTGGGAGTATGGTTGGTATATCGACTTCGGATGACGATCCGGGGGCGCGCTGTAGGGTGGCAACCCGAGAGACGAGTTGGATTTTTCCTTATATATTATGGCATGCGGGTTTAGGCCCGATGAGGAGCCAACATTTGGCATGCAGACTTAGGTCTGATGAGGAGCCAATAAAAACACAAGGTTTAGGCCTATGAGTAAAGGAAAGTCCAAAAGTCGAGAGCGAATGACGCCTGAAGCGTGAGTCTATCGCCTAGAGGTGACCTTCTGTGGAACAGTCAGGAGGAGTGCGGGCCGTGGAGACGGTTGCACGGGAGTCCTTGGCTGAAGGTTGTTCAGGATTCGTGGACGAATCCAGTTTGGTGGGGGAGATTTGTAACATCCGTGAACCGGAATCCCGGTTTGAGAGTGCATCGGTCGATGCATGTTCAATTCTGTGCGTTTTGACTTAAGTCAAACACTGCGTTTTGGTCATAAGAGAAAGGGAAAACCCTTAAGGTCGTGGGTTTGTCTCATTCGTGTTGTTTGGCCGTTTTTGAGAGAAAACGAAAAGAGAGAAAAGTTCTTGAGAGTTCTTGGTGATTTCTTGGAGATTTGGGGCGTTCCTGTAGAGATCTGTAGCTGGGATCGTTGTAGGAGCTTCCTGGGAGCGAGTTCTTGATTGCTTAAGGTTTAGTTTCTTCTGTGGCAAAGGTAAGTGCATGACCATGGCTTATCTAAGCTATAGAACTCATTAATCTTCCTGTTGTGTGTTGTTAGACGTATTAGGATGTTGCTAGGGACGTTAGGAAGCTTTCTTGTGACTTGGGATCGAGTTTTGTGGTTGTAGGAACAAAGATCCGGCGAGAAGCTTCGGGGAAATCACGGTGCTCGACGTTGCGTCGATCGATGCATATCTTGCATCGGCCGATGCAAGTGCGAGGACGGAACGGAAACTCTAGGGTTTTCGTGTTGCGTCGAGCATGCGTCGGTCGATGCAGACTGGGTATCGGACGATGCAGGTTACACTTGCATCAGTCGATGCAGCTTCTGTGTCGATCGATGCTTCCCCATTTGGCATCAGTCGATGCATGTGTGGTATTGGTGGATGCTAAGTCCTGGTTTGTTATTGTCGTTTGTTGATTGTTGTGTGTTGGTTATTGATACTCTATTGCTTGTGTGTATAACCCAGTAGATGGGAGGATTGCCTTACTGAGTGTTTATAAAATACTCATGCATTGCAATATGTGTTTGTGGTGCAGGTAAAGGCAAAGTGTGATCGTGGAATCCAGGCAATGAAGAGGAGGATGTTCTAGGGACTCGGTTTTATGTTGTCTGGCATTGCTAGGTTGCTAGAGTTGGGTCATTAGAACATTGCTAGGTTGCTGGTTCTTTGATTCTTGATGATTGGATATTGTTTATGTTGGAATTATAGATATATTCTATTATTGGAATATTATTGGAATTGGTTGGTTATTTCCGCTGTTGAATGTGTTGTGGTTAGGTGGCTAGTGGATATGGGACCACTAGTTGTAGTTTATTTTATTATATTATATTTATTATTTATTTATTAAAAAAAAGGGTCGGTCGTTTCAATTGTGAAGGCAAAATGACCAGCTCCAAACTCAACATCCTTCCTTGCATATGTGTGCAGCTTGACTGTGGCTAGAAACTCACAACTTTCTTCTTTGTAAACCTCCATGCAAAGCCCACATCTTCATCAATGGCTAGCTTCTCCATAGTATTCTTTTGAGGATATCTAGTCCCTAGGAACTCCATTCTCATGAAAGCTTCATAAAGTTGCCTCTTTGTCAAGCCACAAGATTCTGCTTCTCCATCATCCTCTCCCTCTTCTTCTTCATCTTCTTCCTCACTCTCACTTTCAATCTCCTCTTGTTCAACCTCAACTCCTGGCCTCTTCCCTTTGGCCTTGTTTCTCCTCATGAACTCCATAAGAGTTGGCTCCCTCTCTGCTTCACTTTCAGTTCTCTCAGGATCTTCCTCAACTGACTGGTTCCTTGAACACGGTATCTGGCTTGACCGGCCACTCGGACCACCACTCGGTCGAGTGCATGCTCGAGTGGGGCGTCGAGTGGTTCTTCCAGCTTCTCCTCTTGATTCAAGGTGAGCATCACGACGTTCCATGGAGCTCGCAGCCACTTGTTGAGACTTCCTAGTAATCTTTGAAGACATTTTCGAACAGAACTGAAGGGAATAGACTCAAAGCTTAAGGTTAATTGGTTAGTGACCCAAAAACTTAAAAGAGCTAAGCTTGAGCAAAAGATGAACTTTGAGAGAGATTTTAAAACTTGATTTTAGTTGTTTTGAGCAAATGAGAGAGTGTGAGAGGTATAGGGTCGTGTAAGCTCTATTTAAAGAAGCTAAGGGGACAAGGAGACAAGGGTGGAGCGTCCATACCATTCAAATTTGAAATGGAAATCTTTCAACTCCTTTTTGCTGCCACTCGACCCCACACTCGACCAGCACGTGGTTGAGCTCCTTGACCAAAGTTTGAAATTTCAAAATTTTTCTTCTTTTTCTTCCCTCCACTCGATCATTCTAGAGAAGTGAGAGTCGAATGGGCCTTACTTCTTTGCCAACTCGGTCAAGTACCTCTCGTGGGCTGGTCGAGTAGGCTTGCGAATCTCCTTCCCCAAGTCCAAATCTCTCCATACCCATCTACACTTTCATTGAAAGGCCAGCCCAACACAAACATAAAAGAAAACACATCAAAACTACTAAGAAAATAAAGCATATTTACAAAGGATACCTTAGGGACTTCCTCCCTAGTGAGCTTGTTTAGAGTCACTAAGCTTGACTTTGGTTGCCTTCTTAGGTCTGGTCTAGATACCAAGGAGGTTATGAAATCCTCCCTGAAACCTCTTGATCACTGTGAAGTTCATCCTTGATCACCTCACCCTTAACACACAAACCATATTTTTTCTTGATTTTGAGCTTTGGTCTTGTTTTCCTCAAAGACCTCTTGTTTAGCTTGACTTGGAGATCCTTAACCATACCAGTCAACTCTTGCACTGAACTCTTAAGCTTTTCCACAGAATCCTCTTGAAGAGAGAGCTTAGCCTTTGTAGTTGCCTTATAACTTAAACCTTCATGACCACCTTTGTCCTTGATAGTAAATGGTTGATCATCAATGGTAGAAAGGTTGGTTGGGTTATAGATGTTAAACTTCATAGCTATACCCTCAGCAATGTTCAAGGTCACAAGACCTTCCTTGACATTAATAACTGCTCCAACAGTGGCTAAGAATGGCCTCCCTAGAATGATAGGATCTTCAGGCTCCTTATCCATCTCTAGGACCACAAAATCAGTATGAATCCTTGCCTTCCCTATCTTCACTGGAATGTTCTCCAACTTGCCAACCACATCTCTGTTTGACCCATCAGCTAGGCATACATGAAGGTTGGTGGACTTGAAGTCACTGTACCCAAGCTTTTGTGCTATGGAGTAAGGCATTACACTGATAGATGCTCCCAAGTCACATAGGCACTGGTTGTAGTGAAGATAACTAAGTGTGCAAGGCAGATAGAATGGACCTGGATCCTTAAGCTTAAGGATTGATATATCATGGTTTTTGTGGTTTTTAACGATGATATAAGGAGTCTTTTAGTGTCTTTTGATGTGTTTCTAGGATCTTTTGGAGTCTTTGCAGGTTTTATAGGATTTTAGCATGGATGGAGCGAAATGGAGCATAAATCTCAAAGAATCAATTTGGACTCGAGGCAAAACAAGGGCATCGATCGACACCACACAAGAGGGCATCGATCAATACCCTTTACACCGATGAAGAATCATTATTTGGAAGTTTTACAAATTTGCCCAAAGTCTTCCATATTTGCAACACAAGTCCCTGACGTTTTTAGGACATATAAATAGTGTTTTTAGGTTTTAAAAACCCTTAAGTTTTATTCTATCAAGTATTATTTTTCCTGCAACCCAGATAGATTTTTGAGAGCTATTGGAGAGAGATCTGCTTTGTAGAGAAGAATTTTTAAACTCCTTCTTCCTCTTTTAATTTCAATTGCTTATTATTCAGAATCATGTCTTGTTCTTCATTGATTATGTCTGAGTAGTTTGCTTGTTAGGTTTAGGGTTTTTCACAGGGATTTTATGAATCATTAGATCTGTTTATTTAGGATTCTTTATCTTTCTAGATCTTCATCATAGGTTGTTCTTCATATTAATCATTGATTGGCCATCTAGAATTAATACCTAGGAAAATAAATTGATATGAGAATATAATTGATTTTCCTGATAAAACTTTTTGATGAGCAAAATTGTTTCTTAAAAAGAAATTTGATTTAATAATTTTGTGAACAATCTAAACCTGATTTTATTGCTGATTATTAACCTAGAATTTTGCAAAGAGATTTGGATTTTCTGGTTTTAAATTTAGATATTATTTGCAGTGAGAACTGATTTAATTTACAAAAGTGTTTCGAGTTCTAGATCTGTTCTTAATTGTTTGAATCCTAATTTATTGATTGATTTAATATTTCATTATTTTCTGAGAAATTCCTTAGGTCTAGTTTTTTGATCCCTTGAATTTACAACAGCTTTTATTTAATATTTTGCATTACTTTTCTTTATTTAAATCAATTTGTTTAGCATAATTATAAAACTCTATAATCCATTGTGTTTGATCTTGAGTCTCTGTGGAATTCGACCCCTAAGTACTGCAGTGATCTCTTAATTTGAGAGAGTAGCTTTAGGGTCAATTTGAGCGTATCAAATTTTGGCGGCGTTGCCGGGGACTTTTTGATCTACCATTAGATTTGAGTTTTTGATTTTGACTAAATTTTTCTTTTTATTTTCAAACTAACACGCTTTTGTTTTCTTTTCTCTTGTGTGTTTCAGGTGTATGCCTAATAAGCCTAACACAAGGAGCAACAAGACTGGTCCAATTCTGAAGCTTTCAAACCAAGAGTTGGGAACTTAAGCGTGAGAACAGAAAAGCAGCCAAATCTCTGAAGATGGTTAATCCGATCATTCTGATGCGTGATGAGGCTGGTGTTTTGAGGGATCAAGAGGGCCACTTGCGCAATGAGCACGGCCAAAATCTGGATGCAGAAGGCAACGTGATTGCTGAACCTGTTGTCAACGAGCAGGCTGTCATGAACCAGCAAGCTGGTGTCGTTGATGATCTGAATCTTGGTGTTGATCAACACCAACCAGGTGGCATCGATCGACACCCACCTGCAGCAGACGGACGTGGAGCTGACTATAACCGGGCTGATCTTGTGTATGAGAACCGGTCTGCTATTGTTCCTCCACCATTCCAGAGGAATGACTTTGAGCTGAAGCCTGCTTACTTCCAACTAGTTGGGCAGAGACCTTTCTCTAACCTGCCCCATGAGAAGCCTTTGGACCATATTGAGCATTTTGAGGATCTTGTGACCAGTATCAAGGCTAATGGAGTGACTGAGGATTTCATATTCTGCAAGCTCTTCCCATACTCACTTGCAGGAGAGGCATCTCAGTGGTTGAAGCAGTTGCCAGCTGGATCTTTGACAAATTGGCATGATATCAAGGTGGCTTTCCTAAACCATTTCTATGATGATGCAATGTCAGATGAGCTGAGAGTGAAGATCTCTTCATTCAAGCAAGGACATGATGAAGCTTTCAAGGCAGCTTGGGTGAGGTTCAAAGCTTATCAAAGGGACTGTCCACACCATGGTTTTTCAAGGGAACAACTGTTGAGTATCTTCTTTAGAGGGTGTGATTGGAAGTATCAGTTAGCTTTGGATGCTGCAAGTCATGGGAACTTCAAGACAAGATTTCCAGAAGATGCTGAAGTTTTGATTGAGAATTTGGCTTCTAGCAATAGCACTAAAAGAGCTGATGCTGAAAGAAACAGACTGCATGGAGATTTTGATTCAAACTAGCTAGCTTCTGTTAATGCTAAGCTGCATAATCTTCATGTGGGAAAGAAGTCAGTCCAATTTGCTGCTGAAGTTGAGACATTTGAGCCAGAGTCAGAGAATACAGAGGAGAATGTCAACTATGTGTATGGAGCTGGGTATCAGGGACAGAGATTTGGTAATCAGCAAGGCAACAGGCCTTACAATGGTGACCAGAAGCAGCAGCAGAACAACGGCTATAAAAGAACCTATGGGAATTCTTCTTATCAGTCTCCACCTCCTAAGAATTCTTCAGAGAGTAGAATGGAAGCCATGCTTGAGCAGCTTTTGCAAGGACAGGAGCAATTGACAGTGACATTCAATGGGAAGATTGACAATGTCTACACTGAGCTGAATGGAAAGATTGAAGCATTGAACATTCATGTTAAGAAGTTAGAGAATCATGTTATTCAGACTGCTGGGTCTGTCAAACGACAAGAGGGTTTTCCTCCTGGAATAACTGAGTCAAACCCCAGACATGCTTGCAATGCCATATTAGTGAGAGATGAAGATGATGGTGAAATTGCTCCTGCAGAAAAAGAAGAGAAATCGACAACTCTCTCGGTTTCAGATGATGGCATCGATCGACACCACCTGGGTGTCGATCGACACTCATCTCAGACGGAACGAGAAGCTGCAAAATCTCAGGTTCCAGCTGCTGAAAGGGTCTACAAGCCTAAGGTTCCTTTTCCCAAGCCAAGAAAGTCTAAGCAGAAGATGGAGGAAGCTAGATGCAAGGCTATGATGGACAAGGTGATGATTGAGATGCCATTGATTGATGCAGTAAAGCTTTCACCACTCCGTAGGCGCTATGTCAAGAGAATGGTATCCAATGGTTTGAGCCCTGAAGAAGGAGCCTTGCTAACTAAGGATGTTAGTGCAATTCTGTTGAACAAGCCTGTTCAGAGGAAGAAGGAGAGAAAGCAGGAGGTGGCTGTCTCTAAGGAAATGAGTGTAATCATTCAATGTAGGACTGCTAAAAAGTTACCAGATCCTGGAAGCTTTGTACTTGATTGCTCAATCTCAGCAGGAAGGTTTTCTCACTCACTTTGTGACCTTGGCTCTAGCATCAACTTGATGCCATATTCTGTTGCTATGAGACTTGGGATGACAGAATTCAAGCCAACTGAGATTTCTCTTATCTTGGCTGATCGCTCCCGAAGAATTCCTGAAGGTGTTTTAGAGGATATTCCAGTTAAGGTTGGTAACTTCATGATTCCCACTGACTTTGTGGTGCTGAAGTATGATCAAGAGCCTAAAGATCCTCTCATCTTAGGAAGATCTTTCTTGGCTACAGCTGGTGCAATCATAGATGTGCAGAAAGGACACATAACACTGAATGTGGATGGTTTGAGTATGAGTTTGAGATGGATAAACTGAGGAGAGCTCCTACCATTGATGGACAAACATTTTCTGTTGAGAAGATTGCTCAGACAAGCTGCAGAGAAGCAAATTCACGAGCATCAGAAGCAGTGTCGATCGACACCAACAACAGTGTATCGATCGACACCCCTCCACGACCGAGACAGAACAGCTCCAAGACTGATGTTTTAAGTCAGAAAGCTGTTCCCAAACAGAAAGTCTCCCACTCCACACTCCAGAGTCCTCAGGTAAGGCAAAGGTATGCATCTTCTTTACCTAAACTTCCTCTTATCATCAATAAGACCTTCAAAGATACAAAAACTGTTTTGCAGTTATCGTAGAGCACTTGTTTCTTCTGTTGATGATTTTGCAGGACATAAGAGAAGCAATCCCATCCCTACATCCCGCCCTGGTCCTGTTCCTAACATCCTTGGCAGACCTCATGCACCTAAAGCTTATACACCACCTTGGATGAAGAGGACTTCAATGCCATGTTCTTATCCTCCGGATGCATGAGCTCCAACACAGTCAAGCTAATGACTGAAAACAAGCGCTTAGTGGGAGGCAACCCACTGGTAGGTTTTTCTTTTTCTTTTGATTTTGATTTTTATTTATTTTATTTTTATTTTTGCTTTCCTCTTACTTGATAACACTGGGGACAGTGTTGTTTAAGTCTGGGGGAGGTTAGTTACTAACTATGTTTTCTGTTTTTGAGTTTCAGTTTTGTCAGTCAAAACCATAAAGTTTGAGTCAAATTTTTCAAAATTTTTCTTTTTGTCTTTGGGAATTATGATCTTGATTAATGATTTCTCTTATTTGGCTAACACTCTAATGATTATTTGTTTATGCTTGATCTCATAACTGAAGCTTAGATAGACTATGAGCCTTATCAACAATCCTGAAAGCCCTTATTGAATGGATATCTGATTGATCTAACGTTGTCTCAACCTTTATCAGTATTTTACTCGGACTTAATCTCTTACTTTGGGGTTGGAAATCAGTGGACTAGACTTCTTCTTCGGGCCGTACAAGACAGTGCAATTTATCAAAGTATGTCTCCCCTCTCTCTTCCCTTCAGTGCTTTAAAAAAAAAAGAATAAAAGATGAGATGATTTTGATCAGTTTAGAGAGGTAGGTAAATTACCCGTGACTTCATTATTCTACTCTTGAGTCAAATGATCACACAAAGCTTGGAAACGAGGGTTAGGTAAATTACCAATGACCCTGGTAATTCGCTTACACCTTTGATTATAAAAAAACAACAATTTGGGAGAAATCAGCCCTTTTGAAGTGAGAAAAGGGAGAGGAAAGGAGATGTATGAAGAATGTCTTGGCCTGAAGAGAGTTCATATGCCACTGAGCAATACACCCAAGGTAAGCATTCTGTAACACCCAATTTCTATGGCATGTCACAGGTTAACTTATACCACAAGTAAACCATACTTAACCGAAAATAACCAAAAAAATTCATTAATTCAATTTAAACGTCTTTCAAACCATCATTTAAACGTTAAACCGAAACTAACAACTAGTTCGATAAAGCCAACAACGGAAAATAAAAGAATAATCTCCAGCTCCTAACACCAACACCAACTCTATCATCTACTCCTCATGGTTACCTGCAAGAGAAAGAGAGGGATGAGGAATCTAAGATTACTCAGCGAGGGCAAGCCTTAGGGCTCACAAAGTCTTCATACACAAACATGCCTAGACCATCACAAAGTCTAAACCTAAGACAAGCAATCAATCACGTGTCAACAACACTCAAACATCAAACAAATGAGACTACGTCCCATAGACAACGCTGTACATTATGGGATTCCTCATGCTTTCGCACTTCTTCCGGCACATTTCCGTCGCCGTGCATTACGGGATTTCTCATGCTTTCGCACTTCTTCCTGCACATTTCCATTACCGTGCATTACGGGATTCCTCATGCTTTCGCACTTCTTCCTGCACTTTTTCACTTGCGTATCCGGATTCCTCATGCTTCTCGCACTTCTTCCACGCACAACACGTTGGCTTGTCAGCCAATCCTGATCTACCCGCATTTCGCGCCCGTAGACTACCACACAACTACAAGAAAAATTCCTTGTAGGACTCTCTGCGGTTCACCCGCTTCTTCGTGCCTCTTGACACATTTTCTTCTCACACTCAAGCAGTTTACTTCATCATACAAACATGCATATGACACACCACGCAATCCGTTATAAATATCTAGTTCTTTTAATTGTCAAATCCTATTACTAGTTCTTTTTCCTTATCTTTTATTTAATACATATATTATATATATATATTATTATTATACACTCAACAATCAACTAAGATTATTTATATATAATCCATAGGTATACTTGACTTAACTTTAGACTAAGTAACTATCTAAACATATCGGCATATGAAAAAGACACCAGCTAGTCCTCACCTTGGCCACATGAATCACATCATCGGTTTAGCACTTGCAACAATAAATTCCACTTTAACAACAACCTTGGTCTGCAACGGTTTAGCATTACTGGTCAAATATTACTTCCCAATAATATACAAAATCAATTTCATGGATTAAACCAACCTAAACCAATTTCTCCAAATAAATTAATAAGATTTAGCTTAATAATTAAATCAAACCAAAATCTAATAATTTAATAATCCCATGTGACCATGTATACGTTCGAGTTCAGTAATCCCAATTTATCTGCACAACCACATAATCGAGTTTAATCAATAAACAAACCCAATTCACACTAATCGCACAACTCCATAATCCCGTACGTGTCCTGGTTTAGCTTGGTTTAACTCATCGGTTTAATAATCAACAAAACACAACACACGAGACTAAAGCTTCATCGTTTACCTCTGCAACTGTTCTCGACGGATCTGTTCGGCGGCTCCACGAGATGGTGCAGCCCATGGTGGCTACGTCCTCATGACTCAACAATTAAACAACAACAAAGCAACAATCCATCAAGACAATATCAGAAACTTATCCCGCAAGTTACAAAATAAATCTAGGGTTTCCTTACCCATAACGACCTGCCGATGGACCCCGAGTCCTCTGGTGCCAGCAGTTGACATTTCCGGTGACAGTGGTAGAACGACGGTGGAGAACGACGACAACGGGGAATATCAGAGTGGTGAGCTCCAACATCAATAACGGTGGACTCAACGATGGCTCTATCACATGACTTTAACTACAACAACATCACGAACTCCTTACAAAACAATGGCATCAACAACAAGAAACTCACATATCGAAATACTGGTCTGCACTTAGGGTTTACCTTCGCGTTTGTCTTTGACGGCAAATGAAGAAGTAATATACGCATATACTCGCCACACATAAACCCTCGCCGTTTTTGTATTTTGATCACTTGGTTCTTAATGGGCTTGAAATGAAAATAAACCGGCCCAGTTTCCAATTTAAAAACCGGGATGTTACACATTCACCTTATTTGTGCTTTTATATTGACTAATGAGATGACAATGGAGATTTCAGAGATTACAAAGGATTGTGGGATTTGAGTAAGGAATGTTGATGCTTATCATGATTAAATATAAGAAGTAAGTTCTTCAGTCAGGTAAATAAAGAGTGCGAATAGGAATCATTATGCAGTTGAGCGAGTTTCCTGTTTTCAAACCTCTTTCACATGTCTAAGTTTCTGTTTTGCTTGAGGGCAAGCAAAGGCTAAGTCTGGGGGAGTTGATATATCATGGTTTCTATAGCTTTTAACCATGATATAAGGAGTCTTTTAGTGTCTTTTGATGTGTTTCTAGGATCTTTTGGAGTCTTTGCAGGTTTTATAGGATTTTAGCACGGATGGAGCGAAATGGAGCAATTTGGATCATTTTGGAGCATAAATCTCAAAGAATGAATTTGGACTCGAGGCAAAACAAGGGCATCGATCAACACCACACAAGAGGGCATCGATCGACACCCTTTACAGCCGATGAAGAATCATAATTTGAAATTTTTACAAATTTACCCAAAGTCTTCCATATTTGCAACACAAGTCCCTGACGTTTTTAGGACATATAAATAGTGTTTTTAGGTTTTTAAAACCCTTAAGTTTTATTCTATCAAATATTATTTTTCCTGCAACCCTGAGAGATTTTTGAGGGCTATTGGAGAGAGATCTGCTTTGTAGAGAAGAATTTCTAAACTCCTTCTTACGCTTTTAATTTCAATTGCTTATTATTCAGAATCATGTCTTGTTCTTCATTGATTATGTCTGAGTAGTTTGCTTGTTAGGTTTAGAGTTTTTCACAGGGATTTTATGAATTATTAGATCTGTTTATTTAGGATTCTTTATCTTTCTAGATCTTCATCATAAGTTGTTCTTCATATTAATCCTTGATTGGCCATCTAGAATTAATACCTAGAAAAATAAATTGATATGAGAATATAATTGATTTTCCTGATAAAACCTTTTGATGAGCAAAATTATTTATTGCAAAGAGATTTGATTTATTAATTTTGTGAACAATCTAAACCTGATTTTATTGCTGATTTTTAACCTAGAATTTTGCAAAGAGATTTGGATTTTCTGTTTTTAAATTTAGATATTATTTGCAATGAGAACTGATTTAATTTACAAAAGTGTTTAGAGTTCTAGATCTGTTCTTAATTGTTTGAATCCTAATTTATTGATTGATTTAATATTTCATAATTTCCCGAGAAATTCCCTAGGCCTAGCTTTTTGATACCCTTAATTTACAACAGCTTTTATTTAATATTTTGCATTACTTTTCTTTATTTAAATCAATTTGTTTAGCATAATTATAAAACTCTATCATCCATTGTGTTTGATCTTGAGTCTCTGTGGAATTCGACCCCTAAGTACTGCAGTGATCTCTTAATTTGAGAGAGTAGCTCTAGAGTAAATTTGAGCGTATCAGGGATGATATCTCCTCCAAGGTCCTCAAGATCCTTCTCATCTTGAGCTTGAGCCTTCTTCTTTGACAAATCAAGCAAAAAATCCCTATAGAGAGGATATGGTTCATACTGTTCCAAGGCAGGTCCTCTCTCTTCTTCTTGGTAAGCAATGATAACCTCTTGTATTGCCATTACTTCCTCTTGTTTCTCAATCACAACTTCTTCCTTCAAAGCTTTCACTTCCTCTTGTTGCAAGGCCATCATCTCCTTTTTCTCAATGATTTCCCTTAATTCCTCCTACTTAGCAGGCTTGACAGCTTCTGATCCTTCAGCTCGATCGACCACTCGATCATGCACTTGGTCGAGTGCTGACTCGAGCTCTTGGTCAAGTGCAATGTCGGATTCAGGTTTCTTCTCAAAAACTTCACTCAGGGCTTCAATAACTGACGAATCCTCCCCATCTTGAACATCACTGTCCTCAGTGACTTCCTCATCAGAGATATGAATGGCTTTTGCAGTGAACTCCCTTGGATTTTGAACAGCTTTTCCAGGGAGTTGGTTGGGCTTAGGAGCTGAAGTAGAGTGAATGTTGCTCTCCATAAATTTCACTCTAGAGTTGAGACCTTTAAACTTCATGTTAAGGTCATTATACTGGGATGTGAGCCTTTGATTCAACTCAGCAAACTGTTTGGCTTCCTCAATCTTTCCTTGTGTTTGCCCAATCAAGAACTGTTGCATCATGGCTCTTAAGTCTTGTTCTTGGCCTTGGTTAGTCTGAAACCTGGTGGTGGACACAACTGAGGCTGGAACACTTGATGCTGTTGTTTGGGGACATAGTTGTTTTGTTGTTGAGGCTGTTGAGGTGGATATACTTGGTCTTGTGGATTAGCTACATTGGTGCTTCTATAGGAGAGGTTGTTGTTCTTAAACCCTCCTTGGTTGTAGCCTTTGAATCCACCCTGGTTTTGCATATAACAGAGCTCAGCAAATTTATTCTCCCCCTCTTGAACTTGAACCTCTTCTTCACCAATGAAGTGAATGGACTTTTGTTGGCTAAGGAGGATCTTGTCAAATTTTTCATTGACCATCTTCAAATCCTTCTTGTACTTGTCCTCTTGATCAGTGGAGGTGGACCTTATGGTTCTGTCATAGTCCTCATTGTAATTGCCATCTGACTAAGCAAGATTCTCAACCAATTCCCATCCTTCTTCAACATTCTTGTTGAGGAAGTTGCCATTTGAAGCTGTATCAAGTAGCATTCTGATCTTGGGAAGCACTCCTCTATACAAAGTACTTAGTAGGGACTCATTGTTGAAGCCATGGTGAGGACACTGAGTCTAGAATCCTTTAAACCTCTCCCAAGCTTCACAAAAGCTCTCATTGTTCCTTTGAGCAAACCCAGAAATTTCATTCCTCAATCTAGTAGTCCTAGCATTGGAGAAGAATTTTGCCAAGAAAGCATTCTTGCAAGCATCCCATGTGGTTATTGCTCCAGTAGGAAGAGTCTTCTCCCAAAGGTGAGCCTTGTCTCCAAGTGAGAAGGGGAATAACCTTAATTTGAATCCATCTTCACTCACTCCATTAATCTTTGTGAGACCACATATTCTATCAAATTCATCAAGGTGGTCTAGGAGATCCTCCATTGGCAACCCATGGAACTTGTTGGCTTGAATCATGGAGATCAATCCACTCTTGATCTCAAAGTTATTGTTGGCAACAGTTGGAGGCACAATACCAGCTCTCTGGTTGTGTGTGTTGGGTGCATCTCCAGCACCAATGTTCCTTGGTCTTGGAACTGGATCTTGTTGCTCCATGATGATTGGATCCTATTGCTGTTCTGGAACTACTCTTCTTTGCTTATGTCTCAAACCTTTTTGTAGCCTGTGGATGTTGTCAATAGGCCTTTGAAGATTGTCTTTCCCCTTTGACCTTGTGTGCATCAACAAACACGAGTACATACTCGAACAGGTACACGGTCGAGCGCAGGCTCGAGTGGGTGGTCGAGTCGACTAGGAAGTGGTGTCTATATGTATACGGCTTCTTACTCGATCAGGTGCTCGATCACTACTCGGTCGAGTGGTGGTCGAGTGGGTGGTCGAGCTAGTACCTGAAACTCAAGACAGCCAAGCAAAAGAAGATTCGAGTTCAGTAACTGCACAAGTGGATAAACGAACTTAATCTTAGACTAATAATGATCCTAAATGTCACAAGACAAACTCAGATGGGCAACGGCGCCAAATTGAAACACATATATGTTTGTGGGTGGTGATATGATGAATGTATGGAATGATGAGATATGAAATGAATGAATGGCAGGGTGTTTCAATTCCCCTTATGCAGTTGTAGTATAAGAGGTGTCAATCCAATCTGAGAGTTTGCAAGCAATCAGGATGTGCATATATGTCTAAGTTAAGCCAAGTGCAAAGGATGTCTATCACTAACAATCCTATGATGAAATGTAAAGTGCAGAATGTAAAAGCTACTAGAACTAAATGCTAAATGTAAATGGGACAGAATGATTATGACAGTTATGAAGCTAGAACAAAAATAGAAACTATGGTAATGCAAGTAATGAACTAATGCAAAGCAAGTTATGAACATGACACTAAGTGAATGCTGCTGAAATGCAACTAGAATGAGACAAGAGATAAGACAGGACAACTAAAAATCATAAAGAAAAGTTCTGGGGATGAACTCGAGCAAGCACTCGATCGAGTGTAGATCGAGTGCAGGGTCGACCTGGTCAAACGCGAAAAATAGAGCAACACAAGAAAAACAGAGGAATATGAAAGCGAATCAAACAACAAGCAAGCATCAGGATTAAGACTTAGAAATCAATAACCAAGGAAGGTCTTGAGGAGGGATTAAGACTTAGAAATCAATAACCAAGGAAGGTCTTGAGGAGGGATTCATGGGCTTGACTAATGATTGAGGTCATCTAACTTGGTCAACAAATCTCAAACAACTTGAGCTAATCTCTAGACAATATTTTCTAAGACATGTTTAATCCACTCTTATGGCAAGAAACAATCAAACTCATGGATCTCTAGACTTGTTCTCACAAAGTAAAGAATATACACAAGCAGGCATTAAGCAATATGTCAAATACCAAACAAGCCCTCTAATCTCTTAGCAAGCCTAATGGTAAACTCTAGATCTAGCCTTATCTATGCTCCTTAAACATTGGTGTGATGCTAAGATGCTTGAAATCAAACCCTACCCTCTCAGTTATAGGATCAGCATTAAGAACATCTAGCCTAGAAGAGATTCTACCACAATCAAGCTTGTCAAATCAAACAAACCTCAAACACAAGTCAGCCTAACCCATCCTCAAGATCCTAAGCAACTACTCACAAGAACACATGATGAACATCAAATACTGAAACTTGCATCAAATGAAAGATAAAGCAAAGATCTACAATATTGAAGAAGGAATCAAACACGAATTCTTATTATCTTGAAAGTTATGAAACCAACAATATTGAAGAATCTAGTGTTTTCTCCTTCAAAAGAAGGTACAAGATCTAAGAAAATAAAAGTGCAAAAGGAATAATTCCCAAAAGGGTAAAAACTAGGTTTTTGACTATCTAAAAAGTTGGACTCCTTGATGGCGGCAGGGTACAAGCCCTTATACAGAAAAAGTAGTGGAAGTCCTAAAAATGTTAAAAGACAAAATAGCTAGGCGGCTCGGCCAACTCGACAGAATTTAAATCTAACAAACCCTAGAAATTGCCACCTAAACTAAAATCATCTCCCCCCTTTGATTATCCTTTTAAGAAGCACACATGCAAGTTTTTGGCGACGCACACACACTTTAGAAAACTACTCTAGCATGTTTAAGAAAATCATCAAAGCAAGGTTTAAACAATTCATAAACATAAAAGAATAAATAGAGAAAAGGGTTTAGATATTACTTCAATGATTTTCAAACAAAGTTGTAGGATCTTCTCTTTTAGAAAACTAGAACAAAAGATGGAACAAAGAAATAGAATATAAAAGAGTTGGTGGATCTTCAAAGCTCCAAGAGATGAACGAGAGAGGGCTCTGGTCGTTGGCTGCTCCTAGGTCGTGTCTCTTGGCTGCTCCAAAATGTGCAAACACTAAACCCTAGGTTTAGAAGAGTATTTATAGGGTTTTGAAGGCTTAGGGTTTTGTAAGGGGCGGGCCACCGTGATGGTTGCTAATCAGGCCGTCATTAAAGTCCACTTGGCTTCGAATTTATCTTCTCGTAGGTTTATAACATGTCTCGGTAAATCGGGCATCACTTCCTGACGAGTGAACGGATTGACTTGATTCCACTTCGAGGAGAAAGATGACTCCATAGACACCATGCTTGTAAAAATCTGAGTTCTAGAAGTTCTTCAAACGTAGTCCGTACTGTGCATCTCTGAATCTGTCTTGAAACGTATTTTCCTTGTCTTTTGATCCGTTTTGCTATAAAACCTATAAAACCTTCTTGAAATCTAAAATACTTGATAATAGACATTCAAGTCTTGAAATCATATCAAACTCTTACTAAATGCATACTAAAACTATAGCTAAAATGAGTAAAATAATGATGTTATCAACTCCCCCAGACTTAGACTTTGCTTGTCCTCAAGCAAATAATCAAACTAAATCATGGAAAAGAGGGTTTGAAGATGATGGGAATTCACTTATCTTTGTGGATATCGTCTTTGCACTCTTCTTCGCCTTGACATTAGGAACTTACATTTGTAATCCACAATGAGAATCATCAACGCTCCTTGATCCCACAATTCTTTAGAGTCTCCAGAATCTCCATTGTCATCTCTTTACATAAATTAGAGCAATAATAAAAAGTGAAATCTTACCAAGGGAAAATCTATCAAAGGCTTGTCGACTCTCTACAAGCCAAGACTTTCTTCGTATGATTCATTTCATCTCCCTTTTCTCACTTCCAAGGAATCTATTTCTCCCTAAGTTTCTAAGGTATCATGTTTTTTATAGACCCCTTACTCCTTTTCTTCTTTTTTTTTATATATTGGACAGGCTTCCATGAAATCCAAAGTATGCACGGGTTTATGCGACATCCGTTGGCTCACTTTTTTGTTACCTATATCCTTATTCTTTTCTTCTTTTTTTTTTCTTTTTTTTTTTCTTTTTTTAGAGATTGAAGGGAAGAGAGAGGGAAACATACTTTTGAAGAAGTGCAATGTCTTGTGTGGCTTGAATGTAGAGATCTAGTCCAATGTATACCAATTCCCAAGGCTTGATAATTAAGTCAGGTTTAGGTCCTATAAAATTTAGAGACAACGTTAGATCATCCGAATATCCATCGAATAGGGACTTTGGGGATTGTTTAGTTGGCTCACAGTCTTTCCAAACTTCGGTTATGTTGTCAAGCATAATCAAGAGTTATAAGAGTGTTAATCCAAATCAAATAAACCGTTAGAATAAGATCATAATCCCCTACTAGTTTTGACTCAATTAAAAAACTGTGACTCGATAAAATCGTCAAAATTATTGATGTAAAAAGTGGAATAAGGTCTCAAGTCAACAAAGTAGAAAGTAGCATTAGTATAGGATGGAACATCCTTCCCCCTAGACTTAAATCACACCGTCTTCGGTGGAAAAAAAGAAAGAGTTGAGGATTAAAAATCAAAAGGAAACGTGTAGGGTTTAAGAACAATGTCACCTTGATGGAATGAAGTGTGTCGACTCTAAAACGTTTAATGGTTGCCCAAAAATTGGCTAGAGTGCAGCTGTGGTATGAAAATGTGGTGACTAACCGTTCGTAACTTCCTTTGGTTGCTTGACATCGAGTATGAACTAGGGTAAGTTCATTCGAATTGTGTTTTATATATCTCTAAATGCATTCTCCTTGAAACAAAAACCTAAAACCATCAATAATAATGATAAAATAAAAATAAGAAAAACATACCTAAGTAAAACAATGGTGATGGTTGGTGGTAGGATGGTGGTGGTTCAGAATTGTCTCGCGGTACACGGATGAACGGTCGCGGACATAAGCAGCTGGTACGGTGGGTGTGGTACACGGTACATAGGACATGGTACGCGGTACGTAGGACATAGGACATGGGATTTGCTACGGTTGGTATGGCTGGTGGGGACTCTCGGCATTGACCAAATGAGGATTGTGATTGATCTGTTGCCTTTGGCACACATCGGTCAAGTTGAACATGGCCGGTCAGTAGGTGGTTCTTGCCACTAGACATAGTGTAACATCCGTGAACCGAAATCCCGGTTTGGGAGCTGCATCGGTCGATGCAGATGGTGCATCGGTCGATGCAGGTTCAATTTTCTGCGTTTTGACTTAAGTTAAACGCTGCGTATTGGGACAAAGGGAGAAGGAAACCCTTATGTCGAGCTTTTGTCTCATTCGACGTGTTTTGGCCGTTTTTGAGAAAAAGAAGAGAGAAAGAAGAGTTTTTAGTGTTCTTGAGTGTTCTTGGTGATTTCTTGGTGTTGGAAGCTGTTTCTGTAGAGATCTGTAGCTGAGATCGTTGTAGGAGCGTCCTAGGAACATTTCCTCCTTGTGTTTGGGTTGGATTTCTTCTGTGGCAAAGGTAAGTGCAGGACCATGGCTTATCTAAGCTAGATAACTCTCTAATTTGCTTGTTGTGTGTTGTTAGATCGTTATTTTGGACGTTAGGAAGCTTTCTTGTGGCTTGGGATCGAGTTTTGTGGTTGTAGGAACGAAGATCCAACGAGAAGCTTCAGGGAAAACACGATGCTCGGCATTGTATCGGTCGATGCATATCTTGCGTTGGTCGATGCAAGTGCAAGGATTGTACATAAAACTCTAGGGTTTTCGTGTTATGTCGAGCATGCGTTGGTCGATGCAGTTTGGGTGTCGGTCGATGCATGTGTAACTTGCATCAGTCGATGCAGACCTTGTGTCGGTCGATGCATGTTAGTGCCGGTCGATGCAGAGTCCTGGTTTGTTATTGTTGATTGTTGATTGTTGTTGATGGTTAGAGATGACTCTATTGCTTGTGTGTATAGCCCAGTAGATGGGAGGATTGCCTTACTGAGTGTTTCTAAAATACTCATGCATTGCAATTTGTGTTTGTGGTGCAGGTAAAGGCAAAGTGTGATCGTGGAATCCAGGCAACGAAGAGGAGAATGTTCTAGGGACTCGATTGGATGTTGTCTGGCATTGCTACGTTGCTAGAGTGAGTCATTAGTAACATTGCTTGGGTGCTGGTTCTATGTTTTCTGATGATTGGATATTTGGTTATTGGTTATGTTATGAATGGTGGTTATTTATATTTATTGGATATTGGTATTGTTATTCCGCTGCTGGTTGTGATTGTGGTTAGGTGGCTAGTGGGTATGGGACCACTAGTCGTAGTTTATTTATTATATTATATTATTATTTATAAAAAAAAAAAAAAACGGGTCGGGCCGTTTCACATATTGTGTTGCCAATCCATGGACCTTCTTATTCTTCCATCTTTTTTCTTTTTTTTGCTTTTCTCTTTTCTTTTTTTTTTGTGTTTTTTTTTACTGATAAAAACCTGAAACTAAAATGCAAAAATATTAAAGAAATTAAATCCTAAAAATAAAAATTTACTAGACATGGGTTGCCTCCCATGAAGCGCGCTTGTTTAACGTCGTTGGCTCGACGTTAGCTCGCTTGGATCTTTCTCCAATGCAGGCATTAGGTGGTTCTCTTGCGTAATCTTCTTCTCTACATCTTTGAGTTGTTGGAATGAATGGTTTAGCTTCATAAAAAATGTCTCTATTGATGTTGGTGAGAGTCATTCTTCGGTTAGGCCAGTCCATGACGGCTCCAGCTGTGGCTAGGAATGCTCCTCCAAGGATAAGTTGTGTAAACCTTCCTTTCTGAGCATTGATAATCTGAAAGTCGGTTGGAACATTACAGATTCTGACTCTGACATGAATGTCTCGGACCATTCCTTCGGGTATTGTGAATGAGGAATTGGTGAGTCTTATGCGTATGTCTGAAGGTTGTAAGTGTCTCAAACCAATCTTCTTAGCAGAATCGATTGACATGATATTGATACATGAACCGGAATCACATAATGCATCTTCGAATTTAACTCCATTGATATAACAGGTGATGTGGAATCGTCCAGGGCTCTCCACTTTGTGTAGTGTTCGCAAATCTTCAGGTTCCAAAGCATTTAGGAACAGATCTCTAATCTTGTCTACTGATTCTCTGCTTTCTAAAAAGAAACGAGAAATATCATGTTGGCACCAAGCATTCATATAAGACGTACCAATGGGTAAAGCTTTAACGGCTTTGTTGAACTTCTCCGAGTCTTCCTCGCTAATGTGTCTTCTACGCCATAGTTTTTGTGTATCGGCTGGTGCGTCCGGATAGAGAGATAGTCTTGCCTCCCTAAAGTGATCCTCCACATGTTCCTCAGTAATATAGCTGTCCATGAAGAAACGCTTCAATGAGAACTTGCTTTCATCAAAGTCTTAAACTTGTCTCTTGGGGGCTCATCCCATCTAGAGACCGTTCGAATCTCTCCAAACTTGGCGATTTGGTGCTCCTCTCCTTCTTCTACGATCGTCTCAGCTTCTGGTTCTCCTTGTTGAGGGTTAGAGAAATCAGATCCATCATCTCCAATGGACTCATCCTCATAATCGGTTTCATACTCCTAATCGGTTTCATACTCCTCTTCTTCCTCGGCGATTTCTTCTTCTCCTAGACCTTCTAGGTCTCGTGGTGGTGAGGCTTCAAGTGTTGTTACAGCAAAAAAATCCTTGGTAAGGACCAGAACTTCTTCTTCTCTAGAGATCACATGCAAATCGTGTTTAGAACACTTGGTCTCCATCGAAACTTTTAGCTTATCTCCAATTTTTTTTTTTGGTTCTTCGGCTTCTAGGGGAGCTTCTTTCACGTCGTGATGTTGTGGAGGAGGAGTAGGGTTCTCTCTTGTTTTTATAAGGCCAAGGTTTCCCTTTCCTAAAATGAAACATGAATGTTTTCCTTTTTCGTCAAAGATTTCCTTTTTTCTTCCTTCTTCTCCTCCATCGATCGGATTTTCTTCTTTGGTGTGTCCAACAACACATGAGACTGAGCTCTCTAGATTCTCTTCAAGAGACTTGATTCTCCTTTTAATAGTAACTTGCTTAGCTCCAATGTTAGACTCAAGTAGTGGGAGAAGAAGACTAGTGAACTCTTCGGGTGTCTCCCAAGGTGTTGAATCGGTTACCAAACTCTTCTACTTTGGTTTCGGTTTTCTTAGCTCTTTCTTCATATTTCTCCATATGGCTGCACAAGTTGAGGGTCTTGTTAAGAATAGCTTCGGAATTATTGCAGCAAAGGCTCTCCAAGGTGTTAACCCTCATGTTGCAATCGCTAATCTCCTTAGCATTTTTCTCTTAACTTCTTTGAATGTTGAATTTGTTCTTCTTCAAGAAAATGGAGCTTCCTCTCCATAGCTTCAGCATTTTTAGATCTTTGCTCCTCTATTCTTTTAAATTCAATGGCAATGTCATCCATTTTTCCCGAAATATCAGATTAGATTTTGTCAAGATTTTCATGTAGCATCCTCATCATCTCATCTTGAGAGTCTGCTAACTGACTTATTAGGTTCAGCATCTTTTCTTCCTCAGCTCTTTGTTGTGTAGACTTTCGAAAATTGTCTTCATAGACTTGGTGTGGATGTCTGAAAGGATTTTGGTATTGGTAAAAGCGGTTTAAATTGGCTTCGGCTCTCCTTGGGTAAGGTCTTTGAAAACGTGATGGACAGTGACTTGGGACAGGTTCCCAATCTTCATAAACATCTTATGGTGCTGGAGATGGTCGGGTTCTAGGGCTACCTCGGTAGATAGTTTCTTCTTGATGTTGAAATTGTCGAAAATTACGGTTTTCGGGGGCTTCTTGATGTCATGCAACAGTAGAAGTCTTTGAGCTCTTCTTGTCCATCTTCTTTAGTAGATGATAGATCACAAGACTCATCATTCTCTCTTGGCAAATCTTCATAACGGCATTCTATAGCTCTTTCCTCAAAATAAACTTCTGCCTCATCGGTTGGGTAATCTTTTTCTCTAGTCCACTCCTTCAACTTTTTAGGATCAGTTGGATCATCATGTGAGACTCCACATCCTTCTTCACAATCAGTAGGTTGATATAATTGATCATCACTCCAATTGTTGCATTCACCGAATTTGTTGAATAAGGCTTCTACTTTCCAGGGGATCAATGATCTATCTATCTAGAAAAGTTTAGGATTAGTTTGTTTATCTAAAACTCGGACTACGAAACACGAATGAACCGTTAACTTATAGAACACAAGATAACCGTCAAAGATCCCTATACTCCGAGACTCAACTTTCGCAGGCAACGACACATAGATCAAAGCATTTAAAACAGGTTCGATTCTAATCCATGAACTTCCATAGGTAAGTGGTATGTGCTTCCTATGACACCTCACACATCTAAGCTAAGGCAAGCACACATGAGAGTTTTTTGCGACGCACACACACTTTAGATCATAGTTAGTTCATGAGGCTAACTTAAAGCATTAAGCAAAGCTTTAACATAGAATAAACAGAATTTAAATATAACAAACCCTAAAAATTGCTACCTAAACTAAGATCATCTCCCCCTTTTGATTATCCCTTTAAACCCAACTAGAAAACTACTCTAGCATGTTTAATGGAATCATCAAAGCAAGGTTTAAACAATTCATAAACATAAAAGAATAAATAGAGAAAAGGGTTTTAGATATTTGATAGACTAGTTTTCACCAAGGGTATCAATTTCCTCTGCAGTTGTAGTACAAAAGGTTATCAATCCAAATGGTTGTGTATTGCTAGCAGATAGGATGTAATCAGAATCAAGCAAGTCAAGCCAAGCAATAGGGGGTTTGGTTCTAACAGTCCTAATATAAACAAAGTAAAAGAATATAAACAAGTAAACCACACGACCTAAGCACTCGATGCAAGCAATCGAGTACAGGATCGAGTGGGGTGATCGAGTATGCAAGTGAAATATGAACAGCTCGTGGTGTCACTCAATGCAGGTTATCGTGTACCTGATCGGGTAAGTGGTCGAGTAAGTAAGGAAAATGCAAGAAATGAAATACGAAAGTTCCAAAGGATGGGGGTAATCGAATCCTAAGCGTTCTAGACCAATACGGATGCCTTACATGCCTCAAGCAATTATTTCCTAGACAATGAACCTCTAAAACCTTGTCACCACACTGTCGCACTAGTAACAATCAACCTTGAACATACTACCACACTGTCGCACTAGCAATATGAACAAACAGACATTAAGAACAATTCATTTTTGTCAGTACACTTAGACTTATCTGACTTTGTCACTCAAAATTAAGTATACCTCTAGCATTGACCTAATCAAGCATTTTATCTACTCCTTTCGGCCTGTAGCATTGTAAAAGCCCTAGATCTAATCTCAATCAGTCGGTCTGTTGACCGCATTAAGAACATAAACCTAGAAGGAAATTTATCTATCATAACAATCAACTAAAGCATCCTAACCGGTCAAGAACACCTAATCATCTATCCCATCCCTAGAAACTTTGCTACACTACTCGGACATAGAAACGAATGATAAAGCCATAGAAATAAACGAAAATGACATTATTAAAAAGATAGAGTAGAGTAGAAAAGAGTAGGGATGAAAGATCTATGAAAAACTACAAATTAAAAGTACAAAAACAAGAAAAAATATGTTGAGTCGCTCAGTTCTCTCACAGAAGCTCTAGCTCTCTGGTTTGAGGGTCTGCGGCGTGCTCGTTTGCGAGCTAGGGAAAGAGGGGGTTTATATATGGAAACGCATTTGACCTAGCTTCCCAGACCTGCCCGATGGTCTACTCGATGGGGTACACGAGGCTTGAGTAGGGTAACTCCTCGGGTGGATCTTCGGGTTTCTCTTCGCGCTCTTGGATCCTCTTCGATCGTGTTGGGGTTCAGACTTGTTCTTGTAGCTCGATGGCTCCTTCGGGTACATGCTCAAGTTGTCCTTGTTTTTCCCTATTTTTGGCTCTTTAGCACCTGTTTTTATCCAATATATGCAAATGCAGAAATACAATACCCTAAATGCTCTAAAACTTGATTCTTACAGTAAATGGTCTAAAAATGCTAAGTTAGAGGTATGAACAATGCAAAATATGGACAAAAAGGATGCTAAAAACATGTAAATTAGAGTGTTATCAGACCCCCAAACTTAAATCTTGCTAGTCCTCTAGCAAGTAAGTAAGAAGGTACGGTTTGAAAGTGGGGACTCATAACCTTAAGATGCTAACCGAAGGATGCAAGCTATAGTCCTTAAAGATAGTTTAATGGTGCTAAGATCAATAAACATACTTACAAATATTTTTCTCTGCTTATTGCCATGCATCGATCTAGCTCAACCTCCAACTAAAGATAAGGAACATCTCTTTCACATTCAATTAAGTGTTTGGCGAATTCTTGCAAATGGAGGGTGAATCAAGCTCTATCGGTTTCAAGGGTAAGGCTTTTTGATAAGGTGGTTTCAAGCAAATTCTTTAGGTGGTTTCTCTCAAAAAGTGGAATGCTAGACAGTCGTGAAAACTATCTAAGACTGAGAACAATTTGGGCATAGAAAGCTTAACTCTTGATGATCTACCCTTTTCTCATACATTCATAATATGGGTATATATATTTATTTATTTTTTATTTAAACCTCCTAGAATTTAACTACCCACAATCTTGATTTTAACTCTTTTTTTTTTACTCCCTAAGGTTTAGACTTTTAGACTTTAAACTTCTAGCTCTTAATCTCTCTTTTTTTTTTTTTTTCCTTTGTTAAACTCCTAACATAGATATATTATTTTTTTATTTTTTTTTTTTTTACTTAGAGACTTAGAGCTAATTAATTCTAACCTTAGGGACTTTCTTTTCTTTTCTTCTTTTTTTTTTTTTTTTTTTTTTTTATTCCACAACCCAACCCCAAATAAACATTCTAACCACCTATCTTTCAAAACCGAATCTATTAGCTAGTTCAAATCTAACTTAGCTAAACCAAGAGGCAGTTCTTTGTCGTTCTCAATACTCTCAAGGTTTCACAACCTATAGTACAATGAAAAAGGCCTCACTCAACAATTCACAACAAGGTTTGAAAGAAAGGTTTGGGTTCACGGGTAGGACAAATGAATCGGGTTAAACGAAAAGATTGGTAAAAATGTGGAGTGCTAACCCGAATTTTAGAGTTACCATGAGCAAGTATTCAAGTTCCATAAGCAAGACAATTAATTTTCAAATTAAAACCAGTAATATAGAGATGTTCTAATGTTCAAGCAAGTGGAGGAAGCATTCAATTGACACAAAGGATCTAAGCAAAGATTTTTCATTTTTTTTCCGAAGATTGATCTAGCAACAATGAACTGTGACTAAGGGCTATAGCTTCAATCATAAGGTCTGATTTTTAAACTAGGTGGTTTTAATCATTGTCCCCTAAGATGCA
This sequence comes from Camelina hispida, assembly GCA_023657505.1. Taxonomy (NCBI): domain Eukaryota; kingdom Viridiplantae; phylum Streptophyta; class Magnoliopsida; order Brassicales; family Brassicaceae; genus Camelina; species Camelina hispida. Next base: position 25,440,834 of record CP094633.1, read on the forward strand.
TATGCAACAATCCTAAATGAAACAAACTAGACTCAATCCTATTATGCAAATGCAACTACATGAACACTCTTCTATTTTTTTATTATTTTTTTTCGAAATTTTTCAAATTTTTTGGTTTTTTTAATGCACATAGATGCAAACTCAAATGAATAAAACTAGCATGCAACAATTTGAAATAATAAAAATAAGAAAATAAAATACAATGTTAAATACATTCTAGGACCCTCCCCCAAACTTAAATTACACAGTCCCTGTGTAAATAAAAGTTGGAAAAGAATCCAAGAATCACACAAAATGAATTAAACTAAATGTAATGTTATTTACAAAGTTTGGATGAATGTGGTACCTCATGGGTTGATGAAGAAGGAGGTTGCAGCAGCCTCCATGCTTGCCAACGTATAGCCAGGGTCGTCTCCGGCTTCAGAAGGTGCCGGTGTTTGCTCGTCAGAGAGCTCAATAATGTGGACGGACGACTTACTCGGACCAGCACCCGAGGTGTTGATCGAGGGTGGGATCGCATAGCTCATCGGGTAGGGCATCGGGTAGTAGGACGGAAATGGCGGAAGAGGCCCAGAATGATCACCGGTGTATCCACTCGCAGGGTGCATCGTGTATGGCATCTGGAATGGTGGAGGGAAAAGTCCAGCATAATCACCCGATTGGGTGCTCGATGGGTGCATCGGATAGTGCATCGTGTACCCAATTGGATTGGGTGTCGGGTAAGCGTCAGAGTGGCTTTTCCTTTATGCTTATGGTCGGGTGATGTCCTCCTCAGCTTGGGGCTCGTATGATGATGCTCTTTGAGGTACAGGAGGTGGTAGTCCTCGAGTTCCTCCTAGTGGTCCGCTTCTCCCCATCCATGTAGGTGCTTGTGCCGAGGTAGGAGCTGAGGCACAACTTGCCTTGTCTTGCAACTCCTTGATCTGACCTCCCATTACCTTCACTGAACCGGCAAGATCCTTCACCTTCTTCACCAGGAACTTGTTCATCTTTTTCAACCACCCGATCCTTTTGTGAGCTTCCCTCACTCCAACCGGTTGCTTTTGAGAGCATGTATACTCCTCAAAATTGAACTCCTCCGAGCTATCTCCTTGTCTCTGCCCGGTTTCTTCTCTCTTCTCAGCCTCGGACTCCTCCTCCGGGTTGTACAGCTCTTCCAACGGCGGTGCGAAGTCAATGTTGTGCCCTAACTGATCCTTGATGTATGCGACATTGGGTAAAACCATTTGAGCAGCTACGGCTGTTGGATGGACAAACTTGAACAATGTCATGTCATTAGGCCTTTCATAGGCCAAGAATCTCGCCAGCACGAGGTAGTCCGTATCCAGCCACCTTGGTTCGTAGACAATTCCCTTTAAGGGCACATCGCATGCCACTAATATTGGTGTAACTAGTCCCCCAATGGAGATCTCTCCGCCTCCTTCTCTCCTTTTCACACCCCAAGATATCAAGTACAGGAATTGATCGAGTAGCACAAACAACATACTAGTATCAGCTATGTCTCCTACTAGCGGTGTTCCATCCCTAGCACTATCAAAAACTCCACACAATGCAACATCCAACAACTGAAGCTCGTGGTCGTTCACATTCCCAGTCTCTTTTCTAGCAAAAAGAGTGCATGCGAGGGACTTGTGAAAATACCTCAAAACAGGGCTCCTTATTTGAGCAGATTTGGAGCTCGTGGACTTGTAGGGGTGCTTGTCTCCTATTGTCAGCCATAGGGACCTCATCTCTTCCTTGCTGACCTTCATACCTTCCCCAGTACCAGCTTTGAAGCCATACAGCGTCTCCATCTCCTTGAAAGTCAGCCGGTATTCCGTGTTCCGAACGGAGAAGGTGATGAACCCGATCCCCCCATCGGGTAGTAGGGTCGGGTGGTCCTCGAAATAGTGCAGCTTTAGGGTTGAAAGGAAGTGGACCGTCTCCTCTTCATAAGCTTCCAGATGAAATCGCATCATATTGCCCAGGTGGCACATATCAAACAGAAACTCTACATCCCTAGCGATGCCCAATTGCTTCATTGTCTCACGGTGAGGGTATCGGGTACCAATGAAGCTCATCTTCCGGAAGACGTTGAACAATCTCGCCAGAGTGTCGACTTCCTTTTGCTTTAGCCTCCGCAAGGCTTGACGGTTCTTCTCTCTATGCTCCTCCTCTCTTTCTCTTTCTCCCTCCTCAGCGTGTTGATCTTCTTCCACCACTGCTCTCTCAACCACCTTCTCAGCCTTCTCCATAGGGTCGGTAAGCGTCTTTTCGGACGTAGACAGGTCCCTACGTCGAGGAGAACGGCGGACAGCACTCGGCATTAGACTTGGTGAGTGAACTCGGGGGCTTACTCGATCGGTTACTCGAGCATCTGGTCGGGTGGTAGATCGAGTTGTGCGTCGGGTTGGGGAGGCTAAGCGTCCACCTAACGGTCGGGAATGTGGAACGTTTCCTCTTCCTTGGGGTTGTTGAACATCGACGGCGTCTCCTCCGGTTGTAGCAGCGGCGGAGGTGGATCTTCTTCCTTTCCTTTGGTAAGTTCTAGCGGTTGGCTCCATATCGATTACTTGAGAAGAAATTGAAAAACTAGTTCTTGGGATTAATAGGGTTAGTCTCCAAAAAAAACCGAGTAAGACTTGAGGTTGAGAGAGAATAGAAACTATGAAACACAAAAGCTTTAGGGTTGAGAGAAACTTATCAGCGATGCTTGGGGAGAGAAAGTCGAGACCCTTAAATAGGCTAGGGTTTGGATGGTGGGCTTTGCCGAGTGTGGGCTTGACTTCTGGAATTCGGACTCCACTCGCTACCCGAGCAGGGACACGATCAGGCGCGTCGAGTACGGTGTCGGGTTGACCCTCGGGTTTACCAATTTCCTCTTCCCAATTTTTTTTTTTTTATTATTATTATTTATAAAATTGCAAAAATAGAAAAATTAAATAAAAGTAAATAAAGCTAATAGACTAAAATTAAAAGATACCTTTGGGACTTCCTCCCAAGTGAGCTTGTTTAAAGTCACTAAGCTTGACTTTTCATGCTCCTTAAGCGTGGGATCCATGTGGAAGAGGTTCTGGAATCCTCTCCACTACAGTAGGTTGGTTCAAAAGATCTTCCAGATTTTGTCCAGGTTCCATGGCAAATGTGGTGTTGACCTCTTCAAGATGTAGCATTTTTCTTTGTTTGGTCCTGGTGGAAAAAGCCTGACCATCTATGGTTGGCCTCTTAACCCCTTTCTTCACCTCAAACTCCATCTTGAGGTGTTCACCATGTTCTATCCTGATCTTGCCTCGTTTCACTTTGATCACCGCACCAACTGTTGCCAAGAATGGTATTCCTAAAATCAGTGGATCATCCCGTTCCTTATCCATATCCAGGATCATGAAGTCGGTAGGCACTTCCATTCTCCCAATCCTTAGGGGCAGATTTTCCAAAATGCCTATCGGATGTCTTACCGTTCTATCAGCTAGAACCAGATACTGCTTACTTGGTTTGAAGTGGGTGAATCCCAGCTTGTTAGCAACTGAAAGCGGCATAATGCTGACCGAAGCTCCAAGATCACACAAACTTCTCTTGAAAATCCAAAATCCTATTGAACACGGCAATGTGAAAGAGCCAGGATCTTCAAGTTTTTCCTCAATTCTTACCTCGGGATCCAAACAAATTCCACTTCTCAAAATTTCAAATCCGATATCTTTGACAGCCTCCTTAACCTCATCCTCCAATCTAGCTGCTTCCTTTGCAGCTTCCTGCTGAAGCTCATGTGGGGGCAAAAGCTTAGGTGGTGGAGCTTTGCGCTTAGCCATTCGCTCTGCAAGCGCCTCTAACTGGATGTCAAGTGCAGCACTGAACCTTTCCTCCAACTCCCCTCCTACCAGTGCAGGTGGTTGAGGCTGGTCTCCTTTCTCAATATCTACTCGATGCATCATCTGATCATCACCATCGTGTAGGTCATCGGGTTCCACTTCGGGTTGTTCGTCAGTTTGTGATTCTCGAGCCAGTGCTAGATCATCAACTCGATCAGTCTCTTCGGGTGTAAGCTCGGGTTCATACTCGGATATATAGTATTTGGCCTCATTCTTCATTGAGTCATCCACATCCTCCCCATCTTGATCATCACTGTCCCCAGTGAGGTAGTCCTCATAGTCATCATCCAGGAAAATGGCTTGAGCAGTCGCAAAATCCTTGGGGTTTTGAACAGCTTTACCCGACAGTTGATTGATCTTTGGTGCGGGTTGGTTATTGTGGTGGCCTTCCAGGTATCGAACCTTTGAACTGCAGATGGGTAGGTATCGAACCCTGGTGGTTGGTTGTAGGTCCCTTGGTATTGTTGTTTAGGCGCATAGCCTTGGTTGTACTGGACAAAAGGCTTCTGTTGGGTCTGGTTCCCTTGAACTGCAGATGGGTAGGTTTGATCTTCGCAACATTCGGGTTACGATAAGACAGATTCGAATTCGGCTTGAAGTTGTTGTACCCTCTATTGTAACCTCCTTGGTTGTTGATGTAGTTAACATCCTCTAGCTGCATAGTCTCCCCATCTTGTTGTTGAAACTGCTCTTCCACTGATATAGCATGTACATGCTTCTGCTGGTTGAGGAGCTGATCGAGCTTGTCATTGAGGGCTTTCATGTCCCTCTTGTAATTGGCATCTTCCTCTCCTGTAGATCGCACAGAGCGATCATATTCCTCATTGTAGTTGCCATCAGATTGAGCAAAGTTCTCAACTAGGTCCCAACCTTCATCAACATCCTTGTTGAGGAAGTTACCATTGCTTGCGGTGTCCAGCATCATCCGTATCTTGGGGACCACTCCTCGGTATAGTGTGCTCAGCAATGAAGCATTACTGAATCCGTGATGTGGACATCGAGTTGTGTACCCCTTGAAACGTTCCCAAGCTTCATTGAACATTTTGTTGTTCTTCTGTACAAAGCGGGAAATTTTATTTCGCAGCCTTGCGGTTTTGGAGTTTGAGAAGAATTTGGCCAGGAATGCCTTCTTGCACGCCTCCCAAGTGGTGATGGACTCCTTTGGGAGCGATTTCTCCCATATGTGTGCTTTATCTCCCAAAGAGAATGGGAAAAGCCTGAGCTTGAATCCATCTTCACTGACTCCATTTATCTTAGTTAGGCTACAGAGCCTATCAAATTTATCCAGATGATCCAATGTGTCCTCCATCGACTTGATTCCACTTCGAGGAGAAATATGACTCTTCCAGCTTTCCATAGACACCAAGTACGTCGAAATGTGAGTTTTGGAAGTTCTTTAAACGTTGCCCGTTCTTTAAAGCTCTGAAACTTTCCTAAAACGTATTTTCCTTCCCTTTTCGTCCAAATTGCTATAAAACCTGTAAAACCTTGTTGAAACCTGAAATACTTGATAATAGACCTTTTATACCTAAAATCTCATCAAATTCTTCCTAAATGCATATGAAAACTATAACTAATATGAGTAAAATAATGATGTTATCAACTCCCCCAGACTTAGTCTTTGCTTGTCCTCAAGCAAAAAATCAGAATAAATCATGAAAAAGAGGTTTTGAAAAATGGGAATTCACTTATCTTTGGGGATATTGTCTTTGCACTCTTCTTCACCTTGACATTAGGAACTTACATTTGTAATCCACACCATGAGAGTCATCAACGCTCCTTGATCCCACAATTCTTTAGAGTCTCCAGAATTTCCATTGTCATCTCTTTACATAGATTAAGCAATAATAAAAAGTGAAATCTTACCATGGGAAAATCGATCAATGGCTTACAGACTCACTTCAAGCCAAGATTTTCTTCATATGATTCCTTTCCTCTCCTTTTTCTCACTTCTTCTTCTTTTTTTAATCAAAGGTGTAGGCGAATACCGGGGTCATCGGTAATTTACCTACCCCTCGCTTCCAAGCTCTGTGTGATCATTTGACTCAAGAGTAGAATAATGAGGTCACAGGTAATTTACCTACCTCTTTAAACTGATCAAAATCATCTCATCTTTTATTTTCTTTTTTTTTCTTTTTTTTTTTTCAAGTATTGAAGGGAAGAGAGAGGGGAACATACTTTTGAAGAAGTGCAATGTTGATGTTCATATATTTTACCATGTTTTCCCTTAGTTTATTCACATCTTTTGCATCTTTTTCTATCCATTCTCACCATTATTGTGTAGCTTTAGGACTAATCATGCATTATAGTGTAGTTGCATTGCATTTGCATCCTTTCATGCATAAACAGGTGATTTTGGAGCTTAAGGAGCATGGAAGCCATGGAGAAGAGATGTGGAGCAATCATGAGGAGGAAACAAGGGAGTTAAGGCTGAGGAACAAGGAATCCGGAGTCCAGCTCGACCAAGCACTCGACCGAGTGGGAGATGGACTCGACCGTGTGGAGTTGCACAAGAGAAGCCAGCTCGACCCCTAGCTCGACCGAGCACTGGTCGAGTTGACCGATGCGTGGACCACTTTGACTTTTCCCATTTTTAGGGCTTCCACTCCCCTTCCTATATAAGGCTTTGTACCTGCAGCCACCAAACAATCTAGATTTTTAGTCAGCTTTTCAGATATTTTAAACCTAGTTTTTGCCTTTTGAGGAATATTATTCCTTTTGCTTTTTATTTCTTTTTTTGGATCTTGTACTTAGAAAAGAAGAATTTCCTCATACTTGCTGGTTGAATAACTTTCTAAGTATTGAGAATCTGAGTTTGATTTCTTCATTAAAGTTGTAGATCTTAATCTTATCTATCTATTCATGCAAGTTTCAATGATTTCTGGGTTTATGATTTGTTTGATCATGTCTTGTTGTGAGTAGTCTTCTTAGGATCTTGAGGATGGGTTAGGATGGATTGATCTTGTGGTATATCTGATTTGATCAAGCTTGATTGTTGTAGATCTCTTCTAGGCTAGATGTTCTTAATGCTGATCCTATATCTGAGAGGGTAGGATCTGATCTCAAGCTTTTTAGCATCACACCAATGTTTAAGAAGCATAGATAAGGCTAGATCTAGAGCTTACCATTAGGCTTGCTAAGAGATTAGAGGTCTTGTTTGGTTTGAGATGTATTGCTTAATGCCTGCTTGTGTAGATTCTTTTCATTGTGAGAGCAAGTCTAGGATTGCATAGGTTTGATTGTCTCTTGACCATGAGAGTGGGAGAGACTTGTCTTAGATTAATATGTCTAGAGGTTAGCTCATTGCATTGCTTGAGATTTGTTGATCAAGTTAGATTACCACAATGGTTAGTTTATCCCATGAATCCATCATCAGGAACCTTCTTTGTTTATTGATTTTAAAGTCTTAATCTTGTTATTTGCTTGCTGTTTGATCTGTGTTATCTTTACTCTGTTTTTATTGCATTGCTCTGTTTTCCCGGATTTGTCTAGCTCGACCACTCACTCGACCTACACTCGGTCGAGTGCTGCTCGAGTTCATCCCCAGAACTCTTGTTTATGATCTGTGTTTGTCTTGTTTCATTCCTGTTTAATTTCCATTGCATTCACTTAGCATCTAGTTCATTACTTGTCTTGCATTAGTTCATATCTAAAGTTTACAGTTTCTGTTTCTGTTCTTAGTTCATAATCATTCTGTTTTATTTGCATCTAGTTATTAGCTCTTGTAGTTTATTTTCTGCATTTTATCATTATCATCATAGGATTGTTAGTGACAAACATCATTTCATATTTGTCTTAACTTAGATTCATATGCATATCTTGATTGTTCACAAGCACTCAGACTGGATTGACACCTCTTATACTGCAACTGCATAAGGGGAATTGAAACACCCATCATTTCATATCATACCATTGCACACACTCATTCACATTCATTCCACCACACACAAATAAATATGTTTCAATTTGGCGCCGTTGCCTGTTTGAGTTAGTTTTTGTGACATTTAGGATCCATATTAGTCTAAGATTAAGTTCTTTTATACATTTGTGAAGTTTCTGCACTTGAATCTTGTGTTTGGGGTTGAAGTTCCATTTCAGGTACCACTCGACCAGTCACTCGACCACCACTCGACCGAGTAGTGCTCGAGCACTTGATCGAGCCAGACCCCGGATCTCTGTAAGCCTCTTTTTCCAGTCGCCCTACCTTCCTACTTGAGCCTGTCGCTTGCTCGGGAAAAATCGTTTACGTTCGTTGATGCACACAAGGTCCAAAGGGAAGGACAATCTTCTAAGGCATAGTGACAGCATCAACAAGTTGAACAAGGGTTTGGGATACAAGAAGAAGAGAGTTGTTCAGCAACAACAAGAGGTTCCAGTAGCTATGGATCAGCAAGATCAGGTTCAGAGACCAAGACATATTGGTGCTGGAGATGCACCCAACACTCACAACCAAAGGGCTGGGATTGTGCCTCCAACTGTAGCAAACAACAACTTTGAAATAAAGAGTGGATTAATCTCCATGATCCAGGCCAACAAATTTCATGGATTGCCAATGGAGGACCCACTTGATCATTTGGATGAGTTTGACAGAATCTGCAGCCTTACAAGGATCAATGGTGTAAGTGAAGATGGTTTCAAGCTGAGGTTGTTCCCTTTCTCTCTTGGGGACAAGGCTCATTTATGGGAGAAGACTCTGCCCACTGGTGCTATCACTACTTGGGACCAATGCAAGAAGGCTTTCTTAGCCAAGTTCTTCTCCAATGCTAGGACAGCAAGGCTGAGGAATGACATCTCTGGATTTGCTCAAAGGAACAATGAGAGCTTTTGTGAAGCTTGGGAGAGATTCAAGGGCTACCAGACTCAATGCCCTCATCATGGTTTCAGTATGGAGTCATTGTTGAGCACATTGTATAGAGGAGTGCTTCCCATGTTCAGAATGCTTCTTGACACAGCCTCCAATGGAAACTTCCTCAACAAGCATGTGGATGAAGGCTGGGAGTTAGTAGAGAATCTTGCTCAGTCAGATGGCAATTATAATGAAGATTATGATAGGACCATAAGGAGTTCCTCAACTGATCAAGAGGACAAGTACAAGAAGGATTTGAAGATGGTCAATGAGAAGCTTGACAAGATCCTTCTTAGCCAGTCCAAGTCTATTCACTTCATTGGTGAAGAAGAAGCTCCAGTTCAAGAGGGGGAGAATGAGTTTGCTGAGCTGTGCTACATGCAAAACCAAGGTGGATTCAAGGGCTACAACCAAGGTGGTTTCAAGAACAACAACCTATCTTATAGGAGCACCAATGTGGCAAATCCACAAGATCAAGTCTACCCTCCTCAACAGCCTCAACAGACTCAAGGGTTCCAAAACTATATCCCCAAACAACAGCAGCAGGTGTTCCAGCCACAGTTGTGTCCCCCACCAGGGTTTCAGACTAACCAAGGCCAAGAACAAGACCTTAGAGCAATGATACAGCAGCTGTTGATTGGTCAAACACAAGGGAAGATTGAGGAAGCCAAGCAGTTTGCTGAGCTAAACCAAAGGCTTACATCCCAGTATAATGACCTGAACATGAAGTTTGAAGGTCTTAACTCTAGAGTGAAGTACATGGAGAGTAACATAGCATCTACTTCAGCTCCAAAACCCAACCAACTCCCTGGAAAAGCTGTTCAAAATCCAAGGGAGTTCACAGCCAAAGCCATTCTATTTCAAGAGGAAGTAGTCACTGAGGACAGTGAAGTCCAAGTTTGGGGGAATTCATCAGTTGCTGAAGCCCCAAGTGACATTTGTGCAAAGAAACAGGAGCTCAAAAGCGAACTCGACCAGGAGCTCGACCACACACTCGACCGAGTGTATACTGGAGTGGTCGATCGAGCTGGGGACTCGGAAGCTGTCAAGCCTGCTAAGTACATTCCTCCTGCTTACAAGCCTCCACTACCATTCCCTGGGCGTTTCAAAGCACAGAAGATCAAGGAGTTAAGGGAAATCATTGAGAAAAAGGAGATGTTGGCTAAGCAACAAGAGAAAGAAAGGGTTTTGAAGGAAGAAGCTTTGGTTGAGAAAAAGGAAGAAGTGATGGCTATTTAAGAGATCATCATTGCCTACCAAGAAGAAGAGAGAGGACCTGCCTTGGAACAATATAAACCATACCCTCTCTATAGAGATTTTTTGCTTGATTTGTCAGTAAAGAAAGCTCATGCTCAAGATGAGAAGGATCTTGAGAACCTTGGGGGAGTGATCATCCCACTTAAGCTTAAGGACCCAGGGCCATTCTACCTGCCTTGCACAATCAGTTACCTCCACTACAATCAGTGCCTTTGTGATTTGGGAGCTTCAACAAGTGTGATGCCATACTCCTTAGCTCAAAAGCTTGGGAGAACTGATTTCAAATCCACTAAACTCCAAGTGTTACTTGCTGATAGGACAAATAGAGATGTAGTTGGAAGGTTGGAGAATGTCCCACTCAAGATAGGGAAGGCAAGGGTTCACACTGATTTTGTGGTCATAGAGATGGACAAGGAGCCTGAAGATCCAATCTTGTTAGGGAGACCATTCTTAGCCACTGTTGGAGCAGTAATAGATGTCAAGGAAGGTCTTGTGACCTTGAACATTGCTGAGGATGAAGTGATGAAGTTCAACATCTACTACCCAACCAACCTGCCCACTATTGATGATCAACCCTTCACTATCAAGGAGAAAGTTGATCATGAGGTTTTCAAGGATGAAGGAGACCCTAAGGTTGAGTTTCCACTTCAAGAGGATTCTGTTGAGGAGCTTAAGAGATCAGTTCAAGAGCTGTCTAGTATGGTTGAGGATCTCAAAGTCAAACTGAACAAGAGGTCTTTGAGGAAAGCAAGACCTAGGCTCAAATTTAAGAAGAAATATGGTTTGTGTGCTAAGGGTGAGGTGATCAAGGATCAACTTCACAGTGACCAAGAGGTTCCAGGGAGGATTTCATCAGCTCCTTGGTACTTGAACCAAAGTTAAGAAGAAAACCAAAGTCAAGCTTAGTGACTATAAACAAGCTCACTAGGGAGGAAGTCCCTAAGGTATCCCTTGTACATATGGTTTAATTTCTTAGTAGTTTTGATGTGCTTTGTTTTATGTTTTTGTTGGACAGGCTTTTTAATAAGAATATAGTTGAGTAAGGAGAGATGTGGACATGGAGAAGAAGGCTCGTAGGCCCACTCGACCTCGAAACAAGAGGTACTCGGCCGAGCTGGATACTAATTGAGGCCCAATCGATTCCCATTCTTCTAGAATGATCGAGTGGAGGGAAGAACAAGGAGAAAAATTTTGAAATTTCAAAATTGGTCAAGGAGCTCGACCACGTGCTGGTCGAGTGTGGGGTCGAGTGGCAGCCAAAAAGCAAGTCAAAGATTCCCAATTCAAATTTTAAATGTAAGGACGCTCCACCCTTGTCTTCTTGTCTCCTAGGCTTCTTTAAATAGCACTTGATCGATCCTAAACCTCTCACATTCTCTCATTTGCTCAAAACACTTAAATTCAAGCTTTAAATCTCTTTCAAAGTTCAACTCTTGCTCAAGTCTTGTTCTTTCAAGTTTTTGGGTCACTAACCTATTAACTTTGAGCTTTGAGTTTATTTCCCTTCAGTTTGTTTTTTGAAAATGTCTTCTAAGATCACCAAGAAGTCTCACAAAACCGCTGCGAGCTCCATGGAACGTCGTGATGCTGACCTTGAATCAAGAGGAGAAACTGGGAGAGTCACTCGACGGGCCACTCGATCGACCACTCGACCGAGTGCTAGGTCGAGCAGTCGGTCGAGCCAGATGCCGTATCCAAGGAGAGAAGCTGTTGAGGAAGATCCTGAAAGGACTGAGAGTGAGGAGGAAAGAGAGCCTACTCTCAATGAGTTTATGAGGAAACACAAGGCCAAAGGGAAGAGGCCAGCTGTTGAAGTTGAGGAAGTGAGTGAAGATGAAAGTGAGGAGATGTATGTAGAAGAAGAAGAATTGAGGGATGATGGAGAAGCTGAGTCTTGTGGGCTGACAAAGAGGCAGCTTTATGATGCTTTCATGAGGATGGAGTTCCTGGGAACTAGGTATCCACACAAGGAGACTATGGAGAAGCTTGCTATTGATGAAGATGTGGAATGTCTTTTTGAGAAGAGCAGCCTTACGAAGTTCATGGGACTTTGCATGGAAGGGTATAGAGACGAAAGCTGTGAGTTCCTAGCCACTGTCAAGCTGCACCAATACTTGAGGAAAGATGCTGAAGTAGGAGCTGGTCATATCTCCTTCACCATCAAAGGGAAGAAGCATGAGCTTTCATTGAAAAAGCTAGCTGATGTGTTTGGTTTTGAGGTTGGGAGCCATAGGAGCATGATGGTTCCAAGAGAAGAATTGTTGGCTGTATGGGAGACCATTGGGGATAACAAGTATTACTCATCCTCCAACTCCAAAAGCTCAAGGATTAGGAGCCCAGTCTTGAGGTATTACCATAAGGCTCTTGCCAATACTTTCTTTGCAAGAAAGGAGACTGGAAACATCAATGAGGGAGAGCTGAAGATGATTGACTTGGCTCTCAATGGAGTTCTTCTTCAAGCAAGAAATGGAACCATCATCCTTGGTAGCACTGTGGAGACTGATCTTGCTATGGTGTTGATAGACCACATGATTTATTTGAGGAGTTGGGTAGGCAAGCTTGAGACCAAGGGTTCAAGAGGAGCACTTACCATTGGAGGCATCATCACTCCAATCCTTCAAGCTGCTAACATCCAGCCTAGAGGAGAAAGGGTCTTACCAAGGTGGATAGACTCAAGCTACCTTACCTCCACTCTCATCCTAGCCAAGGAGAAGCATCAAGGGAACCACATATTCAACTTTAAGCTTCCAACACTTGGGAAAAAGCAAATCATTTTGCCTAACCAAGGGCTCACCACCATTCAAGAAGGAGCGAACATTGATTTTTGGCCAGCTGAGGAGTACTGGTTTGATGGAGTGATTCAGCCTAGAGTTGAGGAAGCTGGGAATGCACAAGTAGCTGATGGAGAGCAACAGTTCTACTTTGAAGACTATGAGCCAAACCCAAGAGATAGTAGAGGAGTGAGGGAGAATGCAAAGAGGCTGACTCTTTTACAAAAATGGGGCAAGTGGCATGGAAAGAGGTTTGATAAGCTGAAGAAGAAGGTGACCAACATGGCTAAGTCTATCAAAGGGTTGAAGAAGGAGATTGCTGAGCTAAAGAGTGGAAACTCATCTCCTAGCCAACATTCAAGCCCTTTGAGGAGAAGCAGCTCAACTAGAGCACTTTCAAGGATTGGGGAACCTGTGGAACCAGCTAGGGCTTCAATGTATGAGCCAAATCAGAGGAAAAGGAGCTCAAGTACCCGCGAACATCAGTTTTCGAGGCACTCGACCGGGTCACTCGAGCACCCACTTGACCGAGCACCTCCGATGCACTCGGTCGAGCACCTTCCCAGACCACCTTATGGTTTCCCACCTCCAGCTGCTTATCCAGGTAATCCACATTACCCACCCTTCCCACCCCAGTACTTTATGGATCCCACGCTCTACCAGCAGTACCAGCAGTACCAGACTCAAGATTTGGAGACACGCAACCCAGCTCGACCCCCCCACTCGGACGTGCACTCGACCGAGTCCCGGTCGATCTCTATAGGCGAGCTGCCCCAAAGTCCTTTTCCAAGCCACCAGCCTGATCCCAACTACTCCTATGATAGCATGCAGATGGATGTGGACAACTTCTTCCACAATCCCTAAGGTACCATCATCACCTTCCCTTGTTTATACCATTGCATTTCATATTGTGTTTTGTGTTGTGTTTAAATCTTGAATCTTCTCACAACTTTTTCACACAGGGGACTGTGTGATTTAAGTTTGGGGGAGGGTTCTAGATAGCATTTGATATTGTGTTCTGTTTTCTTATTTCAAATTTTTATCATCATCATGTTAGCTCTTGCATTAGCATCTAAGGCATAGAAAAACCATAAAAATTTGAAAAATTTTGAAAAAATCTTCATAAAAAAGAATGTTCATGTAGTTTGCATTGCATATTAGGATCTTGTTTAGCATGTTTCATGTAGAATTGTATAGTATTTGCATTAGGGATCTATGATGAGTATTTCCTTGTTAGCTTGCTTTAGGATCAATGCCCAAGTTATTAGTACTTTGATGCTAGTTGAGTGGTTAGAAGCATAAGACTGAACCAAACCTTGAATTCCTGCATTGCATTTGGTCTAAATTGAAGCATGTTGTGATTTGATCCCATTTCCTATCTATAAGAACCTAATATTGACTTTCAATTATCATTGTATGCATTGCTTTAAACTCATGGATACCACATACATATTTGGATCATCTTTCTCCTTTTTACCACTCTTGTTGATCCAAGTAGCTGATTTCACCTTTAAATCAGTTTCCCTACCCCTAAACCAAAACCTTCTTTCAAGCCATGTTTATTCTTGTGTGTGTGAGGCCTTTTTGGGATTGAGCTTGGTAGAAAGTGTTAGGTTTGAACTGACAAGAGTAAGACCTTGTGTAGTTCTAGTTTGCATTTTCCAAACTAGATAGGACTAGGTGGTTCACTTGTTGGGTTTGGGACTTGGCTGTTGTAAAAAGAAAAGAAAGAAAAGAGAAAGAAAAAGGGTAGAGTCTTTAGGAGAGGAGTGTGTTTAAGTGAAAGCTATTGTCTAGTGAAAGGATGGGAAGTAAGAAAATGTTATCTAAGATGGTTCTAGTCAAAAGAAAGAGAAAAGAAAGCAAAGAGCAGTTTAGCAAAAAGCTTAAATGTCTTAAGAGTAAGAAGAAAAGAGAACCATAGCAATCAATAAGAATCCCCCATCCCACTAGAAAGATCAAATAAGAAACCTCTCCTAAGACTTGAAAACCAAAAGAGAAAAGGGTTAAAGAGAAAAGAAGAAGCCAAGGGTAGCACTAGGATCATTTGGGTTTAGATTGATAGGATGAAGTCTTTGGGTGCCTTTGGGTAGACAAGGTTTTGTTCTTGTATGTGTCTAAGTGTTCTAAACTTTAGCATTCTTCTAAAGCTCAATCCATTTTTTATGAGAGAACCTTGATATTGATAAGCCCCACTCTGAAAAGAGACCATCATTGTCTCAAAACCCTTTATTACCAAGCCAAATGAGTTTAAGCATTGCATAGAATTGATTCATGTTCTTGATTAATGAATGTTAAAGGAAATGGATGATTTGAATGCATGTGAATATCTAAGGCTCAAATCAGTAAAGGTTGTGATGTGCTTGTCTAAAGTTTTTAAGTATAGCTCTTCACCTTGCATCCTAGTACTAGTAACTTGGACATTGATTCTAGATGGTCTATTTGCAAGCTTAAGGAGCTGAGATCCTACTTTCAAACCTCACTTACCTTCTTATGTCTTTGATTATTTGCTTGAGGGCAAGCAAAGACTAAGTTTGGGGGTGTTGATGTTCATATATTTTACCATGTTTTCCCTTAGTTTATTCACATCTTTTGCATCTTTTTCTATCCATTCTCACCATTATTGTGTAGCTTTAGGACTAATCATGCATTATAGTGTAGTTGCATTGCATTTGCATCCTTTCATGCATAAACAGGTGATTTTGGAGCTTAAGGAGCATGGAAGCCATGGAGAAGAGATGTGGAGCAATCATGAGGAGGAAACAAGGGAGTTAAGGCTGAGGAACAAGGAATCCGGAGTCCAGCTCGACCAAGCACTCGACCGAGTGGGAGATGGACTCGACCGTGTGGAGTTGCACAAGAGAAGCCAGCTCGACCCCTAGCTCGACCGAGCACTGGTCGAGTTGACCGATGCGTGGACCACTTTGACTTTTCCCATTTTTAGGGCTTCCACTCCCCTTCCTATATAAGGCTTTGTACCTGCAGCCACCAAACAATCTAGATTTTTAGTCAGCTTTTCAGATATTTTAAACCTAGTTTTTGCCTTTTGAGGAATATTATTCCTTTTGCTTTTTATTTCTTTTTTGGATCTTGTACTTAAAAAAGAAGAATTTCCTCATACTTGTTGGTTGAATAACTTTCTAAGTATTGAGAATCTGAGTTTGATTTCTTCATTAAAGTTGTAGATCTTAATCTTATCTATCTATTCATGCAAGTTTCAATGATTTCTGGGTTTATGATTTGTTTGATCATGTCTTCTTGTGAGTAGTCTTCTTAGGATCTTGAGGATGGGTTAGGATGGATTGATCTTGTGGTATATCTGATTTGATCAAGCTTGATTGTTGTAGATCTCTTCTAGGCTAGATGTTCTTAATGCTGATCCTATATCTGAGAGGGTAGGATCTGATCTCAAGCTTTTTAGCATCACACCAATGTTTAAGAAGCATAGATAAGGCTAGATCTAGAGCTTACCATTAGGCTTGCTAAGAGATTAGAGGTCTTGTTTGGTTTGAGATGTATTGCTTAATGCCTGCTTGTGTAGATTCTTTTCATTGTGAGAGCAAGTCTAGGATTGCATAGGTTTGATTGTCTCTTGACCATGAGAGTGGGAGAGACTTGTCTTAGATTAATATGTCTAGAGGTTAGCTCATAGCATTGCTTGAGATTTGTTGATCAAGTTAGATTACCACAATGGTTAGTTTATCCCATGAATCCATCCTCAGGAACCTTCTTTGTTTATTGATTTTAAAGTCTTAATCTTGTTATTTGCTTGCTGTTTGATCTGTGTTATCTTTACTCTGTTTTTATTGCATTGCTCTGTTTTCCCGGATTTGTCTAGCTCGACCACTCACTCGACCTACACTCGGTCGAGTGCTGCTCGAGTTCATCCCCAGAACTCTTGTTTATGATCTGTGTTTGTCTTGTTTCATTCCTGTTTAATTTCCATTGCATTCACTTAGCATCTAGTTCATTACTTGTCTTGCATTAGTTCATATCTAGTGTTTACAGTTTCTGTTTCTGTTCTTAGTTCATAATCATTCTGTTTTATTTGCATCTAGTTCTTAGCTCTTGTAGTTTATTTTCTGCATTTTATCATTATCATCATAGGATTGTTAGTGACAAACATCCTTTCATATTTGTCTTAACTTAGATTCATATGCATATCTTGATTGTTCACAAGCACTCAGACTGGATTGACACCTCTTATACTGCAACTGCATAAGGGGAATTGAAACACCCATCATTTCATATCATACCATTGCACACACTCATTCACATTCATTCCACCACACACAAATAAATATGTTTCAAATGTCTTGTGTGGGTTGAATGTAGAGATCTAGTCCAATGAATACCAATTCCCTGGGCTTGAAAATTAAGTCCGGTTTAGGTCCTATAAAAGTTAGTGACAACGTTAGATCGTCTAAATATCCATCGAATAGGGACTTGGGGGATTGTCGAGTTGGCTCACAGTCTTTCCAAACTTTGGTTCTGTTGTCAAGCATAATCAAGAATCATAAGAGTGTTAATCCAAATCAAATATACCGTTATAATAAGATCATAATCCCCTACTAGTTTTGACTCAATAAAAAAAAAATGTGACTCGATAAAAATGTCAAAATTATTGATGTAAAAAGTGGAAAAAGATCTGAAGTCAACAAAATAGAAAGTAGCATTAGTATAGGATGAAACATCCTTCCCCCCCCCAGACTTAAATCACACCGTCCTCGGTGGGAAAAAAGAAAGAGATGAGGATTAAAAATGATAAAGAAAAGTGTAGGGTTTAAGAACAATGTCACCTTGATGGAATGTGTTTGTGTCGACCCTAAACGTTTTATGGTCGCCCAAAAATTGTCTAGAGGTCGGCTTTAGAATGAAAATGTGGTGATTAACCGTTTGTAATTGCTTTGGTTGCTTGGCATCGAGTTTGAACTAGGCTAAGTTCATTCGGATTCTATTTGATATACCTCTAAATGCATCCTCCTTGAAACAAAAACCTAAAACCATCAATAATAATGAGGAAATAAAAATAACAAAAACATACCTAAATAAAAGAATGGTGATGGTAGGTGGTGAGGATGGTGGTGGTTCGGAGTTGTCTTGCGGTACACGGATCAATGGTCGCAGACATAAGCAGCAGGTACAGTGGCCATGGTACGCGGTACACAGAATGTGGTACACGGTATGTAAGACATGGCATTGGCTACGGCTAGTACAGCTAGTGGGGACTCTCGGCATCAGTCACTCAAGGATGGTGATGATCCGTCGCCTTCGGCATTCTTCGGTCACATTGAACATGGCCGGTCAGTAGGTGGTGCTTGCCACTAGATATGGTGTGCATTGCCAATCCATGGACTTCTTCTTCCTTCTTTTTGGCTTTTCTATTTTTCTATTTTTTTGTGTTTTTTTTTTTTTTATAAACCTGAAACTAAAATGCAAAAATATCAATAGTAAAAGAAAATAAATCCTAAAAATAAATACTTACAAGCTTGGGTTGCCTCCCAAGAAGCGCTCTTGTTTAACGTCGTTGGCTCGACGGTAGCGGCCAAGTTAGGCTTGAGAAAGGTCAGCTTCGGGAATCAATGCTCCTTCGGCTCCTTTGATATCTTGATAGTCTACTCCAGCTTCAATGACAAGTTGTCCTTTTGTAGAAGTTTCAAAAACTTTAGCATGAAGAAGAACTTCTTTAGTATGCCTTATCATCTCTTGGATCTATTCCTTGCTCTCGTTGCTTAGCTCAGGAGGAACTATGATCTTTATCTTGGAAATTTGTGGTGGCTTAGGCGGTTTAGGTGGCTTGGGTAGCAGGTTGTTGGCACTTGTGGATGCAGAATGGTCGAATTGCTTCAGCTTGTCAAAGTTAGGATCCATCGGTTCTTCATGTAGCGAGTAGGTCGGCCATGGCTTTGGCTTGGAGAGAGTCGGATATGACTTCTTCTTGTTGATCTTGGCAAAGGTGGTCCTCTTTGACTTGTGGTCTATGATGGCTCCAACAGTAGCTAGGAATGGTCTTCCTAAAATCAATGGTCTCTCGGTCTTTTCTTCCATATCTAGGATGTCAAAATCGGTAGGAACTATGCAGTCTCCTACTACAAGTTGTTGGTCTCGAACAAATCCGATGGGAACCTTTTATGATGGGTCTCCAAAGAATAGACTGAGGTTGGATGGAGATATGTCTCGCAATCCTAGAGTATCGGCTACACTTCTTGACATAACATTAACATTAGCACCAGAATCACAAAGAGAGTTAGAGAATTTAATGCCTGTTATGGAGCATAAGCAAACAAAGCGTCCTGGGTCTTCAGCTTTAGGTAGTCTCCTTAAGGAGTATTGGCTTGCGGTTTCTTCATCAAATGGACATGTTATACAAATAACATCTTCATAAAAGACAAAGAGTGGTACCATAGGCTTGGCGTCACGGTAGGTGAAGGCTGGTACGGCTGAGATAGCATTGCAATATCCTTTAGGATTCTCTTCGGGATTTCCCGGAAGTACACCAACTTGGCGTGGAACGGCATTAGCGGTTTGAGCAACTTGGGTTTCAAGCTTCTTGACATGGATAGAAATGCTTTCAAACTTCCCATTCAGTTCGGTATAGATGTTATCTATCCTTGAGTTGATATCTCTTGACTGCTTTTGAAAAGCAACAAGGAGTTCTTGCATCTTTGTGTCGGTATTAGCGTCAACTTGAGTTGTAGGCGCCTGGGTTGGTCCGGATTGGAAAGGCGGCTTGTTGTTGTTGAATTGAGGTCTCGGCTGAAAGTTGTTGTTGTTGTTTCCACCAAAGTTGTTGCTTTGAAAGCGGTTAGATTGCTGAAGATAGTTCTGATCTTGGGGATTCTCCACATTTGGGTTCCTATAAGAAAGGTTAGAAGTGTTTCTAAAGATGTTGTTGAAGTTGTTGTTGTACCCACGGTTTTGGTAGTATCCTTGAGCACCAATATAGTTGACTTCTTCTTCTTGGTCAAAAGAATCTTCTTGGAAAGGCTCCATGTTTCCATTGTTAATAATCTCACAAGAGTTTACTCCACGTTGTTGATTCCTTAGAAGTTGGTTCATCATGTTCTTGAGGTCAGCAATCTCCTTAGAGTCGGAATTGCTAGAACGGATGCTTCTATCAAAATTGGTGCAAGTGTTGCTACTACTTGCGGCAAGGTTGTCGATGAGAGCTCTTCCTTCTTGAACGGTTTTAGTAGTGAAATCTCCATTGCTGGCCGTGTCGAGTGAAAGTTGATACTTAGGGTGCAGTCCTCTATAGAAAGTACTTAAGAGGTTACCTTGAGCAAAACCATGATCGGGGCAGTCACGTTCATAGTCCTTGAAACGTTCCCATGCTTCATAAAAGGATTTGACCAGTCCTTGTTGAAAACTTTGCAACTTGTGGCAAAGAGAGTTGGATCTTGACTTGGTGTAGAAGTGGCTAAGAAAGGCTGTCTTGCATCCTTCCCAGCTTGTAATCGATCCAGGAGGTAGAGACTTTAACCATCTATGAGCCTTGTCGGCTAGAGAGAAAGGAAAAAGCTTATACTTCAAGTAATCTTCGGGAATTCCATTGGTTCTTGTTGTAGAGCAGATTTCTTCAAACAGATCAATGTGGTCCATCAGATGTTCGGAAGTAAGGCCATGGAACTGATTTTGTTTCACCAAACCAATAATTTGAGGTTTAATCTCGTAGTCACGTCTTGGGGGATGAGTGATACGGATAGCAGAGCAGTCTTGAACGAATTGGTTAGGAGCATCATAATCGGCTATGGTACGGTTAGGTGCGGCACGTCTTAGCGAGTGCACATAAGCAGGTTGTCTTCCGCCAGCTTGAGGTAGTGGTAGATTAAGGACGAGAGCAGGATGGTGAGGAGGAACATCGAGGTTATCTCCCACGCCTAGAGGACTAGCATCACGAGGAGCTTGTAAGTTGTCTCGACCAACTTCAGGGTCGAGTTGCGGATCAGCGGCTACAAGGTTGGGGTTACCACCTTGTGCGAGAATTGGTTCTCCTTGCTCGTTGATATATTATGGTTTTGTGGTTTTTAACCATGATATAAAAAGTCTTTTAGTGTCTTTTTATTTGTTTTCTAGGATGTTTTTGAGTCTTTACAGGTTTTATAGGATTCTGGCATGAAAGGAGTGAAATGGAGCAATTTGGATTGTTTTGGAGCATTTAATCAAAGAAGTCAATTTGGAGTCTGATCAACTGACCAGTGTCGATCGACACTGAAGGAGCATCGATCGACACCCAGTTCAAACCGACGAGAGAGCCAAAAATTGGAAGTTTTACAATTTAGCCCAAAGTCTTCCATATTTGCAACACAAGTCCCTGCCGTGTTTTAGGACATATAAATAGTATTTTTAGGTTTTACAAACCATTAAGTTTGATTCTAGCAAGTTTTTATTTTTCTGCAACCCCATGAGATTTTGAGAGCTTTGGAGAGAGAGATCTGCTTTGTAGAGAATAATTTCTTGAACTCCCTTTTACTCTTTTAATTTCAGTTGCTTATTATTCAGAATCATGTCTTGTTCAACATTAAATATGTCTGAGTAGTTTGCTTGTTAGGTTCAGGGTTTTTTATAGGGGTTTTATGAATTATTGGATCTGTTTATTTAGGATTCATTATCTATCTAGATCTTCATCTTAGGTTGTTCTTCATATTAATTCTTGACTGATCACCTAGAATTAATAATCTAGGAAAATAAATTGATATGAGAATATAATTGATTTTCCTGATTAAACCTTTTGATGAGCAAAATTACTTTCTGCAAAGAGATTTGATTTAGTAATTTTGTGAACAATCTAAACTTGTTTTTAAAGCTGATTTTTAACCTAAAATTTTGCAAAGAGATTTGGATTTTCTGGTTTTAAATTTAGATAATATTTGCAGTAAGAACTGATTTATTTTACAAGAGTGTTTAGAGTTCTAAATCTGATCTTAATTGCTTGAATCCTAATTTATTGATTGATTTAATATTCCATAACTTTCTGAGAAATTTCCTAGACCTAGCTTTTTAATTCTCTGAATTTACAACAGTTTTATTTAATATTTTGCATTGCTTTTATTTTAATTTAAACTAATTTGTTTAGCTTAATTATAAAACTCTATAATTTATTGTGTAGTCTTGGATCCTTGTGGAATTCGACCCCTAAGTACTGTAGTGATCTCTTAATTTTAGAGAGTAGCTCTAGGGTAAATTTGAGCATATCAAATTTTGGCGCCGTTGTCAGGGACTATTTGATTTACCATTAGATTTGAGTTTTTGATTTTGTCTAAATTTTTCTTTTTATTTGAAACTTACACGCTTTTGTTTTCTTTTCTCTTGTGTGTTTCAGGTGTATGCCTATTAAGCCTAACACAAGGAGCAACAAGAATGGTCCAATTCTGAAATTTTCAAACCAAGAGTTGGGAAAACTTGAGCGTGAGAACTAAAAAGCAGCCAAATCCTTGAAGATGGTTAACACAATCATTCTGATGCGTGATGAGGATGGTGCTTTGAGGGATCAAGAGGGCCACTTGCGCAATGAGCTGGGCCAAAAGCTTGATGCAGAAGGCAATGTGATTGCTGAAATTGTTGTTGTCGACGAACCAGCTGATGGTGTCGATCGACACCAACAGGGTGTCGGTCGACACCCCCTTCCTGCAGATGGACGTGGAGCTGCCAACCATGTCCAGAACCCAGTTCGAAGACATGATCAAAACCGGGACTTGATCAGGACCATTGCTGACTACAACCGGGCTGATCTTGCGTATGAGAACCGGTCTGCTATTGTTCCTCCTCCATTCCAAAGGAATGATTTTGATCTGAAGCCTGCTTACTTTCAACTAGTTGGGCAGAGACCTTTCTCTAACCTGCCCCATGAGAAGCCTTTGGACCACATTGAGCACTTTGAGGATCTTGTGACCAGTATCAAGGCTAATGGAGTGACTAAAGATTTCATATTCTGCAAGCTCTTCCCATACTCAGTTGCAGGAGAGGCATCTCAGTGGTTGAAGCAGTTGCCAGCTGGATCTTTGACAAATTGGCATGATATCAAGGTGGCTTTCCTCAACCATTTCTATGATTATGCAATGTCAGATGA
Organism: Camelina hispida; assembly: GCA_023657505.1. NCBI lineage: Eukaryota > Viridiplantae > Streptophyta > Magnoliopsida > Brassicales > Brassicaceae > Camelina > Camelina hispida. The sequence goes on from CP094633.1 coordinate 25,463,622, forward strand.
GCTGAGAGTCAAGATCTCTTCATTCAAGCAAGGATATGATGGAGCTTTCAAGGCAGCTTGGGTGAGATTCAAAGCTTATCAGAGGGACTGTCCACACCACGGTTTTTCAAGGGTACACTGTTGAGTATCTTCTTTAGAGGGTGTGACTGGAAGTATCAGTTAGCTTTGGATGCTGCAAGTCATGGAAACTTCAAGACAAGATTTCCTGAAGATGCTGAAGTTTCGATTGAGAATTTGGCTTCTAGCAATAACACTAATAGAGCTGATGCTGAAAGAAAGAGACTGCATGGAGAGTTCGATTCAAACGAGCTAGCTTCTGTTAATGCAAAGCTGGATTCAGCACACAATCTTCTTATGGGTAAGAAGTCAGTCGAATTTGCTGCTGAAGTTGAGACATTGGAGCCAGAGCCAGAGAATACAGAGGAGAATGTCAACTATGTGTATGGAGCTGGGTATCAGGGACAAAGATTCGGTAATCAGCAAGGCAACAGACCTTACAATGGTGACCAGAAGCAGCAACAGAACAATGGCTATACAAGAACCTATGGGAATTCATCTTATCAGTCTCCACCTCCTAAGACTTCTTCTGAGAGTAGAATGGAGGCCATGCTTGAGCAGATTCTTCAGGGATAAGAGAATTTGACAGTGACATTCAATGGAAAGATTGACAATGTCTATACTGAGCTGAATAAGAAGATAGAAGCATTGAACATTCATGTCAAGAAACTAGATAATCAAGTTATTCAGACTGCTGGGTCTGTTAAACGACAAGAGGGGTATCTTCCTGCGAGAACTGAGTCAAACCCCAAGCATGCTTGCAATGCCATATCAGTGAGAGATGAAGATGATGGTGAAATTGCTTCTGCAGAAAAAGGAGAGAAACCGACAAAGCTCTCGGTTTCAGATGATGGTGTCGATCGACACCACCTGGGTGTCGGTCGACACTCATCCCAGACGAACCAAGAACCTGCAAAATCTTGGGTTCCAACAGTTGAGAGGGTGTACCAACCTAAGGTTCCTTTTCCTAAGCCTAGGAGGTCTAAGCAGGAGCTTGAGGAAGCTAGATGCAAGGCTATGATGGACAAGGTGATGATTGAGATGCCTTTGATTGATGCAGTAAAGCTTTCACCACCCCTTAGGCGCTATGTCAAGAGAATGGTATCAAATGGTTTGAGCCCTGAGGAAGGAGCACTGCTTACTAAGGATGTCAGTGCGATTCTGTTAAATTAGCCTCCACAGAGGAAGAAGGAAAAGAAGCAAGAGGTGGTTGTCTCTAAGGAAGTGAGTGCAATCATTCAATGTAGGGCTGTAGAGAAGTTACCATATCCTGGAAGCTTTGTACTTGATTGCTCTATCTCCACAGGAAGGTTTGCTCACTCACTTTGCGATCTTGGCTCTAGCATCAACTTGATGCCACATTCTATTGTTGTGAGACTTGGGATGACAGAATTCAAGCCAACTCAGATTTGTCTAATCCTAGCTGATCGATCCCGAAGAATTCCTGAAGGTGTTTTAGAGGATATTCCAATTAAGGTTGGGTACTTCATGATTCCCACTGACTTTGTGATGCTGAAGTATGATATAGAGCCTAAAGATCCTCTCATCTTAGGAAGATCTTTCTTGGCTACAGCTAGTGCCATCATTGATGTGAAGAAGGGGCACATAGCATTGAATGTGGATGGTTTGAGTATAAACTTTGAGATGGATAAGCTGAGGAGGGCTCCTACTATTGATGGATTATGTTGAAAAAGTTTATGCTACACGAGCAACAGGCTCAGTGTCGATCGACACACCGTCAGCATCGGTCGACACTCCTCCACATCTAAGACTGAACTTGTCCACAACTGATGCTTCAAGTCAGAAAGCTGTTCCCAGACAGAAAGCCCCCCCACTCCACAATCTAAGGTCCTCAGGTAAGGCAAAGGTATGCATCTTCTTTACCCAAACCTCCTCTTATCATCAATAAGACCTTCAAAGATACAAAAACTGTTTTGCAGTTAACCAAGCCACGAGATTATCGCAGAGTGCTTGTTTCTTCTGTTGATGATTTTGCAGGGCTTTAAAGAAGCAAACCCATCCCTAAATCCCGCCCTGGTCCTGTTCCTCGCATACTTGGCAAGCCTCATGCACCTAAAGCTTATACACCACCTTGGATGAAGAGGTCATTCACTCACAGGCATTCACTGCCACGTTGTGATCCACCGGATGCCTGAGCTTCAGCACAGTCAAGCTAATGACTGAAAACAAGCGCTTAGTGGGAGGCAACCCACTTATAGGTTTTTCTTTTCCTTTTGGGTCATTTTTGTTTTTGCATTGAGTCAGTTTGTGTTTGAAATTTGTTTGAACTTATGAACTATCTATCTATCATGTTGCTTTTGACTTGTGTTTGAGTGTCTCTTAACAGAATAATCATCCAAGGATTGATCTAACAACTCAACAACACAACTAACTGCAACTAACAAGGAGTTACGGCCAAAATAAACACCATTCGTGATGAGTGTTGATCGACACTGAAATTGTGTCAAATCCCAAAAGAACTCTAATATAAAACCAAAAATAAGATGTCCCAAAAGAACTCTAATATAAAATAGAAAATAAGATCTAACAACCTAAGAACTCTAACTTCTGGATGGTTGGAAGGATCGACTTGATTCCACTTCGAGGAGAAAGATGACTCTTCCAGCTTTTCATAGACACCAAGTACGTCGAAATGTGAGATCTGGAAGTTCTTCAAACGTTGCCCATTCCGTAAAGCTCTGAAACGTTCCTAAAACGTATTTTCCTTCCCTTTTTGTCCAAATTGCTATAAAACCTGTAAAACCTTGTTTAAACCAGAAATACTTGATAATAAACCTTTTATACCCAAAATCTCATCAAACTCTTCCTAAATGCATATATAAACTATAGCTAATATGAGTAAAATAATGAGTTTATCAGAAGTCTATTTTGAGAAAACGATATGTTCCCAACCATCACCATCATGGTTCAAATCATATTCTAAGGAGGACTTCTAGACCAACTGATGGAGCGTCTACCGTCATGCAAAGTTACCAACGAGAAAAGACGTCTCTTGTTTCTAAGGAAGAGAAAGTTGTATTTGATTTTTCATCATCACCAAAGGAGCATAAGGAGTTGCTGGTTCAGGATAATCTGTTGGAAATAACAAATTCTCCGAGTGAGCAAATAGAAGCCGAAGAACCAAAGCATTAAGAGGTCAGCAAAGATTGGAGTGAGGAAGCCACAAAGGAAAGCATGATCATCAACAAACTTGGCAGTATGGATGATTTAGCTAGTGCATCAACAAAGAGGTGTCCAATATTTTCTACACTTGAAGTATATACCATGGATTTCAAAATGGTGGAAGCAGTGGACTTTGTTTTTGGAGATTCAGCATTTGTCAAACCAGAAAAAAGAGTAAAGAGTTTGCTAGCAGAGGTTACAGAACCAAGTAGAGAAAAACCAATGTTCCATTTATGGTCAAGCAAGATAGAGCAACTTTTGGATTTTGTACGAACCAAGAAAGGTCTCACTAAAAGTAGTGCAATTTTGCCTCATGGTCAACAATATGGAGTCATATATTCCCTGAAAGAGAAGCCACCAGAATCAGTTCAACACTCTCCAACTCAAGGCCTTACAGTTTCGAGGACGAAACTTTTTCAAGAGGAGGGGTATGAGATGATCATGAAACCATCCAAGACGACCTTGGAGTCAAAGATGAATTCTTCCAGCCGAACAACCATTTGGGATACATTCTTACCGCATCTAGAGCATATCACGAGGTGGAATCTGTCCAATAGGAGTTCGGATGAAGGAGTTATTTATTTTACAAATGACGTGAACTCATGGCTACGCGACCAAGAGCTACAAGCATTCAAAGGAGGATTCCGACAAAGCCAGAAGAATTCAAGCTGTGAACCAAACTGTTATGGAATCTTGATCACTCCTAGAATCACTAAGAATTGGAATCACATTAAAATCAGTTCGTACTTGAAAGATATGGATATTTCAAGTCAGTGGATCTGTCCCAGTCCCAGTTTCGCGTCTGAGCCAATGATTGGGTTACACAGACCAACTCATCATCAATTTCGACACGATATCAATGGATCTCTTATGTTTCCAACAACCTAAAGAACACAATATTTGGTCAACAAACCACAAAGATACGCCCCATTTGCCAAAGGAGGTCAATATAGTTCTTCACTTGAAGAGTTTTTGATCCAATTGGTTTAGGATTTTCCGGAATTATGTTTGGCAACCAGTAGTTGTTTCTACTAAACTTAAGGTCAATAAATGGTACAGCCCATGTTGTTTCTCATTAGCAAATTGGACCAAGGAGTCAAAGAGCTAAGAAGCTAAGGAATACACTTAATGGGCTAATTCAAGAGATTATGGGCAATGAGAGCATAAGAATTTGTATTGGGATGTTGTATATCAATTCCAGCCCAATTTGAGCTTAATTCAAGTCCAAGAAAGCCCAAAATAATCACTTCTGAAACTTGTTATTGTGTGTGGGTGATGAATAATGAATGAGATGATGAGCAGGTGGAATGCAAGGAGTTTCAATTTCCCTTATGCTGTTGTAGTATAAGAGATGTCAATCCTAAATGAGAGTGATGTAAGCAATCAGGATGTGAATACTTGTCTAAGTTAAGCCAATTATAAAGGATGTTTGTCACTAACAACCTAATGATGAATGTAAAATGCAGAATGTGAAAGCTATTAAGACTAGATACTAAATGCAAAGAGAACAGAGTGATTAAAGCAGTAATGTAATGAAAGAGAAACATAAACTACAGTAATGCAAGACAAGTAATGAACAGGATTAAACGGGACTAAGATAAATGCAACAGAAATGGAACTACAATGAAACAGGACAGATGCAGAACATAAACAACAGATACTGGAAGGAGCTCGAGCAAGCACTCGATCGGATGCTCGATCGAGTACTAGGTCGAGTGGGTTGAAATCCCAGAACAGAAACAGAGCATCAACAAAACAGAGCAGAACAAAAGTAAAGCAAACAACAAGCGATTAAACAGGATTCAAACAGGTAAATCAATAGATAAGGAAGGTCCTAAGGATGGATTCATGGGCTGGACTCTAGCTATGATTATCTAAAACTGGTCAACAAACCTCAATCAAACATGAGGTATCTCTAGACAATGATCTCCTAATACAAGTTAATCCAATCTCTTGGCAATAACAATCAAGCTAAGATACTCCAAGTCTAGCTCTCACTAGCAAAGATCATATAAAAGTAGGCATTAAACAGCAGATCATTATAGTCAAAAATCAACAAAACATCTAATCTTTTAGCATGCTTCATGATAATCTCTAGATCTAGCCTTATCTAACAACTTAGACATTGGTGTGATGCTAAGAAGCTTAAGATCTAACCTTACCCTCTCAGATATAAGGATAGCATAGAGCATATCTAGCTTAGAAGAGATCTATAACAAACAAGTTTGACCAATCTAAACAATCACAACCATCATCAAGCCTAACCCATGCTTAAGATCCTTAGCCACTACTCACAATCACAAAACATGATGAACAAAGTCATAAACCCATAAATCAATGAAACTTGCATGATTAGATAGACAAGATAGAGATCTACAATATTGAAGAAAGAATCAAACAAGAATTCTTAATACTTTGAGAGTTATGGAACAAGCAAATATCAAAGATTTCTTATAAATAAACAAAAGTGGCTAAGAGATCTAAGCAATAAAAAGCAAAAAGAGATAATTTCCCAAAAGGGTAAATACTAGGTCTAGGTTTTTGTACTCTAAAAGGTCTCTCCTTTGCTGGCTGCAGGGTACAAGACTTTATATAGAAAAAGGAGTGGAAGCCCTAAAAATGCTAAAAGACAAAATAGAAGGACGGCTCGGTCAACTCGACCCTGTTCTCGGTCGAGTGCATGGTCGAGTGGCCTCTTCTCCTGCTTCTTCCATTCGGTCGAGTCCTTCTCCGCACACGGTCGAGTGGGCGGTCGAGTGGACTTCCGGACCTTGATTCTTCAGCTCTAACTCCCTTGTTTTCTTCTCTTGATAGCTTCACTCCTTTTCAGCATTGCTTCCATGTTCCTTAGGCTCCAAAATCACCTGTTTATTCAAGAAAATATAAATAATGCAATGCAACTCTACTCTAATGCATGAACAGTCTTAAAGCTATACAATAATGGCCAAAATAGAAAGCAAAAGATGCAAAAGATGTGAATATACTAAGGGAAAACAAGGTAAAATATATGAACATCAACACCCCCAAACTTAGTCTTTGCTTGCCCTCAAGCAAATAAACAAGACATAAGAAGGTAGGTGAGGTTTGAAAGTGGGATCTCAGCTCCTAAAGCTTGCCAATAAACTAGCTAGAATCAATGTCCAAGTTACTAGTACTATGATGCAAGTTGAATGAGCTGTACTTAAAAATTTTAGACAAGCCTATCACAACCTTTACTGATTTGAGTCTTAGCCATTCACTAGCATTCAAATCAACCATTTCCTTTAACATTCATTAATCAAGAACATGAATCAACCTTATGCAATGTTTAAACTCATTTGGCTTAGTAATAAAGGTTTAGAGACAATGATGGTCTCTCTTTAGAGTGGGGCTTATCAATATCAAGGTTCTCTCATAAAAAATGGATTGAGCTTTAGAAGAAGGCTAAAGGTAAGAACACTTAGACACATACAAGAACAAAATCTTGTCTATCCAAAGTGTTTATCCTATCATTCTAATCCCAAATTGTCCTAGTTCTACCCTTAATCTTCAACTTTTCTCAAATACCCTTTTCTCTCTTGTTTCTAAGCCTTAGGAGAAGTTTCTTATTTGAATCAACTAGTGGAATGGGAGTTTCTTTCTTATTGCTATGGTTCCCTTTTCTTCTTAATTCTTAAGACATAAAAGCTTTTTGCTATACTCTTCTTTTCTTTCTTTCTTTTCTTTGACTAGAACCATCTTTAAACAATCTTATACTTCCCATTCTTTCACTAGAGCTTTACTTAAACACATTCCCCTCCTAAAGACTTTAACCTTTTTCTTTCCCTTTTTCCTCTTTTCTTTTCTTTTCTTTTCAAACAACCAAGTCCCAAACCGAACAATCAAACCACCTAGTCCTATCTAGTTTGAAAAATGCAAACGAGAACTACACAAGGCTTTACTCTTGTCAGCTCAAACCTAACACTTTCTACCAAGCTCAATCCCAAAATAGGCCTCACACACACAAGAATAAATATGACTTGAAAGAAGGATAGGTTAAGGGTAGGGAAACTGATTCTTAATGAGGAAATCAGCTACTTGGATCAACAAGAGTGGTAAAAAGGAAAAAGATGATCCAAATATGTATATGGTATCCATGAGTTTAAATCAATGCACAAGTTGATAATTAGAAGTCAATATTAGGTTCTTATAAATAGGAAATGGCATCAAATCACAACATGCTTCAATTTAGACCAAATGCAATGCAGGAATTCAAGGCTTGGTTCAATCTTATGCTTCTAACCACTCAACTAGCATCAAAGTACTATTAACTTGGCCATTGATCCTAGTTTAGTGAATTAAACAAGCTAACAAGGCAAAACTCATCATAGATCCCTAATGCAAATTATAAAACAGTCCTAAATGAAACATTCTAACAAGATCCTAATATGCAATGCAAACTACATGAACACTCTTTTTTTTATAAAGATTTTTGCAAAAAAATTCAAATTTTTAGGTTTTTCTATGCCTTAAATGCAATGCAAATACTAACATGATAATGCTAAAAATTTGAAATAAGAAAACAAAACACAACATCAAATACTATCTCAAACCCTCCCCCAAACTTAAATTACACAGTCCATTGTGTAAGAGAAATTTGGAAGAAGATTCAAGACTAAAAACAAAACACAACTAGATATGCAATGGTATTTACAAAGGTAAGGTGATAGTGGTACCTCATGGATTGTGGAAGAAGCTATCCACATCCTCATTCATGCTCTCATAAGTGTAGTGGGGGTCTTGTGGATGACTTGGAGGTGGAGAAGAAGGCAACTCGACTATGGCCATCGACTGGTACTTGGTCGAGTGCCGGGTCGAGTGGGTGGGTCGAGTTGATGCGCGAGTCTTCGTTTCTTCCTCTGTTTAGACTCCCTTGCTTTCCTGACCGTGAAAACACCAAAAAAAAAAAAAAAAAAAAAAAAATCCTAAGCAATATAGAGAAAGATATCTTAGGGACTTCCTCCCTAGTGAGCTTGTTTAAAGTCACTTAGCTTGACTTCTTCTAGTTTTTCAAGCCTGAGGAGCATCCTTGAGAAGCATTGTATTCTTCTCATGTTTCTCCTTTTCTCCCTAGTACTTCTTAACCGTCTGACCATTAACTGTGAACTCACTACCATCTTTGTTGAGAAGTGTGACAGCTCCAAATGGTAGGATCTCTTTTATTTCAAAAGGACCTCCCCATCTACTTTTCAACTTTCCAGAAAACAGTTTGAGCTTTGAGTTGAAAAGTAAAGCTTGGTCTCCAGGCTTTAGATCCTTAATGAGAATCTTCTTGTCATGGAAAGCTTTTTTTCTTTCCTTGTAAATTTTGGAACTCTCATAAGCTTCCAATCTGATCTCTTCAAGTTCATGCAGATCAAGGCTTATCTTAGCTTGAGCTGTTTCTAAATCCAAGTTAAAAGCTTGATTTCCCACAAAGCTTTATACTCAACTTCAACAGAGATGGCAAGACTTTCCATAGACAAGTGGGAATGGAGTTCTCCCTATTGGTGTCTTGAAAGCTGTTCTATAAGCCCAAAGTGTTTCATCAAATTTGCTAGACCAATCTTTTCTTGTTGCTCCCACTATCCTTGATAGAATGCCCTTGATTTGCTTATTTGATACTTCAACTTGCCCACTTGTTTGAGGGTTATAAGCTGTTGACACCTTGTGTTTAACCTCATATTTCCTTAGCATTCCTTCAAAGATTTTGTTGATGAAGTGTGTCCCTCCATCACTAATCACAACTCATGGAATTCCATATCTTGGGAAGATTATGATCTTGAAGAGCTTTAGAACCACCTTGTGATCATTAGTAGGTCTGGCAATAGCTTCTAACCACTTGGAAACATAGTCCAGTGCTACTAATATGTAGACATTCCCATTTGAAGGAGGATTAAAAGGTCCCATGAAATCAATTCCCCACACATCAAATACCTCAACCTCAAGAATTGGATTTTGGGGCATCTCACTCCTTCTTGTGATATTCCCCATTCTTTGGCAAGCATCACACTTTGTGATGAACTTGTGAGTGTCCTTGAATAATGTAGGCCACCATAAACTAGCTTGTAAGACTTTCTGGGCTGTCGTGAAAGTTGCAAAATGGCCTCCATAAGCAGAACCATGAAAATGTCCTAACACTCCTTCAACTTCATTCTCTGCTATGCACCTTCTAAACAAACCATCTGGTCCCTTTTTGTATAAGTAAGGTTCATCCCAATAGTATCCATTGATGTCCTTGAGGAGCTTCTTCTTCTTATAAGGGTTCATGTTTGCTGGGATTTCTTCACACACCTTGTAATTGACTATGTCAGCATACCAAGGTAGATCTTCACTTTCAAGTGCCATCCACTCCTCCATCTGATCCTCCTCGACCGCGTGGCCAAACACACTCGATCGAGTGTCTACTCGAGTGGTAGGTCGAGTGACTTCAAGTTGCATCAATTTCTCCTCAGGCATTGAATAGTCGATTGGAATTTCATCATCTATCCTCATCCTGGACAAATGATCAGCCACTCCATTCTCTATACCCTTCTTATCCTCTATTTCCATGTCAAACTCTTTGAGAATTAGAATCCATCTTAACAACCTTGGTTTGACATCCTTCTTTGAATAGATGTGCCTCAAAGCAGCATGATCAGTATACACAATTACCTTGGATCCTACCACGTAGCTCCTGAATTTTTCAAAGGCGAACACCACTGCAAGAAGCTTCTTCTCTGTTGTTGAATATCTTCCTTGAGTTTCATCCAAAGTTCTACTTGCATAGTGAATAACATGCAGCTTCTTATCTTTTTTCTGGCCTAGAACTGCTCCTACTGCAAAGTCTGATGCATCACACATAATCTCAAATGAAAGATCCCAGTTTGGGGCCTGGACTATTGGAGCTGATATCAAGGCAGATTTGATCTCCTTGAAAGCCTTCAAGCAATCTTCATCAAAGTTGAATTCAGTCTTCTTGCAAAGAAACCTTGTTAATGGCCTAGCTATCTTTGAAAAATCTTTGATGAACCTTCTATAGAACCCAGCATGACCAAGAAAGCTTCTTATATCCTAAACTGTCTTTGGTGGTTGAAGTTGAACCATGACTTCAATCTTTGCTTTATCAACCTCAATACCCTTCTCTGAAATTTTGTGACCAAGAACTATCCTTCTTCAACCATGAAGGGACACTTCTCCCAATTCAAGACTAGATTTGTCTCCTCACATCTCTTTAAAACCCTGCATAAATTAGCAAGACAAGCAGAGAAAGAGTCTCCATAGACAGAGAAGTCATCCATAAAAACTTCAACCACATCCTCAATAAGATCAGAGAAGATTTACATCATGCACCTTTGAAAGGTAGCTGGAGCATTACTTAATCCAAATGGCATCCTCCTATATGCAAATGTACCATATGGACATGTGAATGTTGTCTTCTATTGATCATTAGGATGAATAGAAATTTGGAAAAATCCAGTATATCCATCCAAGAAACAGTAATGGGTATGATTGGCTAATCTCTCCAACATTTGATCAATAAATGGAAGGGGAAAATGATCTTTCCTAGTAGCAGAATTAAGCTTCCTATAATCAATACACATTCTATGTCCTGTTATGGTTCTAGTAGGAATTAACTCATCATGATCATTCTTTACTACAATAATTCCTCCTTTTTTAGGGACACAATGCACTAGTGAAACCCAAGTACTATCAGAAATAGGATAGGTTACACCAGCATCAAGCAACTTAAGACTCTCCTTTTTGACTACTTCTTTTAGGTTGGGGTTAAGCCTTCTTTGAGGTTCAATGCTAGAGTAAGATTCATTTTCAAGATGGATTCTATGCATGCAGAGACTAGGTGAAATTCCTTTAATGTCATCCAAAGAATAACCAATAGCTTTCCTAAATCTCCTTAGCTCAACAACTAGCAAATCAAGTTCCTCTCTACTCAATTTAGCATTTACTATTATAGGATAAGTTCTCACCCAAGAAAAATGTACCTTAGCCCAGATGGGAGAGGTTTAAGTTCAACCTTTGGTGCTTTTAGCTCAGACCAATCTTCTGTAAGAGTTTCGGCAATGCACTCGGTCGAGTGGTTATGGTGCTCGGTCGAGTGCGTATTCGAGTGGCTGGTCGAGCTTTCTGTACTTGCTACTTGAACTGACCAGACTTCCTCTCTTAATGCTGGTAACCCCTCAAAAACGTATGGATGGTCTGATTCTCTACAGGAGTCCAATACCTCTTCATAGGCCTTGGTTTCTTTATGGATGAACCCTTCCTCTCCACTTTTGGTCAAAACAGTTCTAAGGTGATCTTGTTCTGCTAGCTCTTCCATCAATTCTCCTGATAATTTGTCCAACTCTTCAACCCAAAAGACTTGTCCTCCAATTGTTGGTTTCTTCATAGCCTCTAAAATGTCAAATGTCATTTTGAGGTCTTCTCCCAAGTTGAGATCAATCTTCCCTTGTCTCACATCAATTATTGCTCCTGCTGTAGCTAGGTAAAGTCTCCCCAAGATCAAAGGATCTTTTGGTTCTTCATCCATTTCCAAGACTACAAAGTCTGTTGGGACTTCCACTGCTCCAACTCTAACTGGTAGATCCTCCAAAACACCATGTGGTAGTCTTACTGATCTATCAGCTAAAATCAGAGATATGTTGCATGGCTTATACCTTGTAAACCCTAAGCGCTTAGCAACTGATAGAGGCAATAGGCTAACTGAGGCTCCCAAATCACAAAGGCATCTATTGAAGGTCAAAGTGCCTATAGAGCAAGGTAGACTGAAGGAACCAGGATCTCTTAACTTTTGAGGTTTCACTTGCTTTTGGATTATGGCCCAACACTCATGGCTAAGAATCACCATCCCTTAAACTTCTTTGATCCTTTCTATCACAGCATCCTTCAAAAAATTTTGGTAAGGAGGGATCATCACAAATGCATCTATTAGAGGCATCCTAAGCTCAATCTCTCTAACTTGTTTGTCAAACAATGCCTTGTATTTTTCGACCATCTGTTTCTTAAATCTTCCTGGAAAATGTAGTGCAGGCTTGTAAGGAGGAGGAATGAACCGAACTTCTTTTTCTTTGGTGGTAGCTGGCTTAACTTTCTCCTGAGAGACTGCTCGATCAGCTGCTCGATCACCCACTCGATCGTGTGCGCGGTCGAGTGGCTCATCGAGTTCAGTCATCTCCTTATTCTGAGTCTCTTCTTGTTGAAAACCCTCCCCAACTTGATCTACACTGTCCTCAGTGTCTGGTAATGCTCCTTTTCTTGTTGGTAAAACTCTTCCACTGCGGAGATTGATAGCATTAGCAAACTCTATAGAGTGCATAATAGCTTTGCCCTTGTTTTGGTCTTGCTTAGGGGAAGAATCCATTCTGGTCTCCATAGTCTCAATCCTGGAAGTCAGTGTGTCAAACTTTGCATGTAGTTCACTGTATATATTTTCCATCCTCTTGTTTATCTCAACAAATCTGTTTGCTGCCTCAAGCTGCCCATTTGCTTGCCCAATCAACAGTTGTTGCATCATAGGTTTTAATCCTGGTTCTTGGCCTTGGGAGGTCTGAAACCCTGGAGGGGGACACAATTGAGGCTGGAACCCTTGGTGTTGTTGCTTGGGTGCATAGTTGTTTTGCTATTGAGGCTGTTGAGGTGGGTAGACTTGATCTTGAGGATTGGCTACATTGTTGCTTCTATAGGAGAGATTGTTGTTTTTGAATCCTCCTTGGTTGTAACCATTGAAACCTCCTTGGTTCTTCATGTAGCACAACTCAGCAAACTCCCTATCTCCATCTTAAACTGGAACCTCTTCTTCACCAATGAAATGAATGGCCTTTTGTTGGCTGAGTAGAGTCTTGTCTAGCTTCTCATTGACCATCTTCAAATCTTTCTTGTACTTCTCCTCTTGATCATTGGAGGTGAACATACTGTTCTGTCATAGTCTTCATTATAATTCCCATCTGACTGAGCTAGATTTTCTACCAACTCCCAGCCTTCTTCCACATTTTTGTTGAGGAAGTTACTATTGGAGGTTGTATCAAGAAGCATCCTTATCTTAGGTAGAACTCCTCTATACAAAGTGCTGAGCAAAGACTCATTGTTGAATCCATGGTGAGGACATTGAGTTTGGAAGCCTTTGAATCTCTCCCATGCCTCACAAAAGCTTTCATTATTCCTTTGTGCAAAACCAGAAATCTCATTCCTCAACCTTGCAGTTCTTGCATTGGAGAAGAACTTGGCTAGAAAAGCTTTTTTGCAAGCATTCCATGTGGTGATAGCTCCAGTTAGAAGTGTCTTCTCCCATAGATGAGCTTTGTCTCCAAGTGAGAAAGGAAAAAGCCTAAGCTTGAAGCCATCTTCACTAACACCATTGATTTTGGTGAGTCCACAAATCTTGTCAAACTCATCAAGGTGGTCGAGGGGATCTTCCATTGGCAAACCATGGAACTTATTTGCTTCAATCATAGAGATCAATCCACTCTTGATCTCATAATTGTTGTTGGCAACTGCAGGAGGCACAATACCAGCTCTTTGGTTATGTGTGTTTGGTGCATCTCCAGCACCAATGTGCCTTGGCCTTTGAACTTCATTAGCTTGTTGCTCCATTAGCAACTGATTCTCTTGTCTTGTAAGATTCTTGTTCTTGATGTTCATATATTTTACCATGTTTTCCCTTAGTTTATTCACATCTTTTGCATCTTTTTCTATCCATTCTCACCATTATTGTGTAGCTTTAGGACTAATCATGCATTAGAGTATAGTTGCATTGCATTTGCATCTTTTCATGCATAAACAGGTGATTTTGGAGCTTAAGGAGCATGGAAGCAAAGGAGAAGAGATGAGTAGCAGTCATGAGGAGTAAACAAGGGAGTTAAAGGCTGAAGAACCAAGACCCGGAGTCCAGCTCGACCAAGCACTCGACCGAGTGGGAGATGGACTCGACCGAGTGGAGTTGCACCAAGGAAGCCAGCTCGACCTGTCACTCGACCGAGCACTGGTCGAGTTGACCGATTCGTGGACCACTTTGACTTTTCCTATTTTTAGGGCTTCCACCTTCCCCACTATATAAGGACTTGTACTGCAGCCACCTGAACCAAGTTTTATTCTAGATTTTTATTCCAGCTTTTGAGAACCTAGTTTTTACCTTTTTAGGAATATTATTCCTTTTGCCTTTTCTTTTATTTTTGGATCTTGTTCTTAAAAAAGAGAAATCCTCTCATACTTGTTGGTTGAATAACTTTCTAAGTATTGAGAATCTGAGTTTGATTTCTTCTTTAAAGTTGTAGATCTTTATCTTATCTATCTAATCATGCAAGTTTCAATAATTTATGGGTTTATGATTTGTTTGATCATGTCTTGTTGTGAGTAGTCTTCTTAGGATCTTGAGGATGGGTTAGGATAGATTGATCTTGTGGTGTGTCTGATTTGATCAAGCTTGATTGTTGTAGATCTCTTCTGGGCTAGATGTTCTTAATGCTGATCCTATATCTGAGAGGGTAGGATCTGATCTCAAGCTTTTTGGCATCACACCAATGTTTAGAAAGCATAGATAAGGCTAGATCTAGAGCTTACCATTAGGCTTGCTAAGAGATTAGAGGTCTTGTTTGGTTTGAGATGTATTGCTTAATGCCTGCTTGTGTAGATTCTTTTCATTGTGAGAGCAAGTCTAGGATTGCATAGGTTTGATTGTCTCTTGACCATGAGAGTGGGAGAGACTTGTCTTAGATTAATATGTCTAGAGGTCAGCTCATAGCTTTGCTTGAGATTTGTTGATTAAGTTAGATTACCACAATGATTAGTTTATCCCATGAATCCATCCTCAGGAACCTTCTTTGTTTATTGAATTCCTAGTTTAAATATCATCGTTTGCTTGTTGTTTGATCTGATTTAGCATTGCTCTGTTTTTCTTGTCTTGCTCTGTTTTCACGTTTTTACCCAACTCGACCACCCACTCGACCTACACTCGGTCGAGTGCTGATCGAGCTGTTCCCCAGATTTCTTGTTTATGTTTAGAGTTTGGCTTGTTTCATTCTTGTTTCATTCCTGTTTAATTTCCTTTGCATTCACTTAGCATCTAGTTCATTACTTATCTTGCATTAGTTCTATTCTAGTATTTACAGTTCCTGTTTCTGTTTCTAGATCATAATCATACTGTCTTATTTGCATTTAGTTCCTAGTTCTTGTAGTTTACTTTCTGCTTTTCATCATTATCATCTTAGGATTGTTAGAGACAGACAATCATCATCATATTTGGCTTAACTTAGAATCATATGCACATCTTGATTGTTCACAAGCACTCAGACTGGATTGACACCTCTTATACCGCAACTTCATAAGGGGAATTGAAACACCCATCATCATTCCATTGCACACACTCATTCACTTCCATTCATCTTACACCACACAAATAATCATGTTTCAATTTGGCGCTGTTGCCTGTTTGAGTTAGTTTTTGTGACATTTAGGATCCATATTAGTCTAAGATTAAGTTCTTTTACTCATTTGTGAAGTTTCTGCACTTGAATCTTGTGTTTCTGGGTTGAAGTTCCATTTCAGGTACCACTCGACCAGTAACTCGACCACCACTCGACCGAGTAGTGCTCGAGCACTTGATCGAGCCAGACCCCGGATCTCTGTACGCCTCTTTTTCCAGTTGCCATACCTTCCTTCTAGAGCCTGTGCTCAGTCGCTTGCTCGGGAAAAATAGCTTGTGAAAGTTGATGCACACAAGGTCCAAAGGAAAGGATACTCTTGTTAAGCATAGTGACAGCATCAACAAGTTGACCAAGGGTGTGGGATCAAAGAAAAGGAGAGTTGTTCAGCAACAACAGGAGGTTCCAGTAGCCATGGATCAGCAGGATCAAGTTCAGAGACCAAGGCATATTGGTGCTGGAGATGCACCCAACACACACAACCAAAGAGCTGGCATTGTCCCACCAACAGTTGCCAACAACAACTTTGAGATCAAGAGTGGTTTGATTTCAATGATTCAGGCCAATAAGTTTCATGGATTGCCTATGGAGGACCCTTTAGATCATCTTGATGAGTTTGACAGGATCTGTGGCCTCACAAAGATAAATGGAGTAAGTGAAGATGGTTTCAAGCTGAGGTTGTTCCCTTTCTCTCTTGGGGACAAGGCTCATTTATGGGAGAAGACTCTGCCCACTGGTGCTATCACTACTTGGGACCAATGTAAGAAGGCTTTCTTGGCCAAATTCTTCTCCAATGCTAGGACTACTAGATTGAGAAATGAAATCTCTGGATTTGCTCAAAGGAACAATGAGAGCTTTTGTGAAGCTTGGGAAAGGTTCAAGGGTTACCAAACTCAGTGCCCTCATCATGGATTCAGTATGGAGTCATTGTTGAGTACATTGTATAGAGGAGTCCTTCCAAAGTTCAGAATGCTTCTTGACACAGCCTCCAATGGGAACTTCCTCAACAAACATGTAGATGAAGGCTGGGAGTTAGTGGAGAATCTTGCTCAATCAGATGGCAATTATAATGAAGACTATGATAGGACTATAAGGAGTTCCTCAACTGATCAGGAGGACAAATACAAGAAAGATTTGAAGATGGTCAATGAGAAACTTGACAAGATACTCCTAAGCCAGTCTAAGTCTATTCACTTCATTGGTGAAGAAGAAGCTAAAGTTCAAGAGGGGGAGACTGAGTTTGCTGAGTTGTGCTACATGCAGAACCAAGGTGGATTCAAGGGCTACAATCAAGGTGGTTTCAAGAACAACAACCTATCTTATAGGAGCACCAATGTGGCTAATCCACAAGATCAAGTCTACCCTCCTCAACAGCCTCAACAGCCTCAAGGGTTCCAAAACTATATCCCCAAACAACAGCAGCAGGTGTTCCAGCCCCAGTTGTGTCCCCCACCAGGGTTTCAGACTAACCAAGGCCAAGAACAAGACCTTAGAGCTATGATACAGCAGCTGTTGATTGGTCAAACACAAGGGAAGATAGAGGAAGCCAAGCAGTTTGCAGAGCTAAACCAAAGGCTTACATCCCAGTACAATGACCTGAACATGAAGTTTGAAGGTCTTAACTCTAGAGTGAAGTACATGGAGAGCAACATAGCCTCTTCTTCAGCTCCAAAACCCAACCAACTCCCTGGAAAAGCTGTTCAAAATCCAAAGGAGTTCACAGCCAAGGCCATTCTAATTCAAGAGGAAGAAGTCACTGAGGACAGTGAAGTCCAAGTTTGGGGGAATTCATCAGTTACTGAAGCCCCAAGTGACATCTGTGCAAAGCATCAGGAACCCGCAGGAGAACTCGAACAGGTACTCGAGCAGCCACTCGAACGAGTGCATGCTCGAGTGGTCGATCGAGCTGAGCATTCCGAAGCTGTCAAGCCTGCTAAGTACATTCCTCCTGTTTACAAGCGTCCACTACCATTCCCTGGGCGTTTCAAAGCACAGAAGATCAAAGAGTTGAGGGAAATAATTGAGAAAAAGGAGATGTTGGCTAGGCAACAAGAGGAAGAGAGGGTTTTGAAAGAAGAAGCTTTGATTAAGAAAGAGGAACAAGTGTCAGCCATCCAAGAGATCATCATAGCTTACCAAGAAGAGGAGAGAGGACCTGCCTTGGACCAGTATGAGCCATATCCTCTCTACAAAAATTTTTTGCTTGATTTGTCTAGTAAGAGGGCTGAAGCTCAAGATGAGAAGGATCTTGAGAACCTTGGAGGAGTGATCATTCCAGTGAAGCTTAAGGATCCTGGACCTTTTTATCTGCCATGCACTATCAGCTACCTCCACTGCAATCAGTGTCTTTGTGATTTGGGAGCTTCAACAAGTGTGATGCCATACTCCATGGCTCAAAAGCTAGGGAGAACTGATTTCAAATCTACCAACCTCCATGTGCTTCTAGCTGATGGGACAAATAGAGAGGTAGTTGGCAGGTTGGAGAATGTCCCACTTAAGATAGGGAAAGCAAGGATTCACACTGACTTTGTGGTGATAGAGATGGATAAGGAGCCTGAGGATCCAATTTTGCTAGGGAGGCCATTCTTGGCTACTGTTGGAGCAGTAATTGATGTGAAGGAGGGTCTTGTGACCTTGAACATTGCTGAAGATGTGGTTATGAAGTTCAATATCCACAATCCTACCAATCTTCCTACCATTGATGACCAACCTTTCACTATCAAAGACAAAGGAGGTCAAGGAAGTTTAGGGGATAAGGCAACTCCAAAGGCTGAGTTCCCATCTCAAGAGGATACTGTTGAGAAGCTTAAGAGGTCAGTCCAAGAGCTGACTAGTATGGTGGAGGACCTCCAAGTCAAATTGAATAAGAGGTCTTTGAGGAGAACAAGGCCAAGGCTCAAATTTAAGAAGAAGTATGGTTTGTGTGCTAAGGGTGAGGTGATCAAGGATCAACTTCACAGTGATCAGGAGGTCCCAGGGAGGATTTCATCACCTCCTTGGTATTTGAACCAAAGTTAAGAAGGGAACCAAAGTCAAGCTTAGTGACTATAAACAAGCTCACTAGGGAGGAAGTCCCTAAGGTATCCCTTGTACATATGGTTTAATTTCTTAGTGTTTTTGATGTGTTCTGTTTTATGTCTTTGTTGGATAGGCTTTTAAATAAGAATATAGTTGGGTAAGGAGAGATGTGGACATGGAGAGCAAGGCTAGCAGGCCCACTCGACCACAAAACAAGAAGTACTCGGCCAAGCTGGATACTAATTGAGGCCCATTCGATTCCCATTCTTCTAGAATGATCGAGTGGAGGGAAGATCAAGGAGAAAATTTTCGAAATTTCAAATTTGGTCAAGGAGCTCGACCACGTGCTGGTCGAGTGGTGGGGTCGAGTGGCAGCCAAAAAGCAAGTCAAAGATTCCCAATTCAAATTTGAAATGTAAGGACGCTCCAACCTTGTTTTCTTGTCTCCTAGGCTTCTTTAAATAGCCCTTGCTCGATCCTATAATTCTCACACTTGCTCATTTGCTCAAAACACTTAAATTCAAGCTTTAAAGTTTCTCTCAAAGTTCATCTCTTGCTCTAGCTTTGTTCTTTCAAGTTTTTGGGTCACTAACCTATTAACTTTGAGCTTTGAGTTTATTTCCCTTTAGTTTCTTTTTGAAAATGTCTTCTAAGATCACCAAGAAGTCCCACAAATCCGCTGCAAGCTCCCAGGAACGTCGTGATGCTGATCTTGAACCAAGAGGGGAAGCTAGGAGAGCCACTCGAAGGTCCACTCGATCGACCACTCGACCGAGTGCCGGGTGGAGCAGTAGGTCGAGCCAGGTGCCGAGTCTCAGGAAGAAGCCAATTGTGGAGGATCCTGAGAGGACTGAGAGTGAGGAGGAAAGGGAGCCCACTATTGATGAGATGATAAGGGGATACAGAAACAAAGGGAAGAGGCCAGCAGTTGAAGTGGAGCAAGAAGAAGAAGAGAGTGAAAGTGAAGAGATGAGTGAAGAAGAAGAATTGAGGGATGATGGAGAGGCTGAGTCTTGTGGTTTGTCTAAGAAGCAGCTCTATGATGCTTTCATGAGGATGGAGTTCCTGGGAACTAGATATCCACACAAGGAGACCATGGAGAAGCTTGCTATTGATGAAGATGTGGAATGTCTTTTTGAGAAGAGCAGCCTTACCAAGTTCATGAGTCTTTGCATGGAAGGGTATAGAGAGGAAAGCTGTGAGTTCCTAGCCACTGTCAAGTTGCACCAATACTTGAGGAAAGATGCTGAAGCAGGAGCTGGTCATATCTCCTTCACCATCAAAGGGAGGAAGCATGAGCTTTCATTGAAGAAGCTGGCTGAAGTGTTTGGATTTGAGGTTGGGAGCCATAGGAGTTTGATGGTTCCAAGAGAGGAGTTGTATGCTGTATGGGAGACCATTGGAGATGACAAGTATTACTCTTCCTCCAACTCCAAGAGCTCAAGGATTAGGAGCCCAGTCTTGAGGTATTACCATAAGGCTCTTGCCAATACCTTCTTTGCAAGAAAGGAGACTGGAAACATCAATGAGGGAGAGCTGAAGATGATTGACTTGGCTCTCAATGGAGTTCTTCTTCAAGCAAGGAATGGAACCATCATCCTTGGTAGCACTGTGGAGACTGATCTTGCAATGGTGTTGATAGACCACATGATTTATTTGAGGAGTTGGGTAGGCAAGCTTGAGAATAAGGGTTCAAGAGGAGCACTTACCATTGGAGGCATCATCACTCCAATCCTTCAAGCTGCTGACATCCAACTTAGAGGAGAAAGGGTCATACCAAGGTGGATTGACTCAAGCTACCTTACCTCCACTCTCATCTTAGCCAAGGAGAAGCATCAAGGGAACCACATCTTCAACTTTGAGCTTCCAACACTTGGGAAAAAGCAAATCATTTTGCCTAACCAAGAGCTCACTACCATTCAAGAAGGAGCCAACATTGATTTTTGGCCAGCTGAGGAGCATTGGTTTGATGGAGTGATTCAACAAAGAGTTGAGGAAGCTGGGAATGCACAAGTAGCTGATGGAGAGGAGCAGTTTTACTTTGAAGATTATGAGCCCAATCCAAGGGATAGTAGAGGAGTAAGGGAGAATGCAAAGAGAATGACTCTCTTGCAAAGATGGAACAAGTGGAATGGGAAGAGGTTTGATAAGCTAAAGAAGAAGGTGACCAACATGGCTAAGTCTATCAAAGGCTTGAAGAAGGAGATTGCTGAGCTAAAGAGTGGAAACTCATCTCCTAGCCAACATTCAAGCCCTTTGAGGAGGAGTAGCTCTACTAGAGCACTTTCAAGGGTTGTGAATCCTGTGGAACCAGCCAGGGCATCAATGTACGAGCCAAATCAGAGGAAGAGGAGCTCAAGTACCCGAGAACGTCAAGTTTCGAGGCACTCGACCGGGTCACTCGAGCACCCACTCGACCGAGCACCCACGATGCACTCGGCCGAGCACCTTCCCAGACCACCTTATGGCTTCCCACCTCCAGCTGCTTATCCAGGTTATCCACATTACCCACCCTTCCCACCCCAATACTTTATGGATCCTACTCTACCAGCAGTACCAGCAGTACCAGGCTCAACATTTGGAGATTCGCAACCCAGCTCGACCCCCCCACTCGGACACGCACTCGACCGAGTCACGGTCGATTGGAGTCATCGAGCTGCCCCAAAGCCCATCTCCAAGCAGCCAGCCTGATCCCAGCTACTCCTATGATAGCATGCAAATGGATGTGGACAACTTCTTCCACAATCCCTAAGGTACCATCATCACCTTCCCTTGTTTATACCATAGCATTTCATATTGTGTTTTGTGTTGTGTTTTGTTTTTGTTTATAGTCTTGAATCTTCTCACAACTTTTACACACAGGGACTGTGTGATTTAAGTTTGGGGGAGGGTTCTAGATAGCATTTGATGTTGTGTTTTGTTTTCTTATTTCAAATTTTTATCATCATCATGTTAGCATTTGCATTAGCATCTAAGGCATAGAAAAACCATAAAAATTTGAAAAATTTTGAAAAAAATCCTTATAAAAAAGAGTGTTCATGTAGTTTGCATTGCATATTAGGATCTTGTTTAGCATGTTTCATGTAGAATTGTATAATATTTGCATTAGGGATCTATGATGATAATTTCCTTGTTAGTTTGCTTAATTCACTAGACTAGGATCAATGCCCAAGTTATTAGTACTTTGATGCTAGTTGAGTAGTAGGAAGCATAAGATTGAACCAAGCATTGAATTCTTGCATTGTTGCTGATCTAAATTGAAGCATGTTGTGATTTGATTCCATTTCCTATTTATAAGAACCTAATATTGACTGTTAATTATCAATGTATGCATTGTTTTAAACTCATGGATATCATATACATATTTGGATCATCTTTTCCTTTTTACCACTCTTGTTGATCCAAGTAGCTGATTAAATCATTAAGATCAGTTCCCCTACCCCTAAACCAAACCTTTCTTTCAAGCCTTCTTTATTCTTGTGTGAGTGAGGCCTTTTTGGGATTGAGCTTGGTAGAAAGTGTTAGGTTTGAACTGACAAGAGTAAGACCTTGTGTAGTTCTAGTTTGCATTTTTCAAACTAGATAGGACTAGGTGGTTCACTTGTTGGGTTTGGGACTTGGCTGTTATAAAAAGAAAAGAAAGAAAAGAGAAAGAAAAAGGGTAGAGTCTTTAGGAGAGAGATGTGTTTAAGTGAAAGCAAAGACTAGTGAAAGGGTGGGAAATAAGGAAATGTTATCTAAGATGGTTCTAGTCAAAAGAAAAAGAAAAGAAAGCAAAGAGCAGTTTAGCAAAAAGCTTAGATGTCTTAAGAATAAGAAGAAAAGAGAACCATAGCAATCAATAAGAATCCCCCATCCCACTAGAAAGATCAAATGAGAAACCTCTCCTAAGACTTGAAAACCAAAAGAGAAAAGGGTTAAAGAGAAAAGAAGAAGTTAAAGGGTAGCACTAGGATCATTTGGGTTTAGATTGTTAGGAATAAACACTTTGGGTACCTTTGGGTAGACAAGGTTTTATTCTTGTATGTGTCTAGGTGTTATTACCTTTAGCATTCTTCTAAAGCTCAATCCATTTTTTATGAGAGAATCTTGATTTAGACAAACCCCACTCTTAAAAGAGACCATCATTGTCTCAAAGCCCTTTATTACCAAGCCAAATGAGTTTAAGCATTGCATAGAATTGATTCATGTTCTTGATTAATGAATATTAAAGGAAATGGTTGATTTGAATGCATGTGGATATCTAAGGTTCAAGTCAATAAAGGTTGTGAAATGTTTGTCTAAAGTCTTTATTTCCAGCTCCTTCAACTTGCATCATAGTACTAGTAACTTGGACATTGATTCTAGATGGTCTATTTGCAAGCTTTAGGAGCTGAGATCCCATTTTTAAACCTCACTTACCTTCTTATGTCTTGTTTATTTGCTTGAGGGCAAGCAAAGACTAAGTTTGGGGGTGTTGATGTTCATATATTTTACCATGTTTTCCCTTAGTTTATTCACATCTTTTGCATCTTTTTCTATCCATTCTCACCATTATTGTGTAGCTTTAGGACTAATCATGCATTAGAGTATAGTTGCATTGCATTTGCATCTTTTCATGCATAAACAGGTGATTTTGGAGCTTAAGGAGCATGGAAGCAAAGGAGAAGAGATGAGTAGCAGTCATGAGGAGTAAACAAGGGAGTTAAAGGCTGAAGAACCAAGACCCGGAGTCCAGCTCGACCAAGCACTCGACCGAGTGGGAGATGGACTCGACCGAGTGGAGTTGCACCAAGGAAGCCAGCTCGACCTGTCACTCGACCGAGCACTGGTCGAGTTGACCGATTCGTGGACCACTTTGACTTTTCCTATTTTTAGGGCTTCCACCTTCCCCACTATATAAGGACTTGTACTGCAGCCACCTGAACCAAGTTTTATTCTAGATTTTTATTCCAGCTTTTGAGAACCTAGTTTTTACCTTTTTAGGAATATTATTCCTTTTGCCTTTTCTTTTATTTTTGGATCTTGTTCTTAAAAAGAGAAATCCTCTCATACTTGTTGGTTGAATAACTTTCTAAGTATTGAGAATCTGAGTTTGATTTCTTCTTTAAAGTTGTAGATCTTTATCTTATCTATCTAATCATGCAAGTTTCAATAATTTCTGGGTTTATGATTTGTTTGATCATGTCTTGTTGTGAGTAGTCTTCTTAGGATCTTGAGGATGGGTTAGGATAGATTGATCTTGTGGTGTGTCTGATTTGATCAAGCTTGATTGTTGTAGATCTCTTCTAGGCTAGATGTTCTTAATGCTGATCCTATATCTGAGTGGGTAGGATCTGATCTCAAGCTTTTTGGCATCACACCAATGTTTAGAAAGCATAGATAAGGCTAGATCTAGAGCTTACCATTAGGCTTGCTAAGAGATTAGAGGTCTTGTTTGGTTTGAGATGTATTGCTTAATGCCTGCTTGTGTAGATTCTTTTCATTGTGAGAGCAAGTCTAGGATTGCATAGGTTTGATTGTCTCTTGACCATGAGAGTGGGAGAGACTTGTCTTAGATTAATATGTCTAGAGGTCAGCTCATAGCTTTGCTTGAGATTTGTTGATTAAGTTAGATTACCACAATGATTAGTTTATCCCATGAATCCATCCTCAGGAACCTTCTTTGTTTATTGAATTCCTAGTTTAAATATCATCTTTTGCTTGTTGTTTGATCTGATTTAGCATTGCTCTGTTTTTCTTGTCTTGCTCTGTTTTCACGTTTTTACCCAACTCGACCACCCACTCGACCTACACTCGGTCGAGTGCTGATCGAGCTGTTCCCCAGATTTCTTGTTTATGTTTAGAGTTTGGCTTGTTTCATTCTTGTTTCATTCCTGTTTAATTTCCTTTGCATTCACTTAGCATCTAGTTCATTACTTATCTTGCATTAGTTCTATTCTAGTATTTACAGTTCCTGTTTCTGTTTCTAGATCATAATCATACTGTCTTATTT
The DNA here is from genome assembly GCA_023657505.1 of Camelina hispida. Taxonomy (NCBI): domain Eukaryota; kingdom Viridiplantae; phylum Streptophyta; class Magnoliopsida; order Brassicales; family Brassicaceae; genus Camelina; species Camelina hispida. Next base: position 25,488,264 of record CP094633.1, read on the forward strand.
GCATTTAGTTCCTAGTTCTTGTAGTTTACTTTCTGCTTTTCATCATTATCATCTTAGGATTGTTAGTGACATACAATCATCATCATATTTGGCTTAACTTAGAATCATATGCACATCTTGATTGTTCGCAAGCACTCAGACTGGATTGACACCTCTTATACCGCAACTGCATAAGGGGAATTGAAACACCCATCATCATTCCATTGCACACACTCATTCACTTCCATTCATCTTACACCACACAAATAAACATGTTTCAGTTCTATGCTGTCTCAGATCTCTTGGTAGCCTGTTGAAGTGGTCAAGGAGCTTCTGAAGATTTTGATTACCCTTGGACCTTGTTTGCATCAACGGACTCGAGCACATACTCGGACAGACACTCGGTCGAGCACAGGCTCGAGTGGATGGTCAAACTGACTGAAACGAGACGTCTAATTGTATCCGGGTCTTGGCTCGATCGGGTACTCGATCGTGACACGGTCGAGTTGTGGTCGAGTTGGTGGTCGAGTTGGTACCTAAAACTCAACACAGACAAGCAGATGAAAATTCGAGATTAGTAGTGAACAAGGGAACAAAGGAACTTAATCTTAGACTCATATAAATCCTAAATGTCACAAAACACACTCAAATGGGCAACGGCGCCAAATTGAAACTTGTTATTGTGTGTGGGTGATGAATGATGAATGAGATGTAATGAAACAGAAACAGAAACTACAGTAATGCAAGACAAGTAATGAACATGATTAAACAGGACTAAGATGAATACAACAGAAATGGAAATACAATGAAACAGGAAATGAAACAGGACAGATGCAGAACATAAACAACAGATATTGGTAGGAGCTCGAGCAAGCACTCGATCGGATGCTCGATCGAGTACTAGGTCGAGTGAGTTGAAATCCAAGAACAGAAACATAGCATCAACAAAACATAACAGAACGAAAGTAAAGCAAACAACAAGCGATTAGACAGGATTCAAACAGGTAAATCAATAGATAAGGAAGGTCCTAAGGATGGATTTATGGGCTGGACTCAAGCTATGATTATCTAAAACTGGTCAACAAACCTCAATCAAACATGAGCTATCTCTAGACAATGATCTCCTAATACAAGTTAATCCAATCTCTTGGCAATAACAATCAGGTTAAGATACTCCCAGTCTAGCTCTCACTAGCAAATATCATATAAAAGCAGGCATTAAACAACAGATCATTATAGTCAAAAATAACAAAACATCTAATCTCTTAGGATGCTTCATGATAATCTCTAGATCTAGCCTTATCTAACAACTTAGACATTGGTGTGATGCTAAGAAGCCTAAGATCTAACCTTACCCTCTCAGATATAAGGATAGCATAGAGCATATCTTGCCTAGAAGAGATCTATAACAAACAAGCTTGACCAATCTAAACAACCACAACCATCATCCAGCCTAACCCATCCTTAAGATCCTAAGCCACTACTCACAATCACAAAACATGATGAACAAAGTCATAAACCCAGAAATCAATGAAACTTGCATGATTAGATAGACAAGATAGAGATCTACAATATTGAAGAAAGAATCAAACAAGAATTCTTAATACTTTGAGAGTTATGGAACAAGCAAGTATCAAAGACTTTTTAAAAATAAACAAAAGTGGCTAAGAGATCTAAGCAATAAAAAGCAATAAGGAATAATTCCCAAAAGAGTAAATACTAGGTCTAGGTTTTTGTACTCTTAAAATTCTCTCCTTTGGTGGCTGCAGAGTACAAGGCTTTATATAGAAAAAGGAGTAGAAGCCCTAAAAATGCTAAAAGCAAAATAAAAGGGCGGCTCGGTCAACTCGACCCTGTGCTCGGTCGAGTGCATGGTCGAGTGGCCTCTTCTCCTGCTTCTTCCATCCGGTTGAGTCCTTCTCCGCACCCGGTCGAGGGTCTGGTCGAGTGGGCGGTCGAGTGGACTTCCGGACATTAATTGTTCAGCTCTAACTCCCTTGTTTTCTTCTCTTGATAGCTTCACTCCTCTTCAGCATTGCTTCCATGCTCCTTAGGCTCCAAAATCACCTGTTTGTGCAAGAAAATATGCAAATGCAATGCAACTCTACTCTAATGCATGAACAGTCCTAAAGCTATATAATAATGGCCAAAATAGATAGCAAAAGATGCAAAAGATGTGAATATACTAAGGGAAAACAAGGTAACATATATGAACATCAACTTCATTTTGTGGTCAAAGAGGAGTGACAAAAATAGATATACATGCACCAAGAATCACTTATGAAGAAGGGATACATGCACCAAGAGTTGAATCTTCATTTAACTATCTATATTTATTGTTTTTAGTTTCAAAACTAGTCAATACTTGACTTTGTTACCAAGTTTCTTTTCTGATGTGATTCTTCCAAGGAATCGACGCTCTAAGGTAGGTATACTGATAATCCTAGAACTCTGATGGCTCGCGAAGCTGGATGATAAGGCGTGCGATAAACTCGAAAATCGTTATGCCTTAAACTCTCTTACAAGAAACCAAACAAATCAAATCAAGGCAGTGGAACATTAGATAGAATCTTCGCGGAGACAGATGACAAGGCGTGAGACAAATCCCAAATATCCTTGTGCCCTAGACTCTCTTGTAACGACTCTTCAATCCTCAGCTAATGAATGGAAACATCTAGTGTTGTGGAATCACTTGATATACCGAAAACTGTTTGATGTAACCCACCAAGGAGAAAGAACAAGTTCCAAAGGAACAAAGGAATTTACCACTCTCAAATAAAAGATAAAAGATTTCTTGATTGAATGATTTTCTCAAATGAGATTACATGTGTATATATAGGGATAGAAAAACTTGTTAAGAAAGCTAAGTATTAATTATTCTTGAAACTAAAAAGACAATAAAGATAGATAGTTGAATGAAGAGCCAACGTTTGGTGCATGTTTCCTTCCTCCAAAGTGACTTTTGATGCATGTATCTCTTATTTTCGTCACTTATCTTTGACCACAAAATAAACTGATTATTTTGGGTTTTCTTGGACTTGAATTAGGCTCAAAGTGGTATGGACTTGATAGATATCATCCCCAATAGAAATTCTCATGTTCTCTTTGCTCCAAATATCTTCAAATGTTAAATGAACAGCTCTAGCAAGCTGTTTGGTCCTTTCCCTTGTCATTGGTCCAATAGGTACAAGCATAGCATCCTCAGGAATAAGCTCAGCTTCCACTTGATCATCCTCTGATATCTTGTGTTTTTGTTGGGTTTTAAGCCTTGTTTTTGCATAGAGCATATGTATCTAGTGTGTTATCTCTCAGGTTCTTGGAGTAATCTCATCACATTTGGAGCATTTGGAGTTGATTTGGAGTAAAAGAAGCAAAGAAGAGTGGAGTGGAGAAGTGACACAGGATCAGGAGCTATGAGCTGCCATGTCCTACGGCCAAACAATGCCCGATTGAAGCCATCGGCCAAGAGAATCGGCCAAGTGATCACCGAAGTCATTCCTTGACGTCAAGATCAAGGAGCATCATCGGCCAATCACATCGGTTTAAAGCCTCCTCAGTTGACACCATCGGCCACGCTCAATCGGCCAAACCCCTGCCTGGTTCACTCGATCAGACGAAAAGTCATGTTCCATCATCGGCCAAGCCAATCGGCCAAAGCTTGACCGATTGACACCATCGGCCACTCCAATCGACCAAAGCTTGCCCGATTGCCGCCTGATTCCACATTTGTTTTAGCCTTAATTCGGGTTTGACCCGGTTTGAACTAGGTTAACCCAGCTCCCTCTTATTTTCCTATAAATACATTATTATTATTTTTTATTAAGGGGAGACTTATCCTTTATCTTATCTTTTTTTTTTAGCAGCTTTTTAGGGTTCTTAAACTTGTTTACTCTTGGTTTGTTAAATGATTGAGTACTTTTAAGTTTTTAATAGCAATTTCTTCTTCAAATCTCTTCTATAATCTCTTATTATGATTTCACAAAGATCAAACTCTTTCTTTTGTGTGATCATGATGATGAGTGAGTAGATCTTTAGAATTTTGGACTAGGTAGATTAGGGAGATAGATGATTGATCTTTGATGTCTAAGGCTTTATTTATGTGTTTCCTATCTTGTTTAGTGTTAATAATGTTAGATAGCCTTGATCAAGCTTAAATCTAGAGATTAGGATTTCCATGCCCAAACTATTCAAGAGCTTTGCATTCCTAGCCAATGAAAATTGATGATTAGGGTGCTTAGTGGTATTTAGACTTGTTCATAATGCATGCTTACCTTGTGATTGCCTTTGGAAATTGTTGATTATCACTTGATTAGCATAGGATCTCTATCATGGAAATGGATTGATTTGCATAAGGATTATTCTTGATTGTTGCTTAGACATATAGGTTTGATTAGCTATCTCCCAAGTCAATTACCTTGCCTAAGTTTCACTTGTTTTAATCTTGATTTAAAGTCTGTTTCTAGTTGTGTCCTAATTCCTTGAGTTTGCATTGCTTTAAGTTGTCTAGTTTTCTCTCTTTGAATCAGTTTGTTAGTTAAGATTATTACAAAACAACCTATTTGTGTTTAAGTTTAGATTAAGCATCTTTGTGCATTCTTAGTGAGTTGATTAATTCAAATTGTGGATTAACAATTTAATTGAAGTAAAAGTACTACATCATCCTCATTGCTTTCCATTATCATATCATGCCCCTCCTCTTCAAAAGGATTTGTCCTCAAATCCGGACCATCTGCAACAAATGAAGCCAAATCAGAAACATTAAAAAAGGAACTCACTTTATACTTACCTTGCAAATCAAGCTTGTAAGCATTGTCACTGATTTTCGTCAAGACTTTGAGATCAAAGCCAGTTTTATCAACATGGTGCAGGGGTCAAAGTTTCATGGTTTGGCAATGGAGGACCCCCTTGATCACTTGGATCAGTTTGATAGATTTTGTGGGACTGTTAAGATCAATGGTATCTCTGAAGATGATTTCAAGCTACGCCTCTTACCATTCTCTCTTGATGACAAGGCTCAAATTTGGGAAAAGAATCTGCCTCACAACACCATTACCTCCTGGGATCAATGTAAGAAGGCTTTCCTATCCAAATTCTTCTCTACTACAAGAACACCAAGACTAAGGAATAAATTATCAAGTTTTGCTCAAAAGGGAAATGAGAGTTTTGTGAAGCATGGGAAAGATTCAAGGGGTACATCTCTCAATGTCCACATCATGGTTTCTCTAAAGAGTCACAGTTAAGCACACTCTATAGAGGAGTCTTGCCTAAGTATAAAATGCTTCTTGATACAACAAGCAATAAAAACTTCTTGGGTCAAAATGTAGAACAAGGAATGTTGTTGGTTGAGAATCTTGCTCAAAGTGATGGGATTTATGGAGAAGATTATGATAGAACTCCCAGGGACAATAGTGATATGAATGAGAAACACCGCAAGGAAATCAAAGCTTTGAATGACAAGATGGATAAGATGATAATGACAAATGAAAAGCATGTTCACTTTGTCAATGAATGTGAATTTTATCAAGAAGGTATGGAAGCTTGTGTTGAGGGTCAAGAGGAGGTCAATTATATAGGTGGCCAAAGGTATAACAAGTTCAATCCTAATTACCACAACCACCCTAACCTCTCTTACCGCAGCACCAATGTGGAGAACCCACAAGATTAGACTTATCCACCACTAAAACCTCCTGGTTTTCCTTCCCAACCCAGCTATCAGCCTCAACTTCAAGGGAACTACCAAGCCAAGCCTCAAACCTATTCCCAACCTCAGCAACAAATGAATGCACCACACCCTCAAAGTCAAGTAGATGACAAAAATGCTCTACTTAGACAACTCCTAGAAGGACATGGGAGAGGTGCCATTGAACTTGCCACACAAATGAAGCCATGCACCAAAAATTTGAGAATGTATATGGTGAGTTAAATGCCAAGATTGAGAGTTTGCAAACACAGGTCCAGGGACAAGCTTCTTCCTCTTCAACAAGACAAATGGGTTCTCTACCGGGAAAACCGGAACCAAACCCAAAGGAGTTTTGCAATGCCATCTTCAAGGAAAAAGTGAACAAGGTTACTAGTATGAGTTTCAAAAATCATAAATGGATCGCCATGCTAATGAGAATGAACGGTCTATAGAAGAGATATCTGCTATTCTATATGGTCCTACTGCTGAGAGTTTGGTGGTTGCTAAAGTTGAGAAAACTGAGAAAGGATTTAGGGGTAATGAGATAGTCGCCAAGGAGGTTGAAAAGAAAGATGCACCAAGTGTTGCTCTTCCTCTTTATAGTCCTCCACTTCCATTTCCACAAAAGGTTTTTACAAAAGCTAAAAAGAAAGTGCTCTCAAGTTTTAAAGCTAATATGAGTAGAGTTGGAGCACATTTGCCTTATGTGGATAGCTTGTCTCAAGTTCGTCTCCATATAGAGTTCATCAAAGCTATTCTAGCAAACAGAGAGAAGGTGGAAGAAATCATGGGAATATTTGATTCACCAAGTGAACAACAACCCAGACCAAAAACACTTTCCAAGCTAGAAGATCTAGGCAGATTTACTATACCTTGCTCACTTGGTGTTTTACAACTTGATGATGCCTTATGTGATTCAGGAGCAAGTGTTAATCTAATGTCACTTGAGATTGTAAAGAGTCTTGGGATCAAAGACATGAAGCAGCCCTCTTCTTCCATCGTGTTTGGAGATGCTCCATCAATATCATGGTTCGCTGGTTTGGACATCGGCTAGCATAGTGTCCTATCCCATGACATCTGAAGCATTTGATATCTCGGTTCCTTGTGTGAGTACCCTCATCTTTTCCTTTTGACACTTGTCCAACATTATTTGGTTTAGCTCCCACATATGGTTTGAATTCTGTTCTAGGCCGAAAACTTCACTTCTCCTCCTTGTAGTAACTCGGCTTTGAACTAGAACCAATGAGTTTTTGAGTACTGCTCTTCCTCTTAAGTTGCTCCTCAATTAGAATCACCTTATTCAATATCTCTTCCATGTCTTCATAGGTCTGCAACTCCATTTGATCTTGAATATTTCTGGCCAATCCTCCTAGAAACCTTGTCATAGTCGCATCTCCTTCTTCTTCAATGTCAGCTTTAATCATAAGAGACTCCATCTCCTTTAGAACATGTTCTTTTTTTTTTGAAAAAAATAGAATACATACCTCAATCTTAATAGGTAATTTGAACTCTATACTAAATCTTTTAAGTCTTTGAAATGTACCCTTATGGGCTGAACTAAATGACTATTTTGTCCTTGGTTACAAATTAAATTAAACTAAATACAATATAATTAAATTAATTTATTTGAAAATTTTAATTTTAAAAATAATATGTAAACTAGATATTCGGAATTTTCTGGATTGTTTTTTAAAAATTATGAATTAATTTATTATATTTAATATTAATCAATAACTAAAAAATTAAATTAAGATAAAATAAATAACATATACCCTTAATTAATAATTAATTAAACATTAAAAAATAAACACAAAATAATTAAACTCATCATTGTTAGAAAATTATTTTTAAAAATAACTGTTTATATTTTAGATATTGAAATTTTTTTGATAATGATGAAGTAGTTTATTATGGAAAATGTTAATAAATAAAAAAATTTAAAAAGTTTTTTTGATAATGATGATGAAGTAGTTTGTTATGGAAAATAAAATTAAAATTTTGAAAATTAAAATTATGGAAAATATTTTAGATATTAAAATTTTTTTTTGATAATGATGATGAAGTAGTTTAAAAAATAAATTAAAATTTTTTAGATAATGATGAAGTAGTTTATTATGGAAAAAATTAATCAATAAAGAAAATTAAAAAAGAAAATTAAAGAATATAATCAATAGATAATATTATTTTTCATTTAATAAAAAAGTTTTGAAAAATAATTATATATTTTAGTTTATTTTGAAAATTGTTAACTTTAATAAAATAATAATAAATTGTGAGATTCTAGAAAATAAATCAACAGTTCAAAAATATCGACTATGTAACAAATCAATTAAAAAAAATCGACTTTTTAATATAAGTCAACAAAGAAAAAAACATAAATCAGCAGGAATAAAATATAAGTTGACAGTTAAAAAAGTCAATCATATTTTTCTACAAAACTGAATACAAAATTAAAAAAAAAAAATAGAAGATGAAAAAGATAGAAGGTGAAAGAAAGAAGATGAAAAGATAAAAGATGAAAGAAAGAAGATAAAAAAATGAAAGAAAGAAGATGAAAAGATGGATAGATGAGAAGATGAAAGATTTTGATTAGAAAAATACCAAAAGTCCTTGAGCGGGCTCTGATACCACTTGATGTGATTCTTCCAAGGAATCGACTCTCTAAGGTAGGTAGATTGATAATCCTAGAACTCCAATGGCTCGCAAAGCTGAATGATAAGGCGTGATATAAACTCAAAAATCCTTATGCCCCAAACTCTCTTAAAACAAACCAAACAAAGCAAGGCGGCGGAACTTTAGATAGGAGCTTCACGGAGACAGAAGACATGGCGTGAGAATAATCCCAAAAATCTTTGTGCCCTAGACTCTCTTGTAATGACTCTTGAATCCTCAGCTAGTGAATGGCAACATCAAGTGCGACGGAATCACTTGATATACAGAAAACTCTTTGATGTAACCCACCAAGGAGAAAGATTAAGTTCCAAAGGAACAAAGGAGTTTACCACTCTCAAATAAAAGATGAAAGATTTCTTGACTAAATGATTTTCTCAAATGAGATTACATGTGTTTACATAGGGATAGAAAAACTTGGTAACAAAGCTAAGTATTAATTATTCTTGAAACTAAAAGATAATAAAGATAGATAGTTGAATGAAGACCCAACTCTTGGTGCATGTTTCCTTCCTCCAAAGTGACTTTTGGTGCATGTATCTCTTATTTTCGTCACTTATCTTTGATCACAAAATAAAGTGATTATTTTGGGTTTTCTTGGGCTTGAATTAGGCTCAAAGTGGGCTGGACTTGATATATATCATCCCCAATAGAAATTTTCATGTTCTCTTTTCTCCAAATATCTTCAAATATCAAATGAACAGCTCCAGCAAGCTGTTTGGTCCTTGCCCTTGTCATTGGTCTAACAGGTACAAGCATAGCATCCTCAGGAACAGGCTCAGCTTCCACTTGATCATCCTCATTGCTTTCCATTATCATATCATTTTCCTATATAAACTCATGTAAGGCCAATGAAGTTATCAACCAAATTTTTATCAAAACCTTTTCTTTCTTTGATAGTGATTCAATTCTGTTCTTTGTGAACAAAACCAATTGTTTGGTGTGATTCCAACTATCAAAACTGACTGCTGTGTGTGATTCCAACTGTCACAAAACCGATATCCTTGGTGCGAGGCTGAGAGATCCGATGTGGTGCGAGGCTGAAAGATCAAACCGGTATATCAAGAGTATTTCCGCAACTCTTGTGCGACCATTCGTTCCACCATTCTTATTCTTGAGGCTTCATTGTCTTTAGAATCAAGGTGTCTCTATCTACCAACTCGAAGGTGTCGATTCCTTAGGAGAATCATATCAGTTTTGAAATTCTAAATGTAACAAGAAACAATCAAATGGTTACGCCACCAAATTGATAACAGGATTTTCACCCAGAGTATTAATTTCCTATGCAATTGCAGTACAAAGGGTTATCAATCCAAATGGTTGTGATGCTAACAGATAGAATGCAATCAGTACTATGCAAGTCAAGCCAAGTACTAGGGGTTTTAACTGACAACCTAATATGAACAGAAATAAAAAAATAAAGCAATGAACCACTCGACACGGGTAGACGATGCAAGCAGTCGAGTACCGGATCGATTAGGTGATCGGGTTACAAGAAACTAAGAACAGAATGACGAACCACTCAAAGGTCCACACGATGCAAGTGATCAAGCACTTGATCGGGTGGAGGATCGAGTTATTGCAAAATTTGTAAACAATCAAAATACGAAAGCTCCTAAGGATGGGGTAACTGTACATAAGCATTCCTAATCAACCTAGAATGTTTTCCATGCCTCAACCAATCTATTCCCTAGACAATGAATCTCTAACCCTTGCTAATCCATTCTCATAAAAGGAACAATCAACCTCTATCAGTTCCCTACCCAACTCTCGTTGGAGAAACATGACCTAGCAAGCAATAAGATCTTATCCATTAATTTCAATGAATTTCTTACTCATCTAATCTCTTAGGCTAAGTAAATAAATCTTTCGCATAAATTGGCTCAAGCATTCAACAAACATCTCTCAATGGAGAAACACCTAAGATCTAGTCTCAACCTCTCGGTCTGAAACTAACATTAAGAACACTAATCCAGAAGTGCATTTTTAATAAGAACAATCAATCTAAAACATCCTAATCGATTAAGAACACTCACTAACCTATTGATAACTCTCTAATTTACACTTTCTTGGGCATCTTTTTATCCATGTTTTGCATTGTATATAGCCTAACCTTAGCATTTTTAGGTCCTTAACCTTAGGAATTTGCATTTAGGCTATTGAGGGTGCTGCATTGTTTTTTTAGATTGATTGTTCTTATTAAAATTCCCTTCTAGATAAGTGTTCTTATCTTATCCCACTCTCGGTGGAAACCCTACCAGCTGACTTTTTCTATTTAAAGAGCCCCGAGCCTCTCCTCCCCAACATCACAAATCGATAAGTTTACTCTCAACCCTAAAAACTCTTTAGCTTCCAAGTTTCTACTTTCTCTCTAAAAATCGAGTGTTTTTCGATCTTTGGGAACTAACCCTATTTGATCTTGAGTTCAGATCTTTCATCTTTTCAAGGATCCACCTATGGCTCCAAATATCAAGACCTAAAAGAAGAAGGGAACCTCTTCCACCTCCGCCTCTGCCAAATCCGGAGAAGGAGGCGAACTTGCTCGAGATTCCCAGGGAAGAGGAGATGTTTCGTATGCCTTGCCGATAAGTGGACGGTTCCAAAATGAAACGACCGACCTTTTTTTTTAAATAATAAATAATAAATATATAAATATAATATAGTAATAAATAAACTACAACTAGTGGTCCCATACCCACTAGACACCTAACTGCAATCACAATCAACAACATAAATTATAACACCAATTAAATATCCAATAATACTCCAATAATAACCAATAACCATAACATCAACAATATCCAGTATTAATTCCAATCATAACTAATGATCCAGACAACATAAACCAATGAACCAGCAATCCTAAGCAACATTCTAGGACTCAACTCTAGCAACCTAACAAAAGCCAGACAACCAAGCGAACCACTAGAACATCCTCCTCTTCATCGCCCTGATTCCACGGTCACACTTTGCCTTTACCTGCACCACAAACACATATTGCAATGCATGAGTATTTAATAAACACTCAGTAAGGCAATCCTCCCATCTACTGGGCTATACACACAAGCAATAGAGACATCTCTAACCATCAACCAACAATCATCAATCAACAATCAACAATCAACAAGCCAAACAACACATAAACAAGCGGATTAGAAAAATCTCCAGCTTAGATAAGCCATGGTCCTGCACTTACTTTAACAAGTGATTCAGAAAACTAAATACAACCAAATGAGAGGCTTTCCAATATCCAAGAACAACCAAACTTGTTCCTACAACCAATCACAACAACAAACAAATATTGAAAACAAACTGCCAGAAAAACAGAAAAGAACAACCTCACAAGTGAAACCACGAAATCAAAACTAACGGTTAACTTTCTAATCCCTCAGGTGAAAAGCAAGGTATATACGTCCAAAAAATTTTCCACAAAATTTCAGCACGATCAAATTATAGATGAAACCGCAATCGTCCCCGTAACACTCGCTGGTCTCAATCCGCGAATGAGATGAAACGCCCCACGAAACTGCCAATATCTCCTAGAATATTAACCCAAATTCACTTCTGTAAAAAGGCGAGTGTACGAAAATGTCTTAGCTACAACCATACCAAAATCAGTACCTTTCAAAACGATTTGACCAGTCGAATCCTCCTTCTCCCAAACCCTGACAGTTCTGTTTCTCTCTTAACACTAAGGAAAAAGCTTGATCTCCTTCTCTTTCTCTTTTGCACCAAATAACCAACACTTAACTGTCTTTCTCTCCCTCTCTCAGATGAAAATGTCGACCAAAGCACAAAAGCATGAAAGGGGGCATGAGTTGAGAAAGAGATTAGGGGTTTTTGGTTTAATTAGATTAAACCAGGATTTAATTAAACCAAAATTAATTAAAATCCACTCTTTTGGTTTACTCAACATAACCCAAAATCTATTCCCGTAACACGGATGTTACACAATCCCCAATTCGATGCTCAACCCGATCCACCACCCGAGGCGATACTCGAGTACTCGATCATGTGAACACTCGAGTCCGTTCTTCAAGCCCCGTAGAAAGTGCTGTCCGCAGATCTCCACGATGTAGGAACCTATCTACGTCAGAGAAAATGGTAACTGACGCCATGGAGAATGACTCGGATGCTGACAGAGGAAGATGGGAGGAAAACCAAACCGCCTATTTGAGAAACAGAGCTGCGGTTGCGAAGGGGAAGAGACCGGCTTGCGAAAAGGCCGAGAAGGTGGCTGAGAGAGCAGCGGAAGAAGAGGAGGAGCACACTGATGGTAAGAGCCTTGACCAAGACGAGGAGCAGTGAGAACACACCCAAATGGCGTCGAGGAGGCTGAAACAGCGAGAGATAGAAACACCGGCGAAGCTATTCAAGGTTCTCCGCAAGATAAGCTTTGTTGGAACCCGCTACCCCCACCGTGAGATGATGAAAAAGCTAGGGATTGCAAGAGATGTCGAGTTTCTTTTTGACATGTGCCACGCGGGAAAGCTAATGAGAATTAACCTAGATGCATATGAGGAGGAGACGATTCACTTCCTCACCACACTACGGTTACACTATTTCGAAGACTATCCGAATAGGGAATCGGGTTCATCACATTCTCAGTACGTGATAACTCTCTAATTTACATGTTTTAGACACCTTTTTTGTCCATATTTTGCATTATACATACCCTAACCTTAGCATTTTTAGGTCCTTAACCGTAGGAATTTGCATTTAGGCCATTTAGGGTGCTGCATTCTTGCATTTGTGCATTTTGGATGAAAACAGGTGCTTTAGAGCCTAAAATGGGGAAAAACAAGGTGAAACCCGAGCATGTACCCAAAGGAGCTATTGTGCAAGAAGAACATTCCGAACCTCAACCTGATCAAAGAGGATCTAAGAGCAGGAAGAACAACCCAAAGACCTACCTGAGAAACAACCCGACCTTATCCTCGTGTATCGCATCGAGCAGACCCTCGGGCAGGACTGAGCAGCTAGGTCAAAAGGGTTTCCATATATGAACCCCCCTCTTCTTCCTCTCGCCCTAGCACGCCGCAGAAACTTATAACAGAGAGCGAGAGCTTCTGAGAGAGATCTTGAGCGTCTCAAACACTTTTTCCACTTTGTTAGGATTTGTTTTTATTTCTTTCGCATTTCTTTCTAGATTTCGATTATGTACTCTTCTACTTTTATTTTATTTTCAATACAATGCAAGTTTTATTCATTTGTGATTTTGTGCTTTCTACCATGAGATCCGAGTAGTGAAACAAAGTTTCTAGGGATGGGATAGACAAATATGTGTTCTTGATAGGTTAGGATGTTTTAGCTTGATTGTTTGTTTTATATAAATTCCTTTCTAGATTGGTGTTCTTAATGCTATTTTCAGACCGAGAGGTTGAGATTAGATCTAGGGTGTTTTGCCATCGAGAGATGTTGTTGAAATGCTTGAATCAATCAATGCTAGAGATTTACTCACTTAGCCTAAGAGATTAGATGTGTAAGGAGTTTATTGACAATAATGAATCGGTTTGTAATGCCTGCTTGGTTATGTTTCTCCAACGAGAGTTGGGTAGGGGAGTGAACAAGGTTGATTGTTTCTATCACGAGAGTATTTTAACAAGATTTTAGAGATTCATTTTCTAGGAAATTTTTGCTTGAGGCATGTAGGACATCCATACTAGTCAGGAACACTTATGAGTCGATTACCCTATCTTTAGGAGCTTTCTTATCTTGATTGTTTAACTTTATTCTATAACTCGACCCCTTACCCGAACTGGTGCTCGATCACCAGCTTCGTGTATACCATCGAGCTAGTCATCCTTGACTTCTTGATCCGACCATTCCACCCGATCCTGTACTTGAATGCTTGAATCGAGTGCTTAGGTTGTGTGGCCTTACCTTTTTATTTTCTTTTGCTTTTTTAGGATTGTTAGCTTAAACCCCAATTATTGCTTGGATTGGCTTGCTTGCTTCTGATCATATCTTATCTGCTAGCATTACAACCATTTGGATTGATAACCCTTTGTACTACATGCATAGGGAATTGATACTCTCGGTGAAAATCCTGATATCAATTTGGCGCCGTTGCCATTTGGTTGAATTTTGTTTGCTACGTTTAAGATTTCAGCACTTGCTAGATCAAGTTCTTTTCTATACTTTGGTTCGTCACTGACTTGTTTACTTTCCAGTTTGTTTGTTTTGCATTTTAGGTACAACCCGAGTACCCACCCGACCCGTCACTCGATCACCTGGATCGGGTAGACCTTCGTGTACTCACTCAGTTCACTGATAGTGCATGCAAACACGTTCCAAGGGTAGCCAACACTAGAGAATCAAATGAAAGAGAGGTTGAGACCAAGCATTGCCAAAGCTTGGTCTCTCCATGAGAATATAGAGACTAGAATCTACCCATTTGAATGTATAAGACACGATTTTAGTAAGGGTAAAACCCAAAATTGGAGAGCTTGTTTTTATTAATTATATGTGTTACATATTTATACAAGGAGTGAATGGGATATGTGTCTCCCTTCTAAACCTAAGTGCAACGGCCACATATACATACACATATACACATTTGGGTGTGTAGAAAGTGACATGATGAGAGAGGGGAGCTGGTCCCAAGCATGTAGATAGTGACAGCTCCAAAGTGACCTCTTAAGCCAACATGTGACTCTCCCACTTGTTCCTTGTCTCTCTAATAGCAACTTGTGATCTTTGAATGTTGTTGGACGCCCAAGAGTGATAGGTACACCTCCTAAACGGAACTTTAGGTCATATGTGACTCCTTGCAACTTGCATTCACTCCAAACTCACATGGGACCACCTTTTGCCGCCCAAACTCTATTTGAATCCTAGGGTCTTCTTCACTCCATTCATCGGCCCTAGGTTTGTACATCTTCATCCACATATCTTGACCCTACATTTGCACAACTTCATCTTCATTACTGACCCGAGGTTTGCACATTCTTCTTTGGTAGTTTAACCTCGGTTTAGCACATCTTGATCTTGATAACTTATGACCCAGATTATGCACACGCTGTAGTCTTGATAACTCAACCTGGACATTGGACATTTGTTTCTTGATGGAGAGTGGCGAGTGAACTCCCGGGTGTGTGACTTCTTCATCCGGTTCAATACTCCCCCTCAAGCTTAAATGTAGAGAGATCAGAGGTTAAGCTTGAAGCTTCATGAGCCTTCTTTGAACTCCATGAATATCATTTTAGCTTCCTCTCTAATACTCCCCCTCAAGCTTGGGCGGTGGGGACCAAAGACCAAGCTTGCAACACACAAAGAAATACCTCATTAAAAACCTTAGCAAAAAAAACCACTTGGGATAAAACTTTGCCAAGGGAAAAAGAGTATAGCCTTCATGGTTGAATTGTGTAGCTATGGCCTTGGTTTGAATGTGGGATGGCTTTGGCTTCTTGCTTCTTTTGCTCACACACCATTGCTCCATTATCCAAGTGAAACTCTTCTTCTCATCTAGCTTACAAATGGCTTTCTTTCTTTTACACCTTCAACAAAAGATGTAAAGAGATTCTTAAGTATATTTGCCATAAGAATAATATTAAGCTTAGATTGAGACATGAGAGAATAAATTGGAAAATGAACTAGCATTTACTAAGTCTAAATTCATTTTAATATATAGCTAAAACTCACATTTTAAACTTGCAAATTCAATTTTAAATTATGCTAAATCCGGTTTAAGATTCAGTTTATAAACTCATCATTCAACAAGATAAACTTCAGATTTTAATCATGAATTTAATTCCTAAAGTCCATTTATAAAATGACAAATTAAATATTAATAATCTGTTTTAACACAAGGCAATTCTCTAAAACCACAACCTAATATTTGTTCTCTAAATTTAGATTCTAAACATGACAAATTCATTAAATGCATGACTAATCTGATTCAAATGTGATTGATGAATTAATTATATTGAAAGAGTTAAGGGTTTAGAGATAGCCTTTGATCTTCTTTGTTGAAATGTGTTGGTTGAGACATTCTTTGCACCACCACTTGAGTTTCTGCCCCATGGGTCTCCTCTTTATGGTTAATGACTTTTTGATCCCAATCTACACTCCTTTGAAGCTTGATTGCTTCAAACTGCTTCTAGAGCTCCATGAGGGTTGTTGACACCTCTCTCCCCCCCTCAAGATTGGCTTGAATAATGTATTAGAACCAATCTTGAAGCTTTGTTCACACCCTTCTTGTCACTTCTTCTTGTCACATATGAACCAAACACCAAATGTTTTGGAGTTTCTTTGTAGTATCTTCTTTTAAAGTAGAGATGTGGTTTGAACCAACATTGGGACCACTCTCTTGACTTGATCATTGCTTGAGCCATGTCTTTGAGTCTTGAAACCTTGTGCCTAGAGAATCTTAACTAGTGCACATTCAATCAGCTCTTATCAACTTTCACACTATCACACATGCTTTGGAGCTGATTCATCACCTTCCACCAGCTTGATGGCCATTGGTTCTAACTTCCAAGCATTGTGATGCGCCAAAAATGATATATGCCCACTGAATCGGGCATAACGTTTGATTGGCTTCTCGGATGGGAATGATTTCACTTCTAATGTAACGAGGGCTCCTATTGCGATAACTTTGTTGAAGAAAGCGGAGGCTGAATCGCAGTCGAAGTCATCCGTACGAGTCGATCTTTGAGACGTTTCGGCAGAGATTTTGCTTGTTACCGAGAATAGAGTACCCAGAACTTGTCGCTGAGTAACCCAGAGTTTTGTAACCAGAATGAGAGTATGAGTAACCAAGATTTAGAGAATAAGTATCCATGAGAATAGTGTAACCAAGAATGAGAGTAAGTGTAACCAAGATTTTGAGAATAAGTATTCAAGAGAATAGAGTAACCAAGAGTAAGAAATTTTGTGTTTGAGTGTTTATGAAGCTTTGTATAGAGGTTTGCTCTGTTTTCCCTCCATTGGACACTCTTAGAAGCTAATATCTTGAGCCTGCTCTGATACCATGTTGGAATTTGGAGAGAGTGAGCTGCAAGATACACTCTACTCCAATATAAACTCACAAGAACACTTAAAACGAAATTTGTGTGTTTATGTGTAAAGCCTTTAAGATACAACTCAATGAGAGTGTTCTTAAGGTAAAGAAGGGGTTATACATGCCAATATAAGCTGTGTATACTCAAGAATAAGTATGAGAGGCAATAGAACTCTCACACCAAAGATAACCCAATAACCCTTTAGAATAGTTTAGAGAATGGTGTAGAGAATCAAATGAAAGAGAGGTAGAGACCAAGCATTGCCGAAGCTTGGTCTCTCCATGAGATTATAGAGACTAGAATCTACCCATTTGAATGTATAAGAAACAATTTTAGTAAGGGGAAAATCCCCAATTGGAGAGCTTGTTTTTATTAATGATATGTGTTACATATTTATACAAGGAGTGAATGAGATATGTGTCTCCCTTCTAAACCTAAGTGCAACGGCCACATATACATACACATATACACATTTGGGTGTGTAGAATTGACATGAAGAGAGAGGGGAGCTGGTCCCAAGCATGTAGATAGTGACAGCTCCAAAGTGACCTCTTAAGCCAACATGTGACTATCCCACTTGTTCCTTCTCTCTCTAATAGCAACTTGTGATCTTTGAATGTTGTTGGACGCCCAAGAGTCATAGGGACACCTCCTAAACGGATCTTTAGGTTACATGTGACTCCTTGCAACTTGCATTCACTCCAAACTCACATGGGACCACCTTTTGCCGCCCAAATTCTATTTGAATCCTAGGGTCTTCTTCACTCCATTCATTGGCCCTAGGTTTGTACATCTTCATCAACATATCTTGACCCTACATTTGCACAACTTCATCTTCAATGCTGACCCGAGGTTTGCACATTCTTCTTTGGTAGTTTAACTCGGTTTAGCACATCTTGATCTTGATAACTTATGACCCGGATTATGCACACGCTGTGATCTTGATAACTCAACCCGGACTTTGCACATTAGTTTCTTGATGGAGAGTGGCGAGTGAACTCTCGGGTGTGTGACTTCTCCATCCGGTTCAATAGTTTGCTTGATGCTTCCTCAACTGTCGAGAGGCATAAGAAATCACTCTACCGTTCTACATCAATACGCATCCTAGTCCTCGACCAGACGCGTCCGTGTACACCACATACGGTTCATCCGGTTCTGGTAATGCTAGAACTGGAGTACTTGTAAGCATATCTTTCAGGTTCGAGAAACTCTGCTCACACTCGACCGACCACACAAAAGGTTTGTCCTTCCCCGTTAATTTTTTCAGTGGTTGACCATGCTTACAAATCGTTTCATGAATCGTTGATAATATCCAGCCAGCCCTAGGAAACTTCTTATTTCCGAGGCTTTCCGCGGTCTAGGCCATTCTGCTATGGACGTAATCTTCTCTTGATCCACGGACACTCCCTTGTACGATACAACATGGCCTAAGAACCCAATCTCTCTTTTCCTAAAGCTGCACTTACTAAGCTTGGCGAACAGCTTTTGCTCCTTTAATCATCCCAACACCTCCCTCAAGTGCGTACTGTGCTCCTCCTTACTATTCGAGTAAACCAAAATGTCATCTATGAACACAATTACAAACTCATCCAAGTATTCTCGGAACACGTTGTTCATTAGCTTCATGTAAGTTGTGGGGGCGTTAGTTAATCCAAAAGGCATGACCACAAACTCGTAGTGGCTGTACCTTGTCTAAAAGGCTGTCTTCCGAATGTCTGTTTCCTTGATAGGAATTTGATGATATCCTGAAGCCAAGTCGATCTTCGAGAAATACGTCGCTCCCTTGAGTTGGTCTAACAATTCATCGATCCTCGGCAATGGGAACCTATTCTTCACCGTCACCTTATTCTATCATCTGTAGTCAATGCAAAGTCGAAAGGTTCCACCTTTCTTCTTCACGAAAAGTACCGGTGTACCCCATGGTGAACTACTTGGTTTTACAAATCCCTTCTCCATCAACTCACTCAGCTGTTTCTTCAGCTCGACCATCTCCGCCAGTGCCATACGGTACAGAGCATTAGATATCGGGGCCGTACCTGGTTCTAGTTCAATGGTGAATGTATCCGATCATGTTGGTGGTAACCCGGACAGTGGTCCGAATACATTCTCAAACTCTTGTACCACCGATATGTCTTGTAGTACCACATTCGTGCCTTCGTCCTCTATTGTGATCGAAGCTATGTACACTTTGCATCCGTTACTGATCAACTGTTCAACCTGAACTGCCGATACTAATAGATTTCCCGAGATTGGCCTGATGCCCTGATATTCCAACATTCCCTTCGTTTTTTCAAAGAGAACTCGCCCGCGGTGGCAGTCCAGATGAGCTATGTGTTTACCGAGCCAGTCCATTCCTAGTATAACATCGTGTGACTTCACTCGACAAATTACTAGTACAGCCGACATATCCATGCCACACACCATGACCGAGATGTTTCGTACTACTCCGTACATCATCATCACTTGCCAACCCGCTGCTTGTACCAATTCAAAGTTATCACCCGGTTCTTTCTGAAATCCACCTTTCCCAATCTTATACGGGCTCACAAAACATTGCGTAGCCCCGGTATCAAACATCACATGAGTTTCCACACCACCCATGAATATGGTCCCTACATAATTCCTACTTGTTAAGAACCTAACCAAACAAACAAACAATTCTCACACACAAAATTTCTACTAAGACAGCATCAAAAATTACCAGTTATCTGCCGAGACGAGCTTGCCCCCACCGACCTCCGCAATCGAGTACACCCTAGGCATAATCGCCGGTGGCTTCGGTGGTGGTGGCAACGGCAACACCTTGCTGAATGTGTCCAGGCTGGCCACACTGGTAGCATATCCTGGGGTTGTTCCCTTTTTGAGGACAGCTGCTAGCCTTATGGTCCTTTCCTCCATACACGAAACACGCACCCTGAAACTGTCAGCACGGTCCCGAGTGCCTCTTACGACAGGCGGACACGCTCATACACTACCCGAAGCCCTTCCTGCAGGTTTCCGTCGCGTGGTCTGCTTTGGTCTGGTACCTTCAGGTTTCACCAGCGGTACCTGCTGTACCGAGGTTCCTTCGGAGTTTTGTTGAGATTCCTCGGCCAGCCCATTTTCCAACATGGCGGCCTTCTCAACCAGCTCCGCAAGACTCCCATAGTTCCGTATCATGCATCGCTTGTGGAAATCCACCCTTATTCCCCGCAAGTTTTAACGTACGTGAACATGTTCCTCCTCCATCTGATGACCACCGTACCTTTTGAGTCGGTTAAACTTGGTTTCATACTCTCGCATGGTCTGAGTCCCCTTCCTCA
Organism: Camelina hispida; assembly: GCA_023657505.1. Classification (NCBI taxonomy): domain Eukaryota; kingdom Viridiplantae; phylum Streptophyta; class Magnoliopsida; order Brassicales; family Brassicaceae; genus Camelina; species Camelina hispida. Next base: position 25,508,900 of record CP094633.1, read on the forward strand.
AGTCCAAGAATTCTGATTCAAGGCGGTCAAGAGCTTCTTGCGGAAAGTATTTCGCAAGGAACAATCCACGAAAAGTCTCCCATAAACAATTCAGATTAGTCATGCAATTTACCATGCCCTTCCACCACGCATGGGCTTCTCCGGACAGATAGTGGAATGCAATATCCCTTCGATAGTCCGACTGATGTGACCCGGAGACGCGGTTGCGGTACGATCGCGACTTGAGCTCTCGGCCAACTCATGAATGGTGAAACTTTCCTCGGCAAAGATTCGCGGCTTCGGATTTATAAAAGAAACAAACGAGGGAAATGGAGTTTGAAGCGATTCAAACGAGCCGTTTAGGATTACGGTCGTGAGGTCTCTTTGTATCATACGGATGTGGCTGGATGCGACTACCGAGTGAAAGTGGTGGATGTGATGGTGGCAAGAAGTCAAGATGGTATGATGATGACTCGAGGACTTACGAAGGAGAACTCGAGGTTGAGAAGGTGGAAAGATGAAAACGAAGCGAGGGGGAAATGAGAGTGGATCGAGAGATGACGCAAGAGGTTTGACTCTCCTAACAAGGTCGAACCCGGTTTGAGGATTGTTAGGGTTTTTTCAAGGTTCAATCCCGGATTGAAGAAAAAGAAGAGTGAGACAAGTTTCAAGAATCTCTCTTGAAGAAAAGTTTTATTTTCATACAAGTCTAAAGGAGGAACAAAGGCTAAGAGGAGTTTAAATAGTTAGGTCTAGGTAGGGGCTTAAGGACACGCGGATTCATCTTGATCCGCACATCATCCTTTGACGTGTTCTATTTGTAATAAGAACACGTCGCCACCTTTTGACTAACACGCTGGTCACAAACTCTCTCAACGTTCATAAGCAAAAGCATCAAGAGAGGAATATTCCCCAAAGTTCAAATTTAAACCAAAATAAGAAATAAAAGGCATAACTGCCTTGGCCTTGCGCGGGAAGCAACTTGGCTGAAGGCGTTGTGCGTTTAGCTCCATGCCTCGTTAAAACCTTCTCCGGTAAACCCATTGGGAGAAACCCGGAGTAAGAGAGTACACTTCCTTGCTTAACGACTTGATCGTCTTCATGGGATGGCTGGCGTTGGACGAATGATCGGACAGATAGGTTGAGCCGCTGCTTGGTCGCCTTTGCTGAGCTCTTGGAACGTGTGGTGGCTCCGGGAAGGATTGTTGGAGCCTTGGCCGCGTCTGAAGAGGTTGTCCTGGTCGCGTCCGATGCGTCTTGGTCAGGCGTCTCGGTCGCGTCCGGCGTGTCTTGGTCTTCTTGTCCGAGGTCGCGTCCTGCGATCACATCATTCCCTCCCCCTTGAAAAGGTTTTGTCCCCAAAACATCTCCGTCTTCGCCTACATCAAACGGAACGAGGTCAGTAACATTGAATGAAGTCGATGTACCAAACTCACCTGGAAGCTCGAGTCGGTAGGCGTTGTTGTTGATCTTCTCAATGACTCGGAATGGAGCATCTCCTCGCGGGCTGAGCTTGTCCCTGTGTTTTTGCTGAAACCTCTCCAGCCTTAAGTGCAACCAAACCCAATCGCCAGGTTTGAACAACATCAGTTTTCGTCCTTGATTGAGAAAACGTGCGTACTGCTCGTTCCTTCGTTCTATATTGGCTCGAACCTCCTCGTGTAATGCTTTGACCATCTCTGCTCTTGCGGCTTCGTCTTGATTCTCGGCTTCAATTGGTGGTATAGGCAGGAGGTCCAGTGGGGTCAATGGCTTGAACCCGTATGCAACTTCGAACGGTGACCTCTTTGTGGATGAATGCACCGCTTGTTTTGCATTGTATATAGCCTAACCTTAGAATTTTTAGGTCCTTAACCTTAGGAATTTGCATTTAGGCTATTTAGGGTGCTGCATTGTTGCATTTGTGAATTTGGATGAAAACAGGTGCTTTTAAGCTTAAAAAGAGCAAGAATGAGGTGAAACCCGAGCATGTACCCGATGGAGTGATCATGCAAGAAGAATAGTCCAAACCTTAACCCGATCAAGAGGATCTGTTCGCAAGAGGAACAACTTGAAGCCACACCCGAGGAGGCACCCGACCACTAGCCTCGAGTAGACCTTTGGGCAGAGCTGGGCAGCTAGGTCATAGGAGTTTCCATATATAAACCCCTCCTTATTTTCTTGCCCAAGACGCCGCAGACACTCACGAACTAGAGAGCTAGAGCTACTGAGGGAGAGAGAGAGAGAGAGAGCAATTTTTACACTTTCCCAGTTTTGTTAGGATTTGATTTTACTTCTTTTGGCTACTTTTTCATAGCAATTCTGTATCTCTACACTTCTGCCACTTTTTCAATATTTTATTATTCGATGAAATTCTCATTTGTTTGTGTTTTCAATTCATTTACCATGATATCTGAGTAGTGAACCAAAGTTTCTAGGGATAGGTTAGGTTAGTAAGTGTTCTTAATCGTTTAGGATGTTTTAGATTGATTGTTCTTATTAAAATTCCCTTCTAGATAAGTGTTCTTAATGCTAGTTTCAGAACGAGAGGTTGAGACTAGATCTAGGGTGTTTTGCCATCGAGAGATGTTTGTTGAAATACATGAATCAACTTATGCTACAGATTTACTCACTTAACCTAAAAGATTAGATGAGTAAGGAGTTTATTAACAATAATGAATCGGATTTTAATGCCTGCTTAGTCATGTTTCTCCAACGAGAGTTGGGTAAAGAAGTGAATAGGGTTGATTGTTTCTACCACAAGAGTGGATTAGCAAGGTTTAGAAATTCATTATCTATGGAATAAATTGCTTGAGGCTTGTAAACTGTCCCAAATCGATTAAGAATACTTATGAACCGATTACCCCATCCTTAGGAGCTTTCGTATTTTGATTGTTTACAGTTTTTTTTAATCAACTCGACCCTTTACCCGCACCGGTACTCGATCATCGGCTTCGTGTATATCCTCGAGTTGTTCATCATTGTGTTCTTGAATATATTCCACCACCTGATTACTTACTCGATCTAGTACTCGATTGCTTGCATCATGTACTTAAGTCGAGTGGTTCTTGTTGTATTTCCTTTATTATTGTACACTTTAGGCTGTTAGATAAAACCCCTATTATTACTTGGCTTGACTTGCATTGTTCTTATCATATCTTATCTGCTTGCATAACAAACATTTGGATTGATAACCATTTGTACTACAACTACATAGGGAATTGTTATCCTGGGTGAAAATCCTGTTATCACCTATCCCATCCCTAGAAACTTTGGTTCACTACTCAGATCTCATCACAAAAAACATAGAAAATGAGATGGATAAAAAATCTGCATTGAAAAGTAATGAGTGCAGATCGAAAACGGTAAAGAACATAAATTAGAATTGTAAACTAAACAAAAAGGAAAAAGGTCTGCATTGAAAACTCTTGAAATCGGCTGGTAATCGGCTCTATAGCTCTCACTCTCTCTCTCTCTCGATCGTGTGTGGCGTCTCCTTCTGTGAGAAAATAGGAAAGATTTATATATAGAAACTCTTTGACCTAGCCGCACAACATCGTTCCAAGGCCTACACGAGGCTAGGGTCGAGCACCTCCTCGGGTTGGGCTTCAGTTAGGTCTTTTTGATCTTAGGTCCGCTTGATCGGGTTAAGGTTTTGGGCTATTCTTCTTGCACGATCACACCATCAGGTACATGCTCGGGTTCCTCCTCATTCTTGCTCTTTTAAGGCTCCAAAGTACCTGTTTCATCCGAAATGCAAAAATGCAACAGTGCAACACCTTAAATAATCTAAATGCAAATATTGAAGGTTTAAGACCTAAAAATGCTAAGTTTAGTAACAATGCAAACATGACTAAAAAGATGCTTAAAAAGGTGTCAAATAGAAAGACATCTGGGGCCCACTAAGAGATGGCGGTTGGGGGGACTACAAGTGGTATCAGAACTAAACCCAGTCGAGTGTAGTGCCGAGTGGACTCACACCGTTAGGGGTGACGGTCTTGGTGTGCAACGAAGACGTTGTGATCTATTAGTGGGGGTGAATTGTGACACCCCGGTTTTAGGAACATGCAGAGAGGTTTAAAAGAATTGTTTTAGTCACCTATGTCACCAAAATTTACTTATCTTTTCAGTCAAAGGTTCTGAGAGAACTTCACAGTTAAGCATGCTTATGCTGGAGTAGTCTAAAGATGGGTGACCTTCTGGGAAGTGACTGTCAGAACTGTACGAGTTTGGACAAAACACAGGAAAAGATAATGTGGGGATTTGTAGAGACGGTAACAAGTCTTTAAAACGTCCCAGACGTAGCAAACAGGCCATCAGATATGGATGAGCTCAAGAGCCTAGTGATAGGAAGTGAGGTCCATTAAGAATAATTGACCCATAGATTGGGATTGGACATAAAATCCACTAAGAAATAGTGGTCGAAGTGCTACAATTATAATATTTAATTTTTCATTTGGGTTAATATTTATGAAGTTATGGACCTACATATATTAATGGGTCATTTGGTAAAGAATACCAACATGATGCCTAGGCCTGGGCGTTTGGATATCGGATCGGATTTGTGACAACCCGTCTGTGGACCCCACTAGCTTCACTGCTAGCTTGCTCCTATAGGCTGGTCCTGCAGGGCATCGATCCTAACCCATCACTATGGATATCTAAATCCATCAGTAGGTTATTGGTGTATCAGACATTCCTCGAACCCTGGTCCCTCACCCTTTAACAACCTTCCCACGGACGGTTGTGATATCTAAATCGATTTTTATGTGACAACCCGTCCGTGGACCCCACTAGCCTCACTGCTAGTTGCCCCCATAGGCTGGCCCTGCAGGGCATCGATCCTAACCCATCACTGGGCAAATGGAACTATTCATCCAAATCCACAGTAGGTTATTGGTGCACCAGGCGTTCCTCGAACCCTGGTCCCCACCCTATTCATCCAATTGATCAATTGGTGGCAACTTGTCTGTGGGAAGGTTGTTAAAGGGTGAGGGACCAGGGTTCGAGGAATGCCTGATGCACCAATAACCTACTGGTGGATTATGTGAGTTAGTCCACAGTGATGGGTTAGGATCGATGCCCTGCAGGGCCAGCTTGGAGTCCGTTGGGACGGCTAGCAGTGGGCTAGCAGGGTCCACGGACGGTCCGTTGGGGCGGCTAGCAGTGAGGCTAGTGGGGTCCGCGGGACGGGTTGTCACATAAAAATCGATTTTTATTGTAACAACTGTCCCGTGGACCCTACTAGCCTCACTGCTAGCCCGCTAGCCTCACTGCTAGCCCGCTAGCCTCACTGCTAGCCGCCCAAACGGACCCCAAGCTGGCCCTGCAGGGCATCGATCCTAACCCATCACTGTGGAAATCCACATCCACCAGTAGGTTATTGGTGCGCCAGGCGTTCCTCGAACCCTGGTCCTCACCCTTTAACAACCTTCCCACAGCACAAGCTGTCACCAATTGAGCTATAAACTCCTAAATAAATAACAATTTTATTTTATTTAATAGCTCCTACTTTTATTTAGTCTAATTTGAGGAATTGTTATATTGTTCGTAACATAACATAATTCGTTTTAAAACATAACATGAGAGATGTACAATATTATTATTTAATTAAGTATATTGTATATTTTTATTTGTCATAACTATACACCCAAGTAAATAATCTTTTCACATTTATTACAAAGGAATTAAATTGCATAAATGAAATATTTTTAAAAATGTGTATTTATATTTCCAAAAATCATATGTTTTATTTATTTATATGATATACATAAGATTGGGAAATGAACTATGTATTGATATTAAATAGCTTCTATATATATAAAGTGCAGTTTCCTCACTCCTGGTGCTGCCACATCAGTGTCTCTTTCTATTAAAGAGGCATAATTTCCAAAAGTTACCCAATTTCTTTTTTCTTCTATTTTTGGGTCTAATCTTTTAAAGGCCCATTTATTTTGGAGGAACCTCCATTCCGCCGTTCTCCGATTTGCGACCTCAACCGTCTCTCCCCTTCTAAATTAAGTTTACCATCAATCTCAAATTAATGGTCACCACTCCTCCACACCCTTTCACTGCCTCTCCTATCTTTCATCTCCATAGTAACGGTTTCGTGTTTAATTGCCATTCATGCCGGTCGATGATCTCTCTTTTAATTCAACACCCACTACGCTTTCTTCAATTGCCGTAAATTTCAGTCCTATATAATGTTGTCTCTTACAATTTCATGCTTCTAAGTCCTATCAAAAATGCCTGAATCCGGGGTGATGTCAATATCGAAGATGAGCAAGCACTTGCGTCAAAACCGTGTTTCTCATAATCGTCTAGCAAAGATTTATCATGATCTTGATATGATATATTTTTACTTAAGAAGTAACCATCATTGTCTAACATGTTTCATTTTTTTTTTCAGAAACCAAAATGGGTTACTAAACCTTACATGGAGCTTTTACAAGCAAAACATGAGATTGAGAATGCACCAATCGATGACAAAGACCCTCTCCACTACGCTCCTATGTATCGCAGTGTTTCCATCTTCAAAAAGTGAGTTGTATTTTTTGTGTTTTTCTTGTAGCTGCACCAAAGCTTATATATTCTGATGTCACTGATTTCAGTTGATATTGAAATCCTCAGGAGCTATGAGTTGATGGAGAATATGTTAAAGGTTTATGTTTGCAAAGAAGGAGATAAACCAATAATACATAGTCCAATACTAAGAGGGATTTAAGCATCCGAAGGCTGGTTTATGAAAATCATTGAATCCAACAACAACAAGTTTGTCACAAAGGACAACAACCTAGAATCCTAGAATGGAATCCTAGAATGGCACGAGGAAATGGAATCCTAGAATGGCACCTTATAGTCCTTCGAGAAGATCATCATCATCATCATCATCTGTTTCCAAGATACTGCGTATCTCGTCACCGACCTTGTCTCCACCTTCTTTGACCACTCCTACTGGCGATGCTTATATCGAACACGAGGTCTCCAAGCTTGATACTCTCGCTGGCATTGCCATCAAATACGGCGTTGAGGTATTATACTTTAGAAAGCTGAATGAATCGTGTTTACAAGGATTAGTTTTTTCTTTTTTGGGGCTTGTGTGTGTTTTGTTTAGTTAAGTGTGGTGATTGATCAGGTTGCAGATATTACGAAGCTGAATGGGCTTGTGACTGATCTTCAGATGTTTACTCTCAAGTCTCTCCGGATACAATTACCTGGCTGACATCCTCCTTCCCCATGCTTATATAACGGCTCTCTTAATCATGGGTATTTTGTTAAGCCTCTTCATCCTCTCTTCGTGGTATATATAGTCTGTGACAGTGTGACTTATAAGGTTTTTCCATAACTTGAGCTGTTTACATTAGATTACATGTAAGTTATGCTGTTGTGCATTTCCCAAGTAACATTAAGAAACTTAGACTAGGTTAGCAAGCTCATTGAGAGAAGGTTCCAAAAGATCAGGATAGTGTTAAGGAGCGATGATATCAAACCAAGATGGGTACAGCTTCCCTTGTAAAAGAATCGTTTTGATATTCTGAATTCTGTTGTTCGTCATGTCACCGCATAACCAAAGTTACTACTAGAAAAATGTAAAGTTTCTATCGACGCTAGAGTTTATGCAGAAGGCTATGAACTCTCAAGTTATTTTATCTTGATTAGTTCCTTACAACCAATGTTCTTTAAAGCAAGTAAGAGAATGAGTAAAAGTACAATTAAGTAGGATCGTAAAAATGAACATTATCATCGTCTACTGAATTGCATTAAAGGACATCCACATATCAAAGTAATCATATTCCCATGAAATCTTCTTGCAGAGAGGGGTGTTCGGAGCAAGCTTTATCGTCAGCAAGAAATAGCAACAACCAAGACGTATTATTTGACTCCTTCTAGTCTTTGAAATTGAAGGCTTCAGAAAAGAAGGTGTCTCCAGCCATGAACTCCTTGCAAGGATACTATGGATTGAAACCAGAAAACAGAAGAGCTTCTGAAGGTTTTGATATGGCTGTGTACAAGAAGAAAGAGTCTTCTCATCTTCAAGACGATGATCAGTACTTATCATGATAGTCAAACGTATCCACTAAACTGTAAGGTAAACAAAACAAAAAAGAATAATGGATAGTACTAGCAAACTTCATTTTATTTGGCGATGTTCTTCCATAGGCTGCTCTCTTCCATATTTTGAAGGTTTATGATTTACTATTTATAACCCTTCAATGAAATTTCAACACTTGACGTACCATATTAACTGGTTCCGGCTGCTTTCATTATTGCATATAAAAATATCTTGATGTACCGAAATAATTTGGCAACAACAAAACTGTACTGGATTTTCATTATGAATGGTATCAAAAATAGTATGCAAGGAAGCATATGTAACCCAGTGCCCGGTGGTGAGATCGTAAAACTTGGTGGGATGATAAGATCAAGAAGTCTAAAATTAAGTTCATTCTAACATTGTTATCGTATTGGATACGAAAGTTGCATTCTAAAAGTTAGCACTTCCACTTTATTATAATTGTTTTGTAAATCAACCATTTATTAAAAAAAAAATTATATATCATCTTCGGGTAGAAACCAATCTGATCTATCTCTCTAGATAAATGTGGTTGTTGAATCATCTCTATGTAACCTAACTCGACTTGATCTCTCTATGTAAATAACGTTGTTGAATTATTATTATTATTTTTTTATAGCTAAAATGGAGTATGAAGATAGAGGGAATCGATACCATTACCACTAATTAACTTAACAAATACTTTTAGAAAGAAATAATATCAGACACTACAAATATGCAATTTAAATAACTGAAAAATAAAACCAAATTTTAAAATAAACATAACTAATATAAAATAAAAATGTAAAACTACACAGTAGATTGTACTTAATGCAAAAAAAGAAAGCAAGAAAGCTAAAATCACCATTTTTTCAAAAAAATAGCAACCAAAATATAAAGAGAAAATAACGAAACACATTAAAAATATCCACCAAAAAAACCACATATCACACCCTAATCAAAGTCCCGCGCGAAGCACGGGCCAAATATTAGACAATGACAAATTGAAAAATAATAATACAACTAACAACTACAGCAAAACAACAACACAATGTTAACTTCTCATCATAATTATTGACAAAAACATTAAAAAAAACACAGAAGATGATCTCAAATTTTGAAAAGTAAACAGCACACAAAATAATACTAACTGCAAAACCTATTTAAAAAAAAATATATATCCAACAAACAACATAAGCACCCAAATCAAATACAAAAACAGACATAAAAATGAATTTACATAACCAAAAATTAATATACACTAAAAAAATCTGAAATACACCTTCATCTAACTCCCGCGCGTAACGTGGGCCAATTGCTAGTATAGTATAAAGGAAAATGTTTACACTAAACTCACCAAACAAAATTACAAATTAAACCGGAATTTGTAAATTAACTTAGGTTGGACATGCGTATAGAAAGTGTGTAAATAATTAATTATGTTTAAGCAGCCACGGAGGAGGGAGACAGAGTTGGTATGAAAGGATCCTATCCATTTTTTTTAAATACTATATTTAATCAGTGATTACATACTCACTAATATCCGGACCCCAATTAAACACAAGAGAAATTAATTAATCATTAAACCAATAACATCAAACCAACAATTATCCAATAATTAATAACGAATAATAATTCAACATATAATTCCAATAACCAACATGAACTAAGGAACTAGCAATCTTATGCAACATTTTAAGACTTACCTCTAGCAACCTAACAGAAGCCATACAATAACCAATTGAGCCATTAGAACATCCTCCCCCTCATTGTTTTGATTCCACTATCACACTTTACCTTTACCTGCATCACAAACAACAATTCAGATGCATGAGTATTGTCATAAACACTCAGTAAGACAATCCTCCAATTTACTAGGCTATGCACACAAGCAACTGAAATCCAATGATTAACAATCAACAAACAATACATTCAAACCAAAAAAACAATTATTAGCCTTCTGCTAAAGGGTTGGTGTTGGCCAACACTGGCCACCTGGTGTCCACCGACACTGGCCACCTGGTGTCGGCCGACACTGGTCACCTTGTGTTGACCGACACTCCTCTTCAACCCAAAAATCCTAGTAGCGTCAACCAACACCTCCACCTGGTGTCGACCGACACTTGCTCGAGTCATGGTGCCGTCAACTCCTTGGCCGACACCCATTTGGTGTCGATTGACATTGACCCGCAGACGAGTTTTGTTCGAAGCCGAGTGATGCGAACGGTGGTCGCGGATGCGGTACGGATGGAAAGGTCGCTCTCGGGCCGTTCGAACTAGACGTGACTTTCCTCGGACAAGGCTTGAGGAATTGAATCTAGAGGCGAAACAAACGGAGGAAACGAGAGGAGAAGGAAAACAAACGAGTGGATTAAGATATCGAGCTTTTGGCCGCGATCAGGTCGAATGGATGCAATACGGACGGATGGTTGGGGAATGGCTAGTGATGTTCATATATTTCACCATGTTTTCCCTTAGTTTATTTACATCTTTTGCATCTTTTTCTATCCATTTTCACCATTATTGTGTAGCTTTAGGACTAATCATGCATTAGAGTATAGTTGCATTGCATTTGCATCTTTTCATGCATAAACAGGTGATTTTGGAGCTTAAGGAGCATGGAAGCAAAGGAGAAGAGATGAGTAGCAGTCATGAGGAGTAAACAAGGGAGTTGAAGGCTGAAGAACCAAGACCCGGAGTCCAGCTCGACCAAGCACTCGACCGAGTGGGAGATGGACTCGACCGAGTGGAGTTGCACCAGGGAAGCCAGCTCGACCTGTCACTCGACCGAGCACTGGTCGAGTTGACCGATTCGTGGACCACTTTGACTTTTCCTATTTTTAGGGCTTCCACCTTCCCCACTATATAAGGACTTGTACTGCAGCCACCTGAACAAAAGGTTTATTCTAGATTTTTATTCCAGCTTTTGAGAACCTAGTTTTTACCTTTTTAGGAATATTATTCCTTTTGCCTTTTCTTTTATTTTTGGATCTTGTTCTTAAAAAAAGAGAAATCCTCTCATACTTGTTGGTTGAATAACTTTCTAAGTATTGAGAATCTGAGTTTGATTTCTTCTTTAAAGTTGTAGATCTTTATCTTATCTATCTAATCATGCAAGTTTCAATAATTTCTGGGTTTATGATTTGTTTGATCATGTCTTGTTGTGAGTAGTCTTCTTAGGATCTTGAGGATGGGTTAGGATAGATTGATCTTGTGGTGTATCTGATTTGATCAAGCTTGATTGTTGTAGATCTCTTCTGGGCTAGATGTTCTTAATGCTGATCCTATATCTGAGAGGGTAGGGTCTGATCTCAAGCTTTTTAGCATCACACCAATGTTTAGAAAGCATAGATAAGGCTAGATCTAGAGCTTACCATTAGGCTTGCTAAGAGATTAGAGGTCTTGTTTGGTTTGAGATGTATTGCTTAATGCCTGCTTGTGTAGATTCTTTTCATTGTGAGAGCAAGTCTAGGATTGCATAGGTTTAATTGTCTCTTGACCATGAGAGTGGGAGAGACTTGTCTTGGATTAATATGTCTAGAGGTCAGCTCATAGCTTTGCTTGAGATTTGTTGATTAAGTTAGATTACCACAATGATTAGTTTATCCCATGAATCCATCCTCAAGAACCTTCTTTGTTTATTGAATTCCTAGTTTAAATATCATCGTTTGCTTGTTGTTTGATTTGATTTAGCATTGCTCTGTTTTTCTTGTCTTGCTCTGTTTTCACATTTTTATCCAACTCGACCACCCACTCGACCTACACTCGGTCGAGTGCTGATCGAGCTGTTCCCCAGATTTCTTGTTTATGTTTAGAGTTTGGCTTGTTTCATTCTTGCTTCATTCTTGTTTAATTTCCTTTGCATTCACTTAGCATCTAGTTCATTACTTATCTTGCATTAGTTCTATTCTAGTATTTACAGTTCCTGTTTCTGTTTCTAGATCATAATCATACTGTCTTATTTGCATTTAGTTCCTAGTTCTTGTAGTTTACTTTCTGCTTTTCATCATTATCATCATAGGATTGTTAGTGACAGACAATCATCATCATATTTGGCTTAACTTAGAATCATATGCACATCTTGATTGTTCACAAGCACTCAGACTGGATTGACACCTCTTATACTGCAACTGCATAAGGGGAATTGAAACACCCATCATCATTCCATTGCACACACTCATTCACTTCCATATTCATCTCACACCCACCAAAATAGCATGTTTCAATTTGGCGCCGTTGCCTGTTTGAGTTAGTTTTTGTGACATTTAGGATCCATATTAGTCTAAGATTAAGTTCGTTTATACACTTGTGAGGTTTCTGCACTTGAATCTTCTGTTTCTGGGTTGAAGTTCCATTTCAGGTACCAGCTCGACCATCAGCTCGACCCCAGCTCGACCGAGTCGTGGTCGAGCACTTGCTCGAGCCAGACGCCGGATCCCTATAACCCTCTTTTTCCAGTCGACCTACCCTCCTACTTGAGCCTGTGCTCAATCGCTTGCCTGGCAAAAATCGTTTGTGTTTTCTGTTTGAGTCAGTAAGCATGTTTCAAGGCAGTCAGTTCCATTATGCATCCATGCACCAGCAACAAGGTTTCCAGCCTCAATGGTGTCACCCTCCAGCATTTCAACCCTACCAAGCCCAAGAACCTGACTTAAGAGCTATGATGCAACAACTATTGCTTGGGCAAGCCAATCAGCAGATTGAGTCAGCAAGGCAGTTTGGGGAGCTGAACCAAACATTGGATTCTTATTCTCATGACCTGAGTAACCAGCTTAAGAGTCTGACCTCTACATTCCAGTACATGGAACACCCCATTGCCTCTACTTCAGCTCCTAAGCCACACCATCTTCCTCAACAAGCTATTCAACACCAGAGGGAGATCTCTGTTAAAGCTATCCATCTCCATGAGGAATATGTCACTGAGGACAGTGAGGTTCAAAGTGGGGAGGATTGGTCACTAATTGAAGCCCAGAGTGAAGATTTTACTGAGCAGACTGAAGCAGAGAAACCACTCGACCAGGTGCTCGACCACACACACGATCGAGTACTTGATCGAGTGACTGATCGAGTTGCAGACACAGAAGCTGTTAAGCCTGCTAGATACATTCCTCCTGCTTACAAACCACCTCTACCATTCCCAGGGCGTTTCAAGGCACAAAAGATAAGAGAACTAAGGGAGATCATTGAGAAAAAAGAGAAGATAGCTTTGCAACAAGAGAAAGAGAAAGCTTTGAAAGAGGAGATTGCCATTGAAAAGAAGGAGGAAGTGATGGCTTTGAAGGAAGAAGTAGTCATTGAAAAGAAGGAAGAAGTGATTGCTTTGCAACAAGAGAAGGAGAAAGCCTTGAAGGAAGAGGTTGTTATTGAGAAGAAGGAGGTGATGGCTATACAAGAGGTCATCATTGCTTACCAAGAAGAAGAGAGAGGACCTGCTTTGGAACAGTATGCTCCATACCCTCTCTATCAGGATTTGTTACTTGAGATGTCAAAGAAGAGGGCTCATGACCAAGATATTAAGGATTTGAAAGAGATTGGGAAAGCTATTGTCCCAACAAAGCTTGAAGATCCAGGCTCATTCAACTTACCCTGTTCCATCAGCTACATGCACTTCAATAAGTGCCTTTGTGATTTAGGAGCTTCAGTGAGCTTGATGCCATACTCAGTGGCTGAGAAGTTGGGGTATGAGGTCTTCAAGGACAGCAACTACTATGTCAGTCTAGCAGATGGAACCAAGAGGGATGTGGTTGGAGTGATTAAGAATCTCCCTATCAAAATAGGAGAAGCAAGGATCCCAACTGACTTTGCAATCATGAGTATGAAAAAAGAGCCTAAAGACCCTCTTATCTTGGGAAGGCCATTCTTAGCTACAGCTGGGGCTGTTATTGATGTGAAGATGGGGACTATCAAGCTCCACCTGACTGAAGACTTCACTATGAAGTTTGACATCACCAATCCCACTAATCTGCCTTCCAAATATGATCCATCTTACACTATAAAAAGAAAGGAGGATCAAGAGGTCTCAAGTGAGGAAACTGCTTCAAGGGGTAAGCTAACCTTTCAAGAAGATTCAGTGGAGAAGCTAAAGGGTTCAGTTCAAGTGCTAGCTGGCTTAGTCAAGGATCTTCAAGCTCAGCTCAAACAGAAATCTTTGAAGAAGGCAAGACTAAGACTCAAGCTTAAGAAGCAACATGGTTCAAGTGCTAAGGAGGTAGTGATCAAGAAGGAACACAAGTGTTACCAAGTAGAACCAGGGGGGATTTCTTCACCTCCTTGGTCTCCAACTCAAGCTTTAAAAGCTAGAAGAAGTCAAGCTTAGTGACTTTAAACAAGCTCACTAGGGAGGAAGTCCCTAAGGTATCTCTGTATATATTGCTTTGGCATTTTGGTATTTTGATTTTTGCTTTGGTGTTTTCATGGTTAGGGAAGCTAGGGAGTCTGAATAGAGAAAGAAGAGTCAATTTCTGGAGATTTGCGGTTCAGCTTGAACCCCCCACTCGGACACGCACTCGACCGTGTCAAGATCGATTGGCATAGTCGAGCTGCCCCAAAGCCCATCTCCAAGCCAACAGCCTGATCCCAGCTACTCCTATGATAGCATGCAGATGGATGTGGACAACTTCTTCCACAATCCCTAAGGTACCATCATCACCTTCCCTTGTTTATACCATTGCATTTGATGTTGTGTTTTGTTTTTGTTTATAGTCTTGAATCTTCTCACAACTTTTTCACACAGGGACTGTGTGATTTAAGTTTGGGGAGGGTTCTAGATAGCATTTGATGTTGTGTTTTGTTTTCTTATTTCAAATTTTTATCATCATCATGTTAGCATTTGCATTAGCATCTAAGGCATAGAAAAACCATAAAAATTTGAAAAATTTTGAAAAAAATCCTTATAAAAAAGAGTGTTCATGTAGTTTGCATTGCATATTAGGATCTTGTTTAGCATGTTTCATGTAGAATTGTATAATATTTGCATTAGGGATCTATGATGAGAATTTCCTTGTTAGTTTGCTTAATTCACTAGACTAGGATCAATGCCCAAGTTATTAGTACTTTGATGCTAGTTGAGTAGTAGGAAGCATATGATTGAACCAAGCATTGAATTCATGCATTGTTGCTGATCTAAATTGAAGCATGTTGTGATTTGATTCCATTTCCTATTTATAAGAACCTAATATTGACTGTTAATTATCACTGTATGCATTGCTTTAAACTCATGGATACCATATACATATTTGGATCATCTTTCTCCTTTTTGCCACTCTTGTTGATCCAAGTAGCTGATTAAATCATTAAGATCAGTTCCCCTACCCCTAAACCAAACCTTCTTTCAAGCCTTGTTTATTCTTGTGTGTGTGAGGCCTATTTTTGGGATTGAGCTTGGTAGAAAGTGTTAGGTTTGAACTGACAAGAGTATGGCCTTGTGTAGTTCTAGTTTGCATTTTTCAAACTAGATAGGACTAGGTGGTTCACTTGTTGGGTTTGGGACTTGGCTGTTATGAAAAGAAAAGAAAGAAAAGAGAAAGAAAAAGGGTAGAGTCTTTAGGAGAGAGATGTGTTTAAGTGAAAGCAAAGACTAGTGAAAGGGTGGGAAGTAAGGAAATGTTATCTAAGATGGTTCTGGTCAAAAGAAAAAAAGAAGAAAGCAAAGAGCAGTTTAGCAAAAAGCTTAAGTGTCTTAAGAATAAGAAGAAAAGAGAACCATAGCAATCAATAAGAATCCCCCATCCCACTAGAAAGATCAAATAAGAAACCTCTCCTAAGACTTGAAAACCAAAAGAGAAAAGGGTTAAAGAGAAAAGAAGAAGTTAAAGGGTAGCACTAGGATCATTTGGGTTTAGATTGTTAGGAATAAACACTTTGGGTACCTTTGGGTAGACAAGGTTTTATTCTTGTATGTGTCTAGGTGTTCTTACCTTTAGCATTCTTCTAAAGCTCAATCCATTTTTTATGAGAGAACCTTGATTTAGACAAACCCCACTCTTAAAAGAGACCATCATTGTCTCAAAGCCCTTTATTACCAAGCCAAATGAGTTTAAGCATTGCATAGAATTGATTCATGTTCTTGATTAATGAATGTTAAAGGAAATGGTTGATTTGAATGCATGTGGATATCTAAGGTTCAAGTCAATAAGGGTTGTGAAATGTTTGTCTAAAGTCTTTATTTCCAGCTCATTCAACTTGCATCATAGTACTAGTAACTTTGACATTGATTCTAGATGGTCTATTTGCAAGCTTTAGGAGCTGAGATCCCATTTTTAAACCTCACTTACCTTCTTATGTCTTGTTTATTTGCTTGAGGGCAAGCAAAGACTAAGTTTGGGGGTGTTGATGTTCATATATTTCACCATGTTTTCCCTTAGTTTATTTACATCTTTTGCATCTTTTTCTATCCATTTTCACCATTATTGTGTAGCTTTAGGACTAATCATGCATTAGAGTATAGTTGCATTGCATTTGCATCTTTTCATGCATAAACAGGTGATTTTGGAGCTTAAGGAGCATGGAAGCAAAGGAGAAGAGATGAGTAGCAGTCATGAGGAGTAAACAAGGGAGTTGAAGGCTGAAGAACCAAGACCCGGAGTCCAGCTCGACCAAGCACTCGACCGAGTGGGAGATGGACTCGACCGAGTGGAGTTGCACCAGGGAAGCCAGCTCGACCTGTCACTCGACCGAGCACTGGTCGAGTTGACCGATTCGTGGATCACTTTGACTTTTCCTATTTTTAGGGCTTCCACCTTCCCCACTATATAAGGACTTGTACTGCAGCCACCTGAACGAAAGGATTATTCTAGATTTTTATTCCAGCTTTTGAGAACCTAGTTTTTACCTTTTTAGGAATATTATTCCTTTTGCCTTTTCTTTTATTTTTGGATCTTGTTCTTAAAAAAAAGAGAAATCCTCTCATACTTGTTGGTTGAATAACTTTCTAAGTATTGAGAATCTGAGTTTGATTTCTTCTTTAAAGTTGTAGATCTTTATCTTATCTATCTAATCATGCAAGTTTCAATAATTTCTGGGTTTATGATTTGTTTGATCATGTCTTGTTGTGAGTAGTCTTCTTAGGATCTTGAGGATGGGTTAGGATAGGTTGATCTTGTGGTGTATCTGATTTGATCAAGCTTGATTGTTGTAGATCTCTTCTGGGCTAGATGTTCTTAATGCTGATCCTATATCTAAGAGGGTAGGGTCTGATCTCAAGCTTTTTAGCATCACACCAATGTTTAGAAAGCATAGATAAGGCTAGATCTAGAGCTTACCATTAGGCTTGCTAAGGAGGTGGATATCACTAGGAGGTGGCAGTCCTCGAGTTCCTCCTAGTGGTCCGCTTCTCCCCATCCATGTAGGTGCTTGTGCCGAGGTAGGAGCTGAGGCACAGCTTGCCTTGTCTTCCAACTCCTTGATCTGACCTCCCATTACCTTCACTGAACCGGCAAGATCCTTCACCTTTTTCACCAGGAACTTGTTCATCTTCTTCAGCCAGCCAATTCTCTTGTGAGCTTCCCTCACTCCTACTGGTTGCTTTTGAGAGCATGCGTACTCCTCAAAATCAAACTCCTCCGAGCTATCTCCTTGTCTCTGCCCGGTCTCTACTCTCTTCTCAGCCTCGGACTCCTCCTCCGGGTTGTATAGCTCTTCTAACGGTGGTGCGAAGTCAATGTTGTGCCCTAACCGAACCTTGGTGTATGCGACATTGGGTAAAACCTTTTGAGCAGCTCCGGCGGTTGGATGGACAAACTTGAACAATGTCATGTCATTAGGCCTTTTATATGCCAAGAAACTCGCCAGCACGAGGTAGTCCGTATCCAGCCGCCTTGGTTCGTGGACAATTCCCTTTAAGGGTACATCGCATGCCACTAAGATTGGTGTAACTAGTCTCCAAATAGAGATCTCTCCGCCTCCTTCTCTCCTTTTCACAGCCCAAGATTTCAAGTACAGGAATTGATCGAGTAGCACGAACAACATACTAGTATCAGCTATGTCTCCTACTAGCGGTGTTCCATCCCTAGCACTATCCAAAACTCCACACAATGCAACATCCAATAACTGAAGCTCATGGTCGTTCACGTTCCCAGTCTCTTTTCTAGCAAAGAGAGTGCATGCGAGGGACTTGTGAAAATACCTCAAAACAGGGCTCCTTATTTGAGCAGATTTGGAGCTCGTAGACTTGTAGGGGTGCTTGTCTCCTATTGTCAGCCATAGGGACCTCATCTCTTCCTTGCTGACCTCCATACCTTCCCCACTACCAGCCTTGAAGCCATACAACGTCTCCATCTCCTTGAAAGTCAGCCGGTATTCTGTGTTCCAAACGGAGAAGGTGATGAACCCGATCCCCCCATCGGGTAGTAGGGTCGGGTGGTCCTCGAAATAGTGCAGCTTTAGGGTTGAAAGGAAGTGGACCGTCTCCTCTTCATAAGCTTCTAGATGGGATCGCATCATATTGCCTAGGTGGCACATATGGAACAAAAACTCAACGTCTCTAGCGATGCCCAATTGCTTCATTGTCTCACGGTGAGGGTATCGGGTACCAACGAAGCTCATCTTCCAGAAGACTTTGAACAATCTCGCCGGATTGTCGACTTCCTTTTGCTTAAGCCTCCGCGAGGCTTGGCGGGTCCTCTCTCTATGCTCCTCTTCTCTTTCTCTTTCCTCCTTCTCAGCGTGTTGATCTTCTTCAACCACTGATCTCTCAACCACCTTCTCAGCCTTCTCCGAAGCCGGTCTCTTCCCCCTTGCAATTACGGCTCTACTCCTTGATCGAGAGGTTTGGATCTCACCTTGTTCTTCTCCTCCAGCATCAGAATCGACCTCCATAAGGTCCGTAAGCGTCATTTCGGATGTAGACAGGTCCCTACGTCGAGGCGAACGGCGGACAGCACTGGCCATTGGACTCGGTGAGCGAACTCGGGGGCTTACTCGATCTGTTACTCGAGCAGCAGGTCGGGTGGTGGATCAGGTTGTGCATCGGGTTGGGGAGGCTAAACGTCTACCTAACGGTCGGGAATGTGGAACGTTTCCTCTTCCTTGGGGTTGTTGAACTTTGGCGGCGTCTCATCCGGTTGTAGCAGCGGCGGAGGTGGATCTTCTTCCCTTCCTTTGGTAGGTTCTAGCGGTTGGCTCCATGTCGATTCCTTGAAAAGAAAAAGAAAAGCTAGTTCTTGGGATTAATAGGGTTAGTCTCCAAAGAAAATCGAATGAGCTTGGAATCGAGAGAGAAGAAGAGAAACATATGGAAATTGAAAAGCTTAAGAGAATGAGGGAGACTTATCGGTGATGAGGAGGGAGAAGAGTTCGACCTCCTTAAATAGGCTAGGGTTTTCGTTGGTGGGCTTCGCCGAGAGTGGGCCTGGCTTGTGGAATTCGGACTCCACTCGCTACCCGAGCAGGGACACGATCAGGCGCGTCGAGTACGGTGTCGGGTTGACCCTCGGGTTTACCAATTTCCTCTTCCCAATTTTCCATTTTTTTTTATTATT
Organism: Camelina hispida; assembly: GCA_023657505.1. Lineage (NCBI taxonomy): Eukaryota > Viridiplantae > Streptophyta > Magnoliopsida > Brassicales > Brassicaceae > Camelina > Camelina hispida. The sequence goes on from CP094633.1 coordinate 25,528,388, forward strand.
ATTATTTATAAAATTGCAAAAGTAGAAAAATTAAATAAAAGAAAATAAAGCAGATAGACTAAAATTATAAGATACTGAAACATGATTTATTTTGTGTGGTGAGATGAATGGAAGTGTGTATGAGTGTGTGCAATGGAATGATGGTGGGTGTTTCAATTCCCCTTATGCAGTTGCAGTATAAGAGGTGTCAATCCAGTCTGAGTGCTTGTGAACAATCAAGATATGCATATGAATCTAAGTTAAGACAAATATGAAAGGATGTTTGTCACTAACAATCCTATGATGATAATGATAAAAGGCAGAAAATAAACTACAAGAACTAAGAACTAGATGCAAATAAAACAGAATGATTATGAACTAAGAACAGAAACAGAAACTATAAACACTAGATAAGAGCTAATGCAAGGCAAGTAATCAACTAGATGCTAAGTGAATGCAATGGAAATTAAGCAGGAATGAAACAAGACAAACACAAAGCATAAACAAGAAATCTGGGGATCAGCTCGATCAGCACTCGACCGAGTGTAGGTCGAGTGGGTGGTCGAGTTGGGTAAAAACGTGAAAACAGAGCAAGACACTAAAAACAGAGCAATACTAAATCAGATCAAACACCAAGCAAACGATGATATTTAAACTAGGAATTCAATAGACAAAGAAGGTTCCTGAGGATGGATTCATGGGATAAACTAATCATTGTGGCAATCTAACTTAATCAACAAATCTCAAGCAAAGCTATGAGCTGACCTCTAGACATACTAATCTAAGACAAATCTCTCCCACTCTCATGGTCAAGAGACAATCAAACCTATGCAATCCTAGACTTGCTCTCACAATGAAAAGAATCTACACAAGCAGACATTAAGCAATACATCTCAAACCAAACAAGACCTCTAATCTCTTAGCAAGCCTAATGGTAAGCTCTAGATCTAGCCTTATCTATGCTTTATAAACATTGGTGTGATGCTAAAAAGCTTGAGATCATATCCTACCCTCTCAGATATAGGATCAGCATTAAGAACATCTAGCCTAGAAGAGATCTACAACAATCAAGCTTGATCAAATCAGATACACCACAAGATCAATCTATCCTAACCCATCCTCAAGATCCTAAGAAGACTACTCACAACAAGACATGATCAAACAAATCATAAACCCAGAAATTATTGAAACTTGCATGATTAGATAGATAAGATAAAGATCTACAACTTTAAAGAAGAAATCAAACTCAGATTCTCAATACTTAGAAAGTTATTCAACCAACAAGTATGAGAGGATTTCTCTTTTTTAAGAACAAGATCCAAAAATAAAATAAAAGGCAAAAGGAATAATATTCCTAAAAAGGTAAAAACTAGGTTTCTGAAAAGCTGGAATAGAATCTAGATAAAACTTCTTCTGGTGGCTTCAGTACAAGTCCTTATATAGTGGGGAAGGTGGAAGCCCTAAAAATAGGAAAAGTCAAAGTGGTCCACGAATTGGTCAAGTCGACCAGTGCTCGGTCGAGTGACAGGTCGAGCTGGCTTCCCTGGTGCAACTCCACTCGGTCGAGTCCATCTCCCACTCGGTCGAGTGCTTGGTCGAGCTGGACTCCGGGTCTTGGTTCTTCAGCCTTTAACTCCCTTGTTTCCTCCTCATGATTGCTTCACATCTCTTCTCCATTGCTTCCATGCTCCTTAAGCTCCAAAATCACCTGTTTATGCATGAAAAGATGCAAATGCAATGCAACTATACTCTAATGCATGATTAGTCCTAAAGCTACACAATAATAGTGAGAATGGATAGAAAAAGATGCAGAAGATGTAAATAAACTAAGGGAAAACATGGTAAAATATATGAACATCAACACCCCCAAACTTAGTCTTTGCTTGCCCTCAAGCAAATAAACAAGACATAAGAAGGTAAGTGAGGTTTAAAAATGGGATCTCAGCTCCTAAAGCTTGCAAATAGACCATCTAGAATCAATGTCCAAGTTACCAGTACTATGATGCAAGTTGAATGAGCTGGAAATAAAGACTTTAGACAAACATTTCACATCTTTATTGACTTGAACCTTAGATATCCACATGCATTCAAATCAACCATTTCCTTTAACATTCATTAATCAAGAACATGAATCAATTCTATGCAATGCTTAAACTCATTTGGCTTGGTAATAAAGGGTTTTGAGACAATGATGGTCTCTTTTAAGAGTGGGGTTTGTCTAAATCAAGGTTCTCTCATAAAAAATGGATTGAGCTTTAGAAGAATGCTAAAGGTAAGAACACCTAGACACATACAAGAATAAAACCTTGTCTACCCAAAGGCACCCAAAGTGTTTATCCTAACAATCTAAACCCAAATGATCCTAGTGCTACCCTTTAACTTCTTCTTTTCTCTTTAACCCTTTTCTCTTTTGGTTTTCAAGTCTTAGGAGAGGTTTCTTATTTGATCTTTCTAGTGGGATGGGGGATTATTATTGATTGCTATGGTTCTCTTTTCTTCTTATTCTTAAGACACTTAAGCTTTTTGCTAAACTGCTCTTTGCTTTCTTCTTTTTTTTTCTTTTGACCAGAACCATCTTAGATAACATTTCCTTACTTCCCACCATTTCACTAGTCTTTGCTTTCACTTAAACACATCTCTCTCCTAAAGACTCTACCCTTTTTCTTTCTCTTTTCTTTCTTTTCTTTTCATAACAGCCAAGTCCCAAACCCAACAAGTGCACCACCTAGTCCTATCTAGTTTGAAAAATGCAAACTAGAACTACACAAGGCCTTACTCTTGTCAGTTCAAACCTAACACTTTCTACCAAGCTCAATCCCAAAAATAGGCCTCACACACACAAGAATAAACAAGGCTTGAAAGAAGGTTTGGTTTAGGGGTAGGGGAACTGATCTTAATGATTTAATCAGCTACTTGGATCAACAAGAGTGGCAAAAAGGAGAAAGATGATCCAAATATGTATATGGTATCCATGAGTTTAAAGCAATGCATACAATGATAATTAAAAGTCAATATTAGGTTCTTATAAATAGGAAATGGAATCAAATCACAACATGCTTCAATTTAGATCAGCAACAATGCAAGAATTCAATGCTTGGTTCAATCTTATGCTTCCTACTACTCAACTAGCATCAAAGTACTAATAACTTGGGCATTGATCCTAGTCTAGTGAATTAAGCAAACTAACAAGGAAATTCTCATCATAGATCCCTAATGCAAATATTATACAATTCTACATGAAACATGCTAAACAAGATCCTAATATGCAATGCAAACTACATGAACACTCTTTTTTATAAGGATTTTTTTTTTTCAAAATTTTTCAAATTTTTATGGTTTTTCTATGCCTTAGATGCTAATGCAAATGCTAACATGATGATGATAAAAATTTGAAATAAGAAAACAAAACACAACATCAAATGCTATCTAGAACCCTCCCCCAAACTTAAATCACACAGTCCCTGTGTGAAAAAGTTGTGAGAAGATTCAAGACTATAAACAAAAACAAAACACAACACCAAATGGAATGGTATAAACAAGGGAAGGTGATGATGGTACCTTAGGGATTGTGGAAGAAGTTGTCCACATCCATTTGCATGCTATCATAGGAGTAGCTGGGATCAGGCTGGTGGCTTGGAGATGGGCTTTGGGGCAGCTCGATGACTCCAATCGAGCCTGACTCGGTCAAGTGCATGTCCGAGTGGGGGGGTCGAGCTGGGTTGCGAATCTCCAATACTTGTCCCTAACTCTTCTCTTCAGACTCCCTTGCTTCCCTGATTATGAAAATACTAAAGCAAAAATCAAAATACCAAAATTCTAGGCAATATATACAAGGATACCTTAGGGACTTCCTCCCTAGTGAGCTTGTTTAGAGTCTCTAAGCTTGACTTTTATGGTCCTTCAGGCTTGAGGGGCATCCTTGAGAAGCATTGAACACTTCTCATGTGTCTCCTTCTCTCCTAAATATTTCTTAACCCTCTGACCATTGACTGTGAACTAACTACCATCCTTGTTGAGAAGTGTGACAGCTCCATAAGGCAAAATCTCTTTTATTTCAAAAGGACCTCCCCATCTACTCTTCAACTTTCCAGGGAATAACTTGAGTTTTGAATTGTAAAGCAGAGCTTGATCTCCAGGCTTAAGGTCCTTGATGAGAATCTTCTTATCATGGAATGCCTTGGTCCTCTCTTTGTAGATTTTGGAGTTTTCATAAGCTTCCAATCTGATTTCCTCAAGCTCATGCAGATCAAGGCTTCTCTTAGCTTGTGCTGTCTCAATATCCAAGTTTAGGAGTTTGATTGCCTGATATGATCATGAGACCATCCAGGAAGATACTTGAGTCTTGTTCAAGACCAACGCAGTCAAAGATCAATTCTTCCAGCCAAACGAGTATTTGGGATACATTCTTACCTCATCTAGATCATATGTCAAAGTGGAATCAGTCCAATCAGAGTTCAAATGAAGGAGTTATTCATTTTACAAATCAGGTGAACTCATGGCTACGCGATTTGGACCTACGAGCATTCAAAGGAGGATTCCGACCAATAAAGAAGGATTCAAGCTATGAATCAAACTTTCCTGGAATCTTGATCCATCCTAGAATCACGGAGATTTGGAAGCACATTAAAATCAGTTCATACGTGAAAGATATGGATATTTCAAGACAGTGGATCTATCTCAGTCCCAGTTTCGCGTCTGAGCCAAAGATCGTGTTCCACAGATCAATTCAGCCACACTTTCGATACGAAACCACTTGGAGGATGTTAATGGATCTCTTATGTTTTCAACAAGCTCAGAAACAGAAGATTTGGCCCAAGGAATACAAGGATACACTTCATTTGCCAAAGGAGGTCAATCTAATTCTTGACATGAAGAGTTTTAGGTCCAACTGGTTTAGGTGCTTCCAGAATTATGTTTGGCAACCAGGAGGTGTTTTCTACTAAGCCCAAGACGAAGAAACTATACAGTCCATGTTGTTTCTCATCATAAATTGGATCAAGGAGTCAAAGAGCTAAGAAACTAAGGAATGTACTTAATGGGCTAATTCAAGAGCTTATGGCCAAAGAGAGCATGGGAAAGTCTATTGGGGATGATGTCTATCAAGTCCAGCCCACTTTGAGCCTAATTCAAGTCCAAGAAAGCCCAAAATAATCTCTTTATTTTGTGGTCCAAGAAGAGTGACGAAAATTGGAGATACATGCATCTAGAGTCACCTTGGGAAGGGAAACACCAAGAGTTGAATCTTCATTCAACTATCTATCTTTATTGTCTTTTAGTTTCAAGAATAATTAATACTTGGCTTTGTTACCAAGTTTTCTTTCCTTTATAAACTCATGTAAGATCAATGAAATAATATCCAACTTTTTATCAAAACCTTTTCTTTTTGAGAGTGATTCTCTTCTTGTTCTTTGTGAACAAAACTGATTGCTTTGGTGTGATTCCAACAATCAAAACTGACTACTTGGTGTGATTCCAATAGTCAAAACCCTGATCTCCTTGGTGCGAGGCTGAGAGATCCGATCCTTTTGGTGTGAGGCTGAAAGATCAAACCGGTATATCAAGAGTCTTTCCGCAACTCTTGTGCAACCATTCATTCCACCATCCTTATTCTTGAGGCTTCTTTGTCTTTAGAATCAAGGTGTATCTATCTACCAACTCAAAGGTGCCGAATTCTTGGGAGGTTCATATCAAGTGGTATCAGAGCACACCCTTGAGTTTTGGTAATCTATCATTCTATCATCTTCTAATCTTTTCATCTTCTTTCTTTTCTATCCTTTCATCTTCTTCCTTTTCATCCTCTATCTTTTCATATTCTATCTTTTCATCTTCTATCTTTTCTTCTTCATCTTTATTTATCTAATTTTGTATTCAGTGTAAAAAAAAAAAAAAAAAAAAAAAAAAAAAAACCTGTTCTGAAAAAAAAAAAAAAAAAAAAAAAAAACCCCGTTCTGATCAAAAAAAAAAAAAGAAGAAGAAGAACCCGTTCTAATAAAAAAAAAAAATGTCTACTGATCAACAAGTTCAAGCACTTATGGGAGAGATGCAACGGTTGATGAGAGTTGAGATGAATGCAATCTACAAGAGGTTAGATGAAGTTCAAGCAGTGGCCCAACAGAGACAACCACAAATATTGCATCATAGAAGAGAAAGAGATCAACCTACAGTAGCAAGGACTGATGATTATTACAGTAGTCAATCATCAAGAGGGAGCCACATGAGACCAAGAAGTGCTAGAGAAGCAAGAGGACTACTGGATGATAACATGGGTAGTTTGAAGTTAAAGATTCCTACTTTCCAAGGCAGGAACGACCCAGATGCATACCTAGAGTGGGAGAAAAAGATTGAGTCGGTTTTTAGCGGTCAAAACTATTGCGAGATGAAGAAGGTACGAGTTGCAGCCACCGGATTTTGTGATTATGCTAGTACTTGGTGGGATCATTTGGTGATAAGCAGGAGAGGAAATGGAGAACACCCTATTGAGACTTGGGCAGAATTGAAGTATATTTTGAGGAAACGATATGTTCCCAACCATCACCATGGTGGTTCAGATCATATTCTAAGGAGGGCTTCTAGACCATCTGATGGAGTGTCTACTGTCATGTCAAGTTACCAACGAGAAAAGAAGTGCCTTGTTTCTAAGGAAGATAAAGTTGTATTTGATTTGTCACCATCACCAAAGGAGCATAAGGAGTTGTTGGTTCAGAAAAATCTGTTGGAAATAACAAATTCACTGAGTAAGCAAACAGAAGCCGAGGAACCAAAGCACAAAGAGGTCAGCAAATATCAGATTGAGGAAGCAGCGAATGAAGGCCTGATCATCAACAACCTTGGAAGTGTGGATGATTCTGCTGTTACACCAACAAGGAGAGAAAAGCCAATGATCCATTTATGGTCAAGCAAGGTAGAGCAAGTTTTGGATTTTGAAGGAACCAAGAAAGGTCTCACTAAAAGCAGTGCAACTTTGCCTTATGGTCAACAATATGGAGTCTGGTATTCTCCCAAGAAGAAGCCACCAGAATCACTTCAACAATCTCCAACCCAAAGCCTTACAGTTTCGAGGACGAAACTTTTTCAAGAGGAGAGGTATGATATGATCATGAGACCATCCAGGAAGATACTTGAGTCTTGTTCAAGACCAACGCAGTCAAAGATCAATTCTTCCAGCCAAACGACTATTTGGGATACATTCTTACCTCATCTAGATCATATGTCAAAGTGGAATCAGTCCAATCAGAGTTCAAATGAAGGAGTTATTCATTTTACAAATCAGGTGAACTCATGGCTACGCGATTTGGACCTACGAGCATTCAAAGGAGGATTCCGACCAATAAAGAAGGATTCAAGCTATGAATCAAACTTTTGTGGAATCTTGATGCATCCTAGAATCACGGAGATTTGGAAGCACATTAAAATCAGTTCATACGTGAAAGATATGGATATTTCAAGTCAGTGGATCTATCTCAGTCCCAGTTTCGCGTCTGAGCCAAAGATCGTGTTCCACAGATCAATTCAGCCACACTTTCGATACGAAACCACTTGGAGGATGTTAATGGATCTCTTATGTTTTCAACAAGCTCAGAAACAGAAGATTTGGCCCAAGGAATACAAGGATACACTTCATTTGCCAAAGGAGGTCAATCTAATTCTTGACATGAAGAGTTTTAGGTCCAACTGGTTTAGGTGCTTCCAGAATTATGTTTGGCAACCAGGAGGTGTTTTCTACTAAGCCCAAGACGAAGAAACTATACAGTCCATGTTGTTTCTCATCATAAATTGGATCAAGGAGTCAAAGAGCTAAGAAACTAAGGAATGTACTTAATGGGCTAATTCAAGAGCTTATGGCCAAAGAGAGCATGGGAAAGTCTATTGGGGATGATGTCTATCAAGTCCAGCCCACTTTGAGCCTAATTCAAGTCCAAGAAAGCCCAAAATAATCTCTTTATTTTGTGGTCCAAGAAGAGTGACGAAAATTGGAGATACATGCATCTAGAGTCACCTTGGGAAGGGAAACACCAAGAGTTGAATCTTCATTCAACTATCTATCTTTATTGTCTTTTAGTTTCAAGAATAATTAATACTTGGCTTTGTTACCAAGTTTTCTTTCCTTTATAAACTCATGTAAGATCAATGAAATAATATCCAACTTTTTATCAAAACCTTTGCTTTTTGAGAGTGATTCTCTTCTTGTTCTTTGTGAACAAAACTGATTGCTTTGGTGTGATTCCAACAATCAAAACCGACTACTTGGTGTGATTCCAATAGTCAAAACCCTGATCTCCTTGGTGCGAGGCTGAGAGATCCGATCCTTTTGGTGTGAGGCTGAAAGATCAAACCGGTATATCAAGAGTCTTTCCGCAACTCTTGTGCAACCATTCATTCCACCATCCTTATTCTTGAGGCTTCTTTGTCTTTAGAATCAAGGTGTATCTATCTACCAACTCAAAGGTGCCGAATTCTTGGGAGGTTCATATCATTGCCCATAGAGCCTTGTACTCAACTTCAACTGGAAGGTGACAAGACTTTCCATACACAAGCTGGAATGGGGTTCTTCCTATAAGAGTTTTAAAAGCTGTTCTATAGGCCCAAAGTGTCTCATCAAGTTTACTAGACCAATCCTTCCTTGTTGCTCCTACTATTCTTGATAGAATGGCCTTGATCTGTTTGTTTGATACCTCAACTTGCCCACTTGTCTGAGGGTGGTAGGCTGTAGACACCTTATGCTTAACTCCATACTTCCTTAGCATTCCTTCAAAGATCTTATTGATGAAATGTGATCCTCCATCACTTATCACAACTCTTGGGATTCCATACCTTGGAAAGATTATGTTCTTGAAAAGTTTGAGAACTACCTTATGATCATTAGTGGGACTAGCAATAGCTTCCACCCATTTGGAGACATAGTCCACTGCTACTAAGATGTAAGCATTCCCATTGGAAGGTGGATTAAAAGGTCCAATGAAATCAATTCCCCACACATCAAATATCTCAACTTCAAGAATTGGATTTTGAGGCATCTCATTCCTTCTTGTGATGTTCCCCATCCTTTGGCAAGCATCACATTTTGTGATGAACTTGTGAGTGTCTTTGAATAATGTGGGCCACCATAGACCAGCTTGTAAGACCTTTTAGGCAGTCTTGAAGGTTGCAAAATGGCCTCCATAAGCAGAACCATGGCAATGTCCTAACACTCCTTCAACTTCACTCTCTGCTATGCATCTCCTAAACAATCCATCTGATCCCTTTTTGTATAAGTAAGGTTCATCCCAATAGTATCCATTGATGTCCTTGAGGAGTTTCTTCTTCCTATAGGGGTCCATGTCTGCTGGGACTTCTTCACACACCTTGTAATTGACTATATCAGCATACCAAGGCAGATCCTCACTTTCAAGTGCTAACCACTCCTCCATCTGCTCCTGCTCGACCGGGTTACCAAACTCACTCGGTTGAGTGAGTGCTCGAGTGGCCGATCGAGCTGGCTGCCGGGTTGTTCCAAGTTGCATCAGTTTTTCCTCAGGCATTGAGTCATCTATTGGAATATCCTCCTCTATCCTCATCCTTGACAAATGATCAGCTACTCCATTCTCTATCCCTTTCTTATCAACTATTTCCATGTCAAATTCTTGGAGAAGCAAAATCCACCTCAACAACCTTGGTTTGGTGTCTTTCTTTGAGTAGATGTGCCTCAAGGCAGCATGATCAGTGTACACAATCACCTTGGACCCTACCAAGTAACTTCTGAATTTTTCAAAGGCAAACACCACTGCTAAGAGTTCTTTCTCTGTTGTTGAGTACCTTCCTTGAGTTTCATCCAAGGTTCTACTTGCATAATGGATCACATGCAACCTCTTATCTTTTTTCTGACCTAGGACTGCTCCTACTGCAAAGTCTGAGGCATCACACATAATCTCAAATGGAAGATCCCGGTTTGGAGCTTGGACTATTGAGCTGAAATCAGGGCAGCTTTGATCTCCTTGAAAGCCTTTAAGCAATCCTCATCGAAGTTGAACTCAGTCTCCTTACATAGTAACCTTGTCAATGGCCTAGCTATCTTTGAGAAATCCTTGATGAACCTCCTATAAAACCCAACATGCCCAAGGAAGCTTCTTATGTCCTTGACTGTTTTTGGTGGTTGGAGTTGAACCATGACTTCAATTTTTGCCTTATCAACCTCAATCCCTTTTTCTGAAATCTTATGGCCAAGAACTATCCCTTCCTCAACCATGAAGTGACACTTTTCCCAGTTCAAAACAAGATTTGTCTCCTCACATCTCTTTAGGACCCTGCATAAATTAGCAAGACAAGAAGGAAAGGAGTCTCCATAGACAGAGAAGTCATCCATAAAAACTTCCACAACATCCTCAATGAGATCAGAGAAGATAGACATCATGCATCTTTGAAAAGTTGCTGGAGCATTACATAATCCAAATGCCATTCTTCTATAAGCAAAAGTACCATATAGACATGTGAATGTTGTCTTCTCTTGATCATTGGGATGAATAGGAATTTGGAAAAATCCAGAATATCCATCCAAGAAACAATAGTGAGTGTGATTAGCTAACCTTTCCAACATTTGATCAATGAAAGGAAGAGGGAAATGATCTTTCCTAGTGGCTGAATTAAGCTTCCTATAGTCAATACACATTCTATGCCCTGTAATGGTCCTAGTGGGAATTAATTCATCTTGATCATTCTTTACCACAGTTATTCCTCCTTTTTTTGGAACACAATGAACTGGTGAAACCCAAGTACTATCAGAGATAGGGTAGATTACACCAGCATCAAGCAACTTAAGGATTTCCTTTTTTACTACTTCCTTTAGGTTGGGGTTTAATCTTCTTTGAGGTTCAATACTAGAGTATGATTCATTTTCAAGATGGATCCTATGCATGCAAAGACTAGGTGAAAGACCTTGAATGTCGTCCAAGGTATAACCAATTGCTTTCCTATACTTCCTTAGCTCCACAACTAGCAATTCAAGTTCATTTTCACTCAACTTAGCATTTACTATCACAGGATAAGTAGAGTTCTTACCTAGAAAAACGTACCTTAGCCCAGATGGGAGAGGTTTGAGCTCTCCTTTTGGTGCCTTTAGTTCGGACCAATCATTTGTGTAGGGCTCGATCGCGCACTCGGTCGAGTGGCTCTGGTGCTCGGTCGTGTGTGTACTCGAGTGGGTGGTCGAGCTATCCAATGTTGCTATTTGAACTGACCAGACTTCCTCTCTTTGTGCTGGTAATCCCTCAAAAACCTCTGGGTGGTCAGATTTTCTACAGGAATCCAATATCTCCTCATAAGCTTTAGTTTCTTGATGAATGAATCCTTCCTCCCCACCTTTGGTTAAAACAGTTCTAAGGTGATCTTGCTCTACTAGTTCCTCCATCAATTCCTCTGATAGTTTATCCATCTCTTCAGTCCAAAAGACTTGCCCTCCAATGGTTGGTTTCTTCATAGCTTCAACAATGTCAAATGTCATTTTTAGGTCATCTCCTAAGTTGAGATCAATCTTCCCTTCTCTCACATCAATTATTGCTCCTGCTGTGGCAAGGAAAGGTCTTCCCAAAATCAAGGGATCTTTTGGCTCCTCATCCATTTCCAAGACTACAAAGTCTGTTGGGACTTCTACTGCTCTAATTCTAACAGGTAGATCTTCCAAAACACCATGTGGAAGTCTTATTGATCTATCAGCTAAGATCAAAGATATATTGCATGGTTTATACCTTGTAAATCCAAGTCTCTTTGCAACTGTCAAAGGCATGAGGCTCACTGAGGCTCCCAAATCACAAAGGCATCTGTTGAAAGTCAAAGGTCCTATTGAGCAAGGTATAGTGAAGGAGCCTGGATCTCTCAACTTTTGAGGGTTAACTTGCTTTTAGATTATGGCACTACACTCATGGCTAAGATGCACCATCCCCTGAACTTCTTTGATTCTTTCCATCACAGCATCTTTCAAGAACTTCTGGTAAGGAGGAATCATCACAAAAGCATCAATCAAGGGCATCCTAAGCTCAATCTCTCTAACTTGTTTGTCAAACAATGCTTTAGACTTGTCAACCATTTGCTTCTTAAACCTTCCTGGGAAGGGCAAAGGAGGCTTGTAAGGAGGAGGAATGGACCTAGCTTCCTTTTCCTTGGAAGTAGCTGGCTTAGATGTTTCCTGAGCAGCTGCTCGATCAGGTGCTCGATCAGGCACACGGTCGAGTGCTTGATCGAGTGGGTGGTCGAGCTGAACACTAGTGTTATCCTGAGCAGCTTCTTGTTGAAAATCCTCCCCATCTTGTTCCACACTGTCCTCAGTGTGTTGCAAAGCTCCCTTTCTGTCTTGTAAAACTCTTCCACTGCGCAAATTAATGGCATGAGCACTTTCTATATATTGCATAATGGCTTTACCCTTGTTGTTCTCTTGCTTAGAGGCAGAAGTTTGTTGGCCCTCCAGTGTTGTAATCCTTGAAGTAAGTGTGTCAAACTTTTCATGTAGGTCACTGTAAAGATCTGTTATCCTCCTGTTCAACTCAGCAAATCTATTGGCTTCCTCTATCTTCCCTTGTGTTTGACCAATCAACAGCTGCTGTATCATAGCTCTAAGGTCTTGTTCTTGGCCTTGGTTAGTCTGAAACCCTGGTGGGGGACACAACTGGGGCTGGAACACCTGCTGCTGTTGTTTGGGGATATAGTTTTGGAACCCTTGAGGCTGTTGAGGCTGTTGAGGAGGGTAGACTTGATCTTGTGGATTAGCCACATTGGTGCTCCTATAAGATAGGTTGTTGTTCTTGAAACCACCTTGATTGTAGCCCTTGAATCCACCTTGGTTCTGCATGTAGCACAACTCAGCAAACTCAGTCTCCCCCTTTTGAACTTGAGCTTCTTCTTCACCAATGAAATGAATAGACTTGGACTGGCTTAGGAGTATCTTGTCAAGTTTCTCATTGACCATCTTCAAATCCTTCTTGTATTTATCCTCCTGATCAGTTGAGGAACTCCTTATAGTCCTATCATAGTCTTCATTATAGTTGCCATCTGATTGAGCAAGATTCTCCACTAACTCCCAGCCTTCATCTACATGCTTGTTGAGGAAGTTTCCATTGGAGGCTGTGTCAAGAATCATTCTGAACTTGGGAAGCACTCCTCTATACAATGTACTCAACAATGACTCCATACTGAATCCATGATGAGGGCACTGAGTTTGATAGCCCTTGAATCTCTCCCAAGCTTCACAAAAACTCTCATTGTTCCTTTGAGCAAATCCAGAGATCTCATTTCTCAATCTAGCAGTCCTAGCATTGGAGAAGAATTTGGCTAAGAAAGCCTTCTTGCATTGGTCCCAAGTAGTGATAGCACCAGTGGGCAAAGTCTTCTCCCATAAATGAGCCTTGTCCCCAAGAGAGAAAGGGAACAACCTCAGCTTGAAACCATCTTCACTTACTCCATTTATCTTTGTGAGGCCACAGATCCTGTCAAACTCATCAAGATGATCTAAAGGGTCCTCCATAGGCAATCCATGAAACTTATTGGCTTGAATCATTGAAATCAAACCACTATTGATCTCAAAGTTGTTGTTGGCAACTGTTGGTGGGACAATGCCAGCTCTTTGGTTGTGTGTGTTGGGTGCATCTCCAGCACCAATATGCCTTGGTCTCTGAACTTGATCCTGCTGATCCATGGCTACTGGAACCTCCTGTTGTTGCTGAACAACTCTCCTTTTCTTTGATCCCACACCCTTGGTCAACTTGTTGATGCTGTCACTATGCTTAACAAGAGTATCCTTTCCTTTGGACCTTGTGTGCATCAACTTTCACAAGCGATTTTTCCCGAGCAAGCGAATGAGCACAGGCTCTAGAAGGAAGGTATGGCAACTGGAAAAAGAGGCGTACAGAGATTCGGGGTCTGGCTCAATCAAGTGCTCGAGCACTACTCGGTCGAGTGGTGGTCGAGTGACTGGTCGAGTGGTACCTGAAATGGAACTTCAACCCAGAAACACAAGATTCAAGTGCAGAAACTTCACAAATGCGTAAAAGAACTTAATCTTAGACTAATATGGATCCTAAATGTCACAAAAACTAACTCAAACAGGCAACGGCGCCAAATTGAAACATGATTTATTTTGTGTGGTGAGATGAATGGAAGTGTGTATGAGTGTGTGCAATGGAATGATGGTGGGTGTTTCAATTCCCCTTATGCAGTTGCAGTATAAGAGGTGTCAATCCAGTCTGAGTGCTTGTGAACAATCAAGATATGCATATGAATCTAAGTTAAGACAAATATGAAAGGATGTTTGTCACTAACAATCCTATGATGATAATGATAAAAGGCAGAAAATAAACTACAAGAACTAAGAACTAGATGCAAATAAAACAGAATGATTATGAACTAAGAACAGAAACAGAAACTATAAACACTAGATAAGAGCTAATGCAAGGCAAGTAATCAACTAGATGCTAAGTGAATGCAATGGAAATTAAGCAGGAATGAAACAAGACAAACACAAAGCATAAACAAGAAATCTGGGGATCAGCTCGATCAGCACTCGACCGAGTGTAGGTCGAGTGGGTGGTCGAGTTGGGTAAAAACGTGAAAACAGAGCAAGACACTAAAAACAGAGCATTACTAAATCAGATCAAACACCAAGCAAACGATGATATTTAAACTAGAAATTCAATAGTCAAAGAAGGTTCCTGAGGATGGATTCATGGGATAAACTAATCATTGTGGCAATCTAACTTAATCAACAAATCTCAAGCAAAGCTATGAGCTGACCTCTAGACATACTAATCTAAGACAAATCTCTCCCACTCTCATGGTCAAGAGACAATCAAACCTATGCAATCCTAGACTTGCTCTCACAATGAAAAGAATCTACACAAGCAGGCATTATGCAATACATCTCAAACCAAACAAGACCTATAATCTCTTAGCAAGCCTAATGGTAAGCTCTAGATCTAGCCTTATCTATGCTTTCTAAACATTGGTGTGATGCTAAAAAGCTTGAGATCAGATCCTACCCTCTCAGATATAGGATCAGCATTAAGAACATCTAGCCTAGAAGAGATCTACAACAATCAAGCTTGATCAAATCAGATACACCACAAGATCAATCTATCCTAACCCATCCTCAAGATCCAAAGAAGACTACTCACAACAAGACATGATCAAACAAATCATAAACCCAGAAATTATTGAAACTTGCATGATTAGATAGATAAGATAAAGATCTACAACTTTAAAGAAGAAATCAAACTCAGATTCTCAATACTTAGAAAGTTATTCAACCAACAAGTATGAGAGGATTTCTCTTTTTTAAGAACAAGATCCAAAAATAAAATAAAAGGCAAAAGGAATAATATTCCTAAAAAGGTAAAAACTAGGTTTCTGAAAAGCTGGAATAGAATCTAGATAAAACTTCTTCTGGTGGCTGCAGTACAAGTCCTTATATAGTGGGGAAGGTGGAAGCCCTAAAAATAGGAAAAGTCAAAGTGGTCCACGAATCGGTCAACTCGACCTGTGCTCGGTCGAGTGACAGGTCGAGCTGGCTTCCCTGGTGCAACTCCACTCGGTCGAGTCCATCTCCCACTCGGTCGAGTGCTTGGTCGAGCTGGACTCCGGGTCTTGGTTCTTCAGCCTTTAACTCCCTTGTTTCCTCCTCATGATTGCTTCACATCTCTTCTCCATTGCTTCCATGCTCCTTAAGCTCCAAAATCACCTGTTTATGCATGAAAAGATGCAAATGCAATGCAACTATACTCTAATGCATGATTAGTCCTAAAGCTACACAATAATAGTGAGAATGGATAGAAAAAGATGCAGAAGATGTAAATAAACTAAGGGAAAACATAGTAAAATATATGAACATCAGATACCTTTGGGACTTCCTCCCAAGTGAGCTTGTTTAGAGTCACTAAGCTTGACTCTTCTTGCTCCTTAAGCAAGGGATCCATGTGGAAAAGGTTCTGGAATCATCTCCACTACAGTAGGTTGGTTCAAAAGATCTCCCAGATTTTGTCCAGGTTCCATGGCAAATGTGGTGTTAACCTCTTCAAGATGTAGCCTTTTTCTTTGTTTGGCCCTAGTGGAAAAAGCTTGACCATCTATTGTTGGCCTCTTAACCCCTTTCTTCACCTCAAACTCCATCTTGAGGTGTTCACCATGTTCTATCCTGATCTTGCCTTGTTTCACTTCGATCACCGCACCAACTGTTGCCAAGAATGGTCTTCCTAGAATAAGTGGATCATCCGGTTCCTTGTTCATATCTAGGATCATGAAGTCGGTAGGCACTTCCAGTCTCCCAATCCTTAGGGGCAGATTTTCTAAAATGCCAATCGGATGCCTTACCGTTCTATCGGCTAGAACCAGACATTGCTTACTTGGTTTGAAGTCGGTGAATCCCAGCTTGCTAGCAACTGAAAGTGGCATGATGCTAACCGAAGCTCCAAGATCACACAAGCAGCTCTTGAAAATCCGAAATCCTATTGAACACGACAATGTGAAAGAGCCAGGATCTTCAAGTTTTTCCTCAATTCTTACCTTAGGATCCAAACAAATTCCACTTCTCAGAATTTCAAATCTGATCTCCTTGACAGCCTCCTTCACCTCATCCTGCAAGCTAGCTGCTTCCTTTGCAGCTTCATGCTGAAGCTCATGTGGGGGCAAAAGCTTAGGTGGTGGAGCTTTGCGCTTAGCCATTCGCTCTGCAAGCGCTTCCAACTGGATGTCAAGTGCAGCACTGAACCTTTCCTCTAACTCCCCTCCTACCAGTGTAGGTGGTTGAGGCTGATCTCCTTTCTCAATATCTACTCGATGCATCATCCGATCAACACCATCGTGTAGGTCATCGGGTTCCACTTCGGGTTTTTCGTCAGTTTGTGATTCTCGAACCAGTGCTCGATCATCAACTCGATCAGTCTCTTCGGGTGAAGGCTCGGGATCATACTCGGATATATAGTATTTGGCCTCATTCTTCATTGAGTCATCCACATCCTCCCCATCTTGATCATCACTGTCCCCAGTGAGGTAGTCCTCATAGTCATCATCCAGGAAAATGGCTTGAGCAGTCGCATAATCCTTGGGGTTTTAAACAGCTTTACCTGGCAGTTGATTGATCTTTGGTGTAGGTTGGGTGTTGTGGTGGCCTTCTAGGTATCGAACCTTTGTGTTGGTTGATTCGTACTTGGCATTGAGGTCATTGTATCCTGAGTCGATTTTGTTGCTCATTTCCGCGAATCGTTTCGCGATGTCCATAGAAGCTGTAGCCTGTTGCTGAATCATTTGCTGAATAAGACCACGTAACTCGGCTTCTTGGGACTGGTTCGGTGGACCTTGGTGTTGTGGGAACCCTGGTGGTTGGTTGTAGGTCCCTTGGTATTGTTGTTTAGGCACATAGTCTTGGTTGTACTGGACAAAAGGCTTATGTTGGGTCTGGTTCCCTTAAACTGCAGATGGGTAGGTTTGATCTTGAGGATTCACAACATTTGGGTTTCGATAAGATAGATTTGGGTTCGGCTTGAAGTTGTTGTACCCTCTGTTGTACCCTCCTTGGTTGTTGATGTAGTTAACATCCTCTAGCTGCATAGTCTCCCCATCTTGCTGTTGAAACTGCTCTTCCTCGGATATAGCATGGACATGCTTCTGCTGGTTGAGGAGTTGATCGAGCTTGTCATTGGGGCTTTCATGTCCCTCTTGTATTTGGCATCTTCCTCTCCTGTAGATCGCACAGAGCGATCATATTCCTCATTGTAGTTGCCATCAGATTGAGCCAAGTTCTCAACTAGGTCCCAACCTTCATCAACATCCTTGTTGAGGAAGTTACCATTGCTTGTGGTGTCCAGCAACATCCGTATCTTGGGGACCATTCCTCGGTATACTGTGCTCAGCAATGAAGCATTACTGAAGTCGTGATGTGGACATCGAGTTGTGTACCCCTTGAAACGTTCCCAAGCTTCATTGAACGTTTCGTTGTTCTTCTGTACAAAGCTGGAAATTTCATTTTGCAGCCTTGCGGTTCTGGAGTTTGAGTAGAATTTGGCCAGGAATGCCTTCTTGCACGCTTCCCAAGTGGTGATGGACTCCTTAGGGAGCGATTTCTCTCAAATGTGTGCTTTATCTCCCAAAGAGAATGGGAAAAGCCTTAGCTTGAATCCATCTTCACTGACTCCATTTATCTTAGTTAGGCTACAGAGCCTATCAAATTCATCTAGATGATCCAATGGGTCCTCCATTGGCAGTCCATGAAATTTGTTGCTCTGTATCATCTGGATGAGACTACTCTTGATCTCAAAATTGTTGTTCTGCACAGCTGGTGGCACAATGCCATTCCTCTGAGTGTGAGTAGTCGGAGCATCTCCTGCTCCTATGTTGGTCCTTGCTTGAGGAGCTGGTGGACCTTTCTCATTATTCATCGTCTCCTCAATGGGTGCTAGTTCCGGTTGAACTTGTTGTTGTCTGAGTAGCCGATGACTGTCGATGTTTTCGATGAAAGGACTCAGATTCTGACTACCTCTAGATCGTATTTGCATGCACAGGCAAATATCTGAGTTTGTACATGAGGATCAACTCGATCAGCTGATCGAGTGACGGGTCGGATGGGTGCTCGGGTTGTACCTGAGAGTCAAAACAAACAAAGGCGAAAGCAAACAAGTCAGTAACCAAAACAAATATAAACAAACGAACTTGATCTAGCAAGTCCTGAAATCCTAAACGTAGCAAAATAAAACAACCAAATGGCAACGGCGCCAAATTGATAGACTGGTTTTCACCTAGGGTATCAATTCCCTATGCAGTTGTAGTACAAAGGTTTATCAATCCAAATGGTTGTTATGCTAGCAGATAAGATGCAATCAGAATCCAGCAAATCAAGCCAAGCAATAGGGGGTTCGGTTCTGACTTTCCTAATATAAACAGAGTAAAAGAATATAAACAAGTGAACCACACGACCTAAGCACTCGATGCAAGCTCGAGGTATGCAAATGAACTATGAACAGCTCGAGGTATTACTTGATGCAGGTTATCGTGTACCTGATCGGGTAAGTGGTCGAGTAAGTAAGGAAAATGCAAAGAATGAAATACGAAAGTTCCTAAGGATGGGGGTAATCGAATCCTAAGTGTTCTAGACCAATACGGATGCCTTACATGCCTCAAGCAATTATTTCCTAGACAATGAACCTCTAAAACCTTGTCACCACACTGTCGCACTAGTAACAATCAACCTTGAACATACTACCACACTGTCGCACTAGCAATATGAACAAGCAGGCATTAAGAACAATTCATTTTTGTCAGTACACTTAGACTTATCTGATTTTGTCACTCAAAGTTAAGTATACCTCTAGCATTGACCTAATCAAGCATTTTATCTACTCCTTTCGGCCTGTAGCATTATAAACGCCCTAGATCTAGTCTCAACCTGTCGGTCTCTTGACCGTATGAAGAACATCAATCTAGAAGGAAATTTATCTATCATATCAATCAACTAAAGCATCCTAACCGATCAAGAACACCTAATCATCTATCCCATGCCTAGAAACTTTGCTACACTACTTGGACATAGAAACGAATGATAAAACTATAAAAATAAACGAAAATGACATTATTAAAAAGATAGAGTAGAGTAGAAAAGAGTAGGGATAAAAGATCTATGAAAAACTATAAATTAAAAGTACAAAAACAAGAAGAAATGTTGAGTCGCTCAGTTCTCTCACAGAAGCTCTCGCTCTCTGGTTTGAGGGTCTGCGGCGTGCTCGTTTGCGAGCTAGAGAAAGAGGGGGTTTATATATAGAAACCCATTTGACCTAGCTTCCCAGACCTGCCCGATGGTCCACTCGATTGGGTGCACGAGGCTTGAGTCGAGTAACTCCTCGGGTGGATCTTCGGGTTGCTCTTCGCGCTCTTGGATCCTCTTCGATCGTGTTGGGGTTCGGACTTGTTCTTGTCGCTCGATGGCTCCTTCGGGTACATGCTCGAGTTGTCCTTGTTTTTCCCCATTTTTTGCTCTTTAGCACCTGTTTTCATCCAATATATGCAAATGCAGAAATGCAACACCCTAAATGCTCTAAAACTTGATTCCTACAGTAAATGGTCTAAAAATGCTAAGTTAGAGGTATGAACAATGCAAAATATGGACAAAAAGGGATGCTAAAAACATGTAAATTAGAGTGTTATCACACCCCACCATTAACCTTACCCTTCTTTCAAGTTATTGTTATTCTTTGAGTGATTAGGCCTTTTCGGATTGAGCTTGGTAGAAAGTGTTAGGTTTGAGCTGACAAGAATATGATCCTAAGTAGTTCTGGTTTTGCATTATCCGAACAAGAGAGGACTAGGTGGGAACTTGTTTTAGGGATTTGGGAGTTTTTGATTTTTATTTTTTTTTTAAAAAATGAGAAGAATAAAATGGAAAAGAAACGGGTACAAAGTCTTTAGGATTGGAGTGTAATCAAAGAAAAAAATCTAGTGAGGAATTTGGAAAAAAACAAGGATAAAAGTGTTGGTTCTAAAATAAAAGAAAAAAAAAAGAAATAAATAAAAGAAAGAACCATAGTTGTTGCCCAGAAATTACCTCCCTCCTTGCTAGTGTTTGGCGGGTTTGTTGCCCTCCCAAAATTCAGCATTTTATGTGGAAATTTTTTCTAGATGTATTTCGATTTCGGTAAATTTGGGACGACATGTTATTGCTTGCGATTTAGGATGTGTACAGTGTGGTGCTGATGAGGAAACAATAAATCATGCAATTCTTCATTGTCCTCCAGCCCGATAGGTTTGGGCTTTAGTACACGTGCCGGTGGGGCCAATTTCCTTCCCGACGGATTTGGTGTATGCAAATGTTGATCACTTTTTAGGGCAACAGAATCCTGGGGCTCATGTTGCGGCTTTCCCTTAGCTTATGTGGTATATTTGGAATGCAAGGAATGCACCCGTTTTTTTAAAACATTGTGGAGCGGCTGGAGGATATTGTTATGGTAGCAGAGGGTGAGGCATCAGCGTGGCAGCAGGCTCAGGCAGAGGTCGATTTGGAGGTCTATCCCACCACCCCCGTAGTTTCAGGACTACCGATTAGAGTGGCTGCTGCTACCCTCTCTACGGTTTTTTCGAGTTATCGCTGCTTTATAGATAGCTCTTGGAAATCAGGTGACCTGTTTGCAGGTGACGGATGGTTTTATGCCTTGTTCCAGACTGCGTCTTCGATTATGGGAGCCATGAATTTCCAGCGAAGTCTATCTTCGTTAAATGCTGAAGTTAAAGCATTCATTTGGGCAATGCGCTGCATGATCGACCATGATTTCAGAGATGTGGCTTTCTATACAGACTGTTCAGACTTGGTGAAGAAGGTGTCTTCTCCTTTGGACTGGCCATCTTTCTAGGCACACCTTGACGACATCAAGATTGATAGGGAAGAATTTTCATCTTTCTCTTTATCTTTAACTTCTATAACTGCTAATATAGGCGCGAATTCTTTGGCACGCCAAGCGCATACGTCTCCGCAACATGTTTTGTTTGTAAACAATTTCCCACCCAACCGGCTCGTTTGAGCTGATCTTTTGTTGATAAAAATAAAAAATAAAGAACCATAGTTAGATAAGAATACAAATCCACTAGAAGAGTTTTTAGAAAACCATCCATTAGACTAGCAAAAAAAAGGGGGTTTAGAAGAGCTTAAGCTAAAGGGTAGAAATTAGACATTTGCTGGGTGTTGATTAGAAAGGATCGGAATTGATATATGTGCCTTTGGGTAGATGGGATCCCATTCTTTTATGCATCTGTTGGAGCTTACCTTTAGTGTAATACCCAAACTCGGTATCCGGACCAGGTCAACAGGTTGACTTCCTAGCCCGACCGGAATACTCTTTAAATGCAAAATCACCAGCTAGCAACTCAAAATTAACACTTCACTTAACCAACCTGCAAAAAGAGAGGGGTGGGTAATTGATAATTACTCAGTGAGAGAAAGCTTTAGGACTCCCGAAGTCTCCACACCCAAATACGCTTAGACAATCCCAAAGTCTAAACCTAAGACAAACAACAATCATTGTGTCCTAAATCTTTTGACACACAAACATACGCACACGTCACACAATTGGAACTACGTCCCATAACCGCCCTAAAGACGGGTCGGATACAACATGTCAACACATGCTATCCTCGTGCATTATCAGATCCCTCATGCTTTCGCACTTCTTCATGCACCATGCTTACAGAACCTCCATGCCTCTTGCACTTCGTCCTAGCATTAATCACTCGTGCTCATGCTTACGGACCCCAAGCGCCTCTTGCACTTGTTCCTAGCATTGCACACACGTCGGCTCGTCAGCCATACTGATCTACCTGCATTCCGCACCCGTAGGCCACCACACAACTACAAGAAATTCTCCTTGCAGGACTCTCTGCGGTTCACCACATCTATGTGCCCTTGGCACCTATCTCCTCACACACAAACACTTATTTTACCACAACAAAACATGCATTCACGCAATCATCAAACAACACGCATTAAATATCTATTTTAGTTCAATATCCAACTCTAAGATACTAGTTCTCTTTTCTTATACTTTATCAAAATACATTTATATATTTATAAATATTAATACACTCAACAAACAAATATGGTAACTTATAATATATGCAACTCGTAGGTATACTCATATTAACCCTCGACTAAGCAACTATCCAAACACATCTGATTATGTAGAAGACACCAACTAATCCTCATCTCAGCCACATGACTCACATCCTCGGTTTAGCACTTGCAACAATAAATTCCGTTTTAACAACAACCTCGGTCTGCAATGGTTTAGCATTACCGGTCAAATATTATTTCCCAATAATATACAAAATCAATTTCATGGATTAAACCAACGTAACCTAAACCAATGTCTCCAAATAAATTAATAAGATTTAGCTTAATAATTAAATCAAACCAAAAATTAATAATTCATAACACCACAATTTAGTCCACGTACGATCACATGCTCTCACAATACCAATTCCTAAACAAGCCACAATACACGATTCATTTACCAATATTATATTTACCAACGTCATCGACAACGTACGTAACCACTAACCATGCATGATACCAGAAATCAACTCATGCACGTTCGATAAACAAGTTTCGGTTCTGAACTTAAATCATCTGGTTTAGTTGGTTAAGCTTCTCGGTTCAATAATCAATGCAACACACCACAACGACAGACACGCGAAAGAGTTTCGCCGTTTACCTTCCTCGGTATTTACACTCAACGATTCTTGACGGATCAGCAACGCCGATCCCCAAACCTTCAAGTCCACGGTTGCACGTCCTCATCTTTCAACAACCAAACAACAACAAAGCAACAGATCCAACAAAACAATATCAGAAACTTATTCCGCAAGCTACATAATAAAATAGGGTTTCCTTACCCTTAACGACATCTCCGATGGACCACGACTGCTCCGATGACAGCGGCGGTCATCCGGTTGCTCATAGTTGCAACCTCTAGTGGAAACTCATGGTGGCGGTGGTGTCGACGGCAACAATCTGGTCTCGCTTCTCAACGTTCTCGAATTCTTTCAAACACGACATGACGACAAAACAACAACAACAAACACAGTGGCTCAGCTGTCTCTCTCCCACTCTCGGTGGCTGCTGGTCTGGTTTTAGGGTTTTGAGTTTGCGTTTCTGTTTACGGCTGAAGAAGTGAATACATCCACGATTACACAAACGACATGGCCTTTGTTTGGGCTTGAAAAGAAACAAATTGGCCCAATTCCCAATGATAAAACCAAGATGTTACAATTAGCATTCTTCTAAAGCTCAATCTATTTTTGTTGAGAGAAACGAGTTTCAAAAAAAAGATAAACCTTTTGAAAAAGGTACCACCTTTGTCTCTGATCCATTCATCCTAGCCAAATGAGTTTAATGACAATGCAATGCTTATTCATGGTTAACAGCTAATAAATGTTAAAGGGAATAACGAATCTGAATGCATGTGTAAATTAGGGATAGAATCGGGTCTGGTTGTGAAGGGCGTGGGGAAAGTTCTTAAGTAAAATCCATCACCATGCATCCTAGACCTAATAATTTGACAATGAATTTAACTAATCGATCAGTAAGTTTTGTGAAACACATTTAGTTGGTGGTATGGATTGATGGATGTATGCAATGGTGAGATATAAAATGAATGAATGGCAGGGTGTTTCAATTCCCCTTATGCAATTGTAGTACAAGAGGTGTCAATCCAATCTGAGGGTTGTGAACAATCAGGATGTCTATATGAGCCTAGTTAAGCCAAATATGCAAAGGATGTTTGTCACTAACAATCCTAATAATGAAATGTAATGAGCAGAAAGTAAAACTACTATAACTAGATGCTGAATGTAAATGGAACAGAATGATTATCACTACAATGAAGCTAGAACATAAATAGAAACTATGCTAATGAACTAATGCAAGACAATAATGAACAGGAAAATAAGCAAATGCAACAGGAATGCAAATAGAATAAGACTAGAGATAAGACAGGACAACTACTAATCATAAACAAGAGTTCTGGGGATGAACTCGAGTAGGCACTCGATCGAGTGTAGATCGAGTGCAGGGTCGAGCTGGATAAATCCGTGAAACAAAGCAATGCAAGAAAAACAGAGCAACACAAGAACAAATCAAACAACAATCAAACAGCAGGATTAAGACTTAAAAATCAATAAACAGGGAAGACCTTGAGGAGGGATTCATGGGCTGGACTAATGAATGAGGTCATCTAACTTGGTCAACAAATCTCAAGCAAACTTTGAGCTAATCTCTAGACATATAAATCCAAGACAAGTTTAATCCACTCTCATGGCAAGAAACAATCAAACCTATGCATCTCTAGACTTGTTTTCACATAGTAAAGAGTCTACACAAGCACGCATTAAGCAATACATCTCATACCAAACAAGACCTCTAATCTCTTAGCAAGCCTAATGGTAAGCTCTAGATCTAGCCTTATCTATGCTCCTTAAACATTGGTGTGATGCTAAGATGCTTGAAATCAAACCCTAACCTCTCAGTTCAGGATTAGCATTAAGAACATCTAGCCTAGAAGAGATTCTACCACAATCAAGCTTGACCAAAGCAAACAAACCTCAAACACAGCCCAGCCTAACCCATCCTCAAGATCCTAAGCACTACTCACAAGAACACATGATGAACACAAAAATCATAAACCCATAAAATACTGAAACTTGCATCAAATGAAAGATAAAACAAAGATCTACAATACTCAAGAAGGAATGAAACTCGAATTCTCAATATTAAGAAAGTTATGAAACCAACAATATTGAAGAATCTAGAGTTTTTCTCTCAAGGAAGTACTAGATCTAAAAAAAATAAAAGTGCAGATGGAATAATTCCCAAAAGGGTAAAAACTAGGTTTCTGACTATTGTTAAAAAGCTGGAGTCCTTGGTGGCTGCAGGTACAAGGCTTCATATAGGAGAGGGGGTGGAAACCCTAAAAATACTAAAAGACAAAATAGTCAATGGCTTGGTCAACTTGACCCTGTGCTCGGTCGAGTGGCTGGTCGAGTTGGATTTTCTTCTGCTTCCTCCACTCGGTCGAGTCCTCCTCTGCACACGGTCGAGTGTGGGGTCGAGTTGGACTCTGGACCTTGGTTCTTCAGCCTTAACTCTCTTGGTTTCCCTTCATGATTGCCTCACTTCTCCTCAGCATTGCTTCCATGCTCCTTAAGCTCCAAAATCACCTGATTATGCATGAAAAGATGCAAATGCAATGCAACTAAACTCTAATGCATGATTAGTCCTAAAGCTATGCAATAATGGTAAAAATGGATAGCAAAAGATGCAAAAGATGTGAATAAACTAAGGGAAAACATGGTAAAATATATGAACATCAACACCCCCAAACTTAGTATTTGCTTGCCCTCAAGCAAATAAACAATACATAAGAAGGTAGGTGAGGTTGGAAAGTGGGATCTCAGCTCCTAAAGCTTATTAATAAACTAGCTAGAATCAATGTCCACGTTACTAGTACTATGATGCAAGTTGAATGAGGTGTACTTAAAGATTTTAGACAAGCCTATCACAACCTTTACTGATTTGAGCCTTAAACATCCACATGCATTCAAATCAACCATTTCCTTTAACATTAATTAATCAAGAACATGAATCAATTCTATGCAATGCTTAAACTCATTTGGTTTGGAGATAAAGGTTTTGAGACAATGGTGGTCACATTTTAGAGTGGGGCTTATCAAATATCAAGGTTCTCTCATAAAAAATGGATTGAGCTTTAAAAGAATGCTAAAGGTAAGAACACTTAGACACATACAAGAACAAAACCTTGTCTACCCAAAGGTACCCAAAGTGTTTATCCTATCAATCTAAACCCAATTTGTCCTAGTTCTACCCTTTATCTTCATCTTTTCTCAAATACCCTTTTTTCTTTTGTTTTTAAGCCTTAGGAGAGGTTTCTTATTTGAATCATCTAGTGGAATGGGGGTTTCTTTCTTATTTTCTATGGTTCTCTCTTCTTCTTATTTCTTAAGACATAAAAGCTTTTTTTTTCTATACTCTTCTTTTCTTTCTTTCTTTTCTTTGACTAGAACCATCTTCAACAATCTTATACTTCCCATCCTTTCACTAGAGCTTATATTTACTTGAACACATTCCCCTCCTAGAGACTTTACCCTTTTCTTTTTCTTTTCCCTCTTTTCTTTTCTTTTTTTCAAACAACCCAAGTCCCAAACCCAAGAATTAAACCACCTAGTCCTATCTAGTTTGAAAATTGCAAACTAGAACTACACAAGGCTTTACTCTTGTCAGCTCAAACCTAACACTTTCTACCAAGCTCAATCCCAAAAATGCCTCACACACACAAGAATAAACATGGCTTGAAAGTAGGATAGGTTAAGGGTAGGGGAAACTGATTTTAAATGGGGAAATCAGCTACTTGGATCAACAAGAGTGGTAAAAAGGAGAAAGATGATCCAAATATGTATATGGTATCCATGAGTTTAAAGCAATGCACACATTGATAATTGAAATTCAATATTAGGTTCTTATAAATAGGAAATGGTGTCAAATCACAAAATGCTTCAATTTCGACCAAATGCAATGCAGGAATTCAAGGATTGGTTCAATCTTATGCTTCTAACTACTCAACTAGCATCAAAGTACTATTAACTTGGGCATTGATCCTAGTCTAGTGAATAAGCAAGCTAACAAGGAAATACTCATCATAGATCCCTAATGCAAATATTATACAATCCTAAATGAAACATGCTAAACAAGATCCTAATATGCAATGCAAACTACATGAACACTCTTTTTTTTATAAAGATTTTTGCAAAAAAATTTCAAATTTTTAGGGTTTTTCTATGCCTTAGATGCTATGCAAATACTAATATGAGGATGCTAAAAATTTGAAATAAGAACACAAAACACAATGTCAAATGCTATCTCAAATCCTCCCCCAAACTTAAATCACACAGTCCTCTGTGTGAAAGAAATTTGTAAGAGGATTCAAGATCAAAAACAAAACATAATATGAGATGCAATGGTATTTACAAGGGAAGGTGATAGTGGTACCTCAAGAATTGGAGAAGAAGTTCTCCACATCCTCTTGCATACTGTCAAATGTGTAGTTGGGGTCTTGTTGATCACTTGGAGATGGAGATTGGGGCAGCTCGATGACGGCGATCGACCGGCACTCGGTCGAGTGCGTGCTCGAGTGGGGGGGTCGAGCTGGACTGCGTGTCTCCATTAACTGTCCCTTCCTCTTCCATTTAGACTCCCTTGCTTCCCTGATCATGAAAACACCAAAACAAAAGTCAAAATACCAAAATCCTAGGCAATATATACAGGGATACCTTAGGGACTTCCTCCCTAGTGAGCTTGTTTAGAGTCACTAAGCTTGACTTATATAGCTCTTCAAGCTTGGTTTGGAGACCAAGGAGGTGATGAAATCCCCCCTGGTTCTACTTGATAACCTTGGTGTTCCTTTTTGATCACTACTTCCTTAACAATTGAACCATGTTTCTTCTTAAACTTGAGTCTTGGTGTTGCCTTCTTCAAAGACCTCTTGTTGAGCTGAGCTTGAAGTTCCTTCACTAAACCAGCTAGCTCTTGAACTGAACCCTTTAGTTCTTAGACAGTCTTGGCTTGGGCTGAACCTTTAATCCTAGGGTCCTCTCCATCCTTAAAAACTTCACAACTAGCTTTTTCCTTAACCACAAAGTGCTGACCTTCAATAGTAGGTTGATGTGTTGAATTCTTGATGTCAAACTTCATAGTGAAGTCTTTAGCAAGGTGGAGCTTGATGGTCCCCATCTTAACATCAATTACAGCCCCAGCTGTGGCTAAGAATGGTCTTCCCAAGATGAGAGGATCTTCTGGCTCTTGGTCCATGTTCATGATCACAAAATCAGTTGGGATTCTAGCTTTCCCTATCTTTACTGGAAAATCCTCAATTACTCCAAGCACATCCCTCTTAGATCCATCTGCTAGGCCAATATAGAGATTGCAAGGCTTAAAGTATTCATATCCCAACTTCTCAGCCACTGAGTATGGCATTAAGCTCACTGAAGCTCCTAGGTCACAAATGCACTTGTTGAAGTGCATATAGCTGATGGAGCAAGGTAGGTTAAATGAACTTGGATCCTTAGAGAACAGGGGAAGATGGAGAAAGAAAGACTTGGGAAAACGACCGAGTAACATGAGGAGAAAGATACCTAGACGCGGGATGGCCAATAGCCAAAGAGTGACTATGAACCAACGGAGAAACAGTGCAAGAAGTATAAAGTAAGAAAATGCCGAGTTAAAAATAAGAAGGAATGAAAAAATAGACTACGGACGAGAGGACCGTACGTCACTGACGGGGAGACGGACTACGGACAGAAGGACCGTACGCCACAGACAAGGAGACGGGCTACGGACAGAAGGACCATATGTCACGGATGCAGAAACAGACTACAAACGGGAGGACCGTATGTCGCTGATGAAAGGACCGAGTAAGAACGAGAAATTATTTTGTTGCGGACGCAAGAATAGACTACGGATGGGAGGACCGTATGTCGCGGACGAGAGGACCGAGTAAGGTCGAGGAATTAATTGTTGCAGACGATGGAGACAGAACGCTAGACTCCGGATGAGAACTTCAGATGCTGGAAGGACGAGAGGAAGCTGAAGGGTCCATCCTTAGCCGCGAAGCCACATTCACAATCTTAAGGCACTTCTGCCAGCAATTGTGATGCACGCGCCACATGCAGCCAAGATTTGCCATTTGGAAAAATCCATGCAAAGAAGAAGACATTTGTCTGACTTGAGACTCGACTAAAGGGCTTATAAATACCCCTCTCATTCCTCATTTGTGACCTTAGAACTCCAAAAACATACTAAAACTCTCTCAAAATTTTGATTGATTTTTGAGCGAAAAAAATCAAGAGATTTCCGACCAAAGGAAGAAGAGGAGAGTTCGTCGGAGCTAGGAGCTGAAGAGGAGGGGAATTGCTGTTGGATTTGGGGTGTGGTGGAGCTCGACTCAATCAAATCTCAGCCTAAATCACTGTGAGTTGTGGATTTGTGTTAGGAGGTAACATGAGCTCGGTAGCTCATATGTCTCTCTTTGCTTGTTGCTTGTTGCATGTTTATGTGGGTGGATTTGCATCTTTTAAACCTAAGTTAATAGTAGAGTAGCTTGCATAAGAATTCATTTGTTGCATGTAGTCTTGGGGAGGGTTTTAACGAAAAATATTTGAGAAATTATGTTTAATATTTCTTGGGTGTGAGATCGGTTGCATGCATTTTTATTTGTCTTAAGGGCTTGAATAATTATTTCTTGCTTATTAAGAATTTTTTTGTGAATATCTTGCTTGATTTTCTTGCATGCATTGCTTGATTCTTGCTTGAAATATTTTTTTTTATGTTTCAGTGCTTAATTCTTTGTGTCAGCAGACTTAGAATTAGTACTTACCTAGCTAGTTCACATGAGTCATGTTGGACTAGTAATCGACTTCTATCCCCCAACAGAATGAGATGGTACGACGAGTGAACCTTCGCGGTCTCGCGGCAAGGACAATCGGTGTCTAGCAAGCGACTAGCCCGATCTATTGCATGACGATGCAAATATGTGGTGAACCGGTTGGTAACCTTTGTGGTTTCAACATGGAGTGGGAGTGGGGAATTGGGACAGAAGATCACTTGGGCCTAGATTGTGTATGTGTGGAAAAGTCTAGTGTGTACAAGTTGTTGATACATCACTAGCACTCGTACCCCTTTGAGTTTTGGGAGTTGTGTTCGAGATGGCCAATGGTGGCTAAGTGTCTAGTATTGTTAGCTTGAGTGTTGCTTGCTTGCTAATCGATTCCGCATTACGTGATTACTGATTGTAGTATGGGGGTAGCCATGTTGGGGTAGTTGGATGGGAAGATTGCATGTTAGAGGGTTATCCAACTCACTGAGTAATCTATTACTCATTCCTTTCCAATAATGTTTTTCTTGCAGGGAAGACTAAGTGGGTAGAGTTGGGCAGCTAGGAAATCGGATAGGATGTTTTATGTAGTGTTATTTGCTAGATAAAAATCCTTGTTTCCTTTCACATGTATTTCTTCAAATGGATCCAACTGTTTTTACTTGAGTATTTTCGTTTTGAAATGTAAACATTATACTTAAGTCAGTCGAGATATTTTCGTATATATTCGGACAAGTGGAAACGGTACATGGCCTAGTCCGGGCCAGCATATCGCCGCGCGCATGCCATGGGTTGAAAAGCCTAGGGTGCGCGCATAGCGGGTAGGCGGCAGTCGGCGGACTGGCCGTGAACCTAATTTGTTGGTGGAACCTCGGCCGGATTGCGGGCGGTTGAGCTCTCGTGACGACCTCTGGGCCTGTCTGCGGTTTGTCCGGCCATAGGGACGGTTTTGGGGCGTTACAGATTATGTATTACATTTTTATCTCTTTTGAACACTTTTATTCTATGCAATTCTCATTTGCTTATGCTTTCATGTCAATTTGGATGAGATCTGAGTAGTGAACCAAGGTTCTTAGGGATGGGTTAGGCTAGTAAGTGTTCTTGATCGATTTCGATGTCTTATATTGGTTATTCTTATTAAAAATTCCCTACTGGATTAGTGTCCTTAATGCTAGTTTCAGACCGAGAGGTTAAGACTAGATCTAGGGTGTTTCCACATCGAGACATGCTTATTGTAACGCTTGAACCAACTAATATCAGAGATTTATTCATTTAGCCTAAGAGATTAGATGAGTAAGGAATTCATTGACAATAGTGGATCGGATTGTATTGCCTGCTTAATCATGTTTCTCCAACGAGTGTTGGGTAAGGAAGTGGTTAAGGTTGATTGTTTCTACCACGATAGTGGATTAGCAAGGTTTAGAGATTTACTGTCTAGGGAATAGATTGCTTGGGGCATGTAAGGCATTCTAGATCGATTAGGAATACTTATGAACCGATTACCCCATCCTTCGGAGTTGTCGTATTTGATTGTTTAGACTTTTATCTTTAACTAGACCCTTTACCCGAACAGGTACTCGATCATCAGCTTCGTGTATATACTCGAGTTGTTCATCATTGTGTTCCTATTTTTCCTGTTACCCGATCACCTACTCGATCTGGTACTCGATTGCCTGCATCGTGTATCTCGGTCGAGTAGTTATTGTTTTATTCTTTTTATTTCCATTTATACTAGGTTGTTAGTAAAAACCCCTTTTATCACTGACTTGACTTGCATAGTTCTGATTGCATTCTATCTGTTAGCTTACCAACAACCATTTGGATTGATAACCCTTTGTATTACAACTGCATAGAGAATTGATACCCTGGGTGAAAAAACTGTTATCAGGGTCCTAGAATGTATTTAGGGGCATTCACAAAAATACCCCCTTTTCCATATCCCTTTTTAAAAATACCCCTCCATGTTGACCATTTTCAAAACTACCCTTCATTATGTACAAAAAGACCAAATTACCCTATCTTTGAATGACAACAAAAATGTACAGTCACCAAAATCAAAAAAAATTCCCGCCAAAAATGAAAAATTTTCTCGCCAAAAATTATTTTTTTTCCCGCCAAAATCAATAAAAATGAAAAATTTTCCCGCCAAAAAAATAAAATTTATACCTTATAAAAACCTTGTAAACGCTTTTAAAAATCTTTTAAAAGCGTTTACAAGGTGTTTAAAAACCTTGTAAAAACATTTACAAAGTGTTTAAAAACTTAAAAAAAAACTTTTTAAAAACATTTTGAAAACCTTTTAAAAAGGTTTTTTAAACACTTTGTAAAAGCGTTTACAAAGTGTTTAAAAAACCTTTTAAAAACCTTTAAAAACCTTTTAAAACTCTTTTAAAAACCTTTTACAACCTTTTAAAAATCTTTTAAAACCTTTTAAAGCTCTTTTAAAAATCTTGTGAAAGCGTTTACAAGGTTGTTTATAAGGCTTTTATAAGGCTTTTATAAAATCTTGGACAAGAGGTTAATTTGGAGAAATCTTCTATCATGTTTGGCAAGAAAGTTCCACCGGATGTAAGAGCTCGGATAAAAACCGTAATTGGTATTTCGAGGGAGGGAGGAATGGGTTCTTACTTGGGGATACCTGAAAATCTACCTCGAGGACTAATGTGTTCAGTTATGTTAATGAACGTCTGGATGAGAGAGTTAACGGCTGGTCGGCGAAGACCTTATCGAAAGGGGGTAAAGAAATTATGATCAAGTCGGTGGCGTTAGCTCTACCGACTCATGTTATGTCGTTCTTTAAATTGCCCCAGGCATTAACAGCCAAACTTACGGGTGCCATATCAAACTTCTGGTGGAAGTCTAATGATAAGGCTAGAGGTATTCATTGGGTAGCTTGGGATAAAATGTGTGAGGACAAATGTGATGGGGGTTTGGGTTTTCGCGCATTGGAAGAATTTAATGATGCAATGCTGGCTAAGCAGTATTGGAGGTTGATTAATTACCCGAACTCTTTAATGGCTAGGGTGATGCGTGGTCGATATTTCCGGAGAAAACATCCTTTACGGGCAACTAAACAATATTCTCCATCATTTGCGTGGCGGAGTATTTTTTCTGTTAAGGGACTCGTGGAACGCGGGGCACGGTGGATGGTAGGTTCAGGTCGTGACATTTTGGTATGGAGGGATCCTTGGATTTCCGATCTCCAGCCACGACCAGATAATGGTAGGGGGAGTGTTCTACATCCTAATTTGGAGGTCATTCATCTAATTAATCCCCTTACGATGGATTGGCATTTGCCCATTCTAGAGGAGTATATGGATCTAGCGGATATTCCGCTTATTCAGAGTCTGGCGGTTAGTAAGTCAATTCGATCAGATAGACTGATTTGGCATTATACTAAGTCCGGTAAGTATTCCGTGAAATCTGGTTACAGGCTATCACGAGATATTCAGAAGGAAGCAGAGTTTGGGCCATCGTTTACCGTTTTACGGGCACAAGCTTGGAAACTTGAGGTCCCCTCTATGGTTCAGCATTTTTTCTGGCAGGTGGCCTCTGGTAGCCTCCCTGTTAAGGAACGGATAGCTCATCGGGGTGTACGGTGTGATGTTACGTGTCAACTGTGTGGCTCTGCGGTTGATGTTTCTGTTCGCTGTCAGGTTGATGGTTCCTGGAAAGGTTCCGACCCTTTAGAGGGCTTGGGATGGTGGTATGGGACTCAGGATGATAAGACGCTACTTTTGGGAGCTTGTAGTTGTCGTCGTAGTCCCTCTTCCCTTCATTTGGAATTTAATGCTTTGCTTTGGGCTATGGAGTCTCTTCGAACGGCAGGAATTGATTGTCAGGATTTCGAGTTAGATAGCGCGGAACTGGTGGCGATGGTGCAGGCTCCGGACGACTGGCCAGCTTTCTCGCACGTATTGGAAGATTTCCATTCCCTTAGATCATATTACCCTGCCTTCACCCTGACACAAATTCCGCGAGCGTCAAATGTCTGAGCTGACTGTCTTGCTCGTTCCTCTAGATCTTTAGCTTCTGCATTTTCTTTTGTAAACTCTTTCGCTCCAGATTAGGCAACCAATTTTGGAGTGACTTTTTAATTTATTTTATTGTTAGGTTGAAAAAAAAAAAAAAAAACATTTTAAAAACCTTGTAAAAGCTTTTTGGCGGGAAAATTTTTGGCGGAAATTTTTTTTTTTTGTCGAAAAATTTTATCAGGAAATTTTTTTCGAATTTTTTTTGCGGGAAAATATGTCAAAAAAAATTTTGGCGGGAAAATTTTGTTTTTTTTTATTGAATAAATTATTTTTCATTTAAGGGTAAAAAGGTCATTAAAAATTAAAGGAGTGCAAAATAAAAATGGCAAAAAAGGGGGCATTATTGAAAAGTGGTATATCAAAAAGGGTATTTTTAACAAATTCTCATGTATTTAACATTGTGTTTTAGTTTTTTATTTTCTGATTTCAAATTTTTGCATACTAGTTTTATTCATTTGAGTCTGCATCTATTTGCTTAGAAAAACCAAAAAAAAAAAGAAAAATTAAAAAAAATTAGAAAATTTTTATATAAAAAAAAAGTTTTCATGTAGTTGCTTTTCCATAATAGAATTGAGTCTAGATTCTTTCATATAGGATTGTTTGGATTT
The DNA here is from genome assembly GCA_023657505.1 of Camelina hispida. NCBI lineage: Eukaryota > Viridiplantae > Streptophyta > Magnoliopsida > Brassicales > Brassicaceae > Camelina > Camelina hispida. The sequence continues at coordinate 25,562,936 of CP094633.1, forward strand.
GCATTTGGGATTATGATGACTATAGCCTTGTAAACGTGCTGATTAACGAGGATAAATTCAATACCCACGTTATTAGCTGTTTGATGCTTGTTTCTTGAGTTTGAAAGGTTGAACTGAACCATACCTTGAATACTTATACCTGCATTTGAAACTTAGTCGAAGCATGCTGTGATTTGATGTCATTCTCTATCCTTTTTTAACTTAATTTTGACTAATAAGTGTTGAGTAGTGCATCGAAATCAAACTCATGAACACAAGACAAATACTTGGATTATCTTTTTCCTTTTTACCATCCTTGTTAGTCCAAGTAGCTGCTTCCCATTATTGGAGCAGTTCACCCCAACATTAACTTTACCCTTCTTTCAAGCCACTGCCATTCTTTTAGTGATTAGGCCTTTTTCGGATCGAGATTTGTAGAAAGTGTTAGGTTTGGGCCGACAAGAATATGATTCTCAGTAGTTCTAGTTTCGCATCATCCGAACAAGAAAGGAATAGGCGGGAATTTGTTTCAGGGATTTGGGAGTTTTTGGTTTAAAATAAAAAATAAAAACGAAAAGGGTACAAAGTCTTTAGGAATGGAGTGTAATCAAAGAAAAAAAATCTACTTAAAAATTTAAAAAAAAAAAAAAAAGAGTTGGTTCTAAAAAAAAAAAGAAAAAAAAAAAAGAGAAAGAACCATAGTTGGATAAGAATACAAATCCACTAGAAGTTTTTTAAGCAAACCATCCCTAAGACTAGGAAAAAGAAAGGTTTAGAAAAGCTTAAGCTAAACTGTAGAAATTAGACATTTGCTAGGTGTAGATTAGAAAATATCAAAATTTATATATGTGCCTTTAGGTAGATGGGATCCTATTCTTGTATGCATCTGTTGGAGTTTACCTTTAGCATTATCCTAAAGCTTAGTCCATTTTTGTTGAGAGAAACCAGTTTTTAAAAGATAAACCCTTTGAAAAAGAGACCACCTTTGTCTCTAACCCACTCATCCTAGCCAAATGAGTTTGACGACAATGCACTGCTTGATTTAGGGTACACTGCTAAAAATTGTTAAAGGGGAATAACGAATCTGAATGCATGTGTAGATTAGGGGTAGAATCAGGTTTGTTGTGAAGGGCGTGGCTAAAGTTCTCAAGTAGACTCCTTCACCATGCATCTTAGAGTTAATAACTTGGACATTGAAATAACTAATCGATCAATAAGTTTTGGTTCTGAGTCCCCACTTTCAAACCTCATCCTCTTACTTTCTTTCTAGAGGACTAGCAAGAGATAAGTTTGGGGGGTTGATAACAGGATTTTCACCCAGGGTATCAATTCCTTATGCAATTGTAGTACAAAGGGTTATCAATCCAAATGGTTGTTATGCTAGCAGATAAGATATGATCAAAACAGAGCAAGCCAAGCCAAGCAATAATGGGGGTTTTATCTAACAGCCTAAAATAAGCAAGGGTAAATAAAAGAACAATAACCCAACGACTTAAGTACTCGATGCAAGCATTCGGGTACAAGATCGGGTGGGGTGATCGGATCAAGTAGACAAGGATGAACAGCTTGAAGGTATACACAAAGCTGGTGATCGAGTACCAGTTCGGGTAAGGGGTCGAGTTACATATAAAAGTTAAACAATCAAGATAAGAAAACTCCTAAGGGTGGGGTAATTGACTCATAAGTGTTTCTGTCCAATGTGGGATGTCCTACATGCCTCAAGAAAATATTTCCTAGACAATGAATCTCTTAAATCTTGCTAAAACACTCTCGTGATAGAAACAATCAACCTTGGTCACTCCCCTACCCAACTCTTGTTAGAGAAACATGTCCAAGCAGGCATTACAAACTGATTCATTATTGTCAATAAACTCCTTACACATCTAATCTCTTAGGCTAAGTGAGTAAATATCTAGCATTTATTGATTCAAGCATTTCAACAACATCTCTCGACGGCAAAACACCCTAGATCTAGTCTCAACCTCTCGGTCTGAAAATAGCATTAAGAACATCAATCTAGAAGGGAATTTATATAAAAATAAACGTTCAAGCTAAGACATCCTAACCGATCAAGAACACATATTTGTCTATCCCATCCCTAGAAACTTTATTTCACTACTCAGATCTCATGATAGAAAGCATCAAAACACAAATGAATGAAAATTGCATTGTATTGAAAATAGGATAACAGTAGTAGAGTACAAAATTGAAAACTAGAAAGAATAGCAAAAGAAACAAAAACAAATCCTAACAAAGTGGAAAAAGTATTTGAGTCGCTCAATCTCTCTCTCAGAAGCTCTTGCTCTCTGTTTTGAGTGTCTGCGGCGTGCTAGCGTGAGAGGAAGAAGAGGGGGGTTTATATATGGAAACCCTTTTAACCTAGATGCTCAGTCCTGCCCGAGAGTCTGCTCGATGCGGTGCACGAGGATCAAGTCGAGTAGATCCTCCGGTAGGTCTTCGGGCTGTTCTTCCTGCTCTTAGATCCTCTTTGATCCGATTGAGGTTTGGACTGTTCTTCTTGCACAATAGCTCCTTCGGGTAAATGCTCGGGTTTGACCTTGTTTTCCCCCATTTTAGGCTCTTAAGCACCTGTTTTCATCCAAAATGTACAAATGCAAGAATGCAGCACCCTAAATGGCCTAAGGTTAGGGTATATATAATGCAAAATATGGACAAAAAAGGTGTCTAAAACATGTAAATTAGAGAGTTATCAGGGGTGTTTATGTCTCTCCATTTTACACCTTTTTAGGCATCTTTTTAGTCATGTTTTGCATTGTATAGAGCTTAACCTTAGCATTTTTAGGTCTTAAACCCTAGAAATTTGCATATAGGTTATTTAGGGTGTTTCATTGTTGCATTGTTGCATTTTAGATGAAAACAGGTACTTTGGAGCCTTAAAATAGCAAGAATGAGGAGGAACCCGAGCATGTACCCGATGATGTGATCGTGCTAGGAGAACAGCCCAAAACCTTACCCCAATCAAGCAGATCTAATCTCAAAAGGAACTACCCGAAGCCCAACTCGAGGAGGTTCTTGACCCTATCCTCGTGTAGGCCTTCGGACGATGCTATGCGGCTAGGTCAAAGGGTTCCCATATATAAACCCTTCCCTATTTTCTCACATAAGGAGACGCCACACACGACACCGAGAGAGAGAGCGAGAGCTACAGAGGCAATTTCTAGCCGTTTTCAATAGTTTGAATTTGTCTTTAGTATTTTTTCATTTTTAAGTTTACAATTCTACTTTCTATTCTTTACCGTTTTCAATATGCACTCATTACTTTTCAATGCAATTAGTTTTATCCATTTTGTTTTCTATGTTGTTTGTGATGAGTAGTGAACCAAAGTTTCTAGGAATGGGATAGGTTAGTGAGTGTTCTTAATCGATTAGGATGGTTTAGATTGATTGTTCTTAATGCTAGGTTCAGACCAAGAGGTTGTGTGACAACCCGTCCCGCGGACCCCACTAGCCCCCCCCGCTAGCTGCCCCAACGGACCGTCCGTGGACCCTGCTAGCCCCCCGCTAGCCGCCCAAACGGACCCCAAGCTGGCCCTCCAGGGCATCGATCCTAACCCATCACTGTGGATATCCCAATCCACCAGTAGGTTATTGGTGCGCCAAGCGTTCCTCGAACCCTGGTCCCCACCCTTTAACAACCTTCCCACAGGACAAGTTGCCACCAATTGACCTGCATCAATTGGTGACAGCTTGTCCTGTGGGAAGGTTGTTAAAGGGTGGGGACCAGGGTTCGAGGAACACCTGGCGAACCAATAACCTACTGTGGATTTGGATGAATAGTTCCATTTGCCCAGTGAGGGGTTAGGATCGATGCCCTGCAGGGCCAGCTTGGGGTCTGTTGAGGCGGCTAGCAGTGAGGCTAGTGGGGTCCACGGGACGGGTTGTTACAATAAAAATCTATTTTTATGTGACAACTTGTCCCGCGGACCCCACTAGCCCCCCGCTAGCTGCCCCAACAGACCGTCCCTGGATCCTGCTAGCCCCCCGCTAGCCATTCCAATGGACCCCAAGCTGGCCCTGCAGGGCATCAATCCTAACCCATCACTGTGGATATCCCAATCCACCAGTAGTTTATTGGTGCGCCAGGCGTTCCTCGAACCCTAGTCCTCACCCTTTAATAACCTTTCCACAGGACAAGGTTCCACCAATTGACACCAATAACCTACTGGTGGATTGGGATATCCACAGTGATGGGTTAGGATCGATGCCCTGCAGGGCCAGCTTGGGGTCCGTTGAGACGGCTAGCGGGGGGCTAGCAGGGTCCACGGATGGTCCGTTGGGGCAGCTAGCGGGGGCTAGTGGGGTCCGTGGGACGGGTTGTCACAGGTTGATACTAGATCTTAGGTGTTTCCGCATCGAGAGATGTATGTTGAATGCTTGAGCCAACTAATGCTAGAGATTTATTCACTTAGCCTAAGAGATTAGATGAGTAAAGTTATTCATAGACATTAATGGATCAGATCTTATTGCTTGCTAGGTCATGTTTCTCCAACGAGAGTTGGGTAGGGAAGTGATTAAGGTTGATTGTCCTAGCATGAGAATGGATTAGCAAGGGTTAGAGATTCATTGTCTAGGGAATAGATTGCTTGAGGCATATAAAACATTCTAGGTTGATTAGGAATGTTTATGATCCTGTTACCTCATCCTTAGGAGATTTCGTATTTTGACTGTTTAAAGTTTTTGCAATAACTCGATCTCCCACCCGATCGAGTACTTGATCACTTGCATTGTGTTGACCTTCGAGTGGTTCATCATTCTTTTCTTAGTTTCTTGTAAACCTATCACCTACTCGATCCGTTACTTGACTGCTTGCATCGTTTACCTTAGTCGAGTGGTTCCTTGCTTTATTCTTTTTTATTTCTATTCATTTTAAGTTGTTAGTTAAAACCCCTCTACTACTTGGTTTGACTTGCATAGTGTTGATTGCATTCTATCTGTTACCATCACAACCATTTGGATTGATAACCCTTTGTACTGCAATTGCATAGGGAATTGATACCCTGGGTGAAAATCCTGTTACCAGCCCCATGTCGAATCCTAGTCCATGGGCCCACTTTCTTAATGAGCCTCATATCCTCTTACTAATACCGTGAGCCAATCCATATAACGGCCAGTTTCTTATGTCCGGGAGGATTAAAATACTTGTTACATTCCATACATATCACAACATGATCTTTTCATGTGTTTTTCCTCACTCGCACAGTTCTGACATTCACTACCCGGAAGATCACCCATCCTAAGACTACTCCAGCATAAGCAGGCTTAGCTGTGGAGATCTCTCGGGACCTTTGACCAAAAAGATAAGTGAATTTTGGTGATATAGGTGGCCAAATCAATTCTTTTAAGTCTCTCTGCATGTCCCTGAAACTGGGGTGTCACAATTCACCCCCACTAATAGATCATAACGTCCTAGTTGTGCACCAAGCCGTCACCCCCAATAGTGTGAGCCCACTCGGCTCTGGGTTCAACTCTTACACCACTTGTAGCACCCCAACCGCCATCTTTTAGTGGGCTCCATGTCCAATCCCAGTATATGGGCCCATTTTTCTTAATGGGCCTCACGTCCTCTCACTAGGCCCGTGAGCTCATCCATATCTGACAGCCGGTTTGCTACGTCCAGGAGGTTTTAAAGACTTGTTACCTTCCCTACAAATTACTACATGATCTTTTCCTGTGTTTTGTCCTCACTCGCAGAAGGTCACCTATCTTTAGACTACTCCAACATAAGCACGCATAAATTTGGAGTTATCTCAGGACTTTTGACCGAAAAGATACGTGCACTTTGGTGAAATAGGTGGCCAAATCAATTATTTTAAACCTCTCTGCATGTCCCTGAAACCGGGGTGTCACAATTCACCCCCACTAACAGATCCCAATGTCCTCGTTGCTCACCAAGACTGTTATCCCCGATGGTGTGATCCCACTAGGCTCCACACTGGGCTGGGTTTGGCTCTTATACCACTTGTATTACCCCCAACCACCATCTCTTAGTGGCCCCATGTCCAATCCTTTTCCATAGGCAATATTAGGTTCTCATAATTACTGCACACATTTATAATTGAAAGTCAATATTAGGTTCTCATAAGTAGGAAATGACATCAAATCACAACATCCTTCAATTTAGACCAAATGCAATGCAGGAATTCAAGGCTTGGTTCAATCTAATGCTTCTAACTACTCAACTAGCATCAAAGTACTATTAACTTGGGCATTGATCCTAGTTTAGTGATTTTAGCAAGCTAGCAAGGTAAAACTCATCATAGATCCCTAATGCAAATATTAAACAGTCCTACATAAAACATGCTAAACAAGATCCTAATATGCAATGCAAACTACATGAACACTTTTTTTTTTATAAAGATTTTTGCAAAAAAAATTTCAAATTTTTAGGGTTTTTCTATGCCTTAGATGCAATGCAAATACTAACATAATGATGCTAAAAATTTGAAATAAGAAAACAAAACACAATGTCAAATGCTATATCAAACCCTCCCCCAAACATAAATCACACAGTCCTCTATGTGAGAGAAATTTGAAAGAGGATTCAAGACTTAAAACAAAACACAATATGATATGCAATGGTATTTACAAGGAAGGTGATAGTGTTACCTCATGGATTGTGGAAGAAGCTGTCCACATCCTCATTCATGCTGTCAAATGTGTAGTGGGGGTCTTGTGGTTGACTTGTAGAAGGAGACTGGGGCAACTCGACTATAGCAATCGAGTGGCACTCGGTCGAGTGCTCGGTCGAGTGGAGGGTCGAGTTGGAGTGCGAGTTGTAAAATTCTGACCTTGCTGCTGGTAGAACTGGTGCAAGAGTGCTGGATCCATGAAGTATTGGGGTGGGAAGGGAGGGTAACTTGGATATCCTGGATAGGCTGCTAGAGCTGGGAAGCCATAAGGAGTTCTGGGTTGGAAGTCGGCCGAGTGCATCTGGGGTACTCGGTCGAGGGGTACTCGGTCGAGTGGTAGCTCGAGTGAACCGGTCGAGTGCCTCGAAAATTGTTGTTCTCGGCTACTTGAACTTCTCCTCCTCTGAATTGGCTCGTGCATTGAAGCTCTAGCTGGTTCCGGTAGCATATAGGCTGGAGTTGCCTGAGGTTATGCGTTCGATCCACATTGTTTTCCATGTGTCGATGTTGTGGAAGTGTCTCCGTGAGGATGAGCGGTTGTTGGCTAAGATTCCTGAAAATCTTCAGCATAACATGACTTTGGAGGCAAGACCATTGAGGGTTCTCGGGAGGAAAATCAAGGAACTTTGGAAGAAGAAAATTCCTTTGATGAGAGTCTTTTGGGACTGCGATAGTGTTGAGGAGCAGATTTGGGAACCAGAGGCGAGGATGAAGGCAAGGTTTAAGAAGTGGTATGAGAAGCAAGCCGTGACTTGAGCTTGTCTAGCCTGATCCCATCTGTAATCCGTGGCTGGAGCGAGAATGGAGTATTCCAGCACATCTCTCTTGTTTACTTGGTCGCTTAGGGGTGGTTGGTTGTGCGACTAAGTAACAAGATGAGGTGGTGTTCGGGGTACGAAATTTCCCTGAGGGAGTGGTTTGAGGGAAAATTTTCGGAAATAGAAGTTTCGAAAAGTGGAAAGTTTCGAAAAGGGGAAAGTTCTAAACATGGAAAGTTTTATGTGAGTTAGAACTTGTCCATTTTTAGTGGTTGTGAGCTGATATTTTGTGTTTTTGTTGGGCTTTAAGCCTTGTTTTTGCATAGTTTTGTTGCATAATCTTGTCATTCTAGGTTGTTTTAGGAGCATATGCATCTAGTGTATTATCTCTCAGGTTCTTGGAGTAACCTCATCACATTTGGAGCATTTGGAGTTGATTTGGAGTAAAAAAAGCAAAGAAGAGTGAAGTGGAGAAGTGACACAGGATGAGGAGCTATGAGCGGCCATGTCCTACCGCCAAACGATGCCCGATTGAAGCCATGGGCCAAGAGAATCGGCCAAACCCGTCGGTCATTCCTTGACATCATTCCTTGACGTCAAGATCAGGGAGCTTCATCGGCCAAGCCCGTCGGTCAAAGCCTCCCCGGTTGACACCATCGGCCTGGGGAGGCTTTGCCATTCCTTGACGTCTAGATCAGGGAGCTTCATCGGCCAAGCCCGTCGGTCAAAGCCTCCCCGGTTGACACCATCGGCCTGGGGACACTAGATAACATAGAGATAGATAGAGTAGACTTGGAATTTTGGAGGTTGAGCAAGACCGATTGGGATGCTAGCTGATATGCTCAAATTGTAATACCCTAATGGTACTAACAGCCTTGCAGTTGTAATACTCTAGGGGTCGAATCCACAAAGACTCTAATTCACACAATAGAATTATTATTCTTTTAATTATGCTAAATCAAAAATATTAAATTAAAGACAATGCAAAAACAGAATTAAAAGTGTTGTAAATTCAAAGGATCGAATAGCTAAGCCTAGGGAATTTCTCAAGAATTTATAGGATATTAAATCAATCAGATAATTAGGATTCAAGCAATTAAATATCAGATCTAGATCTCTTAACACACTTGTAAAATAAATCAGTTCTCACTGCAAATATTATATAAATTCAAAACCAAAAAATCCAAATCTCTTTGCAAAAACAAGTTTAGATTGTTCACAAAATTATTAAATCAAATCTCTTTACAAGAAATAATTTTGTTCATCAAAAGGTTTAATCAGGAAAATCAATTATATTCTTATATCAATTTATTTTCCTAAGTTATTAATTTTAGGTGATCAATCAAGAATCAATATGAAGAACAACCTAAGATGAAGATCACAGAAGATAATGAATCCTAAAATTAACAGATCTAATAAACCATAAAAACCCTATGAAAACCCTAAACCTAACAAGCAAACTACTCAGACATAATTAATAAAGCACAAAACATCTTTCTGAATAATAAGCAATTGATATTAAGAAGTAAGGAAGGGAGTTCAAGAATCTTCTCTCTACAAATGAAATCAGATCTATCTCTACAAAGCTCTCAATATCTCTTCTGGTTGCAGAATAAAACTTGCTAGAATAAACCTTAGGTCTAAACAATGACCATATAAATCCTATAAATACTCTAAAACATGTCTTGGGCCTTAATTGCAAATAAGGAAAACTTGGGCAAATTTTGTAAATCTTCTAAAGCTTGTGAAGACAACTTCCGTTTGGCTTTGTGGCACCTGCATCGATCGATGCTGATATTGTATTGGTCGATGCAAAGTCTTGATCATGTCTCCAAACTTCGTTGATCAGCCTTCATGCTTTGATTATGCTCCAAATCATCCTCTTTTAGCTCCTTTGTGTTCCATCTGTGCCAATGAGTACCTAAACCTATAAAGACTCAAAAACAACCTAGAAAACAAATCAAAAGACTCAAAAAGCACACTTATACCATGGTTAAAAACCACAAAAACCATGATATATCAACTCCCCCAGACTTAGCTTTTGCTTGCCCTCAAGCAAAACAGAAACTTAGACCTGTGAAAGAGGTTTGAAAACATGGAATTCACTCAACTGCACGTAACTGTTTTTCGCACTCTTCATCGCCTTGATCTTCAGAACTTACTTTTTATACTTTGTCAATTGAACAACATCAACATTCATTACTCAAATCCCACAATCCTCTAGAATCTCTAGTCTCACCATTGTCATCTCATTAAATAAATTAAAGCAAGTACAGGTGAGTTCTTACCTTGGTGTATCAATCAGTGGCATATGGACTCTCTTCAGGCTAAGACATTCTTCATACATCTCCTTTCCTCTCCCTTTTTCACTTCCAATTTTTTTTTTTTTTAACCAAAGGTGTAAGCGAATACCGGGGTCATCGGTAATTTACCTACCCCTCGCTTCCAAGCTTTATGTGATCATTTGACTCAAGAGTAGAATAATGGGGTCACTAGTAATTTACCTACCCCTCTAAACTGATCAAAATCATTTCATCTTTTATTTTATTATCCTCTTTTTTTTTTCTCTGATCATCCTTTCTTTTTTAAGTTCTGAAGGGAAGAGAGAGGGGAGACATACTTTGAAAAATTGCACTGTCTTTTATGGCCTTAAGGAGAAGTCTAGTCCACTGATTTCCAACCCAAAGTAAGAGATTAAGTCCGGTTAAAATCCTGATAAAAGTTTAGACAACGTTAGTTTAACCAAATATCTTTTGGATAAGGGCTTTCAAGATTGTTGATACAGCTCATAGCTTTTCCAAACTTCAGTTCTGAGATCAAGCATAATCAAGATTCATAAGAGTGTTAGCCAAAGAACAGAAACCATTAGTTAGAGATCCTAATTCCAAAAAGAAAAATTTTAAAAATTTGACTCAAAAATATGGTTTTGACTGACACAACTAAAACTAAGAAAGAAAAAGCAATTAGTTAGTAACTAGCCTCCCCCAGACTTAAACAACACTGTCCCCAGTGTTATCAAGCCTAAGATTGACTAAGAAAGAAAAATCAAATTGAAAAAGTAGTAAACAAATAAACCAGTTTCGTGTTACCAACTGTTAGCCTCTGTGTCGACCAATGCAAATGTTGCATCGATCGATGCACAGCCAAATCATGCGAGAATCCGACGTATCCTATTAGTTGCATGTTAGTTGTGTTTCTCTCATGGATGCCAGCACTGTTAAGAATCACTCAAACACAACATTAAACGCAACATGATAGATAATGGTTCATAATGCAATACAAGTTCAATCTGAAACAAATGACAAAATGACTCAAGGACACATAAAAATGACTCAAAGTGAAAGAGAAAAAGGGATAAAAGAAACCGTAAACAGAAGTAGGATCAACCCTCAGAACCAGCATCACCGTCAGCATCACTACCACTAGCTCCAGCAAGGGGAGAAGAACGAGAACGGGATCTGCGCCTAGTGGGACAGAAGCAAGCCAATCGAGAAATCACGTTCCAGAAGGTACGCATGGTGGATGTCTGGTACTCCTGGTAGTCTCCCTGGCTCATAGTACGAGAAGGCTGTGGTGGCTCAGGAAAAGCAGGAAACTCAAATGCTGCAGTGCCAGATGAAGAACCAATCTCAAAACCCCCAGCAGGGTGATCAGCAGTAGCAGCAGCACTCTCATGACGGGAAGGTGATGGTATACGAAAATCAGAGGCAGGAGGAAGAAAACGCAACTGCTCTGCATCCTCTCCAATGGTGGTGAGGTCTGGTCGCGGTAATCTGATCAGATGAGTACCAGTAGAATCACAAAAACGACAGAGCATCTCCCTCTTCATCCAAGTAGAGTTCCTCATATGCTCCTCATCAATAACACTCCTATCAGTACAAATGGAGACAGAATCGGTAGCAATACGCAGTCTCTGAAAGATAGGAGTAAGCAGACTCCCAACATACACTTTCTTCCCACGCCCAAAAGCCTTGACTTTCAGAGAGATCAAGTGATCAGCAAACACTGCACCATAGTTAACCCTCTCAAGATCAACCCATCTATCATCCTCAGCCATCAAATCATAAATCCCATATGCCAACATGTGCAACTCACTCACTCTCATCTTCCCAGCCTCCATCTTACACAAAATTGTGTTGGCTATGACTCTAAGAATGTACCTGATCACTGGATGCCTCACATCAGTCATAGTAGAACGTCGGGAATCATAATCACCAGTACCAAAGTAAGACCAGAGATGCGAGACATCTGCAAACTCTCCTGGAAGTGAAACTCCCTCTGGCTCTCTGCTAAAACCGTAAATGTCACAAATATCATGTAAAGAAATCTCATACCGAACTCCTCTAATGAAGAAAGACAGCCTTCCTTCACTAGCTTTCGAGACCTGCTCGTTCTGGTACAGAAGACGGACTGAAGCCATGAATTGCCGGACCAGCTCCGGATATAAGGCATAGTGGCGAGTGCACACGGTCCCAAGTCCAATCTTCTCCAGAAGTCTCAATACCTCATCATGAATCCCAAGCCTCTGCATAGAAACAGGATCAACGAACCAAGTTGGCAGAATATCAACCTTCAGCCAAGCGTTGTAGAACAGAGTCTCATACTCTCCCCAAGCATCAAGTAGCGGTCTGTTGATGTACTCAAGCTTCTTAACTTCTTCAACTGGACGTCCAGGCCAAACATGTTCTGGCGGAATCCGTTGTCTTTCTCTTCTTGGCCATGGGTCATGAAAATTAGCTTGAAATGGTGCATCAAGAGCTGGAAGTGGTCAGATTGGGCTCAGTAGAATCGGAGGAGGAACCGCCGGCGGTGGAAGATCGGTCCAGCGAGTCTGAGCTCTCTTCTTTCTTGGGCCAGCCGACATTGCTCCGAATCGCAAAGTGGATGTGGGTCGATGCACCATCGAGTCCAGCGAGTCTGAGCTCTCTTCTTTCTTAGTTGCATCGATCGATGCAGATGTTGCATCGGTCGATGCAAGTGTTAAGTCAATGAAACTGGGCTTAGTCCGGCCCAGCAAAACTTGATTATTTTCAAACCCATCAGCCCGTTTAGCCTCCGATCCATTAACACATTCAGGCTTTGCATCGACCGATGCACCAGATGTGTCGATCGATGCAGAGCCACTTCTGTTGATTCTTCTACGATTTCTGCATCACTTAAACTCAAAACTAAAAATTAATAGGTTAGTAAATCCTAAATATAAAAACAAAAATAAAAATAATTAAATCCTACCAGTGGGTTGCCTCCCATTCAGCGCTTGCTTTAAGTCATTAGCTTGACTTGGCAGCAGATTAGGCAGAAGGTGAATCATCCAAACGCACAATGTGTCCGTCTGGGATCCTGGCTTCAGCCCAATAATGTTTCACCCTCTGTCCATTGACATTAAACTTCTCTCCATTGGAGTTAAGCAACACAATAGCTCCATAGGGGCGGTCTTCTTGGATAGTGAATGGTCCGGACTAGCGAGAACAAAGCTTTCCTAGAAACAGCTTCAAGCGACAGTTGTACAGAAGTACCTGATCATTTGGCTCAAAATTTCTGGAGATGATCTTCTTATCATGATAAGCCTTGGTTCCCTCCTTGTATAACTTAGAGTTCTCAAATGCATGATGTCTAAACTCATCCAACTCATTCAGCTGAACCAACCTTCTCTCTTAAGCTGTCTTGGCATCAAAATTCAGCAATTTAACAGCCCAGGCTGCCTTGTGCTCCAACTCCACTGGAAGATGACATGCTTTCCCATAAAGCAAATGAAAAGGAGTAGTGCCAAGTGGTGTCTTATATGTAGTTCTGTAGGCCCAAAGTGCATCATCAAGCTTTATAGCCCAATCCTTCTTTGTAACACCAACAATTTTCTCTAGAATCTCCTTAATCTGCTTGTTGGAAACCTCAACTTGTCCACTAGTCTGAGGATGATATGGACTAGCTATTCTATGTTGAACTCCATACTTCTTCAACAACTTATCAAACACCTTATTGATAAAGTGCTTACCTCCATCACTGATGACAATCCGAGGTACTCCAAACCGTGGAAAGATAATGGTCTTAAACAGCTTAAGAACCACAACAGAATCATTCTTGGGACTTGCAATAGCTTCTACCCACTTGGAGACAAAGTCAACAGCTACAAGGATGTACTTGTTCTTGTACGAAGAAGGGAATGGTCCCATAAAATCAATGCCCTAACAATCAAAAACTTCAACCTCAAGGATGAAATTTTGTGGCATCTCATGTCTCTTACTAATCTGTCCTCTTCTCTGACAAGCATCACATCTAGATACAAACTCATGAGCATCCTTAAACATTGTTGGCCACCAAAACCCTGCTTGAAGAACTTTGGACACTGTCTTGAAAGTAGCAAAGTGTCCAGCATAATCTGATCCATGGCAATGAAATAGCACATCAGGAACCTCAGTCTCAGCTAGACATCTCCTGTAAACTCCATCTGAACAATGCTTATACAAGTATGGTTCATCCCAATATTATCTTCTAAGCTCTCTCATGAACTTCTTCTTAGCATATCCTGTAAACTTGTCTGGTTCCACCTCTGCAGCAAGGTAATTCGTGATATCAGCATACCACGGTTGATCAGTAGAAGTTACAGCAGCCACGTTGTCATCAAACTCGTAACCCGATGATTCTTGAATCAAGTGTCGATCAATGCATGACACTGCGTTGGTCGATGCAATCGCCAAATCCTGTTCGTATCGAGATGCAGCATCGATCGATGCACCAGCTGTGTCGATCGATGCAGTGCCGAGAGTCTGCAAATCTTCAAGAGACAAAGTTGATTGAGAACCAACATCAACAAAGTAGACATTCTCTTCTGGCAGTGAATCATGAATCGAAACATCATCTTCTATCTTGATCCTGGATAAATGATCAGCTACTCCATTCTCAATTTCTTTCTTGTCCTTAACCTCAATGTCGAACTCTTGAAGAAGAAGAATCCATCTTAGCAACCTTGGCTTGGCATCCTTTTCTGCATCAAGTATTTGAGTGCAGCATGACCTTTGATCCAACCAAGTAAGAACGAAACTTCTTAAAAGCAAACACTACTGCTAGCAGCTCCTTCTCTGTTGTTGCATAATTCCTTTGAGCATCATCAATTGTTCTACTAGCATAGTATATAACATGAAGTTTTTTAACCTTCCTTTGTCCTTTCACTGCTCCCACTGCAAAATCACTGGCATCACACATTACCTCAAAAGGTAAATCCTAGTCTGGTGGTTGAACAATAGGACCACTCACAAGCTCTTGCTTAATCCGTTCAAAAGCTAAATGGCATTCATCAGTAAACTCAAACTTGACATCCTTGCATAGTAGAGCTGAAAGTGGTCTAGCTATCTTACTGAAATCCTTGATGAAGCGTCTGTAGAAACCAGCATGTCCAAGAAAACTCCTTACCAAATTCACACTATCTGGGGGTTGAAGACTTGTCATCACTTCTATCTTAGCACGGTCCACTTCAATACCAGCCTCTGAAACCCTGTGACCAAGAACTATACCATCTCTCACCATAAAATGACATTTCTCCCAATTAAGAACTAAGTGCTTCTCCTCACATCTAGCTAGCACTTTGCAGAGATTATCCAAACAGCTCTTGAACGAAGACCCATAAACAGAAAAATCATCCATGAAAACCTCCATGTAATCTTTAATCATGTCTGTGAAGATGCACATCATACATCTCTGAAACGTTGCAGGAGCATTACAGAGACCAAAAGGCATTCTGCAATATGCAAAAGTACCATATGGACAAGTGAAGGTTGTCTTCTCCTGGTCATCGGGATGAATCAGAATCTGGAAAAACCCGGAGTAACCATCCAAAAAGCTGTAGTATGGATGGTTAGCTAACCTCTCAAGCATCTGATCAATGAAGGGTAGTGGGAAGTGATCTTTCCTTGTTGCGGCATTCAGATTTCTGTAATCAATGCACATCCGGTGTCCGGTGATAGTCTGTGTCTGAATCAGCTCATTTTTGTGATACTTCACCACTGTAACTCCACCCTTCTTAGGAACAACATGAACTGGACTAACCCATTTGCTGTCAGAAATTGGGTAGATAATCCCAGCATTCAGCAATTTCATGATCTCCTTATTGACACATCTTGTAGATTCGGATTTAGCCTCCTTTGATGCTCAATAGATGTCTTAGCTCCTTCCTCAAGATGAATCCTATGCATGCACAAGTCCAGAGAAATCCCTGCAATATCATCAAGAGAATAGCCAAGAGCTTTGCGAAACTTGCGCAACTTGCTTAGCAGTAAAGTGAGATCTGCGTTGTTTAAGGAAGCATTAATAATAACAGGATATGAAGAATTCTCACCTAGAAATGCATACCTTAACCCTGCAGGAAGTGTCTTGAGATCCAGCTTTGGAGCTTTCTCAATGCTCCAATCTGACAGTTTCTCAGCTTGTGAAGAAGTACCAACCAATTCCTCATGTGCAACCAACTTCTTCACTTGTTCATTAGCATCTAGTAGCTTGACATACACAACAACAATGTCATCTAAATGCTTAGCTTCTTCAGTAGAAGCAACCAATGCTCTATCAAGAGGATCTTCAGGATGCAGCTCCTTGAAAATCTCTTCAGCAAGATTAGACAATGTATCCACATAAAAAGTTTGACCATCTGTTGTTGGCCTCTTAACCAGCTTATCCATGTCAAAACGCATCTGCAAGTCTCCAACATTAAGGCCAATCTGTCCTTTCTTGACATCAATAATAGCACCAGCAGTGGCTAAGAATGATCTTCCCAAGATTAGAGGATCCTTAGGCTCTTCTTCATACTTCAAGACCACAAAATCAGTAGGTATCAAACAATCACCAGTCTTAATTGGAACATCTTCAAGGATACCATCAGGAATGCAGAATGAACGGTCAGCAAGTATAAGAGTAATCTTGGTGGGTTGGAAATCTGTCATCCCAAGGCTGAGTGCTACTAATCTAGGCATTAAGTTGACACTGGAACCAAGATCACACAAAGATCTAGCAAACCTCTCATTGAATATTGTACAATCAAGAACAAAACTACCTGGATCAGGATGTTTTCCTGGGATCTTGTTCTGAATGATGGCACTGACTTGAGCTGAAATCATCATCACTCCTTGCTCAGCATTCAAATCCTTGGTTACCATTCTCTTGACATATCTCCTAAGCATTGGAGAAGTCTTAACTGCATCAACCAATGGCAACTCAATAACAAGCTTATCCATCATAGCCTTGCACTTAGAATCATCAATCTCCTGCTTAGACTTCCTTGGGTTCTTGGGAAAAGGAACTCTAGGCTTGTACACTCTCTCAGCAACTGGAATCGGAGCTTTCGTAACCTCCTTCTCGGTCTCGACGTTGCATCGGTCGATGCTTTTGTTGCATCGGTCGATGCTATCTCGCAAAGTCAACTCTTCTACGACCACTGAGGGTTGCGTCGATCGATGCTTTGCAGCTGCATCGGTCGATGCTGGTTCCGGATCGTCAAACTCATCATCCTCATCGATCAGGTCCTGCAATTCTTGGGATCTCTGCTTCTGATTAGCTTCAGACTGTAACTGCTTACTGATGTTCATATATTTTACCATGTTTAAGCATAGTTTATCCTTCTCTTTTGCATTGTTTAGTAGTAATTCCTTAGGTTTTATAGCTATTTCTGTCCAAATTTGCACTTAGAATATATAGAAGCATGCATTGCATACATTTGTGCATTTGGAGTATTATTAGATGTTATGGAGCTTTAAAAGGCTAAGGAAGGACTTGGGGCTATTTATGGAGCTAAACAAGAGGACTAAAAGCATCAAGATCGTAAAAGGAAGCACTCCACCATGCCACTCGACCAGACACAAGGTCGAGCACTCTGTCAGATTCATAAAAAGATCCTCAAAGATTGATTCTAATGAAGACGTTCCGTTGAGATTCAGCTTCAGCATCCTTCATGAAAGTCGTAGAAAATCGAGCTACCTTTCCAATGCCGGTGATCTGAGGTCAATCCAATGTGTATTGCAAGAGTTATACTTGTTTTACTGAAGAGATATCACCACACCCAAAGTCACTCGACCGTGTGCTGAGAGGGACTCGACCGTTGGAAGAAGTAGAAGAAGAGGGCACTCGACCATGCACTCGATCGAGCACGGTCGAGTTGACCGAGCCTCCTTCCTATTTTGTCTTCTAGCCATTTTATGGCTTCCCTTACTTCCTATATATACTTAATGTACCTTATGGCCGCCCACAAGTCAGAGAGAGTCAGAAATAATATCTTGTAGCCACCAAAACCTAGTTTTTACCCTTTTGGGAATTTTTAGCTTTTTTTTTTCATCATCAGCCACTTTTAATCACTTTTTCTCTAGATTTTTCATCATCAGCCACTTTTACCCTCACAGGAGAAGGAAGATTGGTGATAGTGATACTCCCACTACTCATACTCAAAGATATGGGATAGTGCCTCCTCCTATCCACATCACAACCTTCACAATCAAGACTAGTCTGATCTCAATGGTTAAGAGCAGCAGATTTCATGGCCTGCCTACTGAAGACCCACTTGCATTGAAGCTGAGATTGTTTCCTTTTTCTCTAGGAGATAAAGCCCATCAGTGGGAGAAGACTCTACCTTCTGGAAGAATCACCTCTTGGGTTGAATGTAAGAAGGTCTTCCTTGCAAAGTTCTTCACTAGCTCAAGGACTGCACATTTAAGGAATGAAATTTCAGGATTTCTACAAAAGAACAATGAGACCTTTTGTTAGGCATGAGAGAGGTTCAAAGGCTATCAAACACAATGCCCACATCATGGATTCAGCAGTGAATATTTGTTGTGTACTTTGTATGGAGGTGTTCTTCCCAAGATCAGGATGCTCCTAGACACAGCCTCGAATGGAAGTTTCATGAATAGAGATGTGGATGAAGGTTGGGACTTAGTAGAGAACCTTGCTCAGTCCAATGGAAATCATAGTGAGGCATATGATAGAAGCTTAATGATGAGGACATCGAACCACCAAGCCATATTATCCAAGCTCCATATGTGCCAAGCGGACCAATGACTAGGACCAGGAGCAAAAGCATAGAGAAGAAGTTCAACATCTTTGTGGAGCAGCTGGAACATGAAGGACTGATCCCCCTCAGTTTGAAGCCATTCGCCTAACCCCATAGGAGAGCTCCCAACTAAAGGCCGTCTTCAACGAAATACCTCCGACAAATCAGGACGATCCAGGAGATGAGCTATATATTAAATTAAAGTTTTCTGAGTCTAGTTTCTGGAGAACAAACGAGCATCGAGAGAACTGCTATAAATGTCCAGATATGGACCAAAGAGTAAACACATGTCAAGTGGACTCTCTAATAAGCAATAAGGTTAATTGGGCTTTATTCAGCCCCAAACTTGAAGCCCACTTAAGCACGTGTTATTTGGAACTAGAAGACATCTAGAAGGCTCTCTCACTCGTCCAGAATATCCTGAGATCGAAGAAGAATCATGACATGAAGTCAAGATATCAAATTTGCCTTAATCGGCACCCTTGATATTCTCTTTTCTACCCAACGTCTCTTTCCTTTATTTTTCTGATTTTGTTCTGGTTTTCCTTGTTTTTTCTTTGCAGGATTTATGTGTTTTTCCTTAGAATAAGTTATGAAGCTGGCTATATAATGCCTTGAGTTGTAGTTCTATTTTTTTTAACCTTTTGATTAATAAAATTGCTTGTTTCTGTTTCACAAAAGAAACCATTGCTCTCTAATTCGTGAGTGTGTATGAATTCTTGAGTGTTCTAAGAAGTATCAGTAGACTTTCACATCTATTGTGGTTCTTATCAATCCACTATTCATCTCCACCTTATCTGGGTTAGTTAGAGAGGTCCTTAGACCAGCTAACGACTCATCCTTGTTTTGGTTCAAAATCATTTTGTAGTCAAAGCTCATATCATTTTGGTATCAGAGCTTTCAAAGCTCCTAATTCATCAGGTGATTTCGTTCCTTCAGTTTATTTTTTTTCCCAGTTTCATTATAAAAAAAAAACCATTTCATCTGTTTTATTACCTTAGTTTTATAAAACTCATAAAAACAAAAAAAACAAAAAAAAATCAGAAAGATATTAAAAAATCTGTCTGCAGCACTCGTTCAAAATCTATTTTGTGTTACTCTCTTGCCTTTATTTGCTCTGCTCTTTTTCACTTGTTAGAATTTCATAGATCTTTTTTTTTTTTTAACATAAACGTTTTGTGGTACGAAGACATATTTCTTTGTGTTCTCTCTTACCAAAGAATTTGATACTTTGCATCTTAATTCTTTCAGGTGGGATGGGTGACAACACCGGTGATCCTAACGCTGCTATGATGCAGTTACTGCAAGCCATGCAACAACAACTCACTACCATGGAACAACGCCTAAACCAAATCGAACAACCTCGTGCAAACCATAACCAAAGACGAGAGAATGGTGTCGTTCATGAAGATGGTCAAGAGACTGACTACAGTGATGATGGAGGACCACAAAACAACCGTCGACGAGGTCAAGCTCAAAGACATAACCAAGAAATGGCAGCGGAAGAAGACCGTACGAGGTCTAATTCTATGGATATGAAGCTCAAGGCTCCTACGTTTGCTGAAAGGGTAGATCCTGAAGCTTATCTTGAGTGGGAGCAGAGAATGGAGCACATCTTTGCCTACTACAAGTACACCGACTAGAAGAATCTAGCCTTAGCCGTAGCTCAACTTACCAATCACGCTTTGTGAGGAGAAGTGACACCCCTTAAGTAACCACATGGAGGGAAATGAAGCAGCTAATGAAGAAGAGATATGTTCCCATCTACTATCACCGAGACCTTCAAAAGAAGTTCCGGAAGTTGGTTCAAGGAACAAGGAGTGTGGAAGAGTATTTCGAAGAATTTGAGCACTTAAGGAATAGGCTGGAGCTTGACGATGATGCCGAGACCACCATGGCTCAGTTTCTTGATGGATTACAAGAAAAGATCTCCCATAAAGTAGAAATGCATCCTTATTACGACCTGAAGGACATTCTACACCACGCTATACAAGCCGAACAACACATCAAGAAGAAGATGACAACCATGGGGAGAACTAAAACTACTCACAATTGGGATCAAGGTCGTGCCAAGACTCCTTTTGCATCCACCTCTCAAGTCAGACCCTTGGATAAAAAAAAAGCTGTGGCTATTGACAATCGGTTCAAGTCTAAGCCAACCGAATCCACCCAATGTAAGTTCCCTAGCCCTAACAATTCAAGAACTCGTGATATAACATGTTTTAAGTGCAAGGGAAGAGGACATATGGCTAAAGATTGCCCCAACCCAAGAGTTATGATTCTCACGGATGCGGGAGAATACGAGTCACAAGATGAAGCAGATCTCACCATAGATGATGTTGTAGTTGAAGAGGTCAATTGTGAACCTGAATATGGAGAATCCCTGGTCATAAGGCGTGTCTTGAACCTCACAGTTCATCCAGATGAGCTAGCTCAAAGGTAAAATATTTTCAATACCCGCTGTTCCATCCAAGAAAAGGTATGGAATCTTATTATCGATGGTGGATCATGTACTAATGTTGCTAGCGAGTATATGGTTTCAAAACTCAGCCTTGGACGGACTAAACATCCTCATCCATATAAACTAAGATGGCTTAATGACAAGGCTGAACTGCGAATCACGGATCAAGTACAAGTACCATTCAAAGTGGGAAAGTATATGGATCAAGTCTTCTGTGACGTGGTTCCTATGCAAGCTTGTCACCTTCTACTTGGTAGACCGTGGCAATTTGATAAGGATACCATGCACCATGGGCGTAGTAACATGTATTCTTTTGTCCATGATAAGAAGAAATACAATCTCACTCCTCTCACTCCGAACCAAGTGCATGAAATTCAAGTTAAGATGCTTAAAGAGAAGGGTTCTCCTTCTAAGAATAATTTTCTGATCAAGCCTAGCTACATAGCTAAGACACTCACTTGTAATGAACCGGTATTACTAATGATGTTTAAGGAAGTTTTGAGCGCAGGTTTTAGTGCTTTGGAACAAGATCTCCCTAAAGAGGTGAAGGATCTTTTGCACCGGTTTGCTGAGACATTACCAGGTGAAATTCCAGCTGGTCTACCTCCTATAAGAGGAATTGAACATCAAATAGATCTGGTTCCGGGTGCCCCGTTGCCCAATAGAGCCGCTTATCGAGTTAAGCTAAGGAATTGGAGAAACAAGTGAAGGATCTTTTAGACAAAGGCTATGTGAGGGAAAGCCTAAGTCCATGTGCTGTACCGGTCCTTTTGGTGCCAAAGAAAGATGGAACTTGGAGGATGTGTGTGGATTGTCGAGCTATCAACAACATTACCATCAAACACCGACATCCAGTCCCAAGGTTAGATGATATGCTTGATGAATTATCTGGATCTAACTTGTTTTCAAAGATTGATCTTAGGAGTGGCTATCATCAAGTAAGAATGAAGGAAGGTGATGAGTGGAAAACAACTTTTAAGACCAAGCACGGTCTCTATGAGTGGCTACTCATGCCATTTGGGCTTACAAACGCACCAAGCACCTTCATGAGGCTTATGAACCAAGTTCTAAGGCCTTATATCAGTAAGTTTGTAGTGGTATACTTTGATGATATACTTATTTATAGTCCTACATTCGATGATCACCTAATTCATTTAGAACAAGTTATTAAAACGCTTCAAAAAGAAGGTCTTTATGCCAACCTTAAGAAGTGCACCTGTTGTACTAATGAACTTGTCTTCTTAGGTTTTATAGTGAGTTCACAGGGACTGAGAGTGGACGAAGAGAAAGTCAAAGCTATACAAGAATGGCCGACACCAACCAACATTAGTCAAGTGAGAAGTTTCCATGGCTTGGCTAGTTTCTATAGGAGATTTGTGAAGGATTTCAGCACTCTTGCTGCACCACTTACTGCTGTGATCAAAAGGACGTGGAGTTTAAGGGGGGAGAAGTCCAGGAGCAAGCATTCAAAGCACTCAAAGATCGGTTATCGAATGCACCAGTTTTAGCTTTACCAGACTTCACTAAAACATTTGAGATTGAGTGTGATGCATCAGGTTTAGGTATTTGAGCTGTGCTTACTCAAGGAGGCAAACCAATAGCCTATTTCAGTGAAAAACTCAATGGAGCAACACTCAACTATCCCACGTATGAAAAAGAGTTGTATGCCTTGGTCCGCGCCATGGAGACTTGGCAACACTATCTACTCGCTAAGGAGTGCGTGATTCACACGGATCATGAGACCTTAAAGCATCTACGGGGGCAAACAAACCTAAAGAGAAGGCATGCAAAGTAGCTGGAGTTCAGAGAGACATTTCTCTATGTCATTAAATACAAGAAAGGAAAAGACAATATCGTAGCCGATGCGATTCCAAGACGACATGCTCTCATCTCTACAATGGATGCAAAGGTTCTTGGTTTTGAATTGATTATACCTTTATATGAGTCTGATCCTAACTTTGCAGAGAGCTATAAGAATCCAGACAAGGGAGGTCACGCATCATTCTACATTCAGAATGGCTATATCTTCAAAGATAAACGGCTATGTATCCCGCAATGCTCTTTAAGGGATCTTATAGTCCGAGAAGCTCATGCCGGAGGCTTGATGGGACACTTTGGAGTGGAGAAGACTTTGGCCATGCTTAAAGAACATTTCTTCTGGCCTCACCTTAAGAAATCTGTGGACACTTTCATTGCAAGGTGTATCACTTGCAAGAAAGCAAAGTCTAGAGTCCAACCCCACGGTTTGTATCTTCCCTTACCTATTCCTACTTCTCCTTGGGTTGATATTTCCATGGATTTTGTGCTAGGTTTACCCAAAATCAGACACAAAGAGTCAATATTTGTGGAGGTGGACCGTTTTTCCAAAATGGCTCACTTTATACCGTGTGCTAAGAGCAACGATGCAACCCAAACATCGGACCTCTTCTTTAAAGAAGTTGTAAAATTGCATGGAGTGCCAAGGACTATTGTTTCCGACAGGGACACCAAGTTTCTCGGTCACTTTTGGAGGACCTTATAGAAAAAATTAGGCACCAAGCTACTATTCTCAACCACGTGCCACCAACAAACTGATGGCCAAACCGAAGTAGTCAACCGCACGCTTGGAACACTTCTAAGAGCAACAATAGGGAAAAATCTTAAAACTTGGCTTGAGGCCTTACCTTTTGTTGAATTTGCTTATAATTGAGCTATCCATAGTGCAACACAGATGTCTCCTTTTCAGGTTGTCTGTGGGTTCAATCCCAATACACCTTTGGATTTAACACCACTTCCACAAAAAGACTTCTTAGACTTAGATGGCGAGAAAAAGGCCGAGGAAATCAAGAAGCTCCATTTAAAAGTTAAGGAGAGACTTGAGAAAACCAATGAGCAACGAGTTAGGGCAGCCAACAAGGGCAGGAAGAAAGTTACTTTTGAAGTAGGAGAATGGGTGTGGCTACACATGAGACCAGAAAGATTTCCCAATCAGAGGAGCTCTAAACTTTCACCCCGTGGAGATGGAGCATTCAAAATTTTGGAGAAGATTAATGACAACGCCTAGAAGCTGGATCTTCCAGGTGAGTTCAAAGTATCAACTACATTTAATATCTCTGATTTGGCTCATTTTGATGCAGGAGAAAACGTTTCGAGGTCGAAACCTCATGAAGAGGGAGGGAGTGATGAGGACATCAAACCACCAAGCCATATTATCCAAGCTCCATATGTGCCAAGCGGACCAATGACTAGGACCAGGAGCAAAAGCATAGACAAGAAGTTCAACGTCTTTCTGGAGCAGCTGGAACATGAAGGACTGATCCCCCTTGATCAGTTTGAAGCCATTCGCCTAACCCCATCAGAGAGCTCCCAACTAAAGGCCGTCTTCAACGAAATACGTCCGACGAATCAGGACGATCCATGAGATGAGCCATATTTCAAATCAAAGCTTTCTTAGTCTAGTTTCCGCAGAACCAACGACCGTCGAGAGAACTGCTATAAATCTCCAGATATGGACCAAACAGTAAACACATGTCCAGTGGACTCTCTAATAAGCAATAAGGTTAAATGGGCTTTATTCAGCCCCAAACTTGAAGCCCACTTAAGCACGTGTTATTTGGAGCTAGAAGACATCTTGAAGGCTCTCTCACTCGTCCAGAATATCCTGAGATCGAAGAAGAATCATGACATGAACTCAAGATATCAAATTTGCCTTAAACGGCACCCTTGATATTCTCTTTTCTACCCAACGTCTCTTTCCTTTATTTTTCTGATTTTGTTCTGGTTTTCCTTGTTTTTTCTTTGCAGGATTTATGTGTTTTTCCTTAGAATAAGTTATGAACCTGGCTATATAATGCCTTGAGTTGTAGTTCTATTTTTTTCACCTTTTGATTAATAAAATTGCTTGTTTCTGTTTCACAAAAGAAACCATTGCTCTCTAATTCGTGAGTGTGTCCGAATTCTTGAGTGTTCTAAGAAGTATCAGTAGACTTTGACATCTATTGTGGTTCTTATCAATCCACTATTCATCTCCACCTTATCTGGGTTAGTTAGAGAGGTCCTTAGACCAGCTAACGACTCATCCTTGTTTTGGTTCAAGATCATTTTGTAGCCAAAGCTCATATCACTTAAGAGGAGGTGTTGAATCTGAGCAAGGGCATAGAGAGGAACTACAAGCCTTGAATGAGAAGCTTGAGAAGCTAGATAAGCTCTTTCTACACAAAAGAGGTGATTCCCAGCAAAACAAGGTACATGTTGTTTGAGAAGATGAGCAGTCTATGGTCCCAGTTTATCCTCCACAACAACCCCAACAACCTCCTTCTCTAAATCAAGAGATGAAGAGTTTGCTTCAGCAATTCCTACATGGCCTAACTAATGGAGATATTGAAAAAAGTAAGAAGATCATAGAGATGAAAAACAAGATGGACTCCACATATGGTGCCCTTAATATCAAGATTGAAGCTTTAACTTGCAGACTGCTTCACCTAGAGAGCAAGAGTGGATCTTCTTCTTCTAGACAACTCAATGGGACAGCAATTAACAATCTAAAGGAGTTTGCCACTGCCCAAGCTATCTCTCTCAAAGAACTACCTTCAAAGCTCCCTGAGGACAGTGACAACTAAGATAGGGAGGATTTTCTTCAACCAAAGGTGCAGAATGAGAAGAGAACTGCGTTTGAGACACCACTCGGCCATACACTCGACCATAGACTCGACCATACACTCGACCATGCAAACGGTCGAGTGCCTGGTCGATTCATTGCTCAAGAATCTAGCAATCCGGTTCAGTTCATTCCTCCTCCCTATCAGCCACCTTTGCCATTTCCAGGATGGTTTAAAGTTTGCTAAAAAAGTACAAGGCTTCTATTGAAAAGCCACAAGTTAAAGAGCTTGAGCAGAAGAAGCCAACTATTGATGGGCAGACCTTCAGGATTGAAGAGAAAGATCATGAAACTGAGTCTGGAATCTTTGAGGGTGTGAATGGGGTAGAAACAGAGATTTTAGGTCACTCGGCCTTCCACTCGACCTACCACTCGACCTACCACTCGACCTACCACTCAACCGAGTACCTTAAGTCACTCGACCGAGTGGTACCAAGTCACCCAAAATTCCCAGACTTCATCCCCAAGCTTCACCAACAACAAGAGCCAAGAAACCCCTTCCCTGATGGTTTGTCTGAGCTTCAAACTATCAACATTCTACATGATTCAGTGAGGGAATTAACAACTAAGGATGAGGAGATAAGTGGGCAAATCAAGAAGCTTCATGGTAAAGTTAGAAGTTCTTCTCCAAAGAAAGCAAGGCAAGGTCTGAGTATTATCAGCAGACACAACTCTTTTAGCATTGACCCTAGAATAAGAGTGTAACATCCGTGAACCGAAATCCCGGTTTGGGAGTTGCATCGGGTTGCATCGGTCGATGCAAGGTTGAGTCTCTGCGTTTTGACTTAAGTCAAACGCTGCGTTTTGGGTAAAGAAAACCCTTAAGTCGTTTTTGTCTCATTAGTCGTGGGGAGCCGTTTTTGAGAGAAATGAAAGGAGAGAAAAAGTTATTGAGAGTTCTTGGTGATTTCTTGGAGTTTGGAGGCGTTTCTGTAGAGATCTGAGGCTTAGGACGTTGTAGGAGCTTCCTAGGAGCATGTTCTTGGTTGTTTGAGGTTCAGATTCTTCTATGGCAAAGGTAAGTGCATGACCATGGCTTATCTAAGCTAGAGCTCTCTCTAATTTGCTTGTTATGTGTTGTTAGTCTGGTTAGATTGTTATTCAGGACGTTAGGAAGCGTTCTTGTGGCTTGGGATCGAGTTTTCGTGGTTGCAGGAACGAAGATCTGGCGAGAAGCTTCGGAGGAAAACGATGCTTGGCATTGCATCGGTCGATACACTTTGTGTGTCAGTCGATGCAGATGCGAGGACGGCGCGTAAACTCTAGAGTTTTCGTGTTATGTCGAGCATGCGTCGGTCGATGCATATCTTGCATCGGTCGATGCAAGTTAACCTTGCATCGGTCGACGCAAATCTTGCGTTGGTCGACGCAACCTCCATCTGGTGTCAGTCGATGCATGTTGGTATCGGTCGATGCAGAGTCCTGGTTTGTTATTGTTGATTGTTGAATGTTGTTTGATGGTTAGAGATGTCTCTATTGCTTGTGTGTATAGCCCAGTAGATGGGAGGATTGCCTTACTGAGTGTTTATAAAATACTCATGCATTGCAATATGTGTTTGTGGTGCAGGTAAAGGCAAAGTGTGATCGTGGAATCAAGGCAATGAAGAGGAGGATGTTCTAGGGACTCGATTTGATGTTGTCTGGCTTGCTAGGTTGCTAGAGTTCAGTCATTAGAATATTGTTAGGTTGCTGGTTCTATGATTTATGCTATTTGATTATTGGATATTGTTGATGTTATGATTATTGGTTATTATTGGATTATTATTTGGATATTGATTAGTATTGGTTATTCCACTGTTGGTTGTGATTGTGGTTAGGTGGCTAGTGGGTATGGGACCACTAGTTGTAGTTTATTTATTATATTATAATTATTATTTATTTTAAAAAAAAAAAGTAGGTCGTTTCATTTTGGTATCAGAGCCCTTACGGTTCTAGGTTTGGGTTCACTAGGTTTCTGTTGTAGATGTTTGGGATTTGCATGCATTGATTGATTATGTGAGTTAGTCAATTGTGCGAGGCATGGAGTCCTAGAACATCCTCTTCGAGCCGATTGTGTGATTCCACGGTGAGTTTATGTTTCTGTGTTATGATAGAAATTGTTTGCTTAGCCTTCTGTTCATGGTAGTGCAGATGGTTAAAGATGACGTTGTGGCTGGTCAAGGTCGTGGACGCGGACGTGGTCGTGGGAGCGGACGTGGTCGTGGTAGGGGCAGAGTCCCAGTGGTTAGTGAGACCGAGGACCAGAGTGTGACAGCTGAGGGTGTTGGCGAGTCGCAGGGTGTTCCGGGGGATTCCGTGAGTGTGGCAGGAGGGGGCGGTGTTGATGCTCCAGTGGCCGGTGATGCTAGGGTTCCGGGTGTGGGAGTCCCAGCGGGTGGAGTCCCTGGTACTGACTTTGCAGCTATGCTAGCAGAGGTGTTAGTGCGGTTACCACCAGTGGTACCGGCGCAGGCTCAGGTAGTGCCACTAGTGGTGGCGGAGGAGCGGCAGCCAGTGGCTGCGGATATGGGAGTCCATTCTCGTTATCTCAGCATGCTGATAGAGATGGGCCGTATTTGTACTGAGCAGTTTTCAGGAGGTGTAGATCCTACTGCAGCGGATGTATGGAGAGTGAGTGTGGAACGTAACTTCCATACTCTGAGATGCCCTGAGGAGTTTTGGGTGGACATAAGGGTCCATCATTTGGTTGGTGATGCTCAGATATGGTGGAGATCAGTGGCTACTAGGAGGGCGCAGAGAGAGATGACTTGGGCTGACTTCG
Organism: Camelina hispida; assembly: GCA_023657505.1. Taxonomy (NCBI): domain Eukaryota; kingdom Viridiplantae; phylum Streptophyta; class Magnoliopsida; order Brassicales; family Brassicaceae; genus Camelina; species Camelina hispida. The sequence continues at coordinate 25,591,204 of CP094633.1, forward strand.
TCTTGGAGTTCAACCGCAAGTATTTTCCTAGAGAGGCATTGGACCGGTTGGACGTGCAGTTCCTTCAGTTATCTTAGGGGACGCGGTCAGTGCGGGAGCTGGACTTGGAGTTCAGTCGACTTCTTTGTTATGGGGGTCGGGCTATGGAGCCTGATGAGGCTCAGATCAGAAGGTTTTTGAGGGCTCTACGTGATGATTTGCGAGTTCACGGTAGACGGCGGAGTTATGCTACGCGTGCAGAGCTGGTTGAGACTGCAGCAGAGATTGAGGAGGATATCCAGGCACAGTAAGTGGCGGTAGCTCCAGCAGTTCAGCCTAGTAAGGATCAGCAGCAGGGTGGTTCTAGCAGGGGCGGTAGGCATGCTTAGGGAACCAAGAGGAGGTGGGAGACTACGCAGAAGCCGAGTGGTGCGAGTTGTTTCGGTTGTGGGAGCAAGGATCACAGGCTTGCTAGTTGTCCCAAGAGGAGTGCTCCGACGACAGGGCCTCGGGTATGTTATCATTGTAGGGAGACAGGGCACATCAGGCCTTTTTGTCCCAAGTTGCAGCCGGCAGCAGTGGCAGCGTTGCAGCAGGTGCAGCCTGGAGGTCAGCAGGTGGCACGGATTGAGCAGACGCCACGTGCTTACACGACAGTAGAGACTGGTGGAACCAGTGCCGGGGCGATCACAGGTATAATTTCTGGTACTTAAACTTTGTGAATTTTAGTAGGTTCAGATTGTATATGTTTCCTGTGATAAAGTGTTAGGTTCTCAACACATGAGGTTTGTGTAGGGACTTTGTTGGTGGGCGGGTTTAAGTCCCACGTTATGTTTGATTCTGGAGCTTCTCATAGCTTCATTACTCCGGAGTGTGCAGAGTGTGCGGGGATAAGTGGGGATCCTGGAGAGCGTGCAGGAGTTGTCAGGGTTGCGGAGGTGAGTTTGTGAGACTGATTGGACGGGCCAGAGGAATTGATATTCAGATCGCAGGAGAGTCGTGGCCAGCGGATTTGCTTATCAGTCCAGTGGAATTATATGATGTTATTCTCGGGATGGATTGGTTGCATTGGCATAGGGTGCATTTGGATTGCCATCGGGGTAGAGTGGAGTTTGAGCGTTCAGGAGGGAAGTTGGTTTTTCAGGGTATTAGACCGACTTCGGGGAGTCTCATGATCTCAGCCATTCAGGCTGGGAAGATGATCGAGAAGGGCTGCAGTCTTTGCAGGGATTACCACCATCTCGGTCGGATCCTTTTACCATTGAACTGGAACCGGGGACGACGCCGTTATCCAAGGCTCCTTACAGAATGGCTCCAGCAGAGATGGCAGAGCTGAAGAAGCAGCTAGAGGATTTATTGAGTAAGGGATTCATCCGTCCTAGTGTATCACCGTGGGGAGCGCCGGTGTTGTTTGTCAAGAAGAAGGATGGGAGTTTCAGGTTGTGCATTGATTATCGGGGTTTGAACCGGGTCACTGTGAAGAACAAGTACCCTCTTCCTAGGATCGATGAGTTGTTGGATCAGTTGAGGGGTGCTACTTGGTTCTCTAAGGTAGATCTGGCGTCGGGTTATCATCTGATACCGATAGATGAGGTGGATGTGAGGAAGACTGCTTTTAGGACGAGGTATGGGCATTATGAGTTTGTGGTGATGCCTTTCGGGTTGACTAACGCGCCAGCAGCGTTTATGAGATTGATGAACATCGTGTTTCAGGAGTTTCTGGATGTGTCTGTCATCATTTTCATCGATGATATCCTGGTTTATTCTAAGAGTCCTGAGGAGCATGCAGTGCATTTGAGGGCAGTTATGGAGAAGCTGCGGGAGCAGAAGTTGTTTCCCAAGTTGAGCAAGTGTAGTTTTTGGAGCGTGAGTCTATCGCCTATAGGTGACCTTCTGTAAGATCGGTCAGAGGAGTGCGGGCCGTGGAGGCGGTTGCACGGGAGTCCTTGGCTGATGGTTGTTCGAGATTCGAGGACGAATCTAGTTTGGTGGGGGAGAATTGTAACATCCGTGAACCGAAATCCCGGTTTGGGAGTTGCGTCGGTCGACGCATATCTTGTGTCGGTCGATGCAAGGTCAAGTTCCTGCGTTTTGACTTAAGTCAAACGCTGCGTTTTGGGTGAAGGAAAAACCCTTAACACGATTTTTTGTCTCATTCGTCTGGTGGTGGCCGTTTTTGAGAAATAGAAAGAGAGAAAAAGCTTTGTGAGAGTTCTTAAGCGTTTTTGGGAGATTCTTGGAGGTTGGTGACGTTTCTTGGTGAGATTTGTAGCTGGGATCGTTGTAGGAGCTTCCTAGGAGCTTGTTCTTGGTTGTTTGAGGTTCAGATTCTTCTGTGGCAAATGTTGCATCGGTCTATGCAAGGTTGAGTCTCGGCGTTTTGGGTAAAGAAAACCCTTAAGTCGTTTTTGTCTCATTAGTCGTGGGGAGCCGTTTTTGAGAGAAACGAAAGGAGATAAAAAGTTATTGAGAGTTCTTGGTGATTTCTTGGAGTTTGGAAGCGTTTCTATAGAGATCTGAGGCTGAGGACGTTGTAGGAGCTTTCTAGGAGCGTGTTCTTGGTTGTTTGAGGTTCAGATTCTTCTGTGGCAAAGGTAAGTGCATGACCATGGCTTATCTAAGCTAGAGCTCTCTCTGATTTGCTTGTTATGTGTTGTTAGGCTGGTTATATTGTTATTTAGGACGTTAGGAAGCGTTCTTGTGGCTTGGGATCGAGTTTTCGTGGTTGCAGGAACGAAGATCCGGCGAGAAGCTTCGGAGGAAAACGATGCTTGGCATTGCATCGGTCGATAAACTTTGTGTGTCGGTCGATGCAGATGCGAGGACGGCGCGTAAACTCTAGGGTTTTCGTGTTATGTCGAGCATGCGTCGGTCGATGCATATCTCACATCGGTCGATGCATATCTCGCATTGGTCGATGCAAGTTAACCTTGCATCGGTCGACGCAGATCTTGCGTCGGTCGATGCAACCTCCAACTGGTATCGGTCGATGCATGTTGGTATTGGTCGATGCAGAGTCCTAGTTTGTTATTGTTGATTGTTGAATGTTGTTTGATGGTTAGAGATGTCTCTATTGCTTTTGTGTATAGCCCAGTAGATGGGAGGATTGCCTTACTGAGTGTTTATAAAATACTCATGCATTGTAATATGTGTTTGTGGTGCAGGTAAAGGCAAAGTGTGATCGTGGAATCAAAGCAATGTAGAGGAGGATGTTCTAGGGACTCGATTTGATGTTGTCTGGCTTGATAAGTTGCTAGAGTTGAGTCATTAGAACATTGCTAGGTTGCTAACGTCCCAAATAACAATCTAACCAGCCTAACAACACATAACAAGCAAATCAGAGAGATCTCTAGCTTGGATAAGCCATGGTCATGCACTTACCTTTGCCACAGAAGAATCTGAACCTCAAACAACCAAGAACAAGCTCCTAGGAAGCTCCTACAACGATCCCAGCTACAAATCTCACCAAGAAACTTCACCAACCTCCAAGAATCTCCCAAAAACGCTCAAGAACTCTCACAAAGCTTTTTCTCTCTTTCTATTTCTCAAAAACGGCCACCACCAAACGAATGAGACAAAAAATCGTGTTAAGGGTTTTTCCTTCACCCAAAACGCAGCGTTTGACTTAAGTCAAAACGCAGGAACTTGACTTTGCATCGATCGACGCAAGATATGCGTCGACCGACGCAACTCCCAAACCAGGATTTCGGTTCACGGATGTTACAATTCTCCCCCACCAATCTAGATTCGTCCTCGAATCTCGAACAACCATCAGCCAAGGACTCCCGTGCAACCGTCTCCACGGCCAACACTCCTCCGACCGATCTACAGAAGGTCACCTCTAGGCGATAGACTCGCGCTCCAGGCGTCATTTGCTCTCGACTTTTGGACTTTCCTTTACTCGTTGGCCTAAACCTTGAGTTCTTATTGGCTCCTTATCAGACCTAAGTCTGCATGCCAAATGTTGGCTCTTCATCAGGCCTAAACCCGCATGTCATAATATATAAGGAAAAATCCAACTCGTCTCTCGGATTGTCACCCTACAGCGCGCCTCCGGACCGTCGTCCGTAGTCGATATACCAACAATACTCTCAAGCCACAAAGTCTCTGAATATGGCAGTACTAGGAGAACCTAAGTCCTCCAAGAGCTGCGAGCAAACAATTCTGAACACGTCTGAGTCCTATCCCTATCCAGGTTTCCTTCCCGTGGCTCACGTAAAACATCTCAGTGTCCTACCAACCACATATCCCCTCACTGGAATACCTCATGACCACACAAGGATCATATACATGCCAGAAGAGCTGCCACAAAGGCCAAACAAAATGTCCTAAAGAGGACCGCCACCAAGGCCAAACAAAATGTCCTAAAGAGGACCGCCACCAAGGCCAAACAAATGTCCTAAAGAGGACCGCCACCAAGGCCAAACAAAATGTCCTAAAGAGGACCGCTACCAAGGGCAAACAAATGTCCTAAAGAGGACCGTCACAAAGACACTCTGGCTAAAAAACCCGTCACAAAAACCATCTGTCCCGAAGGACCGTCACAAAGACACTCTGGCTAAACAGCCCGCCACAAAGGCCAAACAAATGTCCTAAAGAGGACCGACACCAAGGCCAAAAAAATGTCCTAAAGAGGACCATCACAAAGACACTCTGGCTAAAAAGCCCGTCACAAAGACCACACAATGTCTAAAAAGACCGCCACACACTGACACACTGACTCAAAAGTCCACCACTAAGGCCACACACAAGCCCCTCCAAGGCTCTCCACCGCTAAAATGGACAAATTCTAACTCCCGTAAAACTTTCCATATTTAGCATTTTCCATTTTTGGAAGCTTTCCACTTTTGGAGACTCCTATTCCAGGAAAACTTTCCTCCAAAAACCCCGCCTCACGGAAAGTTTGTACCCCGAACACCACCTCATCTTGTTACTGAGTCGCACAACCATCTACCCCAAGCGACCGAGTAACAAGAGAGATGGGCTGGAATACTCCATTCCCGCTCCAACCACTGATTACAGATGGGACCAGGCTAAACAAGCTCAAGTCGCGGCTTGCTTCTCATACCACTTCTTAAACCTTGCCTTCATCTTTGCCTCAGGCTCCCAAGTCTGCTCCTCAACACCATCACAGTCCCACAGGACTCTCATCAAAGGAATCTTCTTCTTCCGAAGTTCCTTGATCCTCCTCTCGAGAACCCTCACTGGTCTCGCCTCCAATGTCATGTTAGGCTGAAGATCCTCATGAATCTTAGCCAACACCTGCTCACCCTCACGGAGACACTTCCGCAACATAGACACATGGAAACCCTCACGAATGCACGCATCTTCTCAGGTAACTCCAGCCTATATGCCACGGGTCCAACCCGCTCAATCACTCTGAATGGACCCATATACCTCGGACTCAACTTAGTCTCTGACAATGACCTGTTCAGACCCCGACACATGGCCATCTTGAGGTACACTCTGTCTCCTACCTGAAACTCAAGATCTCTCCTCCTCCTACCAGCATAACTCCTCTGTCTATCCTGAGCCTCCTTCATGTTCAGCTTGAAAACTCGAATCTTCACTGAGGTCTCCTGAACAAAACAATCACCAAACATGCTCCTCTCCCCCACCTGAGTCCAGCATAATGGTGTACGACATGGTCTCCCATACAAAGCCTCATGAGGAGCCATCTTAATACTCGCCTGATAACTGTTGTTGTAAGCAAACTCTACCAGGTTCAGGTGATCAGCCCAATGGCCACCCAACCACACACATCCTCAGCAAATCCTCCAGCGTTTGGATCGTCCTATCAGACTGTCCATCTGTCTGGGGATGATAAGCTGTACTCATATGCACCTTAGTGCCCATCTCTGCCTGAAATGCCTTCTAGAACACCGAAGTGAACTTAGAATCTCTATCAGACACAATGCTCGCTGGCACCCCATGCAATCTGACTATCTCTCTGACATACTTATTAGCCAAGACCGCTGCTCCATCAGTCTTCTTAATGGCCAGAAAATGTGCTGACTTAGTCAACCGGTCCACAATGACCAAAATAGCATCAAAGGTCCGTGACATTGGCAATACTACCACAAAATCCATGGTGATCATATCCCACTTCCACTCAGAAATGGGTAAACTCTTCAGTAACCCACCAGGAACCTGATGCTCAGCCTTCACTAGCTGACACACATCACATCTCAAAACCCAACTAGCTACATCCTTCTTCATCCCGACCCTATGATAGTACCTCTTGAGATCACGGTACATCTTAGTCGCTCTTGGATGAATAGATAACTTGCTCGCATGAGCCTCTCTTAGAATCTCCTGCCTCAACTCCTCATCCTTGGGCACATAAACCCGACCGTGCACCAAGATAGTACCATTATCTGAGACCTGATACTCTGAATCCACATCCTTAGAGGCATTCACCAGCCCCAAATCCTTCTCCTGAGCCAACCGCACCCTACTCAGAAGATCTGCTCTCTCAACTGCTTCCAAACCCAACGGTTCCTGTGAAACAGCACACAAGCTCAAAGCACTGATCTCACCTACCAGAGACTCCATCTCCTGCTCCTGAGCCGAAGCTACCCTCTTCCGACTCAGAGCATCTGCAACCGTATTAGCCTTACCAGGATGATAGGCTATCTCCAAATCATAATCTGCCACAAGCTCCATCCACCGCCTCTGTCTCAAATTCAGCTCAGGCTGAATGAATATATACTTTAGGGTCTTATGATCTGTAAACACCTGTACCTTTGCACCATAAAGATAAGATCTCCAAATCTTCAGGGCAAAAACTACAGCACCCATCTCCAAATCATGAGTAGGATAGTTGCCTTCATGCACCCGCAACTGCCGCGAAGCATAGGTAGGACATGTAGATCAATTGGTGACAGCTTGTCCTGTGGGAAGGTTGTTAAAGGGTGAGGACCAGGGTTCGAGGGACGCCTGACGCACCAATAACATAATGGTGGATTTGGATGTCCACAGTGATGGGTTAGGATCGATGCCCTGCAGGGCCAGCTTGGAGTCCGTTGAGACGGCTAGCGGGGGGCTAGCAGGGTCCACGGACGGTCCGTTGGGGCAGCTAGCGGGGGCTAGTGGGGTCCGCAGGACGGGTTGTCACAAAGAGGAGCAATACAATCTTTGGGAACAAAGGGGACTTCATCACCTCTCTTTGACCCTTCCAAAGCATAAGAAGTATGCAAAGTCAAACTTAGAGACTTTAAACAAGCTCACTTGGGAGGAAGTCCCAAAGGTATCCTTGTACATATTGGTTTAAGTTTCTTGTTATTTTGATCTTCTTTTCTTTAATGTTATGGATGGGCAGGTAGCATGAAGGTCCTTTAGACACTTGGTGATATCCCAACAAATGAATCCCATCCTTAGCCCATTCAAAGTAATACTCCAACTCTATCTTTGTGTATACCATTCCATTTCTTGTTTTCAGTTGTTTCTTGATTCTTGAATCCTTTTCCAAATTTTTCTTACACAAGAGACTGTGTAATTTAAGTTTGGGGGAGGGTTTGAGATGACATTTGACATTGTTTTCTAATTTCTTATTTCAAATTTTTGGCATAAACATATTAGTATTTTCATTGCATCTAGGGCATAGAAAAACCAAAAAAAAATGAAAAATTTCACAAAAAATCTTTAAAAACAGAGTGTTCATGTAGTTTGCATTGCATATTAGGATCTTGTTAGCATGTTTCATATAGGATTGCTTCATATTTGCATTAGGGATCAATGATGAGTTTAGCCTTGTTAACACTTTTTGAATTCACTAAAATAGGACCAATGCCCAAGTTAATAGTACTTTGATGCTAGTTGAGTGGCTAGAAACATAAGATTGAACCAAGACTAGAATTCCTATATTGCATTCTGTCTAAACTGAAGCATGTTGTGATTTGAAGTCATTTCCTATTAATAAGAACCTAATATTGAATTTTAAATATCAGTTTGTGCAATGTTTTAAACTCATGGATACTTTATACATATTTGGATCATCTTTCCCATTTTTACCACTCTTGTTGATCCAAGTAGCTGATTTCATCATTGAATTAGTTTTTCCCCACCCATAACCAACCTTTCTTTCAAGCCATGTTTATTCTTGTGTGTGTGAGGCCTACTTTGGGATTGAGCTTGGTAGAAAGTGTTAGGTTTGAACTGACAAGAATAAAACCTTGTGTAGTTCTAGTTTGCATTTTTCAAACTAGATAGGACTAGGAGGTTTAAATTCTGGGTTTGGGACTTGGTGTGTTCATGATGTTCATATATTTTACCCTGTTTTCCCTTAGTTTATTCACATCTTTTGCATCTTTTGCTATCCATTTTGACCATTATTGCATAGTTTTAGAACTAATCATGCATTAGAGTATAGTTGCATTGCATTTGCATCTTTTCATGCATAAACAGGTGATTTTTGGAGCTTAAGGAGCATGGAAGCAATGCTGAGGAGAAGTGAAGCAAACAAGAGGAGAAAGCAAGAGAGTTAAGGCTTAAGAAACAAAGTCCAGAGTCCCACTCGACCGCCCACTCGACCAGACACTCGACCGAGCACCGGGTCGAGTTGGCCGAGCCGCTTAGCTATTTTGTCTTTTAGCATTTTTAGGGCTTCCACTACTTTTTCTATATAAGGGCTTGTACCAGCAGCCACCCAAGGAGTCCAATTTTTTAGATAGTCAAAAACCTAGTTTTTACCCTTTTGGGAATTATTCCTTTTGCAATTCTATTTTTATTAGATCTTGTACTTCTTTTGAGGGAGAAAACACTAGATTCTTCAATATTGTTGGTTCCATAACTTTCAGAATATTGAGAATTCGAGTTTGATTCTTTATCCAATATTGTAGATCTTTGCTTTATCTTTCATTTGATGCAAGTTTCAGTATTTTCTGGGTTTATGACTTTGATTTTCATCATGTGTTCTTGTGAGTAGTTTCTTAGGATCTTGAGGATGGGTTAGGCTGGGCTGTGTTTGAGGTTTGTTTGATTTGGTCAAGCTTGATTGTGGTAGAATCTCTTCTAGGCTAGATGTTCTTAATGCTGATCCTATAATTGAGAGGGTAGGGTTTGATTTCAAGCATCTTAGCATCACACCAATGTTTAAGAAGCATAGATAAAACTAGATCTAGAGCTTACCATTAGGCTCTCTAAGAGATTAGAGGTCTTGTTTGGTATGAGATATATTGCTTAATGCCTGCTTGTGTAGATTCTTTACTTTGTGAGAACAAGTCTAGAGATGCATGAGTTTGATTTTTTCTTGCCATGAGAGTGGATTAAACATGTCTTAGAATTATATGTCTAGAGATTAGCTCAAGTTGTTTGAGATTTGTTGACCAAGTTAGATGACCTCAATCATTAGTCCAGCCCATGAATCCCTCCTCAAGGCCTTCCTTGTTTATTGATTTTTAAGTCTTAATCCTGCTGTTTGATCGTTGTTTGATTCGCTTGTGTGTTGCTCTGTTTTTCTTGTGTTGCTCTGTTTCACGGATTTGTCCAGCTCGACCCTGCACTCGATCTACACTCGATCGAGTGCTTGCTCGAGTTCATCCCCAGAACTTTGGTTTATGATTTGTAGTTGTCCTGTCTTATCTCTTGTCTCATTCTAGTTACATTTCTGTTGCATTTACTTAGTATCCTGTTCATTACTTACCTTGCATTAGTTCTTTAGCACAATTTCTATTTCTGTTCTAGCTTCAAATTAGTCATAATCATTATGTTCCATTTACATTAAGCATCTAGTTCTAGTAGCTTTTACTTTCTGCACTTTACATTTTATAATAGGTTTGTTAGTGACAAACATCCTTTACATACTTGGCTTAACTTAGGAACATATACACATCTTGATTGTTCATAAACTCTCAGATTGGATTGACACCTCTTGTACTACAATTGCATAAGGGGAATTGAAACACCCTGCCATCCATTCATTCATATCTCACCATTCCATACATTCATCATATCACCACCCATACAAAAGATGTGTTTCAGTTCAAAAAGAAAAGATAAGAGTGAAAAGAGAAAGAAAAGGGTAAAGTCCTTAGGAGGGAAATGTTTTAAAGAAAATTCAAACTCGAAGTAAAAGAATGGGAGTATTAAAAGTTCTAAGTAAGGTTCTGGTCAAAGAAAAGAAAGAAAGAAAAGAAGAGTCTAGTGAAAAGCTTTATGACTTGGGAAACAAGTAAGAGTAAGAACCTTGGAAAATAAGAAAGAAACTCCATTCCACTAAGAGAAATCAAGTAAGAAACCCCTCCAAGGACAGAAAAACAAAGAGAAAAAGGGTAAAAGAGAAAAGATGAAGTTAAAGGGTAGAAATAGGACATCATGGGTTTAGAATGATTAGGAACAAACACTTTGGGTACCTTTGGGTAGACAAGGTTCTGTTCTTGTATGTGTCTAAGTGATCTTACCTTTAGCCTTCTTCTAAAGCTCAATCCACTTTTTGTGAGAGAACCCTTGTTATTGATAAGCCCCACTCAAAAGAGAGACCAATGTTGTCTCTAGCCCCTTATTACCAAGTCAAATGAGTTTAAGTATTGCATAATCTGATTCATGTTCTTGTTTAATGAATGTTAAAGGAAATGGTTGGTTTGAATGCATATGGAAGTCTAAGGCTTGAATCAGTTAAGGTTGTGAAAGGCTTGTCTAACTTTTTTAAGTACAGCTCATTCAATTTGCATCATAGAGTAACTTGGACATTGATTCTAGCTAGTTTATTAACATGTTTAAGGTTATGAGATACCACCTTCAAACCTCTCTTCCTTCTTATGTCTTGTTTGTTTGCTTGAGAGCAAGCAAAGACTAAGTTTGGGGGAGTTGATGTACATATATTGTACCATGTTTAAGCATAGTTTATCCTTCTCTTTTGCATTGTTTAGTAGTAATTCCTTAGGTTTTATATCCATTTCTATCCAAATTTGCACTTAGAATATTTAGAAGCATGCATTGCATACATTTGTGCATTTGGAGTATTATTAGGTGTTATGGAGCTTTAAAAGGCTAAGAAAGGACTTGGGGCTATTTATGGAGCTAAAAAAGAGGACTAGAAGCATCAAGATCGTAAAAGGAAGCACTCCACCATGCCACTCGACCAGACACATCGAGCACCCTGTCGGATTTATAAAGAGCTCCTCAAAGATTGATTCTAATCAAGACGTTCCGTTGAGATTCAGCTTCAGCATCCTTCATAAAAGTCGTAGAAAATCGAGCTACCTTTCAAATGCCGGTGGTCTGAGGTCAATCCAATGTGTATTGCAAGAGTTATACTTGTTTTACTGAAGAGATATCACCACACCAAAAGTCACTGGACCGTGTGCTGAGAGGGACTCGACCGTTGGAAGAAGTAGAAGAAGAGGTCACTCGACCATGCCCTCGACCGAGCACGGTCGAGTTGACCGAGCCGCCTTCCTATTTTGTCTTCTAGCCATTTTAGGGCTTCCCTTCCTTCCTATATATACTTAATGTACCTTATGGCCGCCCACAAGTCAGAGAGAGTCAGAAATAATATCTTGTAGCCACCAAAACCTAGTTTTTACCCTTTTGGGGATTTTTAGCTTTTTGTTTTCATCATCAGCCACTTTGTATCACTTTTTCTCTAGATTTTTCATACTTGTTGGTTCCATAACTTTCTGAGTATTGAGAATCTGAGTTTGATTTCTTCTTCAATATTGTAGATCTTTGTCTTATCCTTCTAATCATGCAAGTTTCATTAATTTCTGGGTTTATGATTTTGTTCATCATGTTTTGTGATTCTTAGTATTTTGCGTAGATCTTAAGGATGGGTTAGGCTGGATAATGGTTGTGGTTGTTTAGATTGGTCAACCTTGTTTGTTATAGATCTCTTCTTCAATAAGGTGTTTCAAAAACGCGGCCGCGGAGGCCGTCTACGCGCCGGTTAATCGTTCGGCGGCATAGGTCCGCCGCGATTTGGGTCAAACCGGAGTAAAAATTGGAAAAACAAAAAAAAACTAAGAAGTTTTGTGTTTTTTAACCTAAAATAGTATGCTATAGCTTAGATCTACCTTTGTTTATCAAAACCAGGTGAAATCGGAAGTAATATCAGCGAAAAACAAGTTAAGAATGACCGGCGGCCACAGATTAGGGTTACAGAGATGCAAGGTGGTAGGTAGAAGACGGTTTTGAAATTACCATTTTCCCTTCATTAACTAAATTATCAAAAAACAAAAAAAAAAGTCTCTCGGGGCGTCAAACTCGGGAGAGATTCGCTTCGCATGACCATGCCAACCACTGGGCTACCATTGAACTTCAAGAATTAGTTACAGTTTTATATATTATAGATATTTGCAGACAAAAACCCTAAAACTAGTCTCCGATTAATCTCCGATTTAAATCTGATTTTCCGATTAATCGCTAGGCCTCCCCTCACCGTCCCACTAACGCCTAACGATTTTCAAAACAGGGCAAAAGACATGTCCAATTGATCATTTCCGCACAAAGTACGATTCCCAAACAAATAAAAAAATGGGAAGTGAGGTCATTTGTGTATAAGAAACAAAAGTCATGCTGATATATTACTTATGAGGAGACGTCATGCATACTTTTCACCAAAAACATAAACAAAATATGTTTAGGGGTTACAATAATGTGAATCATCTTTTAAACCTGGCATTGAAAATGTCAAATTGTTTAGTTTATCATATGTTACCCTGGGTTGTGTAATTTGACTTGTTCATTTTGATATTGTGTTTAAAAAACAAATAGACTTGTTCCCTTGTATTCAAATAATAATTTGACGTGTTCCTTAGTACAACGGTCGTACTGATTTTTTTTATTATATATACCACTTTTATAGTACTATTTAAAACAAAAATACAGCTAATTGTTTTTTTGAAAAAGAGTATTTATAATATGTTTGATAAAAATTTACATAATCATAAAAAACATTAAAACATTTTTCACAAATTGAAACATTTTTCACAAATCTGAAATTTCTTTTGTAAACTCTTTTCTCTCGGTTTGGGCAACCAATCGGGACGTTATTTTTTAATTTGATTAATGTTTGGTTGAAAAAAAAAAAAAAAAAGGTTGGTTTATAAATTTTATAAGTCAGTATTTCCTTTCATTTTAGAAATGTAAATATTTATATCCATCAAATTGACAGAGTGTTAGAGTCTCCAAAAAATATTAATATTTGTGAGATTAAAGTGAGATTCCGTCAAAAAAAAAAAAAATCGACGAGTGATGCCTCCATGATAGTTAGTGATATTGGTAACGTGATACATTTGGATTACGAATACTAAATTGGTGAAGTCTCTGTTACTTGTGCCGATGAATGTTGAGATTGACTATAATATTTTTCCATAAAACAAATTGATTAACCAATTCAATTGAGTATGTGATTTGAGGAAGGCATTGTTCCTGTCTGTCACAGACCTTTATAGCAACGATATTGGAGCTAAGAAAACTAAACTAACATAAAAAAAAACAATTATATTTTTTCTCTTCTTTTTCCATGGGACGACGTAATTTTTTATTTTCTTTTCTTGCTAGAACAATTCACTTATTGAAATAATCACGGGTAAGTGACTTCGGTTATTTGACTTCATCGGTTAACACTATTCTCCAAACCTTCCAAAACATTTTTATATGTTTATCATATTTTAGATTGCAAGTGCTTGTTCAACAAATAATATATATAGGTTTACTTTATTCTCTTCCACCAAAAGAGCAAACATTCACAAACTCATTTTACCAAGTAGTAAATTAGCTATTCGATCATGAGCACATCAACCAACATCTGCTCTGTCTCCAACCTTACTGCCTTCCTCACCGCCTCCTTTAACCTCAACTCTTCTTCACGTGCAGCATCCTTTCTTTGCTCTCACATTTCAACTATTTCACACAGATTTTCAGACACGACGTCCGCTATTGATACCACATACCTTCTTTTCTCTACGTACATCGTGTTTACCATGCAGATAGGCTTTGCCATGCTTGGCGCGGGTTCTGTACGCGCTAAAAACTCCAAGAATATCATGTTATGCAGTATCCTCGATGCTGCTTCAGGAGCCATCAGTTACTACCTCTTTGGATTTACCTTAGCCTTCGGCAAGCCTTCCAACGGTTTTATTGGTGGACACCACGAATTCCTTGCCTTAAATACATTCCCTGAGAACTCTGGCTATGACTTCAGCTTCTTCTTATTTCAGTGGACTTATGCAATCACCGCTTCGGGAATCACAAGTGGCTCGATGGCTGAGCGCACTCAATTCAATGGTTACCTTATATATTCTTTCTTTCTAACCGGTTTTGTCTATCCGGTAATATCACATTGGTTTTGGTCAAATGATGGTTGGGCTAGTCCCACGCAGACCAACAATAAACTTTTTTTAGGGTCTGGTGCCATTGATTTTGCTGGTTCCGGTGTGGTTCACATGGCTGGTGGGATAACTGGTTTATGGGGATCCTTAATTTTAGGTCCAAGAATCGGCCGTTTTAATCAACGAGAAAACAGATCCTCGGAAATCCGTGGTCACAATGTACCGCTTGTTGTGCTTGGTACTTTGATGTTGTGGTTGGGATGGTACGGGTTCAATGCTGGTTATTTCTTAAACATTTTAAAAAATTACAACAGATCTCGTCCTTATTATGGTCAATGGAGCGCCATTGGGCGGACCACAGTCACAACAACTCTATCCGGCTGCACTGCAGCATTAACCACTATGTTCACTAGGCGACTACTAGTAGGACATTGGAATGTGGCACATGTGTGCACTGGTTTACTAAGCGGCCTTGTGGCTATATCATCCGGATGCGCGGTTGTAGAGCCATGGGCCGCCGTTATATGTGGTGTTGTGGCATCATGGATTTTAATTAGTCTTGACTTGCTTGCCAATAAATTTCATTTTGACGACCCGCTTCAGGCTTCTCAAGTGCACGGTGGTTGTGGGACGTGGGGGTTACTATTCACAGGAATATTTGCTAGAAAACAATACATAATCGAAGTATATGGTGGCGAAAATGGAAGGCCATACGGGTTGTTGATGGGTGGGGGTGTGAAACTACTTGGTGCACAAATTATTCAGATAATTGCGATCTTTGGTTGGGTAACGATAACAATGGGATCTTTGTTTTTTATGTTACATAAGATTAATCTACTAAGGGTGTCGGCTGACGAAGAGAAGGTTGGACTGGATATGACATTTCATGGTGGGTTTGCGTATGGGGCTCATCTAGAGGATGCAGACTGGGTAAAGCCTTGGAACCAAGGAGCTGAGACTGACTCAAGAACATGAGTATTTTACATGCTGGCCATCTCTATTTGATTTATTGATATCAAATAGATATATTTGTTTGTTGTTATGTCCATTTCTTCTTCGTTTTTGTTTGTTATTTGGAAATCATTTATTTGTGTTTGTCGAATATATATCTTTATCTTATACAATATGAGAAAGTTTTTTCCAACTTTTATTTACATTGCGACATTTGACATTATCTTTTAGTGATACATGTGATCTTTTATTTATATTTTATTTTTTTAAAACAAATTTATATTATTTTTAATTTCAAATAATCATATTTCTCTTCCTAATGTTGGTACAATTGACATATATTTTTAAATCCACTTTTATATCTTAAGTTCTTTTGTCAAACAAAATCAGATTATTTTATAATAAAATTTTATATTATATATATGATACAAAATGTAATATTCTATAACATTTACGAATAAATAACTGATATTTGACACATCTACTTTACATATTTTTCTTACATTTTATTTAATTTGTCTTTCATCCTTTAAAGTGAAAAAAACACACACTATTTTATAATAAAAGAAAATATCATAATAAAAATCATATCTTGGATGAGAAATGAAATAGTTTAAATACATGATTATGATCAAGACTTTATTTAATTTTATAAACCTTAACTTTTACAGATTTTAAAATCATATAATATTTTCTTTTATTAATGGAGTAGACAATAAAGTTAGTCAGTTTCACTTCCACTAAAATTCTATTAAATTATGATAAATTACACAACAATAGCTTTTCCTTTCATATCAATAAACATATCAACATAAAATCGATCTTGTCAAGAGCATTTCAGAATTGTTGTCATGTTTAAATCACACATATATATATATAAATATATTTTTTTTTTCTTTTTTTGATTTTCTATCTATTTATTTCATTAGAAAATTGTAAGTGTTATTTTTAAAATAGTATTAATTAAATCATTATGTTTGATTATTTCCTTCTTTTTTTTTGACAACAAATTTTATTATTTCTTATATGGAAAATATATTAAACTTTTATATTTAATATGATGTAGTGGGTTACAAATTGCTTTTACCATGCATTAAAGAGAGTTATAATTTCAATTGTGACACCTCGGTTACAGAAACTTGCCGAGAGGTTTAAAAGAATTAATTTGGCCACCCATGTCATCAAAGTGCACTTATCTTTTCGGTCAAGGGTCCTGAGAGAACTCCAAAAATAGGCGTGCTTGAGCTCGAGTAGTCTCAGGATAGGTGACCTTTCGGAAAGTGACTGACGAGACTGTGTGAGTGAGGAGAAAACACAGAGAAATATCATGTGGTGATTTGTAGGGACGGTAACAAGTCTTTAAAGCCTCCCGGACGTCGGATATGGATGGGCTCACATTGAAACGGCCCGACTCGGTTTTTTTTATAAATAAATAATAAATAATAGTAATAATAATAAATAATAGTAATAATAATAATAATAATAATAATAATAAATAAACACAACTAGTGGTCCCATATCAACTAGCCACCTAACCACAATCACAACCAACAACAGAATAACAAATATCAATATCCAATAAATATCCAATAATAAATCAATAACTATAACATAAATAATATCCAAAATTCAACTAACAGAAAACATCGAACCAGCAACCTAGCAATGTTTCTAATGATCCAACTCTAGCAACCTAGCAATGTCAGACAACAACCAATCGAGTCCCTAGAACATCCTCCTCTTCATTGCCTTGATTCCACGATCACACTTTGCCTTTACCTGCAACACAAACACAAATTGCAATGCATGAGTATTTTATAAACACTCAGTAAGGCAATCCTCCCATCTATTGGGCTATACACACAAGCAATTGAGACATCTCTAACCATCAAACAACAATCAACAATCAACAATAACAAACCAGGACTCTGCATCGACCGACACCAAACATGCATCGACCGACACCAGTTAGGGTTGTGTCGACCGACGCATGAGGTTCACTTGCATCGATCGATACTCCCATTGCATCGACCGATATTCCCATTGCATCGACCGACGCACAAAGTGCATCGACCGATGCACATGCGGAGCATCGTATTCCCCGAAGCTTCTCGCCGGATCTTTGTTCCGACAACCACAAAACTCGATCCCAAGCCACAAGAAAGCTTTCTAACGTCCCAAATAACAATCTACATGCCTAACAACACATAACAAGCAAATCAGAGAAATCTCCAGCTTAGATAAGCCATGGTCATGCACTTACCTTTGCCAAGACAATTCTGAACCTCAAACAAGCAAGAAAACACTTCCAGGAAGCTCCTACAACAATCTTAGCTACAGATCTCCATAGGAACAGCTTCAAACTCCCAAAATCTCACCAAGAACACTTTTTCTCTCTTCCTTTCTCTCAAAAACGGCTAAACTCGCCTAATGAGACAAAAACTCGAGTTAAGGGTTTTCCTAACCCAAAATGCAGCGTTTAACTTAAACACGTCCGCAGAAAACCAACCTTGCATCGACCGATGCAATCCCTAAACCAGGATTTTGGTTCAGGGATGTTATAATTCTCCCCCACCAACATAGATTCGTCCTCGAATCTCGAACAACCATCAGTCAAGGACTTCTGTGCAACCGTCTCCACGGCCCACACTCCTTCGACCGATCTACGGAAGGTCACCTCTAGGCGATAGATTCACGTTCTAGGTATCATTTGCTCTCGACTTTTGGACTTTCCTTTACGCTTAGGCCCTAGCCTTGAGTTTTTATTGGCTACTCATCAGGCCTAAGCCTGCATGCCATAACGTTGGCTCCTCATCGGGCCTAAGCCCACATGCCATAATATATAAGGAATTCCAATATAAGGAATTCCAATATTCCACCCTACAGCGCGCTCCCGGATCGTCATCCGAAGTCGATATACCAAGCATATTCCCAAGCCACAAAGTCTCAGAATATGGCAGTACTAGGAGAACCAAAGTCCCCCAAGAGTCACGAGCAAACAATTCTGAACACGTCTGAGTCCCGTGGCTCGCGCAAAACATCACAATGTCCTACCAACCACATATCCCCTCACTAGAATACCTCATGACCACACAAGGATCATATACATGCCACAAGGGCCGCCACAAGGACTACCACAAGGACCGCCACCAAGGCCAAACAAATGTCTTAAACAAGACCGCCACAAAGGCCAAACAAATGTCCTGAACAGGACCGCCACCAAGGCCAAACAAATGTCCTAAACAGGACCGCCACAAAAGCCAAACAAATGTCCTAAACAGGACTAACACCAAGGCCATTCGTCACGAAGGACCGTCACAAAGACCACTTGTCCCGAAGGACTATCATGAAGACTACTCGTCCCAAAGGACCGTCACAAAGACCATACATCCCGAAGGACCGCCTAAACAGGAAACATTGGCTAAACAGCCAGCCACAAAGGCCACACAATTGGGTAAACAGCCCGCCACAAAGGCCACACAATTGGCTAAACTGCCAGCTACAAAGGCCACACAATATCTCAAAAGACCGCCACACAAGGGCACAATAACTCAAAAGTCCGCCACTAAGGCCACACAAGCCCCTCCAAGGCTCTCCACCACTAAAATGGACAAATTCTAACTCACATAAAACTTTCCATTTCCTCCA
Organism: Camelina hispida; assembly: GCA_023657505.1. NCBI lineage: Eukaryota > Viridiplantae > Streptophyta > Magnoliopsida > Brassicales > Brassicaceae > Camelina > Camelina hispida. The sequence goes on from CP094633.1 coordinate 25,610,052, forward strand.
AAACCCCGCTTCATGGAAACTCTATACCCCGAGCACCACCTCATCTTGTTACTTTGTCGCACAACCAACCACCCCTAAGCGACCAAGTAAACAAGAGAGATGGGGTGGAATACTCCATTCCCGCTCCAACCACGGATTACAGATGGGACCAGGCTAGACAAGCTCAAGTTGCGTCTTGCTTCTCATACCACTTCTTAAACCTTGCCTTCATTCTCGCATCAGGCTCCCAAGTCTGCTCCTCAACACCATCACAGTCCCAAAAGACTTTCATCAAAGAAATCTTCCTCTTCCAAAGTTCCTTGATCCTCCTCCCGAGAACCCTCACTGGTCTCGCCTCCGAAATCATGTTAGGCTGAAGATCTTCAGGAATCTTAGCCAACAGTTGATCATCCTCACGGAGTCACTTCCGCAACATAGAAATATGGAAAGCCTTGTTGAACGCACGCATAACCTTAGGCAACTCCAGCCTATATGTTATCGGTCCCACCCGCTCAATCACTCCGAACGGACCCATAAACCTCGGACTCAACTTAGTCTCTGTCAATGACTTGTTCAGACCCCGCAACATGGCCATCTTAAGGTACACTCTGTTTCTTACCTAAAACTCAAGATCTCTCCTCCTCTTATCAGCATAACTCCTCTACTGATCCTGAGCTTCCTTCATGTTCAGCTTGAGCACCCGAATCTTCTCTGAGGTCTCCTGAACAAAATCCGCCCCGAACATGCTCTTCTCCCCCACCTGAGTCCAGCATAACGGTGTATGGCATGGTCTCCCATACAAAGCCTCATAAGGAGTCATCTTAATCTCGCCTGATAACTGTTGTTGTAAGCAAACTCTACGAAGTTCAGGTGATCTTCCCAATGGCCACCCCAATCTAGCAAACACATCCTTAGCAAATCCTCCAGCGTCTGGATCGTCCTCTCTGACTGTCCATCTGTCTGAGGTTGATAAGTTGTACTCATATGCACCGTAGTGCCCATCTCTGCCTGAAATGCCTTCCAGAACACCGAAGTGAACTTAGAGTCCCTATCAGATACAATACTCGCTGGCACCCCATGCAACTTGACTATCTCCTTCACATACTTCTTAGCCAAGACCGCTGCTCCATCAGTCTTCTTAATGGCAAGAAAATGTGCTGACTTAGTCAACTGTTCCACAATGACCAAAATAGCATCAAAAGTTTGAGACACTGGCAATCCTACCACAAAGTTCCATCGTGATCATATCCCACTTCCACTCAGGAATGGGTAGACTCTTCAGTAACCCACTAGGAACCTGATGCTCAGCCTTCACTAGCTTACACACATCGCACCTCGCAACCCAACTAGCTACATCCTTCTTCATCCCGACCCAGTGATAGTACCTCTTGAGATCTCGGTACATCTTAGTCGCTCCTGGATGAATAGAAAACTTGCTCGCATGAGCCTCTCTCAGGATTTCCTGCCTCATCCTTGGGTACACAAATCCGACTGTGCACCAAGATAGTTCCATTATCCGAGACATGATACTCTGAATCAACATCCCTAGAGGCAATCACCAGCCCCAAATCCTTCTCCTGAGCCAACCGCACTCTAGTCAAAAGATCTGCTCTATCAACCGCCTCCAAACCCAATGGTTCCTGAGAAACAGTACACAGCCTTAAAGCACTGATCTCTCCTACCAGAGGATCCATCTCCTGCTCCTGAACCGAAGCTACCCTCTTCCGACTCAGAGCATCTGCAACCAAGTTAGCCTTAATTGGGTGATAGACTATTTCCAAATCATAATCTGCAACAAGCTCCATCCACCGCTTCTGTCTCAAATTCAGCTCAGGCTGAGTGAATATATACTTTAGGCTCTTATGATTTGTAAACACCTGCACCTTTGCACCATAAAGATAAGATCTCCAAATCTTCAGGGCAAAAACTACAGCAGCCATCTCCAAGTCATGAGTAGGATAGTTGTCCTCATGCTTCCGCAACTGCCGCGAAGCGTAGGCAATCACCTTCCCATGCTGCATCAACACACACCCCAAACCAACTCTAGATGCATCAGTATAAACCACATAGGATTCTCTCTGCTCAGCAAAGCCAACACTTGCATAGTAGTCAACATCTCCTTAAGGCTTCCAAAGCCCTCCTCACACTCATGTGTCCAAACAAAAGAAACATCCTTCCCTGTCAACTTAGTCATAGGGCGTGCCCTACTTGCAAAACCCTGTACAAACCTCCTGTAGTAACCTGCCAAACCAAGGAAACTCTTGATCTTTGTTGCATTCTACGGTCTAGGCCAATCTCTGATAGCCTAAATCTTCTCCAGATCTACAGAAACCCCCTCTGCAGAAACAATGTGACCCAGAAAACTCATCTCAAGCTGCCGAAAACTGCACTTGCTCAACTTAGCAAACAACTTTTGTTCTCGCAGCTTATTTAGAACTGCCCTCAAATGCACTACATGCTCTTCAAGACTCTTAGAAAATACTAGGATATCTTCGATGAAAATGATGACAGAAACGTCCAAAAACTCCTGAAACACGCTGTTCATCAACCTCATAAACGTTGCTGGCGCGTTAGTCAACCCAAAAGGCATCACCACAAACTCATAATGCCCATACCTCGTCCTGAAAGCCGTCTTCATCACATCTGCCTTATCTATGGGTATTTGATGATAACCCGACGCCAGATCTACCTTAGAGAACCAAGTAGCACCCCTCAACTGATCCAACAACTCATCGATCCTGGGAAGAGGGTACTTTTTCTTCACAGTGACCCGGTTCAAACCCAGGTAATCAATACACAAACGAGAACTTCCATCCTTCTTCTTAACAAATAACACCGACGCTCCCCACGGTGATACACTAGGACAGATGAATCCCTTACTCAACAAATCCTCTAACTGCTTCTTCAGCTCTGCCATCTCTGCTAGAGCCATTCTGTAAGGAGCCTTGGATAACGGCGTCGTCCCCGGTTCCAGTTCAATATTGAAAGGATCAGACCGAGATGGTGGTAATACCTGGAATGACTGGAACACATCCTCAAATTGCTCAACAACCTAAACACCGCTAACCGAATCCATGAAATCCATTTCCTGGTTTTGCCGAATTTGACCAAAACCGCCTCCAAAAAATCCCATTCAACTCGATCATATGCCTTACTCATATCCGTTTTGAAAGCCAGAAACTCCGTCTGACACCGTTGATTGGTATTTAGACCATGGAACATCTCTTGAGCGACAAGAATATTATCTGTTATTAAGCGTCCAGAGACAAAGGCCGACTGAGTTTCGGAGACCAATAGAGGTATTAACCTTTTTAATCGTAAACATAATACTTTAGAAATAATTTTATAACTGACATTACAAAGACTAATGGGTCTGAACTCCGCCATCCGCTGCGGTCTGTCAACCTTAGGAATAAGACAAATATTTGTCTAGTTTAAACGAGGATCAAATTGATCCGTCCTGAAAAAATCCTGAACTAAAGCCACCAAATCCCCTTTTAAAGAGGACCAAAATCGTTGAAAGAATAAAGCAGTCATGCCATCAGGACCTGGTGTTTTCTCCGGGTGCATCGCAAAGAGAGCTTTGCGGACTTCCGCTTCAGAAATATCCCGAGTAAGATCCCTATTCATACTCTCCGTGATTAGTGGATTAATCTCTTGTACCCTCTCCAAAATCCCATTGCGAGCCGACTTCTTAAAGAGATCTTCAAAGTACTTGGTAGCAATATGCTCCATACCCGAGGGCAAATCTGTCCAGACATTATCAATGTCGAACAGACCCACAATCATGTTTCTCACCCGCCGTTGCTTAGTGGAAGCGTGAAAATATTTAGTATTTTTATCTTCCACCCGAAGCCAGAACTTTCTGCTTTTTTGTTGCCAATAAATTTCCTCATCGTGGTACGCCTCTTTTAACTTCCTTTCAATGTCCCGGATTGCCCTTTGAGAAATTGAATCATCCATTTTAGCCTCTTGTAGGGCCGCCTTTAAGGAAGAAATAAGCGCCGGACCGGAGCTTATATTATTCTTTCGCCACCAAGAAATTGAGTTCCTGCAATTCCTTATCTTATCCAAAAAACTAGGGATGCAAAAATTCCTTGTATGATTCCACCCAGCCTGAACTACCCCTGCTATACCTTCCTTACCCAGCCACCGTTTATCAAAACGAAATTGCCTAAGTCGTCGCCTCTCCCTCTTCAGACAAGTTGCCAAGATCGGACTATGATCTGAACCAATCATCTCCAAATAATCAACCCTTTAATTCGGATATGACCCATGCCAATCCTCATTACCCACGGCTCGATCTAATCGACAGCGGACCACTTGATTATTACACCGGTTTCCCCTCCAGGATAATTGTTCCCCATAACAAGGAAATTTAAGCATCCCACAATGACGAAGCATTGAACTAAAAGGTACAAAAGAAGAGACAGGACGCAAAGCACCCCCTTGCTTCTCATGATTCCCAACTAATTCGCTGAAATCACCAATCAATAACCAAGGATCAAGTCGGAATGACCCAATATCAATCAACATATCCCAAACTTCCTGTCTTTTCTGTGGAACAGGGTCACCGTAAACAAAAGACATAAAAATCAACTGTTGACCGATGTATGCTTGTGTATCAATAATACGATCATTATCATAAATAATTGAGAGTTTTATATCATCCATAAAAAATAAAGCAAGCCCACCGCTAGTCCTGCGGGGGTCAACAGTATACAAATTATTATAACCAATCTTATTCTGTAATTTTTGTAAATAAGAAAAACATTTCTTTGTTTCTGATAAAAATAAAATGTCTGGTTGATGTTTCTTCCACAAATCCCCCAAATAACTTTCTGTCAGATCAACCCCAATGCCCTGACAGTTCCAGCTCAAGATCTTCACGTTCTAGCCGGCGGTTTCGGGAGAGCCTCCATCCTTTTCTCTTTCTTGCCTAGACGACCACCATCCGATGGTTTACCGCCCACTGTAGAAGTCCCCTGTTTCCCCAAAACCTTCTGTTTGTTAGCATCACCTACAGGTTTAGACGAAGCCTTAGCAACTAAACGTTTCCCGTGAGAAGCCGAGACCGAGGTAGCTAACCTAGAATCGTTAACACCTTTTCTAACATAAAGACTAATTATCCTCTTCTTATTACCACTTTTATCCCCTAAAGTAAAAGCAGCCAAAGTACTATTAATCACCCCTACATCAAGCTCAACCGGGTTAGAAGTAGAGGAGTTACCTTGCTGAACCCCACTAGAATCATCCGGAATATTAGCTTTCTGATCAATTTGAAGCTCGGTTCCTTGACCCATTTGAAACTCGAGCTCCTGATCCTGCGGAGCACTCTGTTCCTGGACAACCTTGAGGTCATCTTCAACATTATAATTGAACTTACCATCCTCAAGCAAATCATCTGTTTCAACTTCAAAATCCACATTCATAGAAGCCACCCCATCATCCTTATGCAAAGCTCCCATAGACTCTATACCCGTCACAACACCACTTCGGGACGCCCGTTAGCATCTTCAAGACCCAGCTGGGTCTGCTTTGCCGTGGAAGCTTGTTTCACATTATACAAAGGTTTTGGCCAAACCGGCCCTGCACCTTTCCTCCTAAGATGAAGGGTTGGAATCTTACTTGATGATTCTCCATTACCACGCCGGAATCCTTCTTCACCCACAGAGGACTCACCGAAGCTCCTCTGTTGACCCCAAGGCTGTCCGTGAACTCTATCCTGATTCCGAGAACCGTGAGAACCGTGAGGACCACCATCACCGTGTCGCTGTTGTGGAAAATGCCCATATTCCCCAACCTCCGCAAATTGAAAGTCTAAAGCTCTTTTAGCATGTTTTTGAGGCTTCTCCCAACCTCCAACATTTTGTTGTACCTCCTTCTTCACCAAAGGATGCTGCCTCTGTCGACCTTTATTCCCAGACTGCTCATCAGAACCGTGACCAACCTTCAAAGCCTTTGGACACACTTTTGAATCATGAGTCATCCTAGAGCAATGATCTCATACACCAACTAGCTTCTCATACTCTAGAGTTACCACAATCTCCTCACCAGTCACAAAAGGCACCACCATCTTTGTAATCAAAGGATTGAAACCGTTAACAGAAACACAAAGACTGCCTGACTCTTCATCAATTTCCTGAATCTTCCCAATTTTCATCCCAATGGCTTCAAGAGTTGCCACCTCCCACAGATGCATAGGGATGCCTGTCACCTTCACCCAGAAGTTAATCACTGAAGGATAAGAGGAAGAAATGATCGGCTCCCATCTCACCAAGGAAACCATCCAATTATCGAAGTGATACAGACCATTCTGAAGCACAGAGAGAATATCTTCTTCCTCCTTGAAATTAAACTGAAAAACCCCTTGACCTAAGTCCGCTCCTACTACTTTATCCTCAAGCTTCCATATCTTTGGAAAGTTGGATATCACGGACCCCATTAGCTGACAAGCCGGATTCATCAACCTCCCAATGAGAGTCATAGAAAACTGTTGGATTCGCTGGGCCAGAACCGAGTTGGAGATAGTCACCGTATCAGTACGAACCAAGGGAGCCTTACTTTTGTTGAACGCTAACTGAGCCATCGCACACAACAGTATGCAACCGTGAGCTTCACTCGACTTAGACAACCAAGAAACGCTAGTGAAAGTAAAGAGAACTCGAGACAACCAAAGAATAGTAAAAAGATAAATTATTCCTGAAAAGCACTCCGATGCTCTCATAAATATTTTCACGCAATTCCCAAACTCCATATCACAACCAAATCGTAGAGCGGATATGCTAATCACTAACCACAACAAATCTGATCTCCTCGTTATCACTCTGGTGATCGCGATTACCATAACCTCCATCAGAAAATCATACCAGCTTCCATATCTACAAAACAGGGAAATCCCCACCCCAATCTGTAATAATGAAACCGTAATCTCGATCCAATCCCTATCCCCAATAATAAGCCGAAGCAACCAAAATTGAAACTCCACCGAATCCCTCTCCATAAGTACCTCCGATTCCAGATCCTTAGTGATCTTAGAATTGGAAACCACATAAGCCAAGAATCCCTGATTTATCCCAATCTCAAACATCTGGATTCGAATCCCAAATCGACCCAAAGAAGGAGATCCACTCCATCTCCGAGATCGCAAATCGAAATAGGAAAGCGATAAAACCTCTCTCCCTTCCTTAATAACACGAAGAAAATCCATCCTAGATCCTAGAAGCATTCGCTGTCGCTATCGGTAAGTTATATTTTTAAGCAGTTATCTACGAATTCTCTGGCGTCGTATGCTTCCAATCCACTTTGCCGACGGTTATATCCACGTTGAAGTACCCACTTTGATGTGACGCTCCTATTGCAGTTATCACAACCCCTCTACTATATAATCCCAAATCTGCTAATGGATACTCTTCAATTTCAAAAGCGGCAATTACTTTTGTCTTACTGTACCCTTTCCGATTTCATACATTCCTTTCCAAAATGGGATAAAATTTAAGGCGTGCAGTCCAGGATATCAACCTTGGGGCCGATGAAGAACCAATTGCCATTCCAGCGGATGTGGTGGCTCTAGCAGAAGCAGATAATTGATTCATCTTTGTTGGGCGACTAGTTATGCCAAGACGTCAAAATCTACGTTCTATTGTTGCATCAATGCCACTAGTATGGAGACAAGCAGGTTTGGTCCATGGGAGGATTATACCGGGCAACCAATTCCAATTCATTTTCCCCTGCGAAGACTCTCTGGAGAATGTGCTTCGCCATAGTCCTTGGGCATTCAATGACCGCATGCTTTTGGTCTAAAGATGGAATCCACTGCAGAATCCCCCTATCATTGACTTCATTCCTCTCTGGATTCAAATACGAGGAATTTCTTACCAGAATTTCAAGATTTGATTATTGGAATGCAACAGGCATGGATAAGAGGTTACAAGAATGTCATCTTTGAAGGAAACAACTACACAGTCAACAAACTGGCTAGAGGTGAAGCGCAGAACTTCCAAGTCCACAACTGGATAAAAGAAGTTAAATACTGGGAGGCGAAGTTTTCAGAGGTATTATATATTTGGACACGACGGCAAAATAATACAGTTGCTTATCGACTAGCAAAACAACCACTTCCAAACAAAATATCATTTAACCGCTTTTATTATATTCCTGATTTCCTTGTAACATTCCACAATGAGGATCACACTTTCTGGTAATAAAGTATTCAGATGTTAAGAAAAAAAAAGGAAGATAGTTTCACATTACCAATTTGAGTTCATGAATGGTTCTAAATGCTTCCCATATTTTATTTGCATTCATTTCATAATTCCATGATGATTTCCCTTTACTCAATACTTTTGTTTTATTTTACTTAATTAACTTGAGCTCTGAAATTTTCTTTTTATTCTACTTTATTTCCATCAATATAATTCATCGTGTCTTTACTTGGTACTTGTAGATTTGATCACTAAATATTACTGCAATTTTTAGTGTGCATTTGCTGTTTTATATCGGACATACTATATGCGTAACAATTCTTGATCATTATTTAGCGTCTTCAAGTTTAAGAACTCCAAAAAATTCAGAAAAGATTGAGATGTTGTAAAACACTAGAAGTGAACTTCCATAACCGGCCTCTTTAGTGTTTATATTCTGTAAGGCCCATCGGCCATAATACTAAGTCTTAGTCAGTTTAGGTTTAGGCTTTGCCTTTACTATATATATTTAACCTCAATTCGATTCTATCAATAATAACAAGAGATTTACAACCTTCGATTCTCTAGTTTCATAACACGTTATCAGCACGTACCTCTAAAGCCAGCTGAGAAAAACCCTTACCCTAAAACCCTAAAAAAAAAACCGCCGCCTTCTTCCTTTGTTCCTGGTTACACTCGGCGATCGGTTCTTGCTCGTGATACATCCGAGTTCGTGGTCTGTTCCTATCCGGAGTGAGTTCTGTTCGGAGATCTGTTCCTGTTCGAGAAGCAGTTCGAGTTCGTGATCGGTTCTTCCTCCTACCTAGTCCGAGGTTTGTGATCAAGAAGAAGTATAACCGAGGTCTTTAGCTCCCAGTCCATATCCAGTCAACCTCCAAATCGGTGGAAGGTAAATAAGATCAAACCCTCTTAGAACCTATGAATCGAACTTGATCTCTTAACTTATTTGGAACCCTAAAACTACAAGTAAACAATCAACAAACAAGTTTTATGCTGTGAAATCCTAAAACCCTATAACTTTAAAACTTTAAAATCGATTGTCTTGATGCTTAGGGTTGCATAGATTGTTTGTGAATTAAACCAATTATACTATGATTAAAATCTGATTATGATTGTTTGCTTGATGCATGAGAACCTTAGAACTAGAAAACTAAATTCGAAATCCATAAGAAAACATTAGTTTGGTTGTTCTAGGTTGAATCCGATTGTTCTTAATTATTTGTTAAACTTCTAAAAACTAAAACTTGAAATCGGAATTGTTCTAAGATCAAAACATAGATTAGGATAACTTCTAAATTAATTCTAGTAGTTATCTTAAAAGCCTAGAAAATACTTACTAAAATTTGTCTTAATCCTAATTGAAAAAGGAAAAGTTCGAAAACATTAAAGTTAAGTGTTCATACTAGAATTAATCCTATCTAGGTTTATTGTCTTGCATGCATATTGAACCACTAAAATTTGAGTATTATGATAAGGCATGGTTTGGTCTCATAACACCGCATGACCTAATATTGATTGCATGGATCGGTCTCATAATACCGCATGCTAATAATCGGTTGTATGTTCTGTATTTTGCAGATGGCAAAACTCAACAACCTCTCCTATGCTGCCCTTGATGTCTCTGGAGACAAATACCTGCAATGGGCTTTGGACACTAAGATCCATATGAAATCAAAGGGCTTATGCGATTGCATTGAGGAAGAATTTGAGTGTTCTGAAAAAGATAAGTATAAGGCGATTATGCATATACGCCATCACCTTGCTGAGAGTCTCAAGAATCAGTACCTCACCATAGAGGATCCTCTTGACCTTTGGACAGAGCTGAAAAGCAGATATGGACACCAATAGACGGTGCTCCTACCAAAGGCTCAATTTGATTGGAAAAACCTAAGGATCCAGGACTCCAAATCTGTGGATGAGTATAACTCAGAGCTGTTTAAGATAGTCTCAATCCTTAGGTTGTGTGGTACTGAGGTGACCGAGAAGGATCTGCTAGAGAAGACATTCTCTACTTTTCACACTAAGAACATACTGCTTCAGCAACAGTACCGTGAAAAAGGGTTTAAAACCTATGCAGACCTAATCTCGTGTTTGCTGCTAGCTGAGCAGAACAATGAGCAGAACAATGAGCTATTAATAGTGCATTGTGACCTCTTGGTACATCTCCATTACCAGAAGCTCACAAGGTTGACTTAGCAAAGAAAAATCCTCAAAAGCCTAAAGAGCCAAAGGAGACCAAGGAGTCTAACTATGTTCATAGGGACAAGAGTGGCCGTGGCCGTGGAGGAAGTGGACGTGGTGGTCCTGGTCGTGGGACTTACCAAGGACACAAGTTTGGTGGTCAAGGCCGTGGTAACCGATCAGGTTTCGGTCGTGGTCGGGGTAGAGGCCGCGGGGTATTCAAGCCGCAACAAAGGACCAAGTCCACTTGCCATAGATGTGGTCTGGATTACCATTGGATAAAGACTTGCATAACTCCTAAGCACTTTGTTGATCTCTATCAAGAGAGTTTGAAGAAAAATCCAGAGGCTAACCTGGTTCATCTCGATGGTGAAGGTGATTTCGACCATGAGAAGGATAACCTATTGGATCATGAGACCTCTGATTGTTTAGGAGAGGATATTTGAACTCAAAATGTTGTTTTGGTTTAATTTCTATGTTTTGTGTTTTTGCATTAGATTGGATTATTTTATTGGATAGCTATTTTGGTTTAAATTCAAAATTATTCTATTTCCTTCAATATATATTTGCTTGTTTTATTAAAGTTTAAAACAAAATTATTGTCATTATAGAAATAGCTAAGGGCAAGAGTGTAGTTGTGGTGGATAGTGGATCCAGCCACACAATCTTGAAGGATAAGAGATACTTTATTAATCTCATAATGAAAAATGCCAATGTTAGTACAATTGCGGGTATAGCAAGCCTTATAGAGGGCTACGGCCAGGCTCATATATTATTACCTAATGGCACACATCTTGAACTAAGTGATGCCTTGTATTCACCCTGCTCTAAGAGAAGCTTATTGAGCTTAAGGACATTCGATTGAATGGTTACCATGTTGAAACAAAGGGTGAAGGAAACAAAGAGTTTCTGTATATTACAGAAATTGTTCAAGGACATAAGAAGGTCCTAGAAACTATACCTGCACTAGCCACTGGTCTTTACCATGCTAAGATAAATATGATAGAAGCAAACTTGGCAAAGAATAAAATGTTCAATGAACAGTTCACTCTATGGCATGACCGGCTTGGCCATCCGGGTTCTAACATGATTCGTAAGCTAATTATGAATTCAAATGGGCACACTCTTAAAGAGAGAAAATTTATCCCTAAGAATCTCACGTGTGTAGCATGTGCACAAGAGAAACTTATTGTTAGGCCATCACCAGTCAAAGTAACTAAGGAAACTTTGCATTTTCGGGAAAGGATACAAGGAGACATATGTGGACCTATACACCCACCTTGTGGGACGTTTAGGTATTTTATGATCCTTATTGATGCATCGACCAGATGGTTGCATGTTTGTTTGCTATCCACAAGGAACCTAGCATTTGCTAGGCTGTTGGCTCAAATTATAAGACCTAGAGCACATTTTCCATATTTTCCACTTAAGACTATACGTCTAGACAATGCTGGTGCATTTACATCCCAAGCGTTTAATGAATATTGTATGTCCATGGGGGTGAGTGTGGAACATCTTGTGGCACATGTCCATACACATAACAGATTAGCTGAATCCTTCATTAAACGAATACAACTAATTGCTCGACCATTGCTAATGAGGTCGAAGCTTCCTGTGTCGGCTTGGGGACACACAATATTACATGCAGCAGAGCTTATACGCATCAGGCCATCTACTGAACATAAGTATTCACCATCCCAACTATTAACGGGTCATGAGCCAGACATATCCATCTCAAGACATTCGGGTGTGCCGTTTATGTACCGATTGCTCCACCATAGAGAACTAAGATGGGACCTCAAAGGAGGATGGGAATAGATGTTGGATATGAGTCTCCCACCATTATGAAGTATCTTGAGCCAACTACAGGTGATTTATTTAAGGCTAGATAAGCGGACTGTCAATTTACAGAATCCGAATTTTCTATATTGGGTGGAGAGACAAGCAAGCTGGTTAAAGAATTATCATGGAATCAAACATCCTTAAATTGGCAAGATCCTCGAACTCTATCATGTGATGCAGAGGTTCAAAAGATTATTCATTTAGAGAAGCTAGCTAATCAATTGCCAGATTTGTTTGCTGACCCAAAGAGAGTAACCAAATCGTACATACCAGCTTGTAATGCACCAGTACGTATTGATGTTCAAAAGGAACACAATCAAGTTGCTACAGAGTCTAAGCCACGTTTAAAACGAGGTAGACCATTAGGTTCCAAAGATAAGAACCCTCGGAAGTCTAAGAAAGGTGCAAAACAAACCGAGGTTAAGGAAATTACAGACATGGCCGCGGAAAATCCTAAGGCACCAAATGAGGTTTGGGACGCTGAACCTCAAGGTCCTGAAGGTATTGATAATGATGAGACCTCAATCAATTATATCATTTCTAGAATACAGTGGAACCGTAAGAATGTCGACATTGATGAAGTATTTGCATATAAGGTAGCACTTGAGATAAATGAGGATCATGAACCCACATCTATATTAGAGTGCACTCAAAGTAAAGACTGGCTAAAGTGGAAAGAAGCCATTGACGTGGAGTTAAACTCTTTAAAGAAAAGGAATGTGTTTGGTCCGATCTTAAGGAGACCATTCGATATAAAACCAGTAGGACATAAGTGGGTCTTTGTAAGAAAGAGACATGAGAGTAATGAAATCGTGAGATATAAGGCACGGCTTGTAGCACAAGGATTCTCTCAAAGACTAGGAATAGATTATGAGGAGACGTACTCCACTGTGATGGATGTAACGACTTTTAGATATCTAATAAGTCTGGCTATAAGAGAAAAATTGGATTTGCAGTTAATGGATGTTGTAACTGCATATTTATATGGTCCACTGGAAAATGAGATTTATATGAGATTACCAGAGGGTTTTGAGCTCAAAGATAAAGATGGTTCTCGAGAACAATACTGCATAAGGCTGAACAAATCCCTTTATGGACTGAAACAAAGTGGTAGAATGTGGTACAATAGACTAAGTGCGTACCTAGCCAAGGAAGGCTATAAGAATGACCCAATCAGTCCATGTATTTTTATAAAGAAGTTTGTAAACAAAGGGTTTGTAATAATAACAGTGTATGTGGATGATTTAAACATCCTTGGAACCTCTGGTGAAATAGCCCAAACAGTAGAATATCTACAGAAAGAATTTGAAATGAAAGATCTAGGTAAAACTAAGTTCTGTTTGGGATTGCAGCTTGAGTACATTGATAATGGAATCCTTGTGCATCAAATGGCATATACAGAAAAGGTACTCAAGAGGTTTAATATGGACCAAGCTCACCCATTGACCAGCCCAATGGTTGTAAGGAGCCTTGAATTGGATAAAGATCCATTTGGTCCAAAGAAGGACGATGAAGAAGTTCTCGGTCCTGAAGTGCCATACCTCAGTGCTATAGGAGCGTTAATGTTTTTGGCTAGCCACACTAGACCAGATATTTGTTTTTCCGTGGACTTCCTAGAAAGATTTAGTTCTTGTCCGACCAAAAGCCACTGGAATGGTATTAAACATATACTGCGTTACCTACAAGGAACGACAGACTTTGGTTTGTTCTATACTAACTATAACAAAGAAGGTTTAGTTGGTTTTGATGATGCAGGTTACTTATTGGATCCACACAACTCAAGGTCTCAAACCGGTTATGTATTTACACACGGTGGTACGGCGATCTCATGGCGTTCTATGAAGCAAAGTATTGTGGCCACTTCATCTAACCATGCGGAAATCTTAGCAATTCATGAAGCCGGACGTGAGTGTGTTTGGTCGAGGTCAATGACTCAACATATCAGGACAGATTTTGGCATGATCGACGATAAGGAAGCAACGGTTATATACGAAGAAAATACGTCCTGCATCGCACAGCTCAAGGAAGGATACATCAAGGGAGATCGGACGAAGCATATTCTACCGAAGTTCTTCTTCACACATGAACTACAAAAGGCCGTAGAAGTTCAAGTGGTACAAGTTCAATCATGCGACAACTCAGCCGATCTCTTCACTAAAGCATTGCCGACAACAACATTCAAGAAGCTCATGCACCAGATTGGAATTTAGGGATGCTTAGAATAGAGGGAGCAATGCGTGCTGTACTCTTTTTCCTTCACCATGGTTTTGTCCCATTGAGTTTTCCTGGTAAGGTTTTAATGAGGCAGCACCCCCAAGCGTATTGTATTGATCCCTTAGCATCGGCACGGTTATGTCATCCAAGGGGGAGTGTTGTAAAACACTAGGAGTGGACTTCCATAACCGGCCCCTTTAGTGTTTATATTCTGTAAGGCCCATCGGCCATAATACTAAGTCTTAGTCAGTTTAGGTTTAGGCTTTGCCTATAATATATATATGTACCTCTATTCGCTTCTATCAATAATAACAAGAGATTTACAACCTTCGATTCTCTAGTTTCATAACATGAGCGAATTTCTTTGTGAAAACGAAAGATCGGGTAATTATGTCAAGTATGGAAAGAACTTTGTGTTTATCTATATATATCTTCTCGAGAATCATCGAAAGGGAATGATGACATGTGATGTTGGTGTATATAATGGTGATTTGCTAGTTGTCGGAGAATCTGTTCGAATGGTTGTCGAGTTTAAGAGAAGCAATTTGAGAATCTAAGCGACGCGAGTACAAGAGGTGTCAAAATCTGTATCTTACCGATTAAGATGAGTGCGTAACCGAGGCTGAGTCTATATATAGTCGTTTTCTTGCTTTAGGTTCATTAGGTCTTTAATTGTTTGTTGATGCAAATGATTGCTTGTCAGGTTAATGTGACAAGGTTATCGACTTGAGCTTGTCCTGCTAGATGGTCTTGGTGGTGTAATCTCCATTGTTGGTTGTGTGGAATGAAAATTGATAATTATGGTGTTGTCCTCTTTGGATAGTTGGAATCCTTACAGCTTGTTTCAAAGAGAGTAGAATATCGAGTTCATACTGAAGTTAGATGAGAATGGTTGGCTTGCATCCTTCACAATTTGTGATTGATCCTGGGGTAAAAACTTTAACCATTTGCAAGTTTTATTAGATAAAGAGAAAATAATAATTTTACATTTCAAATAATCTTCGGGTATTCCATTTGTTCTTGTTGTACAATGGATTTCTTCAAAGAGTTTGATGGAATCCATCAGATCAGATGGTCCGTGGTGAGACCATGGAATTGGTTCTGCTTCACAAAGGCAATGATTTGAGACTTTATTTCATCATAACGTTTTGGTGGATGAGCGACTTGTATGGCAGCTTTGTTTTGAGGGTATTGATTTGGAGCATTAAAATTGGCTATCTTTTGGTTTTGAGTGGCACGTCTTAGAGGGTGTATGTAAGAAGCTTGTTGTAACATCTGTGTTCCGGGAATAGAGTTTGAGATATGTTGAGTAAACCTAAAGAGTGAGTTTTAATTAATTTTGGTTTAATTAAATCCTAGTTTAATCTAATTAAACCAAAAACCCATAATCTCTTTCTCAAAGTCATCCCTCCTCTCCTGTTTTTGCTATTTTCGACATTGTTATGAGAGAGAGAGACGAGAGAAAGGGAGAGAACTCTTGTTGTTTAGTGTAAAAGAGGAAGATAAGGAGATGAACATTTTTCTTTAGAGTAATGAGAGAAACAGAACTGTCAGGGTTTGGGAGAAGGAAGATCCGATTACTCAAAATTGAAAGGTATTGATTTTTGGTAGGGTTGTAGCTAGGAGATTTTCGTACACTCTCCTTTTTACAGAAGTAATTTGAGTTAATATTCTAGGAGATATTAAAAGTTTCGTGGGGTGTTTCGTCTCAGTCGCGGATTGAGACCAATGGGTGTTTCGGGATCAATTGCGGTTTCATCTGAAATTTTGTGGAAAGCTTTTGGACGTATATACCTTGCTTTTCACCGGAGGGATTAGAAAGTTAACGGTTCGTTTCGATTTCGTGGTTTCACTTGTGAGGTTGTTCTTTTCTGTTTTTTTGGCAGTTTGTTTTCAATGTTTGTTTGTTGTTGTGATTGGTTGTAGGAGCGAGTTTGGTTGTTCTTGGAGATTGGAGAGCCTCTCATTTGGTTGTAGTTATTTTTCGTGAATCACTTGTTAAGGTGAGTGCATGACCATGAGCTTATCTAAGCGATTGGGTTGTATGACTTATTTTGTGTGATGATGTGTAGGTATGGTGAAAGTGTTATTGGTAGTTCAGTTTAATGGTTGGTTTGTTATATTTTATTTGTAGTTGTACTCTCGATTTGCTTGTGTGTATAGCTCATATATGGGAGGATCGCCTCACTGGGTATTTTTGGTAATACTCACGCATCTCATTGTGTTTGTGGTGCAGGTAGAGGCAAAGTGTGACCGTGGGATCATGGCAATGAAGAGGAGGATGTTCTAGTGGTTCGCTTGGTTGTTGTCTGGCTTTTGTTAGGTTGCTAGAGTTGAGTCTTAGAATGTTGTTTAGGATTGTCAGTTCTCTGGTTTATGTTGATTGGATCTTTAGTTTGTGATTTTGGAATTATTACGGTTTATTTGATATTGGTTATTGGTTTATTGGTTATTTATTGGTTTTATTATTTCCGCTATTTGGTGTGATTATGGTTAGGTGACTAGTGGGTATGGGACCACTAGCTTAGTTGTTTATTATTATATTATATTTATATATTTATTATTTAAAAAAAAAATGGGTCAGGTCGTTTCAGTTAGGTCAATTGGTGACAGCTTGTCCTATGGGGTGGTTGTTAAAGGGTGGGGACCAGGGTTCGAGGAACGCCTGGCGCACCAATAACCTACTGGTGGATTTGGATGAATAGTTTCTTTCCACGGTGAGGGGTTAGGATCGATGCCCTGCAGGGCCAGCTTCGGGCCTATGGGGGCAAGCTAGTGGTGGGCTAGTGGGGTCAACGGGACGGGTTGTCACACTTATTTAGCAGTAACATTAGGAGGCTGGTGAGGAGGTCCATCAAAGTAGTCTCCCACACCTAAAGGATTAGCATCAAAAGAATATTTTGATCACGACTGATACTATGATTTTACTCTATCCTAGCAGGTTCAATTAATCTTATGCAATTGTTGTACAAAAGGTGTCAATTTAAATAGGATGATGCTAATCGCTCAAGATGCAATCAAGGAGTCACAAGTTAAGCCAGATTCAAAGAGAGTTTGTTTGTCTAACAACCTAGAGTGAACTGAATGCAAAAATAGGAATAGACTATAGAAAAGATGCTAATATGCATCACTAAAAGCAAAAATGAGTTGGAACATGTACTAGAGATTAAGAGAAAGACAATCTCGAGTATCAAATAACAATAAAAAAGATAGAGGTCCTAAGGATGGGAGTAATTGATGTAGGCGGAGTCACTTAGTCTACAGAGTAACAAACCACAATAAAGCTATCCCTAGATAATTAACATCTCAGCTTAGCTAAACAAATCTCTTGACATAAGCTACTCAGACTCAACCACTTCCAAACCTAACTCTCGTTAGAGAAACATGATCAAACTCGTATTACAAACAAGTTCATTCACGTCAATAAACACCCTAGACATCTAATCTCTTAGGCTAGGATTGTAAATCTTTGGCACTAGCTAGTTCATAAATTTCATCAAACACTTGGTAGGTGACGAAATGTCTAAGACCTAGTTCCAATTGACCAAAGAGAAACTAGCACACTACACTCTAGTCCAGAAAGGAAACATGCAAATCAAAATTGAAACACCCTATATACTAAGATTCTCCACCGAATCTATCCCATCTTCAAGAACACTAACACTACTCAAACCCATAAATCATCATCACCAAGAACACAAACCCATGAACATCAAAGTAAGCATGATTAGATAGATAATGATCTAAGAAGCAAGAATGATCAAAGAAAGAAGTGAAAATTCTAAATAGATTAAGAGAAATTTAGATTACAAATTCATAAAACATTTTGGTGGCTACTCATAAACCCTAGGAAAAAGAAATGTTCTTTGGGTAAAGACTTAAGAGAGTATTTATAGAAAAATTTGAAAGCCCTAAAACACGAAACGACAAAATAGATAGGCGGTTCAGGAATCACATGTCGTCCTCTTCCAAATGTGCTTTGCGTTCGTCCTTCGATCCTCCATACTTGGTGCGGCCGAGTGGGACGTCATCTCTTCCAGCCGTGGCAGTCGAGTCGCAAGGTTGAAAACCTTGAAAGTGCGCTCGAGATGGAGAACATCTCTTCCTGGAGGTTCTCTCGAGTGGGAGAGTGGTTCGTCAGTCGAGTGGAATGATAATGATGAAGCATGTCGGATCAAGAGAGATGACGAGGAGGGATTGAGACGTAAGGCAGAGATGGTGAAGCTGCGCTCGAGTTGGAGGCTCTCCAGCCGCTAGTGTTCTCTAGTAGGATGCAAGACTTGGGCTCACTTTGGCTCCAATGGTCTGGTCATCTCCAAAGCACCTGAAAAACTCCAATATGCAAGATGTGTGCAAAGCTATTGGAGAACTACCTAAATATGCATATTATACAAAAGAAACTAAAAACAATGCATAAAAATGAGTTAAAAGAGCAAAATGAATGATAAATGCATGACGAAAGAGTGTAAAATATATACATATCAACGGCCACCCACGGGATCTTGTTGTTATTCAGCAAGTATGTAGACGGGGTTAAAATCTTAAAGAAGAGGAGCTCCCTATTTGTATGCAAATGAGAGGCGTTGTTGATGTCTCTCTGTTTTACACCTTTTAAGGCATCTTTTTAGTCATGTTTGTATTATCTTGAGTCTAACCTATTTTTAGGTCTTTAACCTTAGATATTTGCATTTAGGTTGTTTAGGGTGTTGCATTGTTGCGTTGTTGCATTTTGGATAAAAACAGGTGATTTGAAGCTTAAAAAGAGCAAGAATGAGAAATCACCGGAGCATGTACCCAAAGGTGTGATCGTGCACAAGAATGACCCGAAGCCTTCACCCGAACAAGCGGATCTAAGCACAAGAGGAACCACCTGAAGCCCAACCCAAAGAGGTGCTCGACCCTAGCCTCGTGTAAGACTTTGGATGATGGCTGTGCGCATAGGTCAAAGGGTTTCCATATATGAGCCCTTTCCTATTTTGACAGCCAGAGATGACGCCGCCTGTAATACCTCCATCCGTGAACGTGGATGTGCGGCCGAGACTTGGAAATTTTTTTGAAAATAAAAATCCGTTGGTGCCATCAGTGAACCAAGTCCTATCCGAAGGATTGATCGAAGAAAAAAATGGATGAATTGATTTTTATATCAAACCATGAGCGAGTTAAAATATTTCTATCGGCTACCGGCAAGTATGAAGAAGAGAAGGACTGGCTATCAGTGGCAATAGGCAGTAAGGCTACAGGAAGATGATAAGTACTCGGTCAAAGGACATGATAGAGTGTTTACTAAAGGTTGTGGAGTTTGCTATCAAGTGTTAATCAACAATTTGGTCGATGGAAAGATCAATTGTAAAGAGAAAGCTAGTTTTACGCAGAAGGAGCTGTTATGGCCAAGACAAACGAGCAATGGTCGAATGGGTTTGGATACGGGAAAAAAGGTTAGTAAGTGGTTAAGGACAAGCCACATTACATGAGTTATCAGTAAAAATCGGTCGGAGAACTCTCGGTTCAGTTTTGGCCGCGAAGCTGCTTTGTCGTAGAGGTGCTTATGGTGTAAGTAGGTGTGTCACCAGCTTAGTGTGTGTGGACCACGAGGTGCCACACATTTGGATAAGAATGTCATGTGTCAAGCTTAAGGGGACACAAGCTTGAATAAGGATAAGGATGAAAGTGGATGAAGATAAGCTTTTGGATGATGCTTATCTACCACCTCGTGCTTACCTTAGCATGGAGGCAAAGACTCCTCTCCCTATATATATAAAGCCACGAATTCCTAGCTTTAGTTCTCATCACCAAAACCAAAATTCCACCCTTAGATAGTTAGATTGTTAGTTAGTTCGAGAAGCTTGTGGAGGCGAGTCGTGTATAAGTTGGTCGAGTCGAGAGTCGTGGTCGGGTTTCCGGTAAGTAAGTTATGCCCTTAGTCTCTTATTCTTTTTGGAATATTTTTCTAAGTTTTTGGTTCGGTCCGAAGCTTAGATCCATCCTTGGAGAAAGCTAGTCGGATCGAGATCAATAGGCGGACAAGGGTAGATGTTGTTTTCTCAACGTTAAGGACAAGGTGAGTACCGAAGCATGTGTAGTAGCACATGAAGAGGATTTTATTTTGTGTATGAATTTAGGATTGAGGTTGCATGTTTATTATGTTGTTTGATAGTTAGATCTACGTATTTGTGTTTGATCTATTTGTTTGGTTGGTTTCGATCTTTCATGTGTAGTAGCACATGAAGAGGATTTTATTTTGTGTATGGGTTTAGGATTGAGGTTGCATGTTTATTATTTTGCTTGATAGTTTGATCTACATATTTGTGTTAGATCTATTTGTTTGGTTGGTTTATATCTAGCATCTTGCTTGATCTATTTTTATTTTGTGAAGTGTGTGTGAGGTTTAGGAGCTATACTTAGTATAGTTCCGAGATCTATTTGTTGCTGTGAAGTTGCTTATGCAATTTTATGATGTTAGGCTATTGTTGGTATAGCCGTTATGCTGCTTGGATGTTCAAGGTCAATAATCGGTATTTATTGGCATGATAACCGGGCGTCGTGTGTGTTGGTGTTTAATTGCTTGTTTAATTGTTCATTGCTTGTTTGTTGATTGATTGATTGATTGTTTGATCGATTGTTTAATGTTAGTTAGTCTTGTTGTTGCTTGATTAACTTGTTTATTGTAGTAGATCTTGTTGCGAGTAGTACTGACTCGATGTCAGGCTCATAGTAAGTAGTATGGTGCTAGTCATTTATATGGCTAGTGTGTGCCGAGGTCGTGATTTTCCCAGCGGCTCGGAGCGGTTCGCTACCACCAGGCACTACTTGACAAAGTAGTAAATTTTGCCGTAATGGAATAGGTCCCTTGTACACGGTTTTGGGAAAGGGATGTGATCCTTCTAGCCTTTGTGGCTAAGGGTCGGAAGACATTTCCTTGTGGGAAATCAGAATCGCATTAATAGTAAAGGCCTTTAGCTTTAGGATTGGTAATAAGTAGTGTGATGGCTGTGGTGCCATTTTGTTTGTGTTAGTTAGCTTGTTTAAGCTTTATTGTGTGTTTTGGGCTTGATTGTTGTTTGGGGGATTGGGTTTGGGGTTGTTGATTGTTAGATCCGGACTCACTGAGTAATCTTAGATTACTCAAGATTCTACCTTTTGTTTTTCAGGTAACCGTAGTTGGGAGACCTTTGGGAAAACACGGACGCTTGACACCGGTGTAGAGTTTGTTGCCTTTGTAAAGAAATATTTGTAAACAAGATTTATTGTTATTGACTCGATTTGGGCCTTAGGCTGTGGGATCCCAATCCTTTTTAAGTGTTTTCAACGTTTTAAACTAATAAAATGAGATTTTATTAAAAGCCTTGTGTTCCACTTGATATTAGTATTGTCCGGACTAACACAACTCGCGGACATGGTACGGGTTGAAAAGCCTTAGGCCGTGTTTGAGGGGAACAATACCCGCGGATGGACTGACTAAGGTATTGGATTCGTTCTAATAACCTCGGTTGGATTATCTACGGGCATCAAATGCAACGCGTCCGATTTGTTCTTAGTCCTAGAATGGTTCGGGGGTGTAACAAGAGAGTGGTATCAGAGCATGGTTAAAGATGCTCAAGGGACACAAGTTTTCAAAATGATTTATCGAGTCAAAATGAGTCGCAAAGGCAACTTTAGGAAACCGGTGTGTCCATGTGCTATAGGTAGAGGGGATAGGATAGGTTAGGTTTACACTTTGGATGTTGGTGCAGATCTGAAGTTAAGGAATGAAAGAAGGAAGGTTGTGGAGACCGCGGCAAGGCTAAGAATTGTGGTGGAGAACTCAGAAGATGAAGTTATGGTGCAAGACAGTAGTAGTTTTTTCGGAGTGATGGATGAAGGAGGACGACGAGACACATGCTTATAATGGTGTAAGGCGTCTCTATGCTAGTAGGTGTTGCAAGAAGATCATTCAAGAAGTTGTGTATGCTTGAACAATCGAGAAGGATGAGATTTCGCGAAGCAAGTTGATGAAGAATGGAGGAAAGGATCGAGCAGAAAGGAAGAAGAATATGAGTTCTCACCCGATTTAGTCCTTGTAGTCGTTGGTCTATCCACTCTGACATGTCTAGTAATCCAGAGAATGAGGAAGTGAAGACACAAGTAAGTTGTGTTATACCTTAGGAATAGATTACCCTAACCTCTATGACCTTATGAGGTCTCGGCAAAGGTAAGTATGGGTTCTAACTCTCTTTTGTGTGTGGTTGTTGCTTGCATTTTTTTTGTAGTGCTAGCATATAGAATTTTTGGTAGGTTGCTTGCTTTAATTTTGAGAAATTATCGCTTGCATTGGTTGTGTAGTTTAGTGCTTGCATTGTTTGTCTTAAGTGCGACCTGGCATGTGGAATGGTAATCCCATGTCGTGTCGTCGGCTTGAGAGTTTTGTGTGTTTAGTTGGAGAGAATTAGGGTTGGTGTTCTAGTGTTTCTAGGAGACTTGAGAACCCTAAGAGTTAGAAGCAGAGAGTTTAGTTGAACCCTAGAATGTTAGGTCGAACCCGTTAGTTGTTTTCGTGGTGCTTTATGGGTGTGTGGGAGCAAAAGCAGAGGTTGGAGTGTCAAGTATAGTGAGGTTAATGTGATAGGGAATCACATAAGCGAGAGTGAAGTTAGAAGATAAAGTTTGAAGTTGTACCGTGCAAGATCCAACCTATAGATCAGTAAGCTTGTCAAGACGTCAAGTGATCAGGACGTCACATTTCAGAAGAAAGAGAAGAGAGTCAGCATGAAAGAGGAAGAGCCAATGCCAAATCTACTATGGGAACAGCCCTAGTACGGTTATAATGCCAATAGCCATGAAGGAAGGAACCTTCACCAAGAGGTTAGCAGAAGATAGTCGTACGAAGAATTAGATATTGTTGGGAAGAAGCGAGAGCGGAGTACTTGTTCTACTTACGAGAACAAATAATCTGCAAGGACGATTTTCAGCTTGAAGAAAGTTTGCAAAGAAGGAGTAGTCGTTCAAATCAAAAAGGAGTTTGCCAAGAGAACAGTGAAAATTAATCAAGTATAGGCAAAAGGCGATCCTTCATACCTGATCGTGTCAACCAAATGAAGAGTTTATTAAGAAAGGAAGTGACTAGAGAAGTTCACAATGACGGTATGACATATAAAGTATAGGCGGCGGCATCAAGAAAGCGCATAGAAGATGGGATCATTTAAGGAGAATGGTAATGTCTAAGTCAGATCTTAATGCTTCAGCGATGAAGTGTACAGTGAGCATTAAAGAAGATTCGGAGTTTCAAAGACAAGGAGTTGATGTAGAAGTTGTAACAACAACTTTGAAGGATGTGGAGTCCAAATATCCAAGGATCCACGAAGAAGTGATATTTATCGAAGGAAGGAGTTAATATCATCAAGGAAGAGAACCATGAAATTTATTGGAGGAGCTAGAAGGACACTAGCTCATTATCAAGGAATCGTCATTTCCAAAAATCAAGAGAAGGTGAGCGATGAAGATTCAAGTTAGAAGCAAAGAAGAAGAGGAGTAAGAAGAATTTATCCAATGGAAAGGATACTTAGAAGAAGAGACAAATGCTTTGGAGTCATGGAAGCAAGGACTGCAAATATTCAAAAAAAATAAATTATGCAAACCAAGAAGGAGGAGGGTAAGGTACATGCCCATGAGATGGAAATCATGAGGCCAAGAGGACCTTAGCTGAAGAAGAAGTTAGTTAAGCAAAGAGAAGGAGAAGTTTGTAGCAGATGCCATCGAAGGGTGTAAAAGGTAAGACGCTTAGTAAAGCAAGATCTAAAGGAAGGAGTCAACTTGTAAGATGCAAGAAAAGATAAACAGCGGAAACAAGAAGGAGAAGAAGTTATATGTTAGAGGAGTAGAGAAATAGAAGGTTGGGTTACACACAATGGAATGTGTTGTGAGCCTAGGATGTATATGAAGAACCAAAGGAAGTGTGGGTTTCCACCAAAGCATGGAAATGTGGGACGATAAAATCATTCAAGGAAGACATCAACAAGGGAGAGAGTTATACGACAAAGGTGAAGACGAAGACGAAGACCATGAAGTCGAAGAGGAGTGAAAGGTGTAAACCAAAGGGGACTGTTACACCATATTCGAGAAGATGATGAAGATAGGAAGTGACTCGTACAACAAGCAAAGGGGAGGAGAGTTGTACATCGAGAGAAGTCTGTGTCAGAACATGTAAAGGTAAAGAGGAGATTAACCAGAAGATGAAGATGATGGACCAAAAGCCGAGAAGAGAAGAAGAAGGAGTTGAAGAGTCCAAAGAGGTTGCAAGATAAGAATGAAGAAGGATAGTGATATATCATGGTTTTTAGGGGTTTTTAGCCATGATATAAGTCTTAATTATAGAGTCTTTTTGGTGTTTTTATAGTCTTTTTGAGTCTTTATAGGAATTATCATGGATGGGAGCTTAATGGAGCTAAATATGAAGATTTGAAGCATAATCAAGCATTGAGGCTGAGTTACAAAGTTGGGAGACAAAATTTAGAAGAGTGCATCGATCGACACAGTATGTGCATCGATCGATGCTAGGCCAAGTTCAGAATTGGAAGTTTTCCCACAAGTTTTGAAGATTTACAAATCTGCCCCAAAGTCTTCCATATTTGCATCATTAGTCCCTGAACGTTTTTAGGAGTATAAATAGGATTTTTAGGGTCATTGTTTAGACCTAAGCTTTATTTTTTCCCTGCAACTTTTGAGAGCAAAACCCTGAGAGATTTTTAGAGAGCTTTTGGAGAGAAGAATCAAGACTCCTTCAGAGAAGATTCAGAACTCCTTTACTTCTTCTTTAATCTCTTTCTTAATGCAATTTATTCAGAAGATGTTTTGTGTTTCATTGATTATGTCTGAGTAGATCTGCTAGTTAGGTTTAGGATTTCTCATTAGGGATTTCATGGATTGTTAGATCTGTTAATTTAGGATTCATTATCTTTCTTGTTCTTCACCATAGGTTGTTTTTAATGCTAGATCTTTGATTAGTCATCTGGATTTAGATCTTAGGATTATTAATTAATATGAGAATATAACTGATTTTCCTGATAAAACCTTTGGTGAGCAAAATTACTTTTTGCAAAGAGATTTGAATTAGTGATTTTGTGAACTTATCTAAACTTGATTTTAAAGCTGATTTATTACCTAGAATTTTGCAAAGAGATTTGGATTTTCTGGTTTTAAATTTAGATAATATTTGCAGTGAGAACTGATTTATTTTATAATTGTGTTTAGAGTTCAAGAACGGTGCTTAATTGTTGAATCCTGTTTCCTAATTAATTGATCTGATTTTCCATGATTTCCTGAGAATTTCCCTAGGCCTAGCGTTTTTAATTCCTGAATTTACAACACCTTTTAATTTTGTTTCTGCATTGTTTTTAAATTAATATTTCTGTTTAGCATAATTAAAAGATTATTAAATCTATTGTGTGAACTAGAGTCTCTGTGGATTCGATCCCTAAATACTACAATTGACCTCTTAATTTGAGAGAGTAGCTCTAGGGTAAATTTGAGCATATCAAATTTTGGCGCCGTTGCCGGGGACTCTTTTGATTCACCATTAGATTAAAGTCTTTGATTTTGTCTAAATTTTTTCTTTTTCTGTTTTACTCACACGCTTTTGTTTCTTTTCTCTTGTGTGTTTCAGGTACATGCCTAAGCCTAGCACCAGGAAAAATCCTACTGGTCCAGTTGTTAAGCTTACCAACCAAGAGTTAGGACAACTAGAGCGTGAGAACACCAAAGCAGTCAAATCAACAAAGATGGTCAACCCAATCATATTGAGAAAAGATGCGGCTGGAGTTTTGAGAGATCAAGAGGGTCATGTGCGCAACGAACTTGGCCAAAAACTTGATGCTGAAGGGCAAGTTATTCAGGAAGAACCTGCTGTCGTCGGTGAGAATGCAGATGGCGTCGATCGACGCAACGAAGGCGTCGATCGACGCAACCAAGAAGGCATCGATCGACATATAGTTGGCATCGATCGACGCAATGTCGGGGCTGGTGCGAACGGAGAGCAGAACCTTCAGCCAAGACGGGACAACAATGGAGAGCTTGTCAAGACTCTTGCGGACTTCAACAGACCAGATTTATTCTATGAAAACCGTTCCGCAATTGTCCCTCCTCCATTCCCAAGGAATGACTTTGAGCTGAAGCCTGCCTACTTCGCTCTTGTTGGACAAAGGCCATTCCAGAATCTGCCAAATGAGAAGCCTTTAGATCACATAGAGCACTTTGAGGACATTGTTACTAGCATCAAGGCTAATGGAGTCACAGAAGACTACCTCTACTGCAAACTTTTCCCCTACTCTCTTGCTGGGGAAGCTTCTCATTGGCTAAGGCAGCTCAAACCAGGATCTCTGACAACCTGGCATGACATCAAGGTGGCATTCTTGAACTATTTCTATGATGATGCGATGTCTGATGAGCTGAGGATCAAGCTTTCTACCTTTAGACAAGGACCAACTGAATCTTACAAAGCTGCTTGGGTAAGATTCAAAGCATACCAGAGGGACTATCCACATCATGGGTTCTCAGAGGTGCAGTTGATCAGTATTTTCTTCAGCGGTATTGATTGGAGGTATCAGATGGCTTTGGATGCTGCTAGCGATGGGAACTTCAAGACAAGGTACCCAGATGAGGCTGAACAGTTGATTGAAAGGTTAGCATCAAGCAACAGTACCAAGAATGCAGACTTAGAGCGGAAAAGAGCACATGAGGGCAATGGTTCAAATCAGTTTGCTGCAGTGAATGCTAAGTTGGATACAGTGCATAACCTTCTTGTGGGAAAGAAGTCTGTCCATTTTGCTGAAGATGTTGAGATTTTTGAGCCAAAGCCAGAGACTAGAGAAGAAGATGTCAACTATGTGTATGGAGCTGGATATCAAAGTCAGAGATTTGGTCAGAAGAATTCCTTTACAGGAAATCCAAACAGCAATTTCACAAGGAACTATGGTTCTTCTTCTTACCAACCCCTCCCTGTAACGCCCCCGAACCGTTCTATGACCACGAAGGCCATCGGACAGCCACGGGACGCCACTTGCAGAACTGCGCCGGGGTGATCCGGCCGAGGGACGGAAGCTGCAGACTTCCCGACCGGTCCTCCCTAGCACAATCCCGCCCGCGACCGAGGTTACTTAGGCTTTTCAACCCTCGCGGCCTGGTGCGTTGTGTTGGCCCGGACAAGGCCGAGTATCATTTGCAACTTGCCATACTTTCCTGAAAACCGAATATATCACTTTAATAAGATATTTTATCCTTGAAAATAAATTATCAAAGTAATATATATAGATAGTCGGAAAACTTTACAATTATATTTTTAAGAAAATATAGGGTTTTGCAAGGTACACAAGAAAACCCTATCCGGTACCCTAAAGTTTGCTCCGGGTCTAGACTCACTTAGGTTATCCTGCAACCAAAAACAAAGAGTCATGAGTAATCTAGGATTACTCAGTGAGTCCGGGTACCCCCTTTTTATCCTAGACAGGATACTTCACTCCCCAAGCCGACTACCCCGGCAACCAAAGAAAGCTAGCAAGCCACAAAGCTAGCAAAACATCAAAGCAACGCAACAAAAGCGTTAGCGGAAGCCTTCAGCTTTCAACCAACAACCATGCAAAAGAGATTAGATCCTCACGACCTAACTCACAACCAACCACCACGCATGAGAGGTTAGATCATCGCGATCTATCTCATACGATCTTACTTCGCCACCCTAGGCGGAACCAACATAAAGGAACAAGAATCACTTGAACCTTAGCTTTGCGTCTCCACACGCAACTTACTAAGAGGTCTAACACAAGACTCTTAGTCATCACACAAAACACGCAACATGCAAAGAAGTCTAGACGTAAACAAAGAACACTTGAATACTCTAGACTCTTTACACCTAGGGCCCCTCGATTTTCTGTTCAGTTCCATACCATTCCCTCATGCTGAGACCACCCAGGTCACCAGCCATGAGCCCACACTCAGCTACATCGTCATGTAGCGGTCACGCTAGTAGCTAGCTAGCCGTGACAATGTCCCCGCGTGAGTGATCTTCGGGAACCCACGCGTGACAACCACTTTGGAACCAGAAAATCGGCATACTTTCCTAGCCAAGTCTCAAGAAACACATTCAAGAGACTCGCTAAACACCTTCCTCAACTCAAGCAAGAAAATCGAGCTAAGACAAGCAAGAAACTTCAAGCGAGAGTACATACAATCAATCAACAAGTAACGAGAATAAAAATTCACGAAACTTATGATAAATTTCACGCATGCAACATATATCCTCCACTTAGGCAATTTACGCCACAAATTTTACTCATGCATGCAACCCATGGGATTCATTCCCTTGAACCCAAAACTCAATTTACGCATGTAGGTCCGATCACTTTAACCATTAAAACCCTTTAAATCATGCATGCAAACCAACCGCTTAGTTCATTTTAATCTCTTTATCCCAAATCATGCATGCAAGCTAACCGCTTAAACCATAAAAGTCTCATAAGACCAAATTACGCATGCAAACGTTTTTACCCAGCATCATGCCTTAAATCGCTTAAGGCTTCACTTGTTAATCATGCATGAACCCAAATTTTAAGCAAAGCTTAACATTATCAAATCCCTCACGGATTGATCATGCATGTAACTCTTAAACCATCCTTTAAGAGTTTCACTTTAAAATTCACCCATTTTCCCCTTTAACCGCACATCAAGTGAATCTCCCCATTCACCGTGCAAATCAACTCATGCTCGCATGCATGCAATACCCTTTAACCACAACAACAAAAAGCGACTCTACATGCTTACCACAGACTCACCTTAACGCGTTAATTACTTCCGGACTTCACTGCACCACCCGATCAGACAGCCTCTTCTCTTGATCGCCTTGATCCGCAACCAACTCCTTAACACCAACACTTTTCTTCCGATCCTTTTCCCGATCGCTCCCGACCTCCTTCTCAATGATCACTTCGACACAAAGTCGATGATCTCTTTCTCTCTCGATGACCTCCTCTTATCTCTCTCTCCAAAATAACTTAAGAATTTTTAGGGAGTGTTTTTGAGCTAAAGTCCCCAAATGAAATCGTTTGCCTTGTATTTATAGGCAAAACTTTCGAAACTTCTTCCTTAATGCACTCCGACAAGTGTCGCTCACCTCCCTTGCATGTTGGACATGCCATTCCTCCACCAATCAGCATTCGCCATTAATCCCACTAATTTCTTTGTATTAGTGCATGGAAACTTCTCTATTAGTGCATGTGAGGCCTTCTATTAGTGCATGCCTTCTTAATCAAGGCTTAGCCTTAGCTTCTAGCCAATGGGACTCCTCCATCTCCCTTAATCAGCTGGATTAGGTTAATCCCCCACTCACTTCTCTTAATCATCTTGAATTTTTAATTTCCCCACTATCACTTCCTTGATTATTTTAATTTTCCCACTAATCTTCTTCTTAAAATATTCTTCCCACTTTCCTTACTTCTCATTGGCCAATAATTTTAAGGAAAGGATAATTTTCCAAAAATATTGGATCCTTTGTCCAATATCATCGACAATCCCCTCCGGTAGTCTCGGACTTCCCGGGTACCGTTCGACCATCATCCCTGGTCGCCATCGATGATTCCCGACTATCATCGATATTTCTCTCGACTGTTTGGGTACTCTAATCGGCCATACTCTCCCCAATACATCTCGGGTATATTCGTCCACCCATCTCGACAATTTCCCGGCCTTTGGGCAAATTTTTCGAGTCCTCGACATTTTACCTCGAGCACTCGGTAACTTCCTCGAGCCTCGATAATGTTCCTCGAGCCTCGGTAATTTTCCTCGAGCCTCGATAATTTTCCTCGAGCCTCGACAATTTTCCACGAGCCTCGGTAACTTCCTCGAGCCTCGACAATTTTCCTCGAGCCTCGGTAACTTCCTCGAGCCTCGACAATTTTCCTCGAGCCTCGGTAACTTCCTCGAGCCTCGACAATTTTCCTCGAGCACTCGATAAATTCCTCGAGCCTCGACAATTTCTTGGGCCTTGACCGTACCTCCGGTCACTTTGTCTTGGCTCGGCCATACCCCGATTTAGACATTTTTCCTCGGACTTTCTTGGGTCGTCCTTCTTTATTTTTCTTCCTCCTCTTTCTTAAGTCTTTTCCGGGCCATTTCCTTGATCTTTTATTTTGAGATTTCTATCCTTGTTGAGGGTCACTACATTCTCCCCCCCCTTATAAGAATTCGTCCCCGAATTCTCACGCCTTTCCCTTCTCTCTGGGGGAATGTCAATACTCCTTGACATAGGTGTCATTTCTTTGTAATTAATACTACCGTTTCCTTAACCACTCAGGTTCTTCTTGGAAACTTCTTCACCTCCAGCATCCATCTGACTCTTCTTAACCCATATGTTCTTCAGATGATAAGGCTTCTGCCTCGTTGTACTATGGCTTGTTCAATACTTAACTCCTTAACTTAATGCTTCTTTCTCTTCAGCTTGTTTCCGACTTTTCTCCTTTCTCTTCCAACTTATCATTGGATCCTCTCCAATACTTTGACGACTTTCGTACAACCTCATATTCTCTCCGACTTACTAATAGTCTTGCTTCTCCGCCCCTTTCGACTTCTTTGACAACCACTTTTCTCTATCTTCTCCATTTCTTTTAACTTTTACTCTTCTTAGAGTTCTAGTTCCTCCAGACTTTCCAGCTTCGCGCTACTTTGGTCTTAAACCCCTTTCCGATTCCTTTAGCTTCGCGCTATTTTAGATTTAAACCTTTCCGGTTTCTTTAGCTTCACGCTACTTTAGATATAAACCCTCCCGGTTTCTTTAGCTTCGCGCACCTTGGGATCTCAACTTCCCCACTTTATTTTGCACTCCACGCAAACTCCTTTCTGGTTACTTTAAACTCCGCCACGAGTTTCTCCTTCAACTCCCATACTTTGAGATTTAGTTGAGTAACCTCACCCATAATTCATCTTTTAGCATAGAAATGCTATTTAGCATAGAAATGCTATTCCTTAGTCGCCGATTATTTTCTTGCACCCTCTTTGTCTACCTATAGACCATCCTCCTTTCATAACTCATCTTCTTGCACCCTCTTTGTCCCAATCCTTGGGCCATGCACTTTTTCTTTGGTCAAATTTACTTTGCCCTTTTAATTTTTGACACTGTCGATCACTCTTTCCTTCTTAACATTCTTTGCGTTCACCGCAACTTTTTCTCATCCTTCCTCTTCTTTATCTCTCAATAGTCGATCCATACTGGCTGCTCTAGCCTGATCGAACTCTTTCCTGCTCTTCCTCGAGCTTCGCTTGTCTGATCGTGCTTAGTGGTGTCTTATGTGAATCCGCATTGATCGCGCGCAAGTTAATCATGCAATTACTCATGCAATATATTAACTACGCAAACCTATGAAACTCAAGCAACAATCAAAGCATGTGATAAACAAGCAAGGATTAGCATAAGAGTTCCATATATCACCACACCACAACCACGGCTAGAGAACATAAGGTACTTTTTACAAACCGATTGAAAAAGCTACACAAGTTCTACACCATTCTAGCCGAATATACTAAGGGTTCGGATCCTAGACAACAACAACATGGTTAAGTCTAGATAC
The DNA here is from genome assembly GCA_023657505.1 of Camelina hispida. NCBI lineage: Eukaryota > Viridiplantae > Streptophyta > Magnoliopsida > Brassicales > Brassicaceae > Camelina > Camelina hispida. The sequence continues at coordinate 25,642,054 of CP094633.1, forward strand.
CAAAAAAAATCATCCAACCCTTACACTTACACCCAAAAACTTCCCTTACACCCCAGCATCCTACTGGTTTCTGAGCCTAGTACACGCCTCGCACGTGCACACCCAATCCCTATCCGGCTCTTCAGGTGGCGGTTCGGCAGGAGACACGGTTGAGGTAGAGGCAGCAGACAACGAGGTTCCAACTTGCTCCGTGGGACTTACACCACTCCAGCCATCTCGGCCTGACAGGTTCTCTCCCGTCCATTCCACTTGACTGTTCGGACTCATTCTTTCTCGCACCATCCCGTACGGACACTCATGGACATAATGTCCTCTTCCCCCACACACGGTACACAACATGAACTCTGGGTCCGGAAAATGCTGAGGTCTCGTCCTCCAGCAATGGTTGTTCGGATGTCCCGGCTCTCCACACGCCTCACATCTCCTCCAATATCTCATGCGATCCGGATTAGGGCAGCGATAGGCAAAATGCCCCCGCTCTCCGCACCATTCGCAATCCTCGTTCGACGGGTCACATATGCGTCTCAACGCCGGCCTCCAACAATGTCTGGTCCAATGCCCAATGCCTTCACACAACTCACAATAGGGCGTGTTCCTCATGTGGACCTGATTTGGGTAAACAACCCTCTTTCTTGCAGTGGCTCGTACCCGCAGCCTGCCTCTCGGTTGAAACGTTACGGAGTGCATCTCCAGCTCCCCTTTCGCATACGACTCTTGGTAGTACTCCCTTGTTCTTTTCAAACTCGAACTACTTTCCCCGATTTCCATCCTTATTTGCTCTCGGTTCTGCCTTCTCAGCTCGTACTTCTTAGCGAGCATTTCCAAATCTCTGTCAATTGGTTCCTCCTCTTGCTCTTCCTCTTGTCCCGGCAGGACCATTTGTATCGGTACGGCCCTAATGGGGCTATTGCGCCTTAGCACAATCTGATTTGATTCCCCAGGGTTCGGCACCACTTGGTTTGGAATTAGGAGATCCGGCTCTCCTCGGTCTCGTGCAACTTGGCTCGATTCCCCTCGTTCTCGCACAACTTGGCCCGACATAGCTCTGGTACTCGCATTCACCCATAACTCCGTACGGGTCTCACTTTCCCGGTCTCGATCCCTTCTCGGTTCCACTATGAAAGTTGGAATCCCCTCTTCGTCACTCGACACAAGGTCGATCACCTCTACTTCCTCGATCGGCTTTTGGGTCTTACGGTTCCCATCAGTCGGATTCTTTTCACCTTTGGCCTTTGGTACAATGACTTCCCCATCATTCTCATTCGCTCGTCCCGGTGAATACATCCCGTCTAACATAAGCACGATCCTCGAATCCGTCTCGGACCTATCCTCCGCAGACCGCTCTTCACTAAGGTTTCCGGTTTCGGGCATCGCACCTGCATGAGCAACACCATCTCCTTCCTCCGGCACATACACGTCCGTTAGAAAATTTAGGATTTTATCAATTGACTCCGGATATTCCCTCATATAGTCTTCGGGACTGTTGTCATCGCCCTAATCCTCCACAAGATCCAATAGTAATTTCTGTAGCCTATCGGCTAACTCCAACTCCGCCTCTCCATGATCCCCAACAGGCAGGGTTTCAAACTTGCCTTGCGCGTCCATTCGAACTTGAAGACGGCTCGGCTCCCCAATTTCCAACACAATAGTCTGATCATCTCGATCAGCTGCTACTTCCTCCGTCTCATCTAAACATTCGGACGGATCAGTCTCGATCGACCAGTTGGTGTCGTCCGCGTCAAACACCCCGTCCTCATCACAGTCATTTGAATCACTCGGCTCTCGGCCACTTTCTGATTCTGTCGACAAGTACCCGTTGTGATGCCCACAATCCTCATGTCTCGGCCCCTCACTCCCTGAACCGTCTCCGCAACCTGAATCACCTGAATACATCTAAAACCCACAAGAAACAAGGTTAGATGCTTAAGTCATTCTAAGGTTTCACTTAGACTAGACAAGCAAACGACCGGATACGATTTCATGCTCTCGCGACTCATTACTCGATAAAACATTGAAATGCACAAGTGCTCGCGGGTTCGAAAACACCGCTCTGATACCACCGTTGTAACGCCCCCGAACCGTTCTATGACCACGAAGGCCATCGGACAGCCACGGGACGCCACTTGCAGAACTGCGCCGGGGTGATCCGGCCGAGGGACGGAAGCTGCAGACTTCCCGACCGGTCCTCCCTAGCACAATCCCGCCCGCGACCGAGGTTACTTAGGCTTTTCAACCCTCGCGGCCTGGTGCGTTGTGTTGGCCCGGACAAGGCCGAGTATCATTTGCAACTTGCCATACTTTCCTGAAAACCGAATATATCACTTTAATAAGATATTTTATCCTTGAAAATAAATTATCAAAGTAATATATATAGATAGTCGGAAAACTTTACACTTATATTTTTAAGAAAATATAGGGTTTTGCAAGGTACACAAGAAAACCCTATCCGGTACCCTAACGTTTGCTCCGGGTCTAGACTCACTTAGGTTATCCTGCAACCAAAAACAAAGAGTCATGAGTAATCTAGGATTACTCAGTGAGTCCGGGTACCCCCTTTTTATCCTAGACAGGATACTTCACTCCCTCGGCCGGATCACCCCGGCGCAGTTCTGCAAGTGGCGTCCCGTGGCTGTCCGATGGCCTTCGTGGTCATAGAACGGTTCGGGGGCGTTACACTCCCTCCACCCAGTTCAGAGAGCAAGATGGAATCAATGGTTGAACAGATTCTTCAAGGTCAGCAGAAGTTAACAGTAGACTTCAATGGAAAGATTGATTCTGTTTACACTGAGCTGACTGGGAAGTTTGATGCATTGAACACTCATGTCAAGAAGCTAGAGAATCAAGTGATTCAGACTGCTGGGTCTGTTAAAAGACAAGAGGAACTTCTTTCTAGAAGAACTGAGAACCCCAACCATGCTTGTAATGCGATTTTGGTGAAGGAAGTAGACGATGATACAATAGTGGATGTTGCATCGACCGATGCAGCTGCAAAGCATCGATCGACGCAACCCTCAGTGGTCGTAGAAGGGTTGACTTTGAGAGACAGCATCGACCGATGCAACTCTAGCATCGACCGATGCAATGTCCAGGCCGAGGAGGAAGTTACGGAAGCTCCAATTCCAGTTGCTGAGAGAGCCTACAAGCCTAAGGTTCCTTTTCCTAAGCCTAGGAGGTCTAAGCAGGAGATTGAAGAAGCTAGATGCAAAGCTATGATGGACAAGGTAATGATTGAGATTCCTTTGATTGATGCTGTCAAGTTTTCTCCTAGTATTAAGAGATATGTGAAGAGGATGGTCACCAATGGTTTGAGTCCTGAGGAAGGAGCACTGCTTACAAAGGATGTCACTTCAATTCTGTTGAAGCAGCCTCCACAGAGGAAGAAAGATAAGAAGCAGGAGGTGGTTGTCTCTAAGGAAGTAAGTGCAGTGATTCATAGTAAGATTGCAGAGAAGTTACCAGATCCTGGAAGTTTTGTGTTGGATTGCTCTATCTACACAGGAAGGTTTCCTCATTCACTCTGTGATCTTGGTTCTAGTATTAACTTGATGCCACATTCTGTTGCTGTGAGACTTGGGATGACAGATTTCAAGCCAACTAAGATCTCTCTTATCTTAACTGATCGATCCAGGAGGATTCCTGAAGGTGTCTTAGAAGATATTCCAATCAAGATTGGAGATTGCATGATTCCCACTGACTTTGTGGTGTTGAAATATGACCAAGAGCCTAATGATCCTCTCATCTTAGGACGATCTTTCTTGGCTACAGCTGGTGCTATCATTGATGTTAAGAAGGGACACATAGCTCTGAATGTAGAAGATTTGGTCATGAACTTTGAAATGGACAAGCTGAGAAGGGTTCCCACTATTGATGGTCAGACATTTTCTGTGGAGATAGCTTCTGATGATGATCCACTAATAGAGCTTCCTGAAGACATTACTGCTGGGTATGTCAAAGAGTTGGAGACTGTTGAGAAAGTGAGCAAGCAAGCTGTTAAGCTTGAAGATTGGAGTGGAGATCATCTAATCAGTACTAGAGATCATGATGAGGTTCTGATGCATGACAAGTCGCTGGTAGATGAAGTTTTTGTGCTGGAAACACGGATTTCAGAGGAAAGCTGCAGAAACGTTCAAGAAACACGAGAAGATGGCCAAGCATCGATCGATTCAGCTGTTGCATCGATCGACACACCTTCCAGAGTCAGCTCGGACTTATCCAAAATCAAAGATTCTTGTGTTGGATCCTTAGCTGCAAGTCCTAGACCAGTTGTAAAGCTCAAATCTCACCATTCCACAGTCCAGAACCCACAGGTAAGGCCAATGTATGTATCTTCTTCACCTAAACCTTCTCCATTCATCAATAAGAATTTGAAAGGTACAAAAACTGTTGTCCAGTTAACCAAGCCACGAGATTATCGTAGAGCGCTTGTTTCTTCTGTTGATGATTTTGCAGGACTTAAAAGGAAGCTACCCATACCTCAGTCCCGCCCTGATCCTGTTCCTCATGTCCCTTGTAGACCTCATTCATCTGCTGCCTACACACCACCTTGGAGGAAGAGGACTTCCTCTCAGAAGCATTCACTGCCATGTTCCGATCCACCGGATGCCTGAGATCCGACACAGTCAAGCTAATGACTGAAAACAAGCGCTTAGTGGGAGGCAACCCACTGATAGGTTTTTCTTTTTCATTTTTCTTTTGATTTTCATTTATTTTTATTTTATTCGCCAAACTCTTACTTGATAGCACTGGGGACAGTGTTGTTTAAGTCTGGGGGAGGCAGTTACTAACTACGTTTTTGTTTTTGAAAAAAAAAATGGTTTTATTGAGTCAAAATTTTTGTTGGGAACTATGACTTTTCATTTTAGTGTATTGCCTTGGTTGATTAATGCTGCAGATTGAATCCACAAATCCGACTAATGAAAAATCCAATGGCTGACCAGTGAACCAGAAACATCCAAATTTTCAACAGAATCCATAAAAGCTTGAGGTAATTTCTGTACTTTTCTTTTTAACTCATCAAGGAGATTGATTTTCATAGAGCTTGACTCCTTGTTCATACCTGACAAGTAAGATTTTAGAAAAGAAAAGAATTGGTACTCCTCTCCCTTATTTAAATTTAAAATGTTTTTCCTGAGAGCTTTGTTAAAAAAAAAAAAAAGAAGAATAAAAGATGAAATGATTTTGATCAGTTTAGAGAGGTAGGTAAATTACCTGTGACCTCATTATTCTACTCTTGAGTCAAATGATTACACAAAGCTTGGAAGCGAGGGGTAGGTAAATTACCGATGACCCCATTATTCGCCTACACCTTTGATAAAAAAAGATAAAAAAACAGAAAACAAAGCAAAGCTCTGAGGAAGATTAAAAAGAATAAGTCTGGGGGAGAGAAAGAGTACCACATGTGTTTAAAAGATATGTCTTACTTGTTATGGTATTGTACGGGAATGAGTCTAGAAGGTTCTTGATATTGATCAAATTGATGAGACCCACCAATGAAAGCTTAATGGAGGAAGTGGTGGAATTTGGTTTGAATTTGGGATGCTATGAAAGTCAACGGAGAAGTACATGGTGGTTCGATTTGGATTTATCTGCTAAAGCATGTGGATTAAGGTTTGGATGATCATGGCATTACTTTAAAAAGAAAATGAGTTCCTGCGTTTTCAAACCTCTTTCACAGATGAAGTTTATGTTTTGCTTGAGGGCAAGCAAAGGCTAAGTCTGGGGGAGTAGGCAGTTACTAACTACGTTTTTGTTTTTGAAAAAAAAAATGGTTTTATTGAGTCAAAATTTTTGTTGGGAACTATGACTTTTCATTTTAGTGTATTGCCTTGGTTGATTAATGCTGCAGATTGAATCCACAAATCCGACTAATGAAAAATCCAATGGCTGACCAGTGAACCAGAAACATCCAAATTTTCAACAGAATCCATAAAAGCTTGAGGTAATTTCTGTACTTTTCTTTTTAACTCATCAAGGAGATTGATTTTCATAGAGCTTGACTCCTTGTTCATACCTGACAAGTAAGATTTTAGAAAAGAAAAGAATTGGTACTCCTCTCCCTTATTTAAATTTAAAATGTTTTTCCGGAGAGCTTTGTTCAAAAAAAAAAAAAAAAGAAGAATAAAAGATGAAATGATTTTGATCAGTTTAGAGAGGTAGGTAAATTACCTGTGACCTCATTATTCTACTCTTGAGTCAAATGATCACACAAAGCTTGGAAGCGAGGGGTAGGTAAATTACCGATGATCCCATTATTCGCCTACACCTTTGATAAAAAAAGATAAAAAAACAGAAAACAAAGCAAAGCTCTGAGGAAGATTAAAAAGAATAAGTCTGGGGGAGAGAAAGAGTACCACATGTGTTTAAAAGATATGTCTTACTTGTTATGGTATTGTACGGGAATGAGTCTAGAAGGTTCTTGATATTGATCAAATTGATGAGACCCACCAATGAAAGCTTAATGGAGGAAGTGGTGGAATTTGGTTTGAATTTGGGATGCTATGAAAGTCAACGGAGAAGTACATGGTGGTTCGATTTGGATTTATCTGCTAAAGCATGTGGATTAAGGTTTGGATGATCATGGCATTACTTTAAAAAGAAAATGAGTTCCTGCGTTTTCAAACCTCTTTCACAGATGAAGTTTATGTTTTGCTTGAGGGCAAGCAAAGGCTAAGTCTGGGGGAGTTGATATATCATGGTTTTTAGGGGTTTTTAGCCATGATATAAGTCTTAATTATAGAGTCTTTTTGGTGTTTTTAGAGTCTTTTTGAGTCTTTATAGGAATTATCATGGATGGGAGCTTAATGGAGCTAAATATGAAGATTTGGAGCATAATCAAGCATTGAGGCTGAGTTACAAAGTTGGGAGACGAAATTTAGAAGAGTGCATCGATCGACACAGTATGTGCATCGATCGATGCTAGGCCAAGTTCAGAATTGGAAGTTTTCCCACATGTTTTGAAGATTTACAAATCTGCCCCAAAGTCTTCCATATTTGCATCATTAGTCCCTGGACGTTTTTAGGAGTATAAATAGGATTTTTAGGGTCATTGTTTAGACCTAAGCTTTATTTTTTCCCTGCAACTTTTGAGAGCAAGACCCTGAGAGATTTTTAGAGAGCTTTTGGAGAGAAGAATCAAGACTCCTTCAGAGAAGATTCAGAACTCCTTTACTTCTTCTTTAATCTCTTTCTTAATGCAATTTATTCAGAAGATGTTTTGTGTTTCATTGATTATGTCTGAGTAGATCTGCTAGTTAGGTTTAGGATTTCTCATTAGGGATTTCATGGATTGTTAGATCTGTTAATTTAGGATTCATTATCTTTCTTGTTCTTCACCATAGGTTGTTTTTAATGCTAGATCTTTGATTAGTCATCTGGATTTAGATCTTAGGATTATTAATTAATATGAGAATATAACTGATTTTCATGATAAAACCTTTGGTGAGCAAAATTACTTTTTGCAAAGAGATTTGAATTAGTGATTTTGTGAACTTATCTAAACTTGATTTTAAAGCTGATTTATTACCTAGAATTTTGCAAAGATATTTGGATTTTCTGGTTTTAAATTTAGATAATATTTGCAGTGAGAACTGATTTATTTTATAATTGTGTTTAGAGTTCAAGAACGGTGCTTAATTGTTGAATCCTGTTTCCTAATTAATTGATCTGATTTTCCATGATTTCCTGAGAATTTCCCTAGGCCTAGCGTTTTTTAATTCCTGAATTTACAACACCTTTTAATTTTGTTTCTGCATTGTTTTTAAATTAATATTTCTGTTTAGCATAATTAAAAGATTATTAAATCTATTGTGTGAACTAGAGTCTCTGTGGATTCGATCCGTAAATACTACAATTGTCCTCTTAATTTGAGAGAGTAGCTCTAGGGTAAATTTGAGCATATCAGATAGAATGGCGTAGTACCAACCAGCCTATCAAAGGATGGAGAATTGGTTGTAAAGATCAACCTATAGTCGTAATGGAAGCGACCCAAAGACGAAAGAATAAAGTCTGAAGGCTGCCTGAGCAGTGATTTACAAGGGAAGAGTATCCAGAGTGGTATCAAGATTGAAGAAGAGAGATTGAAGAGTTATGGCTAGCAAAGATAAAGGGAATGGAGTTGATGCCAACAAGAACTTTCAAGTACAACCAAGTAAAGAAGAGGAGGACTTTTCGAATCTGTTTGATAAGAAAGGTAATTATCAAATACTCGAGACGAGCGAAAGCATGAAGAACCAAAGCATGGGGAGGGTTACTTCAAGAGATGAAGACTAGTACAGGCTAGACTGAGAGAGGCTTCAGTTGTAGACGCTTAGAATTTGAGGACGAATTCTTTTTAAGGGGAGGAGAATGTAATACCCCTGATTTTGACCTAGTATACGGACGGACGGCCGTGAACGTGGATGTGCGGCCGAGACTTGGAAAATTTTTCGAAAAGAAAAATCCGTTGGTGCCATTAGTGAACAAGGTCCTATCTGAAGGATTGATCGAAGAAAAAAATGGCTGAATTGATTTTTATATCAAACCATGAGAGAGTTAAATATTTTTATCGGCTACCGGCAAGTATCAAGAAGAGAAGGACTGGCTATCAGTGGCAATAGGCAGTAAGGCTACGGGAAGATCATAAGTAATCGGTCAAAGGACATGATCGAGTGTTTACTAAAGGTTGTGGAGTTTGCTATCAAGTGTTAATCAACAATTTGGTCGATGGAAAGATCAATTGTAAAGAGAAAGCTAGTTTTACGCAGAAGGAGCTGTTATGGCCAAGACAAGCGAGCAATGATCGAACGGGTTTGGATACGGGAAAACAAGGTTAGTAAGTGGTTAAGGACAAGCCACATTACATGAGTTAGCAGTAAAAATCGGTCGGAGCTCTTGGTTCGGTTTTGGCCGCAAAGCTGCTTTCTCGTAGAGGTGCTTATGGTGTAAGTAGGTGTGTCACCAGCTTAGAGTGTGTGGACCACGAGGTGCCACACATTTGGATAGAATGGCATGTGTCAAGCTTAAGGGGACACAAGCTTGGATAAGGATAAGGATGGAAGTGGATAAAGATAAGCTTTTGGATAATGCTTATCTATCACCTCGTGTTTACCTTAGCTTGGAGGCTAAGACTCCTCTCCCTATATATATGAAGCCACGAAATCCTAGCTTGAGTTATCATCACCAAACCAAAATCCCACCCTTAGATAGTTAGATTGTTAGTTAGTTCGAGAAGCTTGCGGAGGCGTGTCGGGTAAAAGTTGGTCGAGTCGAGAGTCGTGGTCGGGTTTCCGGTAAGTAAGTTCTGCCGTTAGTCTCTTATTCTTTTTAGAATATTTTTCTAAGTTTTTGGTTCCGTCCGAAGCTTAGATCCATCCTTGGAGAAAGCTAGTCGGATCGAGATCAATAGGCGGACAAGGGTAGATGTTGTTTTCTCGACGTTAAGGCCAAGGTGAGTACCGAAGCATGTGTAGTAGCACATGAAGAGGATTTTATTTTGTGTATGGGTTTAGGATTGAGGTTGCATGTTTATTATTTTGTTTGATAGTTAAATCTACGTATTTGTGTTAGATCTATTTGTTTGGTTGGTTTAGATCTACCATCCTTACTTGATCTATTTTTATTTTGTGAAGTGTGTGTGAGGTTTAGGAGCTATACTTAGTATAGTTCCGAGATCTATTTGTTGTTGTGAAGTTGCTTATGCAATTTTATGAGGTTAGGCTATTGTTGGTATAGTCGTTATGCTGCTTGGATGTTCAAGGTCAATAATCGGTATTTATTGGCATGATAACCGGGCGTCGTGTGTGTTGGTGTTTAATTGCTTGTTTAATTGTTCATTGCTTGTTTGTTGATTGATTGATTGATTGTTTGATCGATTATTTGTTGTTAGTTAGTCTTGTTGTTGCATGATTAACTTGTTTATTGTAGTAGATCTTGTTTCGAGTAGTACTGACTCGATGTCAGGCTCGTAGTAAGTAGTATGGTGCTAGTCATTTATATGGCTAGTGTGTGCCGAGGCCGTGATTGTCCCAGCGGCTCGGAGCGGTTCGCTACCACCGGGCACTACTTGACGAAGTAGTAAATTTTGCCGTAAGGGAATAGATCCCTTGTACACGGTTTTGGGAATGGGATGTGATCCTTCTAGCCTTTATGGCTAAGGGTCGGAAGACATTTCCTTGTGGGAAATCAGAATCGCATTAATAGTAAAGGCCTTTAGCTTTAGGATTGGTAGTAAGTAGTGTGATTGCTATGGTGCCATTTTGTTGGTGTTAGTTAGCTTCCGTTGTGAATACTCTGTATGTAGTATGATTGCTTGTTTAAGCTTTATTGTGTGTTGCGTGCTTGATTGTTGTTTGGGGGATTGGGTTTGGGGTTGTTGATTGTTAGATCCGGACTCACTGAGTAATCTTAGATTCCTCAAGATTCTACCTTTTGTTTTTTAGGTAACCGTAGTTGGGTGACCTTTGGGAAAGCACGGACGCTGGACACCGGTGTAGAGTTTGTTGCCTTTGTAAAGAAATATTTGTAAACAAGATTTATTGTTATTGACTCGATTTGGGCCTTAGGCTGTGGGATCCCAATCCTTTGTAAGTGTTTTCAACGTTTTAAACTAATAAAATGAGATTTTATTAAAAGCCTTGTGTTCCACTCGATATTAGTCTTGTCTGGACTAACACAACTCACGGACATGGTACAGGTTGAAAAGCCTTAGGCCGTGTTTGAGGGGAACAATACCCGCGGATGGACTGACTAAGGTATTGGATTCGTTCTAATAACCTCGGTTGGATCATCTACGGGCATCAAATGTAACGCGTCCGATTCGTTCTTAGTCCTAGAATGGTTCGGGGGTGTTACACCGCCCACGATAGAGAGAAAGCAAGAGCTACCGAGAGAGAGAGGGCCGCTTGTTACTTTCTTACATGCTTTGTTAGGATTTTTTGTTTTCTGTTTCTACAATTCTTTTACTTTGATTCTGTATTACATTTTGTTTATTTTCAATACATCATCTACTTTAATTCTATGCAATTCCTGTTCGTTTCTGTCTTTTTTTCGTTTGTGATGAGATTTGAGTAGTGAATCAAAGTTTCAATGGATGGGGTAGGCTAGTAGATATTCTTAGTCGATTATGATGTTTTAGATTAAGTGTTTATATGAAAATTCCTTTCTGGATTAATGTTCTTAGCGCTAATTTCAAACCGAGAGGTTGGAATTAGATTCTAGGCATTTCCGCACCGAGAGGTATTTGATGAAATGCCTGAATCAACTAATACAAGAGATTTACTCACTTAGCCTAACAGATTAGATAAGTAAAGATTTTATTGACAATAGTGAATTGGATTTTAATGTGTGCTTAGTCATGTTTCTCCAACGAGTGTTGGTAAGGAAGTGATTAGGGTTGATTGTTTCTGCCATGAGAGTGGATTAGCAAGGTTTAGAAATTAATTTTCTAGGGAATAGGTTGCTTTAGCCCTGTAAAACATTCTAGATTGATTAGGAATACGATTACCCCATCCTTAGGAGCTTTCCTATTTTGATTGTTTAATACTTTTATCATTAACTCGACCACCAACCCCACCCGGTACTTGATCATCAGCATCGTGTGGTGCCTTGAGTTGTTTGTCATTCCGTTCTTGTTTTCTTGTCACCTGATCACCTACTCGATGTGGTGCTCGATTGATTTCATCGTGTACATCGGTCGTGTAGCTCTTTGTTTTATTCTTTTTATTTATGTTCATTCTAGGTTGTTAGACAAAACCACATTATTTTACCCATTTTAGCAATAGTTTTAGTATGCATTTAGGAAGAGGTTTATATGATTTCAAGGCTTTAATGTCTATTATCAAGTATTTTAGGTTTCAAGAAGGTTTTACAGGTTTTATAGCAAAAAAAGACCAAAAGACAAGGAAAATATGTTTCAATTCAGATCTTCACAGTACTGGCTACTTTCGAAGAACTTCCAAAACTCACATTTTTACAGGCGTGGTGACTATGGAAACCTGGAAGAGTCATCTTCCTCCTCGAAGTGGAATTAAGTTAATCCGTTCACTCATTATGAAGTTATACCCGATTTACCGAGACGTGTTATAAACCGATGAGAAAATAAGTTTGAAGCCAAGTGGACTTTAATGATGGCCAGATTAGCAACCATTACGGTCGCCTGGCCCGGAGGAATCACGACGGTCCAGAATATTTTTCAGCCACCCCTTGTCCTGCACTCAACAAGAAATGACGTTTTTACAATTACAAAAGCCTAAGCCTTCAAAACCTTATAAATAATATTCTAAACCTAGGTTTTAGAGTGTGCAATCATTGGAGCAGCCAAGAGACATGACCAGAGGAGCAGCCAACGACCAGAACTCTCTCTCTCGTCCCTCTCTTTGAAGCATTAAAGTTCACCAAACTCTTTATCTTTCTCTTGTTCGTTTGATACACTAATGTTCATAAGGAGAAGTCTTTACATCTTGTACTTGATTCTAAGAAGTAATTTCTAAACCTTATTCTTTCTATTTATTCTTTTATGTTTCTGAATTGTTTAAACCTTGCTTTGATGATTCCCTTAAACATGTCAAAGTAGTTTTCTAGTTGGGTTTAAAGGGATAAGCAAAGGGGGGGAGATGATCTTAGTTTAGGTGGCAATTTTATAGGGTTTGTTAGATCTATATTCTTGTTTATTCGATGATTTAATTCTAAGTCTTTGCTTAATGCTTTAAGTTAGCGTCATGAACTAACTATGATCTAAAGTGTGTGTGCATCGCCAAAAACTTGCATGTGTGCTTGACCTAGCTTAGATGTGTGAGGTGTCATAGGAAGCACATACAACTTACCTATGGAACTTCATGGATTAGGATCGAACCTGATTTAAATGCTTTGATCTATGCGTCGTTGCCTGCGACAGTTGAGTCTCGGAGTATAGGGATCTTAGACGGTTAGCTTGTGATCTATAAGTTAATGGTGCATTCGTGTTTCGTAGTCCGAGTTTTAGATAAACAAACTAATCCTAAAGTTTCCTAGATAGATAGATCATCCATACCCTGTGATTTCCCTTGACGCCCAATGAGTGTTTTATTATTTTGACTTGCTTTTTGTTTACGTCTGTTGCTTACTTACGACCGTGACAACCAAGCACTACATCTCTTCTGACGGATTCTCTAAACAACAACTCTCTCTCTGTGGGATTGATCCTTAAGTACTCCAGCTGATTAACTGTGCACTTGGAGTAGTTGGTGGTCTTTTGAGGTAAAAGATTTTGAAGCGAAATAACCACACATCAATTGGCTTGACTTGCATTGCTTTGTGTGCATCCTATCTGGTAACGACAACCATTTAGATTAATAACCATTTGGATTGATAATTCTTTGTACTGCAACTGCATAGAGAACTGATACCTGATGTAAAAACCTATTATCAGCTGTAACAAGAGACAATGGGCTTTTTCGAAAACCTAGATGAGAAGTGCAAGTCAAAACAGAATGTGTCTTTTTCCATGGCCGGTTTCAGAAGTGCACCAGTTGGTGAAGATTTCTTTTTATATCCTTTTTTAATGCATAATGATCTATTCTTCTTCCAAAACACTTCAGTTACCCAAAAAGTTGATCAACCTATAAACTCTAAAGCTACCGAGAATAGACAAATTTTCGATCATAACAACTCTAAAAATGATCTAAATAGACCTTAAAAATCTAAAAAAATGCCCTAATAGTAATGCTAACAAAAGTAGCTGAATCAGCTCTTGTGACAAGGGCAAGGAAAGGGAAGAATGGGAATTTAGATAGTTTATGTTTCGGTCTAGTATCTTCAAACGATGTAATAGCTTATTAGTGAACATCCCTTTGTACTAGAACCAAATAATGTAATCTAATAATCTGTTTTATGCGTGTTTGAGATTAGTCCGATCGATCCATCGCCTGAAAAAATGTTTCAGTAAATTGGAATAATATCTCCCATTATTTGTCTAACTTGAATGAATTTTGGCCGAGAGTGTGTCGATAATGAGAATTTAACTTTGGGCGATTTTAATGAGATGTTACAAAAGACACATCCAATTTATCATTTCCGCATAAAGTACATCGTGGGAAGGTTGGTGAGTTTGGTGAGTTTGGTGAGTTTCTTCCTAGAAAGTGAGGATTCAAGGCTAAGGATGTCGTGGGAAGGTTTCTGTGGAGTTAGCTTCGTCGTTTGGGCTTAGATCTCGTTGTTTGGCTAAGGTGAGTGCATAACTGTGGCTTATCTATGCTAAGATCTCTGTTTCTGTTATTTTGTATGTGTTATGTGATTGTTTCTTGTGAGTTCTATGTGTTTTTCATGACTCTTGAGGCTTAGATTTGTTCATGAAATCGTGTGGGATGAAAGGGAGAAGCTTGGAGGCGAGTCTCGGCAATGCTCGGCATGAGTGTCGACCGACACACTCCTTGTGAGGGCGGCGCGATAAGACATACAAACATTGATCGATGCCATTTGGAGGTGTCATCAGGGATTTCGTGAAATGTCGAGCATGCATCGATCGACACAAGGAGTGTTGCGGTCCCACACTCAGTAGCGGCTGATGATGTGTTTGCTCTGTGTTGCCTGGTTTGTTTTATTGTTTGATTGATTGTGGCATGAGAGATCTTATTGTTTGTGTGTATAGCCCAGTAGATGGGAGAATTGCCTCACTAAGTATTCTATGGTAATACTTACGCATCTGTTTTGTGTTGTAGCGTAGGTAAGGGCAAAGTATGATCGTGGAATCAAGGCTATGGAGAGAGGAATTTTTTAGAGGCTCAGTTGTTTGCTCTGTGTCTATAATAGGATGTTAGAGTGGAACTTAGTTGTCTAGAATGGATGTTAGGTTGCTGGTTCTATGACTTAGTTTTCTGTTTTGGATTGTTTTCTGAATTGGAATTTTGTTATTTGTTTATTCGTTATTGGATATTAGATTTGTTTTGTGTTATCCGCTGTTGTTATTGATTAGGGTTAGGATGCTAGTGAGTATGGGATAACCAGTTATTGAGATGTTATTTTTTAAAAAACGGGTCGGATTGTTTCAAATAGGTTATTAGTAAACTTGCCTTTGTACTAGAACCAAGTTATGTAATCTAATAATCTGTTTTATGCATGTTTGAGATTTGTCTAATTGATCATCGCCTGAAAAATATTTAAGTAAATTGGAACAATATCTCCGATTAATTGTCTAACTTGAATGAATTTTGGCCGAGAGTGTGTGTCGATAATGAGAATTTATGTTAGGGCTTTTCTGGTGGGATGTTACAAAAGGCACGTCCAATTTATCATTTCCGCACAAAGTATGATTCCCAAACAAATTAAAAAAAAATGTAAAATGAGGTAATTTATGTATAAAAACAAACGTACTGATATATTACTTATGAGGAGACGTCATGCATACAAAGTCACTTCCGGAGACTAGGATCAAAAGAGGTGAAACAAAGGAGAAAAATACACTACATCCAATCGATTACGTCCCGGATCAAGATCTTGAACTCCAAAATTAAGACAAACAAAACTTAAACCTTTGATAAACTAAAACAAATCTGAGACAAGAAAACCACACAAACGGATAAAAATACAAGATTCTCTTTAACCACAAATTAAACCGAATGGAGATACCGTGTGTCCCTCTTTATGATGCTCTGATGAGAAGCATCAGAGGCGGTGAGACAGATCCAGAACCTCGAGACATAGAAGGAAGGAGATCTAGATCTACGCTGGTGAGATTCTTCATCTAAGGCAGGAAGAACCGGTTGACGGCTGCCTCAGCCATGAAAGGGAACGGCCAGATCTGTAGCTGAGCTTGACAGAGAAACATAGACAAGCACCGGAGACCCTAAAGGCGATAAGTTTTAAGCTTCATAATCGAGATCTTAAAAAGCCAAATCTGATGCCGTTAGAAGAAAACAAAGACATGGATATGCCAACAATTAAGATAAAACAAAACTAAAAGAAGAGAACCCCAGCTCCAGTGCTAAAGAAGCCACCGGAACCGGTTAAACCTAGGCGGCGGCTGGTGTTTTCTAGAGAGAAGGGAGATCGTTTGGTTTGTAGAGAGAGGAAAAAAATATACTTTTGAATTTTTTTTTGGATATATACAGCTTTTATAGTACCATTTAAAACAAAGTACAACTAATTGTTTTTAAAAAAAGACTATTTTATAATATGTTTGATAAAAAAATTACAGAATTCACTAAGAAATTGGTCCATAGGCCCACTACAAGAAAACAACTCGATAGTGACTATTTATATAGTCGCTAATTTTGACGATCATATTGTGATTACTCTCCGACTCACTAGCGACTGATGTTGGGTAGTCGCTATTAAGTCACTTACTAGCGACCAAAATACGTAGTCGGTAAAATGGTCATATGTTAACCATTCTTTGACGACTATTTTGTTCTTGGAAAAAATATTCGTACCATAATCGCTATTTTGACGAATATGCTAATGACATGAATTAATAGTCGCTAGTTTGTTGACTACTTTGCGACTCTTTTGGCGGGTCGTTAGATAATCATAAAATTGTCGAAATTTACAGTTGAAAAATGTATTTCTCGTTTGGGGGTTGGTGTACTAACTTTTGTATAGTAGTCGCATTTTACTCACTTAGGGTTGGTCTATAAAAACAAAATTCACCTCTTTCTTCTCTTCATTTCAAATTAACACACCAAAGAGATTCAAAAAAAAAAAACAAGCGAGCAACAAAAAAAATTATTGTCATTTGCAAATAGCCAACCTACAGTACAGAGTGATATGCTCAAATTGTAATACCCTAATGGTACTGACAGCCTTACAGTTGTAATACTCTAGGGATCAAATCCACAGAGGCTCTAGATCACACAATAGACTTATTAATCTTTGAATTATGCTAAATAAAAATATTAAATTAAAAACAATGCAAAAAGAGAATTAAAAAGTGTTGTAAATTCAGGAATTAAAAACGCTAGGTCTAGGAAAATTCTCATAAATTTATGGAATATTAAAACAATTAATTAAGCAAGCAGGATTCAACAATAATCATTTCTCACTGCAAATATTATCTAAGTTTTAAAACCCAAAAATCCAAATCTCTTTGCAAAATTCAAGTTAAAAACCAGCAATAAAATCAAGTTTAGATAAGTTCACAAAATCACTAATTCAATCTCTTTGCAAAAAGTAATTTTGCTCACCAAAGGTTTTTGTCAAAAAAACAATTATATTCTCATATCAATCAATAATCCTAAGATCTAAATCCAGATGACTAATCAAAGATCTAGCATTAAAAACAACCTATGGTGAAGAACAAGAAAGATAATGTGTGGAAAAGGTTTGAAAACGCGGAAACTCCTTTTCTTTTTAAAATATTGTCATGATCATCCAAACCATAATCCATATGCTTAGCAGATAAATCCAAATCGATCCACGATGTACTTCTCCGTTGGCATTTATATCATCCCAAATTCCAAAACATCCTCCATTAAGCCTTCATCGATGGGACTCATCAATTTGATCAATGTCAAGAACCTTCTAGACTCATTTCCATACAATACCATAACAAGCAAGACAATATCTTTAACACCTGTGGTACTCTTTCTCTCCCCCAGACTTATTCTATTTAATCTTCCTTTGAGCTTTATTTTATTTATTTTTCTTATTATTTTTTTCTTTTAATCAAAGGTGTAGGCGAATAATGGGATCATCGGTAATTTACCTACGCCTCGCTTCCAATCTATGTATGATCATTTGTGATGTAGTACTTTTACTTCAATTAAATTATCAATCCACAATTTGCATTAATCAACTCACTAAGAATGCACAAAGATGTTCAATCTAAACTTAAACAGGAATAGATTATTTTGTAACAATCTTAACTACAAACTGATTCAAAGAAAGAAAACTAGACAACTCAAAGCAATGCAAAATCAAAGAAACAGGACAAAACTAAAAACAGCCTTAAAATCAAGATTAAACAAGTGAACCATGGGCAAGTTAATTGACTTGGGAGATAGCTAACCAATCCTAGATGTCTAAGCAACAATCAAGATCAATCCTATGGCTAAGAACACTTTTGCAAATCAATTCATTTCTATGATAGAGATCCTATGCTAATCAAGTGATAATCAACAATTTCCAAAGGCAATCACAAGGCAAGCATGCATTAAAAACAAATCCAAATACCACTAAACACCCTAATCATCAATTTCCATTGGCTAGGAATGAAAAGCTCTTGAATAGTTTGGTTCAGGAATTTCATCAAACACTTTCTGGGCATGGAGATCCTAATGTCTAGATTCAAGCTTGATCAAAGCTATCTAGCATTATTAACACTAAACAAGATAGGAAGCACATAAATAAAGCCCTAGACATCAAAGATCAATCATCTATCTCCCTAATCTACCTAGCCCAAAGTTCTAAAGATCTACTCACTCATCATCATGATCACACAAAGGAAAGAGTTTGATCTTTGTGAAATCATAATAAGAGATTATAGATTACGAGATTTGAAGAAGAAATTGCTACTAAAAACTCAAAACTACTCAATCATTCAACAAACCAAGAGTAGATAAGCTTAAGAACCCTAAGTGGCTGCTAAACAAAAGATAAGATAAAGGATCAGTCTCCCCTTGATGTTCATATATTTTACCTTGTTTTCCCTTAGATTATTCACATCTTTTGTATCTTTTGTTATCCATTTTCACCATTATTGCATAACTTTAGGACCAATCATGCAGTAGAGTTTAGTTGCATTGCATTTGCATCTTTTCATGCATAAACAGGTGATTTTGGAGCTTAAGGAGCATGGAAGCAATGCTGAGGAGAAGTGGAGCAATCATGAAGAGAAGGCAAGAGAATTAAGGCTGAAACAACAAGGTCCGGGGTCCAACTCGACCGCACACTCGACCAGACACTCGACCGTGTGCTGAGGAGGACTCGACCGAGTGGAGAATGCACGAGAGAAGCCAGCTCGACCTGCCACTCGACCGAGCACAGGTTGAGTTGACCGAGCCGTTGACTATTTTGTCTTTTAGTATTTTTAGGGCTTCCACTCCCTCTCTTATATAAAGCCTTGTACCTGCAGCCACCAAAGAGTCTAGCTTTTTAGATATTCTTTAAACCTAGTTTTTACCCTTTTGGAAATTATTCCTTTTGCACTTTTATTTCTCTTAGATTTTTTACTTGTTTTTAAGGAGAAAAGGCTAAATTCTTCAATATTGTTGGTTTCATAACTTTCTTAATATTGAGAATTCGAGTTTGATTATTTCTCCAATATTGTAGATCTTTGTTTCATCTTTCTAATGATGCAAGTTTCGTATTTTTCTGGGTTTTTGACTTTGTTCATCATGTGTTCTTATGAGTAGTTCTTTAGGATCTTGAGGATGGGTTAGGCTGGATTGATCTTGTGGTTTATTTGATTTGGTCAAGCTTGATTGTTGTAGATCTCTTCTAGGCTAGATGTTCTTAATGCTGATCCTAT
Organism: Camelina hispida; assembly: GCA_023657505.1. NCBI lineage: Eukaryota > Viridiplantae > Streptophyta > Magnoliopsida > Brassicales > Brassicaceae > Camelina > Camelina hispida. The sequence goes on from CP094633.1 coordinate 25,661,468, forward strand.
ATCTGAGAGGGTAGGGTTTGATTTCAAGCATCTTAGCATCACACCAATGTTTAAGAAGCATAGATAAGGCTAGATCTAGAGCTTACCATTAGGCTTGCTAAGAGATTAGAGGTCTTGTTTGGTTTGACATGTATTTCTTACTGCCTGCTTGTGTAGTTTCTTTACTTTGTGAGAACAAGTCCAGAGATGCATAGGTTTGATTGTTTCTTGTCATGAGAGTGGAGGAAACTTGTCTTAGATTTATATGTCTAGAGATTAGCTCAAAGTTTGCTTGAGATTTGTTGACCAAGTTAGATAACCACAATGATTAGTTCAGCCCATGAATCCCTCCTCAAGGCCTTCTTTGCTTATTGACTTTTAAGTCTTAATCATGTTGATTGCTTGTTGTTTTATTCGTTTTTGCATTGCTCTGTTTTTATTGTGTTGCTCTGTTTTTGCGTTTAGTCCAGCTCGACACTGCACTCGATCTACACTCGATCGAGTGCTTGCTCGAGTTCTTCCCCAGAACTTTGGTTTATGATTTGTAGTTGTCCTGTCTTATCTCTAGTCTCATTCTATTTGCATTTCTGTTGCATTTCCCATTCTTCTGTTCATTATTGTCTTGCATTAGGTGATTATTGTAGTTTCTACTTCTGTTTTAGCTTGATATTAGTCATAATCATTATGTTCCATTTACATTTAGCATCTAGTTCTTGTAGTTTACTTTCTGCACTTTGCATCTTTATTATAGGATTGTTAGTGACAAACATCCTTACATTTGGCTTGACTTAGTCTCATATGCATGTCTTAATTGTTCACAAACACTCAGATAGGATTGATACCTCTTATACTGCAACTGCATAAGGGGAATTGAAACACCTTACCATCCATTCATTTATATCTCACCATTGCATACATCCATCATCATTCACCACACCAACAAAAAGATAGTTTCAATTTGGCGACATTGCCCATTTGAGTGTGTTTTTGTGACATTTAGGATCCATATGAGTCTACGATTAAGTTCATTTATACACTTGTCAAGTTGCAGGACTCGAATCTTCTGTTGCTTGGTTGTCTTGAGTTTCAGGTACCCACTCGACCAACCACTCGACCACCAGTCGACCGAGCAGTGATCGACCACCTGATCGAGTCAGAAGCCGTCTCTGTTTGGACACCACTTCCCAGTCGCCTTGACCGCCCACACGAGCCTGAGCTCAATTCTGCACCTGTTCGAGTCTGTTGATGCACAAAAGGTCAGAGGGGAAAAACAATCTCCAAAAGCCTCTTGACAACATCCATAGGCTGCCAAAGGGTTTGGGAAATCTGAGAAGGAGAGTAGTTCAACAACAGCAAGAGGTTCCAATCATAATGGAGCAACAAGATCAAGTTCCAAGACCAAGGAACATTGGTGCTGGAGATGCACCCAATACACACAACCAAAGAGCTGGTATTGTGCCTCCAACAGTGCGAAACAACAACTTTGAGATCAAGAGTGGATTGATCTCCATGATTCAAGCCAACAAGTTCCATGGGTTGCCAATGGAGGATCCCCTCGACCACCTTGATGAATTTGATAGAATCTATGGTCTTACCAAGATTAATGGAGTAAGTGAGGATGGATTCAAGTTGAGGCTCTTCCCATTTTCACTTGGAGATAATGCTCACCTATGGGAGAAGACTCTTCCTACTGGAGCAATAACCACATGGGATGCTTGCAAGAAGGCTTTCTTGGCAAAATTCTTCTCAAATGCAAGGACTGCTAGATTGAGGAATGAAATTTCTGGGTTTGCTCAAAGAAACAATGAAAGCTTTTGTGAAGCTTGGGAGAGGTTCAAAGGATTTCAAAATCAGTGTCCTCACCATGGCTTTAGCAATGAGTCACTCTTGAGTACATTGTATAGAGGAGTGCTTCCCAAAATCAGGATGCTTCTTGACACAGCCTCTAATGGCAACTTCCTCAACAAGAATGTGGAAGAAGGCTGGGAGTTAGTTGAGAACCTAGCTCAGTCAGATGGCAACTATAATGAGGACTATGACAGGACCACAAGGTCATCATCTACTGATCAAGAGGACAAGTACAAGAAGGACTTGAAGATGGTCAATGAGAAGCTTGACAAGATCTTTCTTAGCCAACAAAAGTCCATTCACTTCATTGGTGAAGAAGAGGTTCCAGTTCAAGAGGGGGAGACTGAATTTGCTGAGTTGTGTTATATGCAAAACCAGGGAGGATTCAAAGGCTACAACCAAGGAGGTTTCAAGAACAACAATCTCTCTTATAGGAGTACCAATGTGGCCAACCCTCAAGACCAAGTGTACCCACCTCAACAGCCTCAACAGCAACAAAACTATGTCCCCAAACAACAACATCAAGTGTTCCAGCCTCAGTTGTGTCCCCCACCAGGGTTTCTGACTAACCAAGGCCAAGAACAAGACCTAAGAGCTATGATGCAACAATTGTTGATTGGGCAAACACAAGGCAAGATTGAGGAAGCCAAGCAATTTGCTGAATTGAATCAAAGGCTCACATCCCAATATAATGATCTTAACATGAAGTTTGAAGGTCTCAGCTCTAGAGTGAAGTATATGGAGAGCAACATTGCCTCTACTTCTGCTCCTAAACCTAACCAACTCCCTGGAAAAGCTGTTTAAAATCCAAGGGAGTTCACTGCAAAAGCCATCCATATCTCTGATGAGGAAGTCACTGAGGACAGTGATGTTCAAGAAGGGGAGGACTGGTCAGTTATTGAAGCTTTGAGTGAAGTTTGTGCAGAGAAATCTGAATCCGCCATTGCACTCGACCAGGTACTCGAGCCAGCACTCGACCGAGTGTCTGATCGAGTGGTCGATCGAGCTGGAGGATCATGAGCTGTTAAACCTGCTAAGTACATTCCTCCTGCTTACAAACCACCTTTACCATTCCCAGGACGTTTCAAAGCACAAAGGATCAAGGAATTAAGGGAAATGATTGAGAAAAAGGAGATGTTGGCTAAGCAACAAAGGGATGAGGAAGCTTTGAAGGAAGAAGTTGTGGTTGAGAAACAAGAGGAAGTGATGGCTATACAAGAGATCATCATTGCTTATCAAGAAGAGGAGAGAGGACCTGCCTTGGAACAGTATGAACCTTATCCTCTCTATAGAGATTTTTTGCTTGATTTGTCAAAGAAGAAGGCTCAAGCTCAAGATGAGAAGGATCTTGAGAACCTTGGAGGAGTGATCATCCCAATTAAGCTTAAGGATCCAGGACCATTCTATCTGCCTTGCACAATCAGCTATCTTCACTACAACCAATGCCTTTGTGATTTGGGAGCTTCAACTAGTGTGATGCCATACTCCATAGCTCAAAAGCTTGGCATAACTGATTTCAAATCCACCAACCTCCATGTTTGCCTAGCTGATGGGACAAACAGAGAAGTATTTGGAAGGTTGGAGAATGTCTCACTCAAGATAGGGAAGGCAAGGGTTCACACAGATTTTGTGGTATTGGAGATGGACAAAGAACCTGAAGATCTTATCATCCTTGGGAGGCCATTCTTAGCCACTGTTGGAGCAGTCATTGATGTCAAGGAAGGTCTTGTGACCTTGAACATTGCTGAGGATATAGTTATGAAGTTCAACATCTATAACCCAACCAACCTTCCTACCATTGATGATCAGCCTTTCACTGTCAAGGACAAAGGTGGTCAAGAGGTTTTAAGTGATATAGCAACTCCAAAGGCTGAGCTCTCACTTCAAGAGGATTCTGTGGAGAAGCTTAAGAGGTCAGTTCAAGAGCTGACTAGTATGGTTGAAGATCTCCAAGTTAAGTTAAGCAAGAAGTCTTTGAAGAAAGCAAGACCAAGGCTCAAAATCAAAAAGAAGTATGGTTTGTGTGCTAAGGGTGAGGTTATCAAGGATCAACTTCACAGTGACCAAGAGGTTCCAGGGAGGATTTCATCACCTTCTTGGTATCTAGACCAAGTTTAAAAAGGAAACCAAAGTCAAGCTTAGTGACTCTAAACAAGCTCACTAGGGAGGAAGTCCCTAAGGTTTCCTTTGTAAATATGCTTTATTTTCTTAGTAGTTTTGATGTGTTTTCTTTTATGTTTGTGTTGGACAGGCCTTTTAGTGAAAATGTAGATGGGTAAGGAGAGATTTGGACTTGGAGAAGGGGAAACGCAAGCCCACTCGACCAGGCCACGAGAGGTACTCGACCGAGTTGAAAAAAAACTAAGGCCCATTTGATCTTCAAATCGCTAGAATGATCGAGTGGAGGGAAGAACAAGAAGAAAATTTTGAATTTTCGAAGTTTGGTCAAGAGAGCTCAACCACGTGATGGTCGAGTGTGGGGTCGAGTGGTAGCAAAAAGTAGGTCAAAGATTCCCAATTCAAATTTGAATGGTATGGACGCTCCACCCTTGTCTCCTTGTCCCCTTAGCTTCTTTATATAGACCTTGCACGAAATTATATCTCTCACACTCTCTCATTTGCTCAAAACAACTAAATTCAAGTTTTAAAATCTCTCTCAAAGTTCATCTTTTGCTCAAGCTTTGTTCTTTCAAGTTTTTGGGTCACTAACCTATTAACTTTGAGCTTTGAGTCTATTCCTTTCAGTTCCTTTTGAAAATGCCTTCTAAGATCACCAGGAAGTCTCAACAAACCGCTGCAAGCTCCATGGAACGTTGTGATGCTGACCTTGAATCAAGAGGAGAAGCTAGAAGGACAACTCGACGCCCCACTCGGTCATGCACTCGACCGAGTGGCGGTTAGAGCAGCCGGTCGAGCCAGATGCCGTGTCCAAGGAGAGAGTCAGTTGAGGAAGATCCTGAGAGGACTGAAAGTGAGGAGGAAAGGGAGCCAACTCTCAATGAGTTTATGAGGAGACACAAGGCCAAAGGGAAGAGGCCAGCAGTTGAGGTTGAGCAAGAGGAGAGTGAGGAAGAAATTGAAGAAGAAGAGTTAATGGATGATGGAGAGGCAGAATCTTGTGGGTTGTCAAAGAGGCAGCTTTATGATGCTTTCATGAGAATGGAGTTCCTGGGGACTAGGTATCCACACAAGGAAACCATGGAGAAGCTAGCCATTGATGAGGATGTGGAGTATCTCTTTGAGAAGAGCAACCTTACCAAGTTCATTGGGCTTTGCATGGAGGGCTACAAAGAAGAAAGTTGTGAGTTCCTAGCCACTGTCAAGCTGACCACATATGCAAGGAAAGAAGCTGAGTTTGGAGCTGGTCACATTGCTTTCACAATCAAGGGGAAGAGGTATGATCTTTCAATGAAGAAGATAGCAAATGTGTTTGGATTTGAGGTTGGGAGCAATAGGAATTTGATGATTCCAAGAGAAGAACTCTTTGCTGTGTGGGAAACCATTGGGGATAACAAGCTCTACTCATCCTCCAATTCCAAGAGCTCAAGGATAAGGAGCCCAGTCCTAAGGTACTTCCACAAAGCTCTTGCCAACACCTTCTTTGCAAGGAAGGAAACTCGGAACATCAATGAGGGGGAGCTAAAGATGATTGACTTGGCTCTCAATGGAATCATCTTTCAAGCAAGAAATGGTACCATCATTCTTGGGAGCACTGTGGAGACTGACCTAGCAATGGTGCTCATTGACTACATGGTTCACTTGAGAAGTTGGGTAGGCAAGTTGGAGAACAAAGGGTCAAGAGGAGCACTAACCATTGGAGGCATCATTACTCCAATTCTACAAGCTGCCAAGGTTCCACTTAGGGGAGAAAGCGTCTCACCAAGATGGATTGACTCAAGCTACCTCACCTCTACTCTCATCCTAGCCAAGGAGATGCATCAAGGAAATCACATCTTCAATTTTGACCTTCCAACACTTGGGAAGAAGCAACTCATCTTGCCTAACCAAGAGCTCACCACCATTCAAGAAGGAGCCAACATTGACTTTTGGCCAGCTGAGGAGCATTGGTTTGATGGGATAGTTCAACCTAGAGTTGAAGAAGCTAGGAATGCACAAATGGCTGATGGGGAGGAGCAATTCTACTTTGAAGATTATGAGCCCAACCCAAGAGATAGTAGAGGAGTGAGGGAGAATAGCAAGAGGTTAACACTTTTGCAAAGATGGAGCAAGTGGAATGGGCAGAGGTTTGATAAACTTAAGAAGAAGGTGGGCAACATGGCTAAGTCCATCAAGGGCTTAAAGAAGGAAATTGCTGAGCTAAAGAGTGGAAACTCATCTCCAAGCCATTCAAGCCCTTTGAGAAGAAGTACCTCAACTAGAGCACTTTCAAGAGTTGCAAACCCTTTGGAACCAGCTAGGGCTTCAATGTATGAGCCAAATCAGAGGAAGAGGAGCTCAAGTACCCGAGAACAACAGTCTTCGAGGCACTCGACCGGGTCACTCGAGCGCCCACTCGACCGAGCACCACCGACGTACTCGACCAAGTACCAGCCCAGATGACCCTATGGCTTCCCACCTCCAACTGCTTATCCAGGTTATCCAAGTTACCCTCCCATCCCACCTTAATACTACATGGATCCAGCTTTATACCAGCAGTTTTGCCAGCAGCAAGGTCGACATTTTGACATACGCGGTCCAGCTCGACCCCCCCACTCGGACACGCACTCGACCGAGTCACGGTCGATCGCCATCGTTGAGCTGCCCCAAACTCCATCTCCAAGTCACCAGCAAGATCCCAACTACTCCTATGACAGCATGCAGATGGATGTGGACAACTTCTTCCACAATCCCTAAGGTACCACCATCACCTTCACTTGTAAATATCATTGCATTTCATATTTTGTTTAGTTTTGTTTTTAGTCTTGAATCCTCTTACAAATTTCTTTCACACAAGGCACTGTGTGATTTAAGTTTGGGGGAGGGTTTGAGATAGCATTTGACATTGTGTTTTGTGTTCTTATTTCAATTTTTTAGCATCTTCATATTAGTTTTTGCATAGCATCTAAGGTATAGAAAAACCCTAAAAATTTGAAAATTTTTAGCAAAAATCTTTATAAAAAAAAAGAATGTTCATGTAGTTTGCATTGCATATTAGGATCTTGTTTAGCATGTTTCATATAGGATTGTATAATATTTGCATTAGGGATCTATGATGAGTATTTCCTTGTTAGCTTGCTTATTCACTAGACTAGGATCAAGCCCAAGTTAATAGTACTTTGATGCTAGTTGAGTAGTTAGAAGCATAAGATTGAACGAAGCCTTGAATTCCTGCATTGTATTTGGTCTAAATTGAAGCATGTTGTGATTTGACACCATTTCCTACTTATAAGAACCTAATATTGACTTATAATTATCAATGTGTGCATTGCTTTAAACTCATGGATACCATATACATACTTGGATCATCTTTCTCCTACCACTCTTGTTGATCCAAGTAGCTGATCTCCCCATTAAAATCAGTTTCCCTACCCCTTAACCAACCCTTCTTTCAAGCCATGTTTATTCTTGTGTGTGTGAGGCCTATTTTTGGGATTGAGCTTGGTAGAAAGTGTTAGGTTTGAACTGACAAGAGTAAAACCTTGTGTAGTTCTAGTTTGCATTTTTCAAACTAGATAGGACTAGGTGGTTCACTTGTTGGGTTTGGGACTTGGCTGTTTGAAAAGAAAAGAGGAAAAAGAGAAAGAAAAAGGGTAGAGTCTTTAAGAGGAGATTGAGTTTAAACAAAGTCTAGTGAAAGGATGGGAAGTTAAATATTGTTGAAAATGGTTCTAGCTAAAGAAAGGAAAAGAAAGAAAAGGAAAGTCTAGCAAAATGCTTCTATGTCTTAAGAATAAGAAGAAAAGAGAACCATAGCAAATAAGTAAGAATCCCCCATCCCACTAGAAAGATCAAATAAGAAACCTCTCCTAAGACTTGAAAACCAAAAGAGAAAAGGGTGAAAGAGAAAAGAAGAAGTAAAAGGTAGCACTAGGATCATTTGGGTTTAGATTGCTAGGATAAACACTTTGGGTGTCTTTGGGTAGACAAGGTTTTGTTCTTGTATGTGTCTAAGTGTTCTTACCTTTAGCATTCTTCTAAAGCTCAATCCATTTTTATGAGAGAACCTTGATATTGATAAGCCCCACTCTAAAAAGAGACCATCATTGTCTCAAAACCTTTACCTCCAAGCCAAATGAGTTTAAGCATTGCATAGAAATTGATTCATGTTCTTGTTTAATGAATGTTAAAGGAAATGGTTGATTTGAATGCATGTGGATGTCTAAGGCTCAAATCAGTAAAGGTTGTGACATGCTTGTCTAAAGTCTTTAAGTACAGCTCGTTCAACTTGCATCATAGTATTAGTAACTTGAACATTGATTCTAGATGGTCTATTTGCAAGCTTTAGGAGCTGAGATCCCACTTTCAAACCTCACTTACCTTCTTATGTCTTGCTTGGGGGTGTTAATGTTCATATATTTTACCTTTTTTCCCTTAGATTATTCACATCTTTTGTATCTTTTGTTATCCATTTTCACCATTATTGCATAGCTTTAGGACCAATGATGCATTAGAGTTTAGTTGCATTGCATTTGCATCTTTTCATGCATAAACAAGTGATTTTGGAGCTTAAGGAGCATGGAAGCAATGCTGAGGAGAAGTGCAACAATCATGAAGAGAAGGCAAGAGAATTAAGGCTGAAACAACAAGGTCCGGGGTCCAACTCGACCGCACACTCGACCAGACACTCGACCGTGTGCTGAGGAGGACTCGACCGAGTGGAGAATGCACGAGAGAAGCCAGCTCGACCTGCCACTCGACCGAGCACAGGTTGAGTTGACCGAGCCGTTGACTATTTTGTCTTTTAGTATTTTTAGGGCTTCCACTCCCTCTCTTATATAAAGCCTTGTACCTGCAGCCACCAAAGAGTCTAGCTTTTTAGATATTCTTTAAACCTAGTTTTTACCCTTTTGGGAATTATTCCTTTTGCACTTTTATTTCTCTTAGATTTTGTACTTGTTTTTAAGGAGAAAAGGCTAAATTCTTCAATATTATTGGTTTCATAACTTTCTTAATATTGAGAATTCGAGTTTGATTCTTTCTCCAATATTGTAGATCTTTGTTTCATCTTTCTAATGATGCAAGTTTCGTATTTTTCTGGGTTTTTGACTTTGTTCATCATGTGTTCTTGTGAGTAGTTCTTTAGGATCTTGAGGATGGGTTAGGCTGGATTGATCTTGTGGTTTATTTGATTGGGTCAAGCTTGATTGTTCTAGATCTCTTCTAGGCTAGATGTTCTTAATGTTGATCCTATATCTGAGAGGGTAGGGTTTGATTTCAAGCATCTTAGCATCACACCAATGTTTAAGAAGCATAGATAAGGCTAGATCTAGATCTTACCATTAGGCTTGCTAAGAGATTAGAGGTCTTCTTTGGTTTGAGATGTATTGCTTACTGCCTGCTTGGGTAGTTTCTTTACTTTGTGAGAACAAGTCCAGAGATGCATAGGTTTAATTATTTCTTGCCATGAGAGTGGAGGAAACTTGTCTTAGATTTATATGTCTAGAGATTAGCTCAAAGTTTGCTTGAGATTTGTTGAACAAGTTAGATAACCACAATGATTAGTTCAGCCCATGAATCCCTCCTCAAGGCCTTCTTTGCTTATTGATTTTTAAGTCTTAATCCTGTTGCTTGCTTGTTGTTTGATTCGTTTTTGCATTGCTCTGTTTTTATTGTGTTGCTCTGTTTTTGCGTTTAGTCCAGCTCGACCCTGCACTCGATCTACACTCGATCGAGTGCTTGCTCGAGTTCTTCCCCAGAACTTTGGTTTATGATTTGTAGTTGTCCTGTCTTATCTCTAGTCTCATTCTATTTGCATTTCTGTTGCATTTACCCATTCTTCTGTTCACTATTGTCTTCCATTAGGTGAAAATTGGATTAAGGCTAAAACAAGTGTGGACATAGGCGGCAATCGGGCAAGATTTGGCCGATTGAGGTGGCCAATGGTGTCAATCGGTCAAGCTTTGGCCGATTGGACTAGCCGATCATAGTTCCTGACTTTTCATCTGATCGAGTGAACCGGGCAGGGTTTGGCCGATTGGAATAGCCGATTGTGTCAACCTGGCGTCGTTTGGCCGATTGGCATGGCCACTCATAGCTCCTGATCCCTTGTCACTTCTCCAACTTCACTCTTCTTTGCTTCTTTGCACCAAAACAAGTCCAAATACTCCAAATGTGATGAGATTACTCCAAGAACCTGAGAGATGACACACTAGATGCATATGCTCCTAAAACAACCTAGAATGACAAGATTATGCAACAAAATTATGTAAAAACAAGGCTTAAAACCCAACAAAAACACAAGATATCAACTCCCCCTAAATTATCTCCTGCTAGTCCTCAAGCAAGAACCAAACAAAAAGTGAGAGAGAGAGGTTTGGAAAAGGGATTCAGAACCCAAAAGTATCAACAAAGAATTCAAACCACAATCCTTAAATGTAATTCAATGGTGCTAAGATCAATCAAAGTGCTTACAAATATTTTTCTATGCTTATCACAATGCACCACTCTAGTTCACCTTCTATCTATTGGTAAAGACTTGCAATCCTATTGAACATCTCTTTCACATTCATTAAAGTGTTTGGTGTAATCTTGCAAATGGAAAATAAATCAAGCTCAATTGGTTTAAGGGCAAGGCTTTTTTATAAAAAGGTGGTTGGCAATGGTGTTTTTGGGTGGTTTACTCTCCAACAAAAAGAATACTAGACAGTTGTGAAACCAATCTAAGATTGAGAACAATTTGGGCATACAAAGCTTAGCTCTTGATGTTCCACCCACCTAGAAGCATATCTACCCTTTTTCGCATCCTTCTTTTCTTTAATTCTAACCCAAAAACTCAACTTGATTCAATTTAAACCCCTTCTCTTCTTTACTTATGGTCTTATTCACTTCTTTTTTTTTTTATAAATCTCTAAGGTTACTCTTTACTATAAACACTAGCTCTTTTTATTCATTCTATTCTAGCCTCCAAATCTTACTAGACTTTGCTTTAACTCTTCCTTTTCTTTCTTTGAAGCTTTTCTAGGAGACAATAACAAAACATCTCTCTTTTTTTTTTTACTTAGAGACTTAGAACTTTTAATCAATCTTAGGGGGTGGTATTAGTTTTAGATTTATGAAGATTTTTGAAGAGTTCAACAAAATCATAAAAAATGAATAAGTGAAAGATTGTTAAAGATTGCTAGAGAGTTTTGTTGATTAGTTTTCTAAAATCTTGTAAAGTCCTCCAAAAAATCCCTGTATTTTTATGATACATTCCATGACTTTATTTTGTAAAGAAAGTGTCTAAAATCATGAACCAATAACATAATAATTGAACTCATTAACAATCTTAGATTCTTTTGTTTTAATTCAATAACACAAAACTTTTAATGATTTTATAAAAGTCTGAATCCAATAACCCAGATTTGTTAAGATTTTAAATGACTTTTTATAAATCACAAACTAATAACACTAAACTTTAACAGAGTTTAACAAAATTTTGATCTAATAACAACAGATTCTACATAACATTTAAAATCTTTAAAACTCTATTCAAATCTTAAACCAATAACCCCCACTAACCTTTGTAACACCCGCAAACCAAAACTGGGCGTTTTGGGGGAGGTTGTCGATCGACTCCATGGTGGTGTCAGTCGACACCATTTCTGTCTGGTTCGACCAGATTGTTTTAATTGGCGATTTTGGATGGGTTGGTTTAAGTTAAACCACAGAACCAGACCATTAAGTGAGGAAAACGACCTAGGTCGTGTTTTATTGTTGTCTCGCCGCTGAAACAGAGAAAAATAGAAGAGAAAAGCTTGTTCTTGAGCTTTTGTGAATTTTTCTGAGATTTCAAGGCTTCCTGGGTGAGATCTTGTTGTGGGACTGAGGATCAAAGGCTAGGAAAGTGTGAGAAGCTTGCTGGGAGTGTGAGATTCATCATTGTTTGTCAGAAACTTCCTGCAAAGAGGTGAGTGCATGACCGTGGCTGATCTAAGCCTATGATTCCTTATTCATGCTTGTTTGTTGCTATGTTTGTGTGTTTTTCTTGCTGGGATTGGTTGCTACAGGATCATACAGATGTATTTGGCTTGGGTTTTGAGTATTGGACGATAGGGTGGAGTTTAAGAGCGAGATTCGACTCTCGGCTTCGTGAGGATCGCGGTTGCAGAGGTAGTGTCGATCGACACCAATTGGTGTCGGTCGACACCAAGAGCCAGTGTCGGTCGACACCTCCCTTCCAGTGAGATGATGTTTGTTTTCCTGGTTTGAATGTTTTGTTTGTTGGTTGTTTAGAACATTGGAATTACAGTTGCTTGTGTTATAGCCAATTAGATGGGAGGATTGCCTCACTGAGTGTTTATAAAATACTCATGCATCTCAATTTGTGTTTGTGGTGCAGGTAAAGGCAAAGTATGATCGTGGAATCAAGGAAATGAAGAGGAGGATGTTCTAGGGACTCGATTGGTTGTTGTCTGGCATTTCTAGGTTGCTAGAGTTGGATCATTAGAAACATTGCTAGGTTGCTGGTTCTATGATTCTTGTTGGTTGAATTTTGGATATTGTTATGTTATTATTATTGGTTTATTATTGGTTATTTATGGAATATTGATATTGGTTATTTCCGCTGTTGTTTGTGATTGTGCTTAGGTCGCTAGTGGGTATGCGACCACTAGTTGTAGTTTATTTATTATTATTATTTATGATTTATTTTAAAAAAATTTGGGTCCTTTCAGTTTGGTATCAGAGCCCTTACGGTTCTAGGTTTGGGTTCCCTAGGCTTTGTGCTGTAGATGTTTGGGATTTGCATGCTTTGATTGATTATGTGAGTTAGTCAATTGTGTGTGGTATGGAGTCCTAGAACATCCTCTTCGAGCCTACAGTGTGATTCCATGGTGAGTTTGTGTTTTTTTGTGTTTTTGTGTTATGTTGATTGATTGTTAGCCTATGTTCTTGGAAGTGCAGTGGTTAAAGGTGTTTGAGTTGTTGGTCGTGGACGGGGTCGTGGTCGTTGTAACAACCCATCCCGTGGACCCCACTAGCCTCACTGCTAGCCCACTAGCCTCACTGCTAGCCCACTAGCCTCACTGCTAGCCGCCCAAACGGACCCCAAGCTGGCCCTGCAGGGCATCGATCCTAACCCATCACTGTGGATATCCCAATCCACCAGTAGGTTATTGGTGCACCAGGCGTTCCTCGAACCCTGGTCCTCACCCTTTAACAACCTTCCCATAGGACAAATTGCCACCAATTGGGCTGCAATTTGTGGTCCCATTAGTGGTCCCATACCCACTAGCCACCTAATCACAATCGCAACCAACAGCGGAATAACAATACCAATATCCAATAAATAATAATCCAATAAATATAAATATCCTATATTCATAACATCAGCAATATCCAATAACCAAATAACAGAAATCATAGAACCAGCAACCTAGCAATGTTCTAATGACCCAACTCTAGCAACCTAGCAATGCCAGACAACATTAAACCGAGTCCCTAGAACATCCTCCTCTTCATTGCCTTGATTCCACGATCACACTTTGCCTTTACCTGCACCACAAACACATATTGCAATGCATGAGTATTTTATAAACACTCAGTAAGGCAATCCTCCCATCTACTAGGCTATACACACAAGCAATAGAGTCATCTCTAACCATCAACAACAATCAACAAACAACAATAAACAAACCAGGACTATGCATCGACCGACACCAACATGCATCGACCGATACCAAATGGAGGTTGCGTCAACCGACGCAAGATCTGCGTCGACCGATGCAAGGTTAACTTGCATCGACCGATGCTCCCAATGCATCGACCGACGCATGCTCGACATAACACAAAACCCTAGAGTTTACGCGCTGTCCTCGCATATGCATCGACCGACGCACAAAGTGCATCGACCGATGCAATACCGAGCATCGTTTTCCTCCGAATCTTCTCGCCAGATATTCGTTCCTACAACAACTAAACTCGATCCCAAGCCACAAGAAAGCTTCCTAACGTCCATAGAAACAATATAACAAGTCTAACATCACACAACAAGCAGATTAAAGAGTTCTCTAGCTTAGATAAGCCATGGTCATGCACTTACCTTTGCCAAGATGAATCTGAACCTAAACACAAGAAAAAAATGCTTCTAGGAAGCTCCCACAACGATCCCAGCTACAAATCTCACCAAGAAACGTCACCAACCTCCAAGAATCTCCCAAAAACGCTCAAAAACTCTCACAAAGCTTTTTCTCTCTTTCTATTTCTCAAAAACGGCCACCACCAAACGAATGAGACAAAAATCGTGTTAAGGGTTTTTCCTTCATCCAAAACGCAGTGTTTGATTTAAGTCAAAACGCAGGAACTTGACCTTGCATCGACCAATGCACACTTTGCATCGACCGATGCAACTCCCAAACCAGGATTTCGGTTCACGGATGTTACAGTCGTGGTCATGGTCAGGCGGGTCTCGAGGCCAGCGAGTGTGTGGTCCAGAGTTCCACGAGGAGGTACGTCAGAGGGTCACAGGAGGGACCAGAGAGGGTTAGCCGGTGAGAATGCCATGGGTGCTGGGAACCTAGGTGTGGGGTTGTAGCAGGTGGAGCCCAGGGTCGAGATGATCGCTTGGTGGATCTGTTGGCGTGCTGTTGGAGCGGTTACCGAGAGGGGTACCAGTGCAGGCTCCAGTTGTACCGCATGTGGCGGGGTGCAGCCGAGGGCTGCAGATGTTGAGGAGTTTCCATCTGATGTTAGGAGGATGGACCAGTTGTAGATGACCGGTGCGAGATTCTTTTCTAGAGGTATCGAGCCTAGAGAGGCGGATAGGTGGACATATGTAGTTGGAGCAGATATTTCTCTGTTTGGTGGGTAATCCAATTGGATATTAGAAGTTCAGTGGGCAAGTGTAACATTGCAATGTTATACTCGGACCACAGGAAGAACTTTTGGTCGGAAGATGTTTATAGTCTCTAAGGATTGTTGCTCCTGAGAGGATGGTGGTTTCCCTGAACACCGATAGCTTGAGGGGTTGAAGGCTCCGAGAGTGGCAGAGGGGATGATGTTTCCCTAAGGGGATGAGTAGTTCTCCTGATACCGAGATCTTGAGGATTGTGGTCCAAGAGTGAGACAGTATAACTCGAAGACGCTGGTCTGAGAGTGAGATCGGTGTGGCTGAAGGTTGCGACCTAAGGGTGGAGGAGTTTGGAGCAAGCAATGCCTAGGACGCGAGTATAAACATGACAACGGAATGTGGACCTCGAGAGTTGATGGTTGTTTAATCTTGGATAATAGTTGTGTGGCCGATGTGCTGACTGGTGTTGCTGGAGTTCCAGCGGGTGTTGTGAGTGTGGTGACAGGTTTTGCTCAGACCGAGATGACCGTATTGTAAATTTTCTGACAATGTTGTTGGAGAAGATTGAATAAGATGATTAGTTCTTATGAAATCTTGATGTGGAATGGGTTAAGGGATTATGTGATTCTTGAAATGGAAAGTTTCCATAAATAGAAAGTTCTATGAATAGTTAGGACTTGTCTAATTTTGGAAGGGGGATGTGAATTGCCAGAGAGGCGAAAAGTTTAATGGATGACCTGAAGAGTTGTCACAGATGAGAAGATCAGTTCTAAAGGATCTTGATTGGTGAATTACAGGTGGCGGCGAGTTTATGTTGGCATATTTGATTATTAGTTTAGTAGAGCTGAGGAAGTAACCAGAGTATTTGTTGAGCATGGGAACCTTTCGTCCTTCAACTTCACCATGGGGAGCGTCGGTGTGGTAAGAGTAGAAGAAGGACGAGGTATGGGTTTTATGAGTTTATTGGTTTGGCAGGTTACTACAGGAGATTTGTGCAGGGCTTTGCGAGTAGGGCACGACCAATGACTAAGTTGACAGGGAAAGATGTTCCTTTTGTTTGGTCACAGGAGTGTGAGGAGGGCTTTGCAAGCCTTAAGGAGATGTTGACTACTACGCCAGTGTTAGCTTTGCCTGAGCAGGGAGAACCCTATGTGGTTTATACTGATGCATCTAGAGTTGGTTTGGGGTGTGTGTTGATGCAGCATGGGAAGGTGATTGCCTACGCTTCGCGGTAGTTGCGGAAGCATGAGGACAACTATCCTACTCATGATTTGGAGATGGGTGCTGTAGTCTTTGTCCTGAAAATTTGGAGATCTTATCTTTATGGTGAAAAGGTACAGGTGTTTACAGATCATAAGAGTCTGAAGTATATATTCACTCAGCCTGAGCTGAATTTGAGACAGAGGCGGTGGATGGAACTTGTGGCAGACTATGATATGGAGATAGCCTATCATCCTGGTAAGGCTAACTTGGTTGCAGATGCTCTGAGTCAGAAGAGGGTAGCTTTGGCTCAGGAGCAGGAGATGGAGTCTCTGGTAGGAGAGATCGGTGCGTTGAGTTTGTGTGCTGTTTCTTAGGAACCGTTGGGTTTAGAGGCGGTTGATAGAACAGATCTTCTGAGTCGGATGCGGTTGGATCAGGAGAGGGATTTGGGCTGGTAAATGTCTCAAAGGATGTGGATTAATAGTATCAAGACTCGGACAATGGTACTATCTTGGTGCACGGCTGGGTTTGTGTGCCCAAGGATGAGGAGTTGAGGCAGGAGATCCTGAGAGAGGCTCATACGAGCAAGTTTTCTATTCATCCTAGAGCGACTAAGATGTATAGTGATCTCAAGAGGTACTATCACTGGGTCGGGATGAAGAAGGATGTAGCTAGTAGGGTTGCGAGGTGCGATGTGTGTCAGCTAGTGAAGGCTAGTGAAGGCTGAGCATCAGGTTCCTGGTGGGTTACTGAAGAGTCTACCCATTCCTGAGTGGAAGTGGGATATGATCACGATGGACTTTTGATGCTATCTGGATCATTGTGGACCGGTTGACTAAGTCAGCACATTTTTTTGCCATTAAGAAGACTAATGGAGCATTGTTCTTGGGTAAGAAGTATGTGAAGGAGATAGTCAAGTTGCAGGGGGTGCCAGCGAGTATTGTGTCTGATAGGGATTCTAAGTTCACTTCAATGTTCTGGAAGGCATTTCAGGCAGAGATGGGCACTAAGGTGCATATGAGTACAACTTATCATCCCCAGACCGATGGACAGTCAGTGAGGACGATACAGATGTTGGAAGATTTGATGAGGATGTGTGTGTTGGATTTTGGTGGCCATTGGGCAGATCACCTGAACCTGGTAGAGTTTGCTTACAACAATAGCTATAAGGCGAGTATTAAGATGGCTCCTTATGAGGCTTTGTATGGGAGATCATGCCGTACACCGTTATGCTGGACTCCGGTGGGGGAGAGGAGCATGTTCGGGGCAGATTTTGTTCAGGAGACCTCAGAGAAGATTCGGGTGCTCAAGCTGAACATCAAGAAAACTCAGGATCAGCAGAGGAGTTATGCTGATAAGAGGAGGAGAGAACTTGAATTTCAGGTAGGAGATAGAGTGTACCTCAAGATGACCATGTTGCGGGTCCGAACAGGTCATTGACAGAGACTAAGTTGAGTCTAAGGTTTATGGGTCCGTTCAGAGTGATTGAGAGGGTGGTACAGGTAGCATATAGGGTGGAGTTGCATGAGGTTATGCGTGCGTTCCACAAGGTTTTCTATATTTCTATGTTGCGGAAGTGTCTCCGTGAGGATGATCAGTTGTTGGCTAAGATTCCTGAAGATCTTCAGCCTAATATGACTTTGGAGGCGAGACCAGTGAGGATTCTCGGGAGGAGGATCAAGGAAATTCGGAAGAAGAAGATTCCTTTGATGAGAGTCCTTTAGGACTGTGATGGTGTTGAGGAGCAGACTTGGGAGCCAGAGGCGAGGATGAAGGCAAGGTTTAAGAAGTGGTATGAAAAGCAAGCCGCGAATTGAGCTTGTCTAGCCTGGTCCCATCTGTAATCCGTGGCTGCAGCGAAAATGGAGTATTCCAGCCCATCTCTCTCGTTTACTTGGTCGCTTAGGGGTGGTTGGGGTTGCGACTAAGTAACAAGATGAGGTGGTGTTTAGTGTACGAAATTCCCGTGAAGCGGGGTTTTGGAGGAAAGTTTCGTGAAATAGAGGTTTCCAAAAGTGGAAAGTGCTAAAAATGAAACGTTTTATGTGAGATAGAATTTGTCCATTTTAGTGGTGGAGAGCCTTGGAGGGGCTTGTGTGGCCTTAGTGGCAGATTTTGAGTCATTGTGCCGTGTGTGGCGGTCTTTTGAGACCTTGTGTGGCCTTTGTGGCGGGCTGTTTAGCCTGTTGTGTGGCCTTTGTGGCGGGATGTTTAGCCAGATGTGTGACTGTTTAGTCAGATGTGTGGCCTTTGTGGCGGGATGTTTAGCCAGTTGTGTGGCCTTGGTGGCGGGCTGTTTAGCCAATGTGCCTGTTGAGGCGATCCTTCGGGATGTATGGTCTTTGTGATGGTCCTTCGGGACAAGTGGTCTTTGTGACGGTCCTTCGGGACGAGTGGCCTTGGTGGCGGTCCTGTTGAGGACATTTGTTTGGCCTTTGTGGCGGTCCTGTTTAGGACATTTGTTTGGCCTTGGTGGCGGTCCTTTTTAGGACAATTTGTTTAGCCTTGGTGGCGGTCCTGTTTAAGACAATTGTTTGGCCTTTGTGGCAACCCTTGTGGCATATATATGATCCTTGTGTGGTCATGAGGTATTCCAGAGAGGAAATATGTGGTTGGTAGGACATTGTGATGTTCTATGCGAGCCACAGGAAGGAAACTTGGATAGGGATAGGATTCAGACGTGTTCAGAATTGTTTGCTCGCGACTCTTGGGGGACATTGGTTCTCCTAATACTACCATATTCTGAGACTTTGTTGCTTGGGAGTATGGTTGGTATATCGACTTCAGATGACGATTAGGGGGCGCACTGTAGGGTGGCAACCCGAGAGACGAATATTGGACTTCCTTATATATCATGGCATGCGGGCTTAGGCCCAATGAGGAGCCAACATTGTGGCATGCAGACTTAGGTCTGATGAGGAGCCAATAAAAACTCAAGGTTTAGACCTATGAGTAAAGGAAAGTCCAAAAGTAGAGAGCATATAATGCCTAGAGCGTGAGTCTATCGCCTAGAGATGACCTTTCCATAGATCGGTTGGAGGAGTGCGGGCCGTGGAGACAGTTGCACGGGAGTCCTTGGCTGATGGTTGTTCGAGATTCGAGGACGAATCTATGTTGGTGGGGGAGAATTATAACACCCTCAAACCAAAACTGGACGTTTTGAGGGAGGGTGTCGATCAACACCATTTATGTCTGGTTCAGCCAGATTGTTTTAATTGGCGATTTGGGATGGTTTGGTTTAAGGAAAACCACAGAACCGGACCATTAAGTGAAGAACATGACCTAGGTCGTGTTTTATTATTGTCTCGCCGCTGAAACACAGAGAAAAAGAAGAGAAAAGCTTGTTCTTGAGGTTTTGTGAGTTTTTGTGAGATTTCAAGGCTTTCAGGGTGAGATCTTGCTGTGGGAGTGAGGATCCAAGGCTAGGAACGTGTGGGAAGCTTGCTGGGAATGTGAGATTCATCATTATTGGTTAGAAACTTCATGCAAAGAGGTGAGTGCATGACCATGGCTGATCTAAGCCTGTGATTTCTTGTTCTTGCTTGTTTGTTGTTGTGTTTGTGTGTTTTTCTTGCTGGGATTGGTTGCTACAGGTTCCTACAGATGTACATGTCTTGGGTTTTGAGTATTGGACGATTTGGTGGAGTTTGGGAGCGAGATTCAACTCTTGGCTTCGTGAGGATCGTGGTTGCAGAGGTAGTGTCGATTGATGTCGATCGACACCAGTGAAGCAGCATCAATCGACACTGTGGGGTAGTGTCGGTCGACACCATGAGACAGTGTAGGTCGATACTTGGCTGGTGGCGGTCGACACTTGGCTGGTGTCGGTCGACACCTCCCTTCCAGTGAGATGATGTTTGTTTTCCTGGTTTGTATGCTTTGTTTGTTGATTGTTTGGAACATTGGAATTATAGTTACTTGTGTGTATAGCCCAGTAGATGGTAGGATTGCCTCACTGAGTGTTTATAAAATACTCATGCATCTCAATTTATGTTTGTGGTGCAGGTAAAGGCAAAGTGTGATCGTGAAATCAAGGAAATGAAGAGGAGGATGTTCTAGGGACTCGAGTGGTTGTTGTCTGGCATTGCTAGGTTGCTAGAGTTGGATCATTAGAAACATTGCTAGGTTGTTGGTTCTATGATTCCTATTGGTTGAATTTTGGATATTGTTATGTAATAATTATTGGTTTATTTTTGGTTATTTATGGGATATTGATATTGGTTATTTCCGCTGTTATTTGTGATTGTGGTTAGGTGGCTAGTGGATATAGGACAACTAGTTGTAGTTTATTTATTATTATTATTTATTATTTATTTAAAAAAAAATCAGGTCCTTGCAACCTTAGAGACTCTCTTTTTTTTTAATGACCATGTAAACCTTCCTTTTCCTTTTTTTTTCTTTCTTTATTCCAAACCTGAACCCAAATCAACATTATAACCACCTATTCCTTTCCAAACCAGTCCTATTAGCTAGTTCTAATGATTCCAAACCTAGCTAAAACAAGAGCCAGTGCTTTGTCGTTCTCAATACTTTCAAGGTTTTTCACACCCTATAGCATTATCAACAAAGAAGCCTCACTCAGCAAATCAACACAAGGCTTGAAAGAAAGGTTTGGGGTTCAAAGGTATGGCAAGAGATTGGGTTAATCAAAATAGAGTGGCAAATAGAGATTGTTAACCCAAATAAAAGTTCCATGAGCTAGCATTCATAGTCCATATGCAAGATAATTTTAAATATCAAATTAAAGTCCAAATAATATAGAGATGCATCAATGATCATGCAAGCTTTACACTTGAAGAAAATGCTTTCAAGTGACACAATGTTTTAAGTTTAGACTCTTCATTTTTTCCCCAAGATTAAACAAGTGGACTATAAATAAGGGCGGTGCGTTCAATCCTAAGACTCTACTTTTACATGGCAACTTCATCAATATCCCCAAATGCAAATGCATACTAAATGCTTTTAGACTCAATCCTAAAGAAAGTAATGAATATGCAAAACTACATGCATTTGTTTTTGGTTTTTGAAAATTTTCAATTTTTTTTATTTTTCTCATAACATAGCTATTAACAATGCAACACACAAAATGAAAATCAAAACAAAACACAATGTTAGATGGCTAGTCTCTCCCCCAAACTAAATTTACACCGTCTCGGTGTAAGAAAAATCCAAGAGAAAGACTAACAAAAATAAAGAAAACAAGACTCAAATGATATATACAATGGAAAGTTAGGACCATACCTTGGCCCTAGTTGTGAACCTTAGAAAATGGAGTGATAGGAGGAGCTTTAGTGCTCCCTTGAGATCATGTTGAATTGGTGGAAAGAGAGTGGAGGTTGATAGTGAGGACACTTGAAAGAAGGTCATGAAGCTTATCTTTGTCATATTGATACTTGGGATCTAGCCTGGCCTTGACACTTTCAAATGGTGAAGAAGGACCTTTGTGCTTCACTTTGTACTCTATTGCTCCATCAACAAGCCCCAAGGGATGCAAACACAAAGTCGTAGGAGATGAAACAATGGTGGGAGGGTGGGTTTTTTTCTTCTTCCTCTTCTTCTTGTCAATCACTTTAGTTGCTTCCCAAATCCTCTTCTCTAGAATTTCCTTTGAGGTCATCAAATAATGAGTCTAAACACTCATCATCCAAAATGTCATCATCAAGCTTTATTGTGACAACCCGTCCCACGGACCCCACTAGACCCCCGCTAGCTGCCCCAACGGACCATCCGTGGACCCTGCTAGGCCCCACTAGCTGTCCTAACGGACTCCAAGTTGGCCCTGCAGGGCATCGATCCTAACCCATCACTGTGGATTTGGATATCCAGAGTGATGGGTTAGGCTAGATGCCCTGGAGGGCCAGCTTGGGGTTTGTTGGGACGGCTAGCGGGGTCCACGGACGGTCCGTTAGGGCAGCTAGCGCGGGGCTAGTGGGGTCTACGGGACGGGTTGTTACAATAAAAATCATCATTGTGGATATCCAAATCCACCAGTAGGTTATTGGTACGCCAGACGTTCCTCGAACCCTGGTCTCCACATTTTAACAACCTTCCCACAGGACAAGCTGTCACCAATTGACCTGCAGATCAATTGGATATTCACAGTGATGGGTTAGGATCGATGCCCTGCAGAGCCAGCTTGGAGTCTATTGGGACAGCTAGCGGGGGGCTAGCAGGGTCCACGGATGGTCAGTTGGGGCAGCTAGCGTGGGGCTAGTGGGGTCCACAGGACGGGTTGTCACATTTGTAGTCTCTTTAATCCCCATTTTATCAACTTGGAGCTCTTGATGTTGATCATTTAAGCCTTTTTGCTCTTCCTGAGTTGCCACTTCTTCACTAGTGATTGTTCCACAAAACATTGTGGAGGAAGGTTTAATAGGATATGATGTGTTGGGATTCACTTGAACAAGAGTTACTTTCTTATTTGGGAAATCAATGCTTGGCCCCACAGTGTTGAGAAAGGGAGTACCTAGCATGAGAGAGAGCTTGTTGGTTTCTTTCATCTCAACTACCATGAAGTCTGTTGGAACTGTGCAATTACCAACCTTGAGTGGATAGTTCTCAATCAAACCAAGTGGAGATTTTGAGGAAGCATCTCCAAACATGATGGAAGAAGAGGGATGCTTCATGTCTTTGATTCCTAGATTCTTTACCATCTCAAGTGACATTACATAAACACTTGCCCCTGAATCACATAAGGCCTCATCAAATTGTAAAGCACCAAGTGAACAACGTATAGTACATCTGCATGGATCTTCAAGCTTGGAAAGTGTTTTTGGTCTGGGTTGTTGTTCACTTGGTGAATCAAAGATTCCCATGATTTCTTCCACCTGCTCTCTGTTTGTAGAATAGCTTTGATGAACTCTATATGGATAGGAACTTGAGACAAGCTATCCACATAAGGCAAAGGTGCTCCAACTCTACTCATATTAGCTTTGAAACTTGAGAGAACTTTCTTTTTAGCTATTGTAAGAACCCTTTATGGAAATGGAAGTGGAGGACTATAAAGAGGGAGAGCAACACTTGGTGCATCATTCTTTTCAAACTCCTTGGCGACTATCTCATTACCCCTAGATCCTTTCTCAGTTTTCTCAAATTTAGCAACCACCAAACTCTCAACAGTAGAACCATATAGAAGAGCAGATATCTCTTCAATAGACTGTTCATTATCATCAGCATGGCGATCAGTTTTTGGTTTTTTGAAACTCATACTAGTAACCCTATTTGACCTTGAGGGTGTGGTGTAGTCATTTGTTGCTGAGGTTGGGAATAGGTTTGAGGCTTGGCTTGGTTCCCTTGAGGGTTAGGCTGATAGTTGGGTTGGGAAGGATAACCAGGAGGTTTTTGTGGTATATAGGTCTGATCTTGTGGGTTCTCCACATTGGTGCTGCGGTAGGAGAGGTTAGGGTGGTTGCGGTAATTAGGATTGAACTTGTTATACCCTTGGCCCTCTACATAATTGACCTCCTCTTGACCCTCAACACAAGCTTCCATACCCTCTTGATAAAGTTCACATTCATTGACAAAGTGAACTTGCTTTTGATTTTCCATAATCATCTTATCCATCTTGTCATTCAAAGCTTTGATCTCCTTGCGATGCTGCTCAGTTATATCAGTATAGTTCCTTGGAGTTCTATCATTATCCTCTCCATAGTTCCCATCACTTTGAGCAAGATTCTCAACCAACAACATTCCTTGTTCTGCATTTTGACCCAAGAAGTTTCCATTGCTTGTTGTATAGAAGCATTCTATACTTAGGCAGGACTCCTTTATAGAGTGCACTCAACTGTGACTCTTTGGAGAAACCATGATGTGGACACTAAGAGATGTACCCCTTGAATCTATCCCATGCTTCACAAAAACTCTCATTTCCCTTTTGAGCAAAACTTGATATTTCATTCCTTAGTCTTGCTGTTCTTGTAGTAGAGAAGAGTTTGGATAGGAAAGCCTTCTTACCTTGATCCCAGGAGGTAATGGTGTTGTGAGGCAGATTCTTTTCCCAAATGTGAGCCTTGTCACCAAGAGAGAATGGGAAGAGGCGTAGATTGAAGGCATCTTCAGAGATACCATTGATCTTAACAGTCCCACAAAACCTATCAAATTGATCCAGGTGATCAAGTGGGTCTTCCATTGCCAAACCATGAAATTTTGATCCCTGCACCATGTTGATAAGACTGGCTTTGATCTCAAAGTGATTTTTCTCAACTGGTGGAGCTCTAAAACCAGTGCGGTGTCCATTGACATTTGGTGCATCATAAGATCCAATGAGAGGCGCTTGTCTTGGTAAATGGTTTGGAACTCTATCATCATTGGGCTGGTCATTTCCATTATTACCAGCAGCAGGAGGAGGGTTGTTGTCCATAGCTTGTCTTGCTAACCGGCGATTCTCTCGCTCAAAACGGTAGATGTCGTCAACACGCTCAATCAAGTCTGTTTGGCCTTGACTTCTCAAGTTCATACACTTTGCAAAAGAGAATTCAAAACACCAAAGCAAACAAAGTAAGTAACAATGTAAAGTAAATGAATAGGCTCAAGCAAAGTTGAAATTCTAATGGTCAAATTGAATGCAAATGGGAATCCAAATTGATGTAGTACTTTTACTTCAATTAAATTATCAATCCACAATTTACAATAATCAACTCACTAAGAATGCACAAAGATGCTCAATCTAAACTTAAACAGGAATAGGTTCTTTTATAACAATCTTAACTACAAACTGATTCAAAGAAAGAAAACTAGACAACTCAAAGCAAGGCAAAATAAAAGAAACAGGACACAACTAAAAACAGACTTAAAATCAAGATTAAACAGGTGAACATTGGGCAAGGTAATTGACTTGAGAGATAGCTAACCAATCTTAGATGTCTAAGCAACAATCAAGATCAATCATGTGGCTAAGAACACTTATGCAAATTAATCCATTTCCATGATAGATATCCTATGCTAATCAAGTGATAATCAACATTTTCCAAAGGCTATCACAAGGCAAGCATGCATTATAAACAAGTCTAAATACCACTAAACACCCTAATCATCAATTTCCATTGGCTAGAAATGCAAAACTCTTGAATAGTTTGGTTCAGGAATTTCATCAAACACCTTCTTGGCATGGAGATCCTAATGTCTAGATTCAAGCTTGATCAAAGCTATCTAGCATTATTAACACTAAAAAGGATAGGAAACACATAAATAAAGCCCTAGAAATCAAAGATCAATCATCTATTTCCCTAATCTACCTAGCACAAAGTTCTAAAGATCTACTCACTCATCATCATGATCACACAAAGGAAAGAGTTTGATCTTTGTGAATTAATAATAATAGATTATACATTAAAAGATTTGAAAAAGAAATTGCTATTAAAAACTCAAAAGTACTCAAGCATTCAACAAAACAAGAGTAGATAAGCTTAAGAACCCTGGTGGCTGCTAAACAAAAGATAAGATAAAGGATCAGTCTCCCCTTAATAGGGTTAATGTATTTATAGGAAAATAAAAGGGAACCGGGTCAACCCAGTTTAAACCGGGTCAAACCCGAATTAAGGCTAAAACAAGTGTGTACATTGGCGGTAATCGTGCAAGCTTTGGCCGATTGAGGTGGCCGATGGTGTCAATCGGTCAAGCTTTAGCCGATTGGAGTGGCCGATCATAGTTCCTGACTTTTCATCTGATCGAGTGAACCGGGCAGGGTTTGGCCGATTGGAATGGCCGATTGGCCTGGCCGCTCATAGCTCCTGATCCCTTGTCACTTCTCCAACTTCACTCTTCTTTGCTTCTTTGCACCAAAACAAGTCCAAATGCTCCAAATGTGATGATATTACTCCAAGAACCTGCGAGATGACACACTAGATGCATATGTTCCTAAAACAACCTAGAATGACAAGATTATGCAACAAAAATTTGCAAAAACAAGGCTTAAAACCCAACAAAAAGACAAGATATCAATTTGACTCAAGAGTAGAATAATGGGGTCACAGGTAATTTACCTATCCCTCTAAACTGATCAAAATCATCTCATCTTTTTTTCTCTTTTTTCTTAAACAAAGCTCTGAGGAAAAATCTTTCAAACTTGGATAAGGGAGAGGAGTACCAATTTTTTTCTTTTCTGAAATCTTACTTGTCTTGTATGAACAAGGAGTCAAGCCCTATGAACATCAATCTCCTTGATCAGGTAAAAAGAAAAGCGCAGAAATTATCTCAGGCTTTTGTGGATTCTGTTGAAAATTTGGATGTCTCTGGTTCACTGGTCAGCTTTTGGATTTTCATTAATCGGATTTTGGACTCAATCTGCAGCATTAGTCAACCAAGGCAGTACAATAAAAAGAAAAATCATAGTTTCCAACAAAAATTTTGACTCAATAAATCAATTTTATTTTGCTGACTCTCAAAACAAAAACATAGTTAGTAACTGTCTCCCCCAGACTTAAACAACACTGTCCCCAGTGTTATCAAGTAAGAGATTGGCGAATAAAATAAAATAAAAATAGAAATAATTCAAAAGAAAAAAGAAAAATAAAAACCTACCAGTGGGTTGCCTCCCACTAAGCGCTTGTTTTCAGTCATTAGCTTGACTGTGTTCGATCACATGCATCAGGTAGATCGGAACATGGCAATGAATGCTTCCGAGAGAATGTCCTCTTCATCCAAGGGGGTGCGTAGGCAGTAGGTACATGAGATCTGCCAAGGATGTGAGGATCATGACCAGGGCGGGACTGAGGTATGGGTGGCTTTCTTTTATGTCCTGCAAAATCATCAATCGAAGAAACAAGCGCTCGACGATAATCACGTGGCTTGGTTAACTGCAAAACGGTGTTTGTACCTTTGAAATTCTTATTGATGAATGGAGAAGGTTTGGGTGAAGAAGATGCGTAACTTGGCCTTACCTGCGGGTTCTTGACTGTGGAATGGTGAGATTTCAGCTTTACAATTGGTCTAGGACTTGCAGCTAAGGAATCAACTCGAGAATCTTCGGTTTTAGACAAGTCTGAACATTCTCGTGGAGGTGTGTCGATCGATGCTACAGCTGCATCGATCGATGCTGAGCCTGCAACTCTTGTTTCTTCAACGATTTTGCAACTAACCTCCAAAATCCGTGTTTCCATTACAAAAACGTCATCTACCAGCGATTTTTCATGGATCAGAACCTCATCATGATCTCTAGTACTGATTAGATGATCTCCACTCCAATCTTCAAGCTTAACAGCCTGCTTACTCACTTCCTCAACAGGCTCCAACTCTTTGACATACCCAACAGTAACGTCTCCAAGAAGCTTTATGAGCGGATCATCATCAGAAGCAGTTTCCAAAGAAAATGTCTGACCATCAATAGTGGGACCCCTTCTCAGCTTGTCCATCTCAAAGTTCATAACCAAGTCATCTACATTCAGAGCTATGTGTCCCTTCTTCACATCTATGATGGAACCAACTGTAGCCAAGAAAGAGCGTCCTAAGATGAGAGGATCACTAGGCTCTTTATCATACTTCAACACCACAAAGTCAGTGGGACTTATGCAATCTCCAATCTTGATTGTAATATCCTCTAAGACACCTTCAAGAATCCTTTCCGATCGATCAGCTAAGATAAGAGAGATCTTAGTTGGCTTGAAATCTGTCATCCCAAGTCTTACAACAACAGAATGTGGCATCAAACTGATACTAGAACCAAGATGGCAAAGAGAGTGAGCAAACCGTTCTGCAGAGATAGAGCAATCAAGTACAAAGCTTCTAGGATCTGGTAATTTCTCTGCAACCCTACTCCGAATCATTGCACTCACTTCCTTAGAGACAACCACTTCCTGCTTCCTCTCTTTCTTCCTTTGAGCAGGCTGGTTCAACAGAATCACAGTGACATATTTGGTAAGTAGTGCTCCTTCTTTAGGACTCAAACCATTGGATACCATTCTCTTCACGTATCGCTTAATCCCAGGAGAAAACTTGACTGCATCAATCAAAGGTATCTCAATCATTACCTTTTCCATCATAGCCTTGCATCTAGCTTCCTCAAGCTCCTATTTGGATCTCCTAGGCTTAGGAAAAGGAACCTTAGGCTTGTAGGCTTTTTCTGAATCAGATGGTGGAACTGGAACAGAGACCGAAGCTGTCTGTGGGGGGTGTTGATCTACACAGCTGTGGCATCGAACGATGCTTGATGGTGGTTGCATCCAATGATGCAGTTGTATATCGGTCTATACAAGCTCTGTAACCGTAGTATCATCATCGTCTCCTTCCTTCACCAAAATTGCATTACAAGCATGCTTGGGGATCGACTATGTTCTTCCAGAAAGAAATTCCACTTGTCTTTTAACAGACCCAGCAGTTTGAATCACTTGATTCTCCAGCTTCTTAACATGAGTGTTTAATGCTTCAAACTTCCCAGTCAGCTTCTCGTGTATACAGAATCAATCTTCCCATTGAAGTCCACTGTCAACTTCTCTTGACTTTGAAGAATCTGCTCAAGCATAGCCTCCATTAGAGTCTCAGAAGTCTGTGGAGGAGTAGACTGATAAGAAGAATTACCACAGATCCTTGGGAAATTGTTGTTCAGTTGTTGCTTCTGGTAATCCGGCTTAGGAGTGTAGCCTGAAGAGTTCCCACTATAAGGTTTGCTGCCCTGCTGGTTTCCAAACTTCTGGCCCTGAAACCCAGCTCCATACACATAGTTGACATCTGCTTCTGTAGTCTCTGGCTTTGGCTCAAAAATCTCAACATCTTCTGCAAAATAGACTGACTTCTTTCCAACAAGAAGGTTATGCATTGTATCCAACTTAGCATTCACCGTAGCAAACTGATTTGAATCATGGCCTTCATGTGCTCTTTTCCGCTCTAGGTCCGCATTCTTAGTGCTGTTGCTTGAGGCTACCCTTTCTATTACTTGTTCAGTTTCATCTGGGTACCTTGTCTTGAAGTTCCCGTCACTAGCAGCATCCAAAGCCATCTGATATATACAGTCAATACCGCTGAAGAAGACACTGATCGGCTGCACCTCTGAGAACCCATGATGCGGACAGTCCCTCTGGTATGCTTTGAACCTCACTCAAGCAGCTTTGTAAGATTCAGTTGGTCCTTGTCTAAAGGTTAAAAGCTTAATCCTCAGCTCATCTGACATTGCATCATCATAGAAGTAGTTGAGGAAAGCCACCTTGATGTCATGCCAGGTCTTCAGAGATCTTGGTTTCAGCTGCCTTAGCCAATGAGAAGCTTCCCCAGCAAGAGAGTAGGTAGAGATAGTCCTTTGTGACTCCATTCGCCTTGATGCTTGTGACTATATCCGCAAGCTGCTCAATGTGGTCTAGAGGTTTCTCATGTGGCAAGTTTTGAAATGTTCTTTATCCAACAAGAGCAAAGTAGGCAGGCTTCAACTCAAAATCATTCCTTGCAAATGGAGGAGGGACAATTTCGGATCGGTTCTCATAGAACAAGTCTAGTCTGTTGAAGTCCACAAGAGTCTTAACAAGTTCTCCATTGTTGTCCCGTCTGCCCTAAAGGTTCTGCTGATTGTTACCATCCAAATATGCACCGGCTCTGGCATTGCATCGATCGATGCCAATGTTGCGTCGGTCGATGCCTTCTTGGTTGCGTCGATCGATGCCATCATTGCGTCGGTCGACGCAACATGCATTCTCATCGACCTCGACGATTTCTGCCTTAATAACTCGTCCTACAACATCAAGTTTTTGGTCTTGCTCGTTGCGCACATGACCCTCTTGATCCCTCGAATCTCCAGCCTCATATGGTTTCAATATGATTGGATTGACCATCTTTGCTGACTTGGCTGCTTTCTTGTTGTCACGCTCTAGTTTTTCCAACTCTTGGTTTGTAAGATTCAAGGTAGGACCTGTTTGATTTTTCTTGGTGTTAGGCTTAGGCATATACCTGAAACACACAAGAGAAAAGAAACAAAAGCATGTGAATAAAATAAGAAGAGAAAAATTTAGACAAAATCAAAGACTTTAATGTAATGGTGAATCAAAAGAGTCCCGACAATGGCGCCAAAATTCAATATGCTCAAATTGTAATACCCTAATGGTACTGACAGCCTTACAGTTGTAATACTCTAGGGGTCGAATCCACAGAGACTCTAGATCACACAATAGATTTATTAATCTTTTAATTATGCTAATTCAAAATATTAAATTAAAAACAATGCAAAAACAGAATTAAAAAATGTTGTATATTCAGGAATTAAAAACGCTTTGTCAAGAGAAAATTCTCAGGAATTTATGGAATATTAAATCAATTAATTAAGCAAGCAGGATTCAACAATTAAGCACCATTTTTTAACTCTAAACACACTTGTAAAATAAACCAGTTCTCACTGCAAATATTTTCTAAGTTTTAAAACCCGAAAATCCAAGTCTCTTTGCAAAATTCAAGTTAAAAACCAGCAATAAAATCAAGTTTTAATAAGTTCATAAAATCACTAATTCAAATCACTTTGCGAAAAGTAATTTTGCTCACCAAAGGTTTTTGTCAGGAAAACAATTATATTCTCATATCAATCAATAATCCTAAGATCTATATCCAGATGACTAATCAAAGATCTAACATTAAAAACAACCTATGGTGAGGAACAAGAAAGATAATGAATCCAAACAATCAATCAATCTAACAATCCATGAAATCTCTAATGAGAAACCCTAAACCTAACAAGCAGATCTACTCAGACATAATCAATGAAACACAAATCATATTCTGAATAAATTGCATTAAGAAATCAAAAGATGAAGTAAAGGAGTTCTAAATCTTCTCTGAAGGAGTTTTGATTCTTCTCTCCAAAAGCTCTCTAAAAATCTCTTAGGGTTTTCTCTCAGAAGTTGTAGGGAAAAATAAAGCTTAGGTCTAAACAATGACCTAGAAAACCTATTTATATTTCTAAAACACGTACATGGACTAATTATGCAAATATGGAAAAGTTTGAGGCAGATTTGTAAAACTTCAAAACTATTGGGAAAACTTCTGATTTCTTCTTTGGCTCTACATCGATCGATTTCATAAGTTGCATCGGTCGATGCATCATTCTAAATTCGTCTCCCAACTTCACATCTTAGCCTCAATGCTTGAATGTGCTCCAAATCCTCCTATTGAGCTCCATTATGCTCTTATCCATGCTAAATCCTATAAAACCTGTAAAGACTCTCAAAGACTCTAAAAACACCAAAAATATTCTATAAATAAGACTTATATCATGGCTAAAAACACCTAAAAACCATGATATATCACAGAGTAATGGCAGTAAGTTTCACTATCCCTGTAGTGTTTGCAAGAACAATAGATGTCTCTTGGGTAGAGGAGTTATGAGTCATATGTTTAGTAATGGATTTATGCCAGATTATTATGTTTTGTATAATCACGGAGAATAAATCAATTTGGAGATAGTTACACTGATAGATTGTATAACGGGAGTAATGAAGAATTGAGTGATGTAGTAGAAGATCCATATGTGGATATGGTGAATGATGCATTTAATTATAATGTGGGTTTTGATGAAAACCATCATCATGATGGTAGTTATGAGAATGTGGAAGAACCGGTACGAAAAGAAGAAATTTTACAATTTGTTATAAAGTGCAAAAAAAATCTTTATATGATGGTTGTCGTGAAGGTCACTCCCAATTGTCATTAGCTGATCGAGTCATGCAAAATAAGGTGGAGTATAATATGAGTGAAAAGTTAGTGGATTCGGATTGCGAAATATTGAAGAATTATTTACCAGAAGAAAACCAGACTACCGGTTCACATTACGAGACATAAAATTTATGCACAATTTAGTCTTCCGATATTATACAATTGATGTTTGTATTAATAATTGTATTATTTTCTGGAAAGAAAACGAAAAAGAAGAGACATGTCTGTTTTCTGGTTCACCAAGATAGAAGACTAAGACAGCAGCAATGAGATGGGATGCCAAGCACCAATCTAAGGAAACATATATGAATCATCTTTCTGATGCGTCTTGTCCAATTTGCATGGGAAGTACAAAGTCGTTTTATCCACCCCAAAGGAAGGACGACTTGTTGGTTTGATTATTTCCGAATATTTCATCCTCATGGTCATCCATTAAGGAAGATTCCTGAAGAGAAGATACACTTCTAACGACAATCCACCTCAGTCTTTGACCGGTTGAAACAACCCACCCGTTTTTTTTTTTGTAGGTATTAATCAAGCATCCCATACTACTTAATTAAACCTACCACATAAGCGTTACTAACTAACCATAATACCAATAACAAACCAATATCTAATAACATGCCCAGCAGAAACATAACTCATATGCAACTCCGATAAAATATCAACACAATATCATTCCTAACCATTATATCCAACAACCTCGCAAACTTCTATACAAGGTTCCAAAAACATATAAACATAACCACAACACAATAAACGAGACCATAGATCATTCTCCTCATCATCGCCATGATTCCACGTCACATACCTGCACACCACAAACAACAGTTGAGATGCGACAGTTGGGTATTATCACAAATACCCAAAGTGGCGATCTTCTTAACTACTAGGCTATACACACAAGAAAAAAGACAAACACAACAATGCATGAAAACAAGCACACCAAATAATTCTGAACACATGCGCAACTCCGCGACCTTGTGTCGACCGACGCAACGCACTCCTTGCGTCGATCGACGCAACACACTCCTTGTGTTGATCGGTGCAACCACCAAATGACTAGCTGCGTCGACCGATGCACTCCTTGCATCAATTAACAAAACCTCGCATCTCCTCTAAATACCTACCTTCATCGACCAATGCACTCCTTGCATCAATCAATGCATTCCCGCGGATTATCGCCAAACACTATTTCTCTCGACTTCTCCTGATTCCAGTCATCCCCATAGCGTTCGTGACGCCAAATCCGACCTCAACAGGCCACAACCACTATGACAACCAAGCACAAACAAGCACACCAACAATCAAACACCCAAAATCACACAAAACACACATCTAATTGCTTAGATAAGCCATGGTCTCGCACTCAGCTCTTAAACTGAAGATTCTTAGACAATTACGACGAAAATTACACCACAAAATCGCTTCTATCTCGCCTCTTTCCATAGATCTCCACTCCCACCGATAGATCTCTCAAGAACAAGCACCAAAACTCACAGAAACACAATGGAAACCTTTGTCTCTTCTTTCTAACTCTTTAGGAATAAACGGCTAAAAAAAATCCAGTAAACCAATAACGAATAAACAAATAACACAATACCAATACCAACAACAATCTAATACATAAAACAAACTCGTAGAACCAGCAACGTAATATCTGTTCTAGGGTATAATTTTTATATCGACTTCAGGTGACAATCCGAAGGCGCGTTGTAGGGTGATAGCCCGAGAGCAAGATTAGACTTCTTGGACACCGTATCTTGAGAGCTGAGGCCTGGCAGGGAGCCGGTAAGACTCGAAGGTTGAGACCTTGGAGCGGGGGAGATGCATGAGTTGAGAGCGAATAATATCAGAGATGCGGGTTATTAGCCAGAATGAGTCCTCATAGTTAGTCAGAGGATGTGCGGGCCATGGTGCTGATTGCACAGGAGATCCTTGACTGTTGGTCTTATTGCTAGATTCGAGGACTAATCTATGATGGTTGGGGGGGGGGGAATTGTAACACCCGCGAACCAAAAATTGGATTTTTGGTAGGAGTGTCAATCGACACATCTTGTGGTGTTGATCGACACCTTATGCGGATAGGTTAATCGGTTTGATTTAAATTATGTGGTTTGCATCTTCTGTTTAGGAATACCCTAAGACTCGAGTTTATTAGGGAAAACTCAACTTCCCAAGTCTTTTAGCCACTTTTTCTCATCTCATAAAGAAAAGAAGAAGACAACATAGTCTTTGTGAGTGTTCATGAGGTTTTGGTGGTTTCTCTGTCTCTGTTTGGTGAGTTTCTTCCTAGAGAGTGAAGATTCAAGGCTAAGGACGTCGTGGGAAGGTTTCTGTGGAGTTAGCTTCGTCGTTTGGGTTTAGATCTCGTTGTTTGGCTAAGATGAGTGCATGACCGTGGCTTATCTAAGCTAAGATCTCTGTTTCTGTGATTTTGTATGTGTTATGTGATTGTTTCCTGTGAGTTCTATGTGTTTTTCGTGACTCTTGAGGCTTATATTTGTTCATGAGATCGTGTGGGACGAAAGGGAGAAGCTTGGATGCGAGATTCAAAGTTTCTGGTCGAAGAGAAGCAATGCTCGGCATGAGTGTCGACCGACACACTCCTTGTGAGGGCGACGCGATAAGACATACGAGCATTGATCGATGCCATCTGGAGGTGTCGGTCGCTGCAATTAGGGATTTCGTGAAATGTGCATCGATCGACACAAGGAGTGTCTCGGTCCCACAGTCAGTAGCGGCTGATGATGTGTTTGCTCTGTGTTGCCTGACTTTTTTTATTGTTTGATTGATTGTGGCATGAGAGATCTTATTGTTTGTGTGTATAGCCTAGTAGATGGGAGGATTGCCTCACTAAGTATTTTTGGCAATACTTACGTCTCTATTTTGTGTTGTACCGCAGGTAAGGGCAAAGTATAATTTTGGAATCAAGGCTATGAAGAGAGGAATGTTTTAGAGGCTCGGTTGTTTGCTCTATGTCTATAATAGGATGTTAGAGTGGAACTTAGAGAGGGGTATTGAACTTATATTTTAAAGGATTGTAGAGGATTCTTAAAATCCTTTGTTATTCAATTGAGAATTTTTAAAAATCTTATGAAATTCTATCTTATTCAACTAAGATTTATGGAAATTCCTTTAAAATAATTCAGAATCCCTTGTTATTCAATCAACAATTTATAAAACCAACCTTAAATCTTCTGTTATTCAAAATATCACAACTTTTTTTGAGAATGATACTTTGAATGATTTTGGGAGACTTTCTTTTGTTTTTTAGTTGATAAATACCACTCTTAAAATCATACCCTTTGAGATAGAATTTTGAAGGATTTCAAAAAAAAAAAAAAAAAAAAAATGTCGGGGAAGAGATGATCGATTTATGCAAACCTTCAATCAACATATATTTTTCTGGGAAATCAATGAGAAGGATCGATACTACGAAGGGGAAGTTAACCATGTCTACAATATCGGGACTACGAGAGAAAGGAGAGTGATTGACGTTGCCAATGACATCAGCAAAATCTTTGGAATAGACCCTGACTCCACCATTCAGTTTGTGGAGAATCGGCCATTCAGTGACCAGAGGTACTTCCTCGATGACCAGAAGCTGAAGAAATTGGGATGGTGTGAACGAACCACTTGGGAAGAAGGAATCAGGCGGATATTCGCAGCATCAAACCAAGTCATGTCTTCAACGCTGCCGGTTTAACTGGTAGACCCAACACCAGCCAGGAGTGCAGAAGAGGCGACGAGCGCGAGGCCACTAAACACTTCCCCAAGTACTTCTGCTACTTCCGTACCAAAACCACCAGAAGAAAATCCTCCGATAGACGCAACAGTAAAAGAACTCGCAGAGGCAGAACAGTTGGAGCGTCAAGCAAAAGAGGCACAAGACCTTGCCTATAAACACGACCAGGTGCTAAAGTTTGAAAGCAAAATAACCCTGCAGCTAGCCGAAGAGATCCTTAACCGATGTAATAATGTACACCTCTTAAACCGAATATGTATTGTCAATCATCATGATCATCACTAAGCTTTTGCTTTGTTCCCTTGCAGGTGCTAATGGTGAAAAGCTTTTCCTGCGGAAAAAAGCTTGATCTTCTGGTCCGGTTCAATGTGGATGTATTCGATGACCGGTTTCTTCTTTAACAGTTTTTTTTGGCTTTGAGTACAAAAGAGTCTGTAGAAGATATGTGATTTCATTTGACAAACTAATCACTCTCTGTTACTTCGGTTTAGGCTATTATTTTTTGTAAAGGCAACAAAGTCAGAAGCTCTTGCATTTAACTTGACAAACTAGTTACCTTTTGTACTTGGCCTTCAGCAACAAGAGCTTCCAACTGCTCCAGGATGTTTGCAGAAAGAATGATCTGCTGATTCCTTGTGCTTTGATGAGAAATTGGGCTCAAAGTTGGTTACTTGCAGGTTGCATTATTTTGGATATGTTCTGGGAAAGTGGCCATAACTTTTAAACTGTAAATCGAAATCGTCATCTGCTTTTTCCTGTGTCTTAGTATGACTATTATTGATATTTCCACCAAATTTCATAATTTTCTGAGTTATTTTTTTACTCCATTAACAGCAACTTCTTGACCTTTCAAGCTGCCTTTTTTACCTTTAGCAGAGCAAGTATAACCAAAATGTCCACGACCCACTTTGCCATCGATCTCGTAATGTGAAGCAAACTGTTTCGAAAACCCAAAACTCTTATAGAGATCGATCTCACACTCTTTACCTTTAGGGATTGAGACCTCATTAGGCTTGATTGAGCTGTAACGACAAGCGAGGAAAGCTCTTATATGCTTAGCAGGAGAAGGAGGAGGGAAAGGTCTCTTGAAGATACAAAGAGGCCTGTTGAAAATATTGGAGTCAAATTCTCCTTGTGAAATATTCTAAAATCATACAAAGTTTATAATAAAATCTCACAAAATCACTTTCATTTTCTTTCTTTTTTAATATAAAAACTCTTAAACATAATCAAATCTTCTAGAATTCATTAAAGTCTTTCAAAATTCTAAAATATAAAAATCCTACAAAATCCTTTAAAAATCAAGTTCAATACCCCCCTCTTAGTTGTCTAGAACGGATGTTAGGTTGTTGGTTCTATGACTTTGTTTTATGTTTTGGATTGTTTTCTGAATTGGTATTTTGTTATTCGTTTATTCGTTATTGGATATTAAAATTGTTTTGTGTTATCCGCTGTTGTTATTGACTGGGGTTAGGATGCTAGTGAGTATGGGATCACTAGTTATTAAGATATGTACTTTAAGAAAAACGGATCGGATTGTTCCAAATAAGTTATTAGTAAACTTTTCTGAATTGGTATTTTGTTATTTGTTTATTCGTTATTGGATATTAAAATTGTTTTGTATTATCCGTTGTTGTTATTGATTGGGGTTAGGATGCTAGTGAGTATGAGATCACTAGTTATTAAGATATGTTCTTTTTAAAAAACACGGATCGCGTTGTTCCAAATAGGTTATTAGTAAACTTGCCTTTGTACTAGAACCAAGTTATGTAATCTAATAATCTGTTTTATGCATGTCTGAGATTTTTTTTTTTTTTTTTTTTTTTTTTTGTCAACAAATGATTAGCTCAGACGAGCCAATTAGAAGGAAAATTGTTTACGTACAAAATATGGTGCGGAGATGTACGCGCATAGCGTGCCAAAGTATCCGCTTTTACATTTGCATTTCTAGGAATTAAAGATAAGGTAAAAGAAGTGAATTCCTCCCTGTCTATCTTGATATCATCTAGGTATGTCGTGAACGCCGGCCAGTCATGTGGCGAAGACACCATCTTCACCAAATCAGCACAGTCTGAGTAAAACGCCACATCACGGTAATCATGTCCGATCATGCAGCGCATTGCCCAAATGAAAGCTTCGACTTCAGCGTGTAAGGGGGAAAGACTCCGTCGGAAATTAGAGGCTCCCATGCTTGGCGTCGAATCCTGAGACTGGGTACAAAACCATCCGGCTCCGGCAAAAGGATCGGTTGACTTCCAAGAGCCATCAATGAAACATCGGTGACCTGAAAAAACCAAGGGGAGGGAAATGACCGGCCCCCGAACTGGAGGAACGACACCCATTGGGTGGACCATTAAATCTGCATCCTCATCCTCCTCCTGAGCCTGTTGCCATGACAAAGCCTCACCCTCAGCTACCCGAATAACCTCCTCTGGCCGCTCCGTGATATTATCAAAAAATTTTGCATTACGCGCTTTCCATACATACCACAAAATCCACGGAAAAGCTGACACATGTGTTCCCGGGCTCTCGGGGTCCAAGAAGTGATAAACATTAGTATAAACAGAGTCCACCGGAAAACAATGTGATCCGACCGGTACCTGAGATAAAGCCCACACCTGCCGCGCTGGTGGGCAAAGAAACAGAGCATGATTAACTGTTTCCTCCGCGGCTCCACAGCGTGAGCAAACCAAATCACACGCGATACCGCGCCGCCGTAAGTTCCTTAAAACCGGAATACACCCAGACAGTACTTGCCACATAAAGTGTTGGAGTTTTGGAGGGCAGCGAACATGTCTGAGATTTGTCTAATTGATTATCGCCTGAAAAATATTTAAGTAAATTGGAACAATATCTCCGATTAATTGTCTAACTTGAATGAATTTTGGCCGAGAGTGTGTCAATAATGAGAATTTAAGTTAGGGCGTTTTTGGTGGGATGTTACAAAAGACACGTCCAATTTATCATTTCCGCACAAAGTACGATTCCCAAACAAATAAAAAAATGTGAAAATGAGGTCATTTGTGTATAAGAAACAAAAGTCGTACTGATATTTTACTTATGAGGAGACGTCATGCATACTTTTCACCAAAAACATAAACAAAAATTGTTTGGGGGTTACAATAATTTGAATCATCTCTTAAACATGGCATTGAAAATGTCAACTTGTTTAGTTTATCAAAATGTTACCCTGGGTTGTGTAATTTGACTTGTTCAGTTTGATATAGTATTTTTTTATTTTTTAAATAGACTTGTTCCCTTGTATTCAAATAATAGTTTGACTTCCTTAGTACATGAACAATGGGTTTATACCACATTTAAATAAAAGGGTTTTGTGAAAACTCTCTAAGTAATATTTTTTTGCAAGAAAACCTTTTACTTCAAATAAATGCAGGTCAATATTATAATTTCAAAAGTCACCCGCAATATAGCCTTTCTCTATATCAATGATGTGGCAGTTTGAAAATCATGCTGTTTTCAATACAAAAAATGGCAAGACATTTCTTATACACAATTAACGAAAAAAAATCAATTGTTGTCTTCTCTTTCCCGAAAAAATTAATTGTTTGAAAAAAAAAACTATTATATAATTGGTTTGATAAAAATTTACATAATCATATAAAACATGAAAACATTTTCAAAAATTGAAAGATTTGTACAAAAAGAATTTATTAGGATGGTTTATAAATTTTATAAATCAGTATTTCCTTTCATTTTAGAATTGAAAATATTTAAATCCATCAAACTGACAGAGTGTTAGAGTCTCCAAAAAAAATTAATATTTGTGAGATTAAATTGAGATTCCGCGAAAATCATTTCTTTCGACGATTAATGCCTCCATGATAGTTACTTAGTGATATTGGTAAAGTGATACATTGGATTACGAATATTAAATTGATGAAGTCTCTGTTAGTTGTGCCGATGAATGTTGAGATTGACTATAATATTTTTCCACAAAACTAATTGATTAACCAATTCAATTGAGTATGTGTGAGGAAGGCATTATTCCTGTGTGTCACATACCTTTATAGCAGCGATATTGGAGCTAAGAAAATTAAACTAATATTGAACCATCCGAAGCCAAACCCGAGGAGGTGCTCGACCCTAACCTCGTGTAGGACTAATAATAATGGCTGTGCGTCTACGTTAAAGGGTTTCTATATATAAACCCTTACCTATTTTTTCAAAACACAACATGCCACACACGAGAGAGAGAGAGCAAGAGCTACCAAAGGCGATTTCTAGCCGATAGAGAGAGAGAGCAAGAGCTATTTAGAGAGATTTGTTTTATTAGTATTTTCCTTTTCTCAGTTTGTAATTCTACTTTCCCTCTTTACCGTTTTCAATTATATTCTTTATTTTTAATGCAACTTTTTATTCATTTCTATTTTCATGCCGTTTGTGATGAGATCTTAATAGTGAAACAAAGTTTCTAGGGATGGGATAGACTAGTATATATTTTTAATCGGTTAGGATGTTTTATGTTGACTGATTTTATAAAAATTCCCTTATGGATTGGTGTTCTTAATGCTAGCTTTAGACCAAGAGGTTGAGATCAGATCCTAGGAGTTTTCGCACCGGGAGGTGTTCGATGAAATGCCTGAACCAACTAATGCTAGAGATTTTTTCACTTAGCCTAAGAGATTAGATGATTTGACAATAATGAATCTGATTTTAATGCATGGTTAGTCATGTTTCTCTAACAAGAGTTGGGTAAGAACGTGATTAAGCGTCAATAACCAATACAATGAATTAATGAAATAATCCAATAACCAATCAAGTAAATAACAAGTTCTAACATTCTACAATGTTCTATCAACTCAACTCTAGCAACCTAACAATAAATAGACCACAATCAATCAAGCCTCTAGAATATTCTCCTCGTCATCGCCTTGATTCAACGATCACACTTTGCCTTTACCTGCACCACAAACACAAATTGAAATGCATGAGAATCCTCCCATTTACTGGGCTATACACACAAGCAACTGAGATTTCATTGTTAAGCAAAACAAACAAACACAAACAACAAATCAAACCAGGAAAAACAAGTGTCGGATAAGGTTGGTGTCGACCTACACTGACTGCTGGTCGAATCTCTGCTCCAATCCATCTCCAATCCGTCCCAAACTCACCCAAAAGCTTCGGGAACCTATGGAAACCATAACACAACCACCAGAAGCAAGAAAACACCACAAACAACGCAAAACAAAAGAGATCTCAGGCTTAGATCAGCCATGGTCATTCACTCACCTCTTTTGAAGGAAAATCTGGCTCAAAAACGATGAATCCAACACCTTAAGAAGCTTCTCCTTCGTTCCTAGCAACAGCACTCCCTTCCACAGCAACAGATCTCACCAAAACAGCCAAGAACAATCCCAAAACCTCTCAATACTACTCTCTAACGTTTCTCTCCTTTTTCTCTCTCAACGGCGACCAAAAAGCTTTTCCCAAAACCCTTAGTCGACTTCCTCTTCATATATGTCACTTCGGGACTTCAATTGAACCAAACTGAACCAGAACGACAATTAAATTTATGGTATCGATCAACACTCCCCATGGTGTTGATCGAAACCCGCCCCTAAAACGCACATTTTGGTTCGGGGATGTTACAAGTATAGGTGAAAGAATCTGTTTGGTTACGCTTGTGTCATAAACACGATCCGAGTCAGGTTATACGGTTCGATTAAGGATCCACATGTTTTGTATGTATTAAGATTACCACTTTGTCCTCGATATTTTTTTCTTCTTTTTTGTTTTTGTTAATCGTAGGGGTATTGTATGGCATACTCGTTTTTTTTTTTTAGAGAATAGTGTAGTATAGATTTAGAGAATCCTCTATTTAATATTTCGGAAGTACACAACTTCGTTTTGGTAGACTATATAATAGTTATAGGTTATACAGTTATAGTTATTATTTGATTCAGTAGTTGGTTACAAAATAGATTATATGGGTTGGCTTCTTTAGTTATACCGAGATACACTTAAAGAGAATATTCCAAATAATAATACAACTTAAAGAAATAAAATCTTTAACAACTATATACTGTTAGGCCATACATTTATTCAAGATCTATAATAACATTTTCACGACAAAGAAGACTTTCTAACATCCTTGAACCAAATTGGGGATTTTGGGGATGGGTGTCGATCGACACCAAGGGTAGTGTCGATCAACACCAACTATTTCTGGTTCGACCAGATCATTTTAAAACGTCGAATTGGTGTGGTCTGGTTTAAGGGGATTTCCGAAACGGGATATATATGTGAGAAGTCGACCTAAAGGGTTTTGGGGAAGTTGTTTTGTCGCCGTTAGAGAGAAAAGAGAGAAGAGAGAGTGTTATTGAGAGATTGTGGTGGTTCTTGGCTTTGATTGAGAGATCTGTGAAACATTGTTTTTTATGGTGGTGAATGGTGAATGTGTGTGCAATGTGTATGATATGGAATGATGGTGGGTGTTTCAATTCCCCTTATGCAGTTGCAGTATAAGAGGTGTCAATCCAGTCTGAGTGCTTGTGAACAATCAAGATATGCATATGATTCTAAGTTAAGCCAGATATGAAAGGATGTTTGTCACTAACAATCCTATGATGATAATGATGAAAAGCAGAAAGTAAACTACAAGAACTAGGAACTAAATGCAAGTAAGACAGTATGATTATGATCTAGAAACAGAAACAGAAACTGTAAATTCTAGAATGGAACTAATGCAAGGCAATTAATGAACTAGATGCTAAGTGAATGAAATGAAAATGCAACAGGAATGAAACAAGAATGAAACAAGACAAACACAAAACATAAACAAGCAATCTGGGGAACAGCTCGATCAGCACTCGACCGAGTGTAGGTCGAGTGGGTGGTCGAGTGGGTTAAAAACGTGAAAACAGAGCAAGACAAGAAAAACAGAGCAATACTAAATCAGATCAAACAACAAGCAAACGATGATATTTAAACTAGAAATTCAATAAACAAAGAAGGTTCCTGAGGATGGATTCATGGGATAAACTAATCATTGTGGTGATCTAACTTAATCAACAAATCTCAAGCAAAGCTATGAGCTGACCTCTAGACATACTAATCTAAGACAAGTCTCTCCCACTCTCATGGTCAAGAGACAATCAAACCTATGCAATCCTAGACTTGCTCTCACAATGAAAAGAATCTACACAAGCAGGCATTAAGCAATACATCTCAAACCAAACAAGACTCCTAATCTCTTAGCAAGCCTAATGGTAAGCTCTAG
This sequence comes from Camelina hispida, assembly GCA_023657505.1. Taxonomy (NCBI): domain Eukaryota; kingdom Viridiplantae; phylum Streptophyta; class Magnoliopsida; order Brassicales; family Brassicaceae; genus Camelina; species Camelina hispida. The sequence goes on from CP094633.1 coordinate 25,704,035, forward strand.
ATCTAGCCTTATCTATGCTTTCTAAACATTGGTGTGATGCTAAAAAGCTTAAGATCAGATCCTACCCTCTCAGATATAGAATCAGCATTAAGAACATCTAGCCTAGAAGAGATCTACAACAAACAAGCTTGATCAAATCAGAAACACCACAAGATCAATCTATCCTAACCCATCCTCAAGATCCTAAGGTAACTACTCACAAGACATGATCAAACAAATCATAAACCCAGAAATTAATGAAACTTGCATGATTAGATAGATAAGAATGAGATCTACAACTTTAAAGAAGGAATCAAACTCAAATTCTTAAAACCCAGAAAGTTATTCAACAACCAAGTTTTAAGGAATCTTCCTTTTTCTCAAGAACAAAATCTAAAAATTTAAGAAAAAGCAAAAGGAATAATATTCCCAAAAAGGTAAAAACTAGGTTTCTGAAAAGCTGACTAAAAAATCTAGGAAAAGAGAGAGAGAGAGTGTGTTGGTGGCTGCAGTACAAGTCTTTATATAGTGGGGAAGGTGGAAGCCCTAAAATTGGGAAAAGTCAAAGTGGTCCACGGATCGGTCAACTCGACCAGTGCTCGGTCGAGTGACCGATCGAGCTGGCTTCCCTGGTGCATCCCCACTCGGTCGAGTCCATCTCCCACTCGGTCGAGTGCTTGGTCGAGCTGGACTCCGGGTCTTGGTTCTTCAGCCTTAACTCCCTTGTTTCCTCCTTATGACTGCTTCACATCTCTTCTCCTTTGCTTCCATGCTCCTTAAGCTCCAAAATCACCTGTTTATGCATGAAAAGATGCAAATGCAATGCAACTACACTCTAATGCAAGATTGGTTTTAAAGCTACACAATAAGAGTGAAAATGGATAGAAAAAGATGCAAAAGATGTGAATAAACTAAGGGAAAACATGGTAAAATATATGAACATCAACACCCCCAAACTTAGTCTTTGCTTGCCCTCAAGCAAACAAACAAGACATAAGAAGGTAAGTGAGGTTTAAAAATGGGATCTCAGCTCCTAAAGCTTGCAAATAGACCATCTAGAATCAATGTCCAAGTTACTAGTACTATGATGCAAGTTGAAAGAGCTGGAAATAAAGACTTTAGACAAACATTTCACAACCTTTATTGACTTGAACCTTAGATATCCACATGCATTCAAATCAACCATTTCCTTTAACATTCATTAATCAAGAACATGAATCAATTCTATGCAATGCTTAAACTCATTTGGCTTGGCAATAAAGGGCTTTGAGACAATGATGGTCTCTTTAAGAGTGGGGTTTGTCTAATTCAAGGTTCTCTCATAAAAAATGGATTGAGCTTTAGAAGAATGCTAAAGGTAAGAACACCTAGACTCATACAAGAATAAAACCTTGTCTACCCAAAGGTACCCAAAGTGTTTATTCCTAACAATCTAAACCCAAATGATCCTAGTGCTACCCTTTAACTTCTTCATTTCTCTTTAACCCTTTTCTCTTTTGGTTTTCAAGTCTTAGGAGAGGTTTCTTACTTGATCTTTCTAGTGGGATGGGGGATTCTTTCTTATTGCTATGGTTCTCTTTTCTTCTTATTCTTAAGACACTTAAGCTTTTTGCTAAACTGCTCTTTGCTTTCTTTTCTTTTTCCTTTAACTAGAACCATCTTAGATAACATTTTCTTACTTCCCATCCTTTCACTAGACTTTAAGCTTTCACTTAAACACATCTCTCTCCTAAAGACTCTACCCTTTTTCTTTCTCTTTTCTTTCTTTTCTTTTTATAACTGCCAAGTCCCAAACCCAACAAGTAAACAACCTAGTCCTATCTAGTTTGGAAAATGCAAACTAGAACTACACAAGGTCTTACTCTTGTCAGTTCAAACCTAACACTTTCTACCAAGCTCAATCCCAAAAAGGCCTCACACACACAAAAATAAACAAGGCTTGAAAGAAAGGTTTGGTTAAGGGGTAGGGGAAACTGATCTAAAAGTGAAATCAGCTACTTGGATCAACAAGAGTGGTAAAAAGGAAAAAGATGATCCAAATATGTATATGGTATCCATGAGTTTAAAGCAATGCATACATTGATAATTAAAAGTCAATATTAGGTTCTTATAAATAGGAAATGGTATCAAATCACAACATGCTTCAACTTAGACCAGCAACAATGCAAGAATTCAATGCTTGGTTCAATCTTATGCTTCCTACTACTCAACTAGCATCAAAGTACTAATAACTTGGGCATTGATCCTAGTCTAGTGAATTAAACAAGCTAACAAGGAAATACTCATCATAGATCCCTAATGCAAATATTATACAATTCTACATGAAACATGCTAAACAAGATGCTAATATGCAATGCAAACTACATGAACACTCTTTTTTTTTATAAAGATTTTTCAAAAAATTTTCAAATTTTTATGGTTTTTCTATGCCTTAGATGCTAATGCAAATGCTAACATGATGATGATAAAAATTTGAAATAAGAAAACAAAACACAACATCAAATGCTATCTAGAACCCTCCCCCAAACTTAAATCACACAGTCCCTGTGTGTAAAAGTTGTGAGAAGATTCTAGACTATAAACAAAAACAAAACACAACACAAAACACAATATGAAATGCTATGGTATAAACAAGGAAAGGTGATGATGGTACCTTAGGGATTGTGGAAGAAGTTGTCCACATCCATTTGCATGCTGTCATAGGAGTAGCTGGGATCAGGCTGGTGGCTTGGAGAAGGGCTTTGGGGCAGCTCGACTATGCCAATCGAGTGGGACTCGGTCGAGTGCTGGTCCGAGTGGGGTGGTCGAGCTGGGTTGCGAGTCTCCGCTAGCTGTCCCTTCCTGTTCTATTCAGACTCCCTAGCTTGCCTATCCATGAAAAAACTAAAGCAAAAATCAAAATACTAAGATTCCAAGTCAATATTTACAAAGATACCTTAGGGACTTCCTCCCTAGTGAGCTTGTTTAAAGTCACTAAGCTTGACTTCTATGGTACTTCAGGCTTGAGGGGCATCTTTGAGAAGCAGTGGGCACTCCTCATGTGTCTCCTTCTGTCCTAAATATTTCTTAATCCTCTGACCATTTACTGTGAACTCACTGCCATCCTTGTTGAGAAGTGTGACAGCTCCATATGGCAAAATCTCTTTTATTTCAAAAGGGCCTCCCCATCTACTCTTTAGCTTCCCAGGGAACAACTTGAGTCTTGAATTGTAAAGCAGAGCTTGATCTCCAGGCTTAAGGTCCTTGATGATAATCTTCTTATCATGGAAGGCCTTAGTCCTTTCCTTGTAAATTTTGGAGTTTTCATAAGCTTCCAATCTGATTTCCTCAAGTTCATGCAGATCAAGGCTTCTCTTAGCTTGTGCTGTCTCAAGGTCCAAGTTCAGGAGTTTGATTGCCCATAGAGCCTTGTATTCAACTTCAACTGGAAGGTGACAAGACTTTCCATACACAAGTTGGAATGGTGTTCTTCCTATAGGAGTTTTAAAAGCTGTTCTATAAGCCCAAAGTGTCTCATCAAGTTTATTGGACCAATCCTTCCTTGTTGCTCCTACTATTCTTGATAGAATGGCCTTGATCTGTTTGTTTGACACTTCAACTTGCCCACTTGTCTGAGGGTGATAGGCTGTAGACACCTTGTGCTTAACTCCATACTTCCTTAGCATTCCTTCAAAGATCTTATTGATGAAGTGGGATCCTCCATCACTGATCACAACTCTTGGGATTCCATACCTTGGAAAGATTATGTTCTTGAAAAGTTTGAGAACTACCTTGTGATCATTAGTGGGACTAGCAATAGCCTCCACCCATTTGGAGACATAGTCTACTGCTACTAGGATGTAGGCATTCCCATTTGAAGGTGGATTGAAGGGTCCCATGAAATCAATTCCCCACACATCAAATATCTCAACTTCAAGAATTGGATTCTGGGGCATCTCATTCCTTCTTGTGATGTTCCCCATCCTTTGGCAGGCATCACATTTTGTGATAAACTTGTGAGTATCTTTGAACAATGTAGGCCACCATAGACCAGCTTGTAAAACCTTTTGGGCAGTCTTGAAAGTTGCAAAATGACCTCCATAAGCTGAACCATGGCAATGTCCTAGCACTCCTTCAACCTCATTCTCTGCTATGCATCTCCTAAACAATCCATCTGATCCCTTTTTGTATAGGTAAGGTTCATCCCAATAGTACCCATTGATGTCCTTGAGAAGTTTCTTCTTCCTATAGGGGTCCATGTCTGATGGGATCTCTTCACATACCTTGTAGTTGACTATATCAGCATACCAGGGTAGATCCTCACTCTCAAGTGCCATCCACTCCTCCATTTCGTCCTGCTCGACCGGGTCGCCAAACTCACTCGGTCGAGTGAGTGCTCGAGTGGCTGGTCGAGCTGGCTGCCGGGTTGTTCCAAGTTGCATCAGTTTTTCCTCAGGCATTGAGTCATCAATTGGAATATCCTCCTCTATCCTCATCCTTGACAAATGATCAGCTACTCCATTCTCTATCCCTTTCTTATCAACTATTTCCATGTCAAATTCTTGGAGAAGCAAAATCCACCTCAATAACCTTGGTTTGGTATCTTTCTTTGAGTAGATGTGCCTCAAGGCAGCATGATCAGTGTACACAATCACCTTGGACCCTACTAAGTAACTTCTGAACTTTTCAAAGGCAAATACCACTGCTAAGAGTTCTTTCTCTGTTGTTGAGTACCTTCCTTGAGTCTCATCCAAGGTTCTACTTGCATAATGAATCACATGCAGCCTCTTATCTTTTTCTGACCTAAGACTGCTCCTACTGCAAAGTCTGATGCATCACACATAATCTCAAATGGAAGATCCCAGTTTGGAGCTTGGACTATTGGAGCTGAAATCAAGGCAGCTTTGATCTCCTTGAAAGCTTTCAAACAATCTTCATCAAAGTTGAACTCAGTCTCCTTACATAGCAACCTTGTCAATGGCCTAGCTATCTTTGAGAAGTCCTTGATGAATCTCCTATAGAACCCAGCATGCCCAAGAAAGCTTCTTATGTCCTTGACTGATTTTGGTGGTTGGAGTTGAACCATGACCTCAATCTTTGCCTTATCAACCTCAATCCCTTTTTCTGAAATCTTGTGGCCAAGAACTATCCCTTCTTCAACCATGAAGTGGCACTTTTCCCAGTTCAAAACAAGATTTGTCTCCTCACATCTCTTTAGAACCCTGCATAGATTATCAAGACAAGAAGGAAAGGAGTCTCCATAGACAGAGAAATCATCCATAAAGACTTCCACAACATCCTCAATGAGATCAGAAAAGATAGACATCATGCATCTTTGAAAAGTTGCTGGAGCATTACATAATCCAAATGGCATCCTTCTATAAGCAAAAGTACCATATGGACATGTGAATGTTGTCTTTTCTTGGTCATTGGGATGAATAGGAATTTGGAAAAATCCAGAATATCCATCCAAAAAGCAGTAGTGAGTGTGATTAGCTAATCTTTCTAACATTTGATCAATGAAAGGAAGGGGGAAATGATCTTTCCTAGTGGCTGAATTAAGCTTTCTATAGTCAATGCACATTCTATGTCCTGTTATGGTTCTTGTAGGAATTAACTCATCTTGATCATTCTTTACCACAGTAATACCTCCTTTTTTAGGGACACAATGGACTGGTGAAACCCAAGTACTATCAGAGATAGGATAGATTACACCAGCATCTAGCAACTTAAGGATCTCCTTTTTGACTACTTCCTTAAGGTTGAGGTTTAACCTTCTTTGGGGTTCAATACTAGAATAGGATTCATTTTCAAGGTGAATTCTATGCATGCAGAGGCTAGGTGAAAGTCCTTGAATATCATCTAAAGTATAACCAATAGCTTTCCTATACTTCCTCAATTCAACAACTAGCAAGTTAAGTTCATCTTCACTCAATTTAGCATTAACTATAACTGGATAAGTAGAATTCTTACCAAGGAAAACATACCTTAGCCCAGATGGGAGAGGTTTTAGCTCTACTTTTGGTGCTTTCAGCTCAGACCAGTCATCCCTAGAGGATTCAGCAGTGCACTCGGTCGAGTGGGTCATGCACTCGGTCGAGTGCTTGGTCGAGCCAGTGGTCGAGCTGTCCGTATATGCTACTTGAACTGACCAAACTTCCTCCCTTAGTGCCGGTAATCCTTCAAAAATCTCTGGATGGTCTGATTCTTTACATAAGTCCAATATCTCTTCATAGACCTTGGTTTCTTTATGGATGAACCCTTCCTCTCCACTTTTGGTCAAGGCAGTCCTAAGATGATCTTCTTCTGCTAGTTCTTCCATTAGTTCTTCTGATAGCTTATCCAGCTCCTCAATCCAAAAGGCTTGTCCTTCAATTGTTGGTTTCTTTATAGTTTCAAGAATGTCAAATGTCATTTTTAGATCATCCCCTAAGTTGAGATCAATCTTCCCTTCTCTCACATCTATTATTGCTCCTGCTGTTGCAAGGAAAGGTCTTCCTAAAATCAAGGGATCTTTTGGCTCCTCATCCATTTCCAAGACTACAAAGTCTGTTGGGACCTCTATTGCTCCAATTCTAACAGGTAGATCTTCCAAAACACCATGTGGTAATCTTATTGATCTGTCAGCTAAGATCAAAGATATATTGCATGGTTTATACCTTGTAAATCCAAGTCTCTTTGCAACTGTTAAAGGCATGAGGCTCACTGAGGCTCCCAAATCACAAAGGCATCTGTTAAAAGTCAAAGGTCCTATTGAGCAAGGTATAGTGAAGGAGCCTGGATCTCTCAACTTTTGAGGGTTCACTTGCTTTTGGATTATGGCACTACACTCATGGCTAAGATGCACCATCCCCTGAACTTCTTTGATTCTTTCCATCACAGCATCTTTCAAGAACTTCTGGTAAGGAGGAATCATCACAAAAGCATCAATCAAGGGCATCCTAAGCTCTATTTCTCTAACTTGTTTGTCAAACAATGCTTTATACTTGTCAACCATTTGCTTCTTAAACCTTCCTGGGAAGGGCAAAGGAGGCTTGTAAGGAGGGGGAATGGACCTAGCTTCCTTTTCCTTGGAGGTGGCTGGCTTAGATGTTTCCTGAGCAGCTGCTCGATCTGGCACTCGAGTATGCACTCGGTCGGGTGCCTTGTCGAGTGGCTCGTCGAGTTCAATACTGTTTTTGACCTGAGTCTCTTCTTCTTGAAATTCCTCCCCCTCTTGGTTCACACTGTCCTCAGTGTTTTGTAGAGCTCCCTTTTTATCTTGTAAAACTCTTCCACTGCGCAAATTAATGGCATGGGCACTTTCTATAGAATGCACAATAGCTTTTCCCTTGTTGTTCTCTTGCTTAGGGGCAGAAGTTTGTTGACCCTCCAGTGTTGTAATCCTTGAAGTAAGTGTGTCAAACTTTCCATTTAGGTCACTGTAAATATCTGTTATCCTCCTGTTCAACTCAGCAAATCTATTGGCTTCCTCAATCTTCCCTTGTGTTTGACCAATCAACAGCTGCTGTAACATAGCTCTAAGGTCTTGTTCCTGGCCTTGGTTAGTCTGAAACCCTGGTGGGGGACACAATTGGGGCTGGAACACTTGTTGCTGTTGTTTGGGAATATAGTTTTGGAACCCTTGAGGCTGTTGAGGTTGTTGAGGAGGGTAGACTTGATCTTGTGGATTAGCCACATTGGTGCTCCTATAAGATAGGTTGTTGTTCTTGAAACCACCTTGATTGTAACCTTTGAATCCACCTTGGTTCTGCATGTAGCACAACTCAGCAAACTCTGTCTCCCCCTCTTGAACTGGAGCTTCTTCTTCACCAATGAAGTGAACTGACTTGGACTGGCTGAGAAGTATCTTATCAAGCTTCTCATTGACCATCTTCAAATCTCTCTTGTACTTGTCCTCATTATCAGTGGAGGAACTCCTTATGGTCCTATCATAGTCTTCATTATAATTGCCATCTGATTGAGCAAGATTCTCCACTAACTCCCAGCCTTTATCTACATGTTTGTTGAGGAAGTTGCCATTGGAGGCTGTATCAAGGAGCATTCTGAATTTTGGAAGGACTCCTCTGTAGAGTGTGCTCAACAATGACTCCATACTGAATCCATGATGAGGGCATTGAGTTTGATAGCCCTTGAACCTTTCCCAAGCTTCACAAAAGCTCTCATTGTTCCTTTGAGCAAATCCAGAGATCTCATTTCTCAATCTAGCAGTCCTAGCATTGGAGAAGAATTTGGCCAAGAAAGCCTTCTTACACTGGTCCCAAGTAGTGATAGCACCAGTAGGCAAAGTCTTTTCCCACAAATGAGCCTTGTCCCCAAGAGAGAAAGGGAACATCCTCAGTTTGAAACCATCTTCACTTACTCCATTTATCTTTGTTAGGCCACAGATTCTGTCAAACTCATCAAGATGATCTAAAGGGTCCTCCATAGGCAATCCATGAAATTTATTGGCCTGAATCATTGAAATCAAACCACTCTTGATCTCAAAGTTGTTGTTGGCAACTGTTGGTGGAACAATGCCAGCTCTTTGGTTGTGAGTGTTAGGTGCATCTCCAGCACCAATATGCCTTGGTCTCTGAACTTGATCCTGATGATCCATGGCTACTGGAACCTCTTGTTGTTGCTGAACAACCCTCTTCTTCTTGGATCCCACACCCTTGGTCAACTTGTTGATGCTGTCACTATGCTTAACAAGAGTATCCTTTCCTTTGGACCTTGTGTGCATCAACTTTCACAAGCGATTTTTCCTGAGCAAGCGACTGAGCACAGGCTCTAGAGGGAAGGTATGGCAACTGGAAAAAGAGACGAACAGAGATCCGGGGTCTGGCTCGATCAAGTGCTCGAGCACTACTCGGTCGAGTCGTGGTCGAGTGACTGGTCGAGTGGTACCTGAAATGGAACTTCAACCCCAAACACAAGATTCAAGTGCAGAAACTTCACAAATGCAAAAAGGAACTTAATCTTAGACTAATATGGATCCTAAATGTCACAAATACTAACTCAAACAGGCAACGGCGCCAAATTGAAACATTATTTTTATGGTGATGTGGTGGGTGAATGTGTGTGCAATGTGTATGATATGGAATGATGGTGGGTGTTTCAATTCCCCTTATGCAGTTGCAGTATAAGAGGTGTCAATCCAGTCTGAGTGCTTGTGAACAATCAAGATATGCATATGATTCTAAGTTAAGCCAGATATGAAAGGATGTTTGTCATTAACAATCCTATGATGATAATGATGAAAAGCAGAAAGTAAACTACAAGAACTAGGAACTAAATGCAAGTAAGACAGTATGATTATGATCTAGAAACAGAAACAGAAACTGTAAATTCTAGAATGGAACTAATGCAAGGCAATTAATGAACTAGATGCTAAGTGAATGAAATGAAAATGCAACAGGAATGAAACAAGAATGAAACAAGACAAACACAAAACATAAACAAGCAATCTGGGGAACAGCTCGATCAGCACTCGACCGAGTGTAGGTCGAGTGGGTGGTCGAGTGGGTTAAAAACGTGAAAACAGAGCAAGACAAGAAAAACAGAGCAATACTAAATCAGATCAAACAACAAGCAAACGATGATATTTAAACTAGAAATTCAATAAACAAAGAAGGTTCCTGAGGATGGATTCATGGGATAAACTAATCATTGTGGTGATCTAACTTAATCAACAAATCTCAAGCAAAGCTATGAGCTGACCTCTAGACATACTAATCTAAGACAAGTCTCTCCCACTCTCATGGTCAAGAGACAATCAAACCTATGCAATCCTAGACTTGCTCTCACAATGAAAAGAATCTACACAAGCAGGCATTAAGCAATACATCTCAAACCAAACAAGACTCCTAATCTCTTAGCAAGCCTAATGGTAAGCTCTAGATCTAGCCTTATCTATGCTTTCTAAACATTGGTGTGATGCTAAAAGCTTAAGATCAGATCCTACCCTCTCAGATATAGAATCAGCATTAAGAACATCTAGCCTAGAAGAGATCTACAACAAACAAGCTTGATCAAATCAGAAACACCACAAGATCAATCTATCCTAACCCATCCTCAAGATCCTAAGGTAACTACTCACAAGACATGATCAAACAAATCATAAACCCAGAAATTAATGAAACTTGCATGATTAGATAGATAAGAATGAGATCTACAACTTTAAAGAAGGAATCAAACTCAAATTCTTAAAACCCAGAAAGTTATTCAACAACCAAGTTTTAAGGAATCTTCCTTTTTCTCAAGAACAAAATCTAAAAATTTAAGAAAAAGCAAAAGGAATAATATTCCCAAAAAGGTAAAAACTAGGTTTCTGAAAAGCTGACTAAAAAATCTAGGAAAAGAGAGAGAGAGAGTGTGTTGGTGGCTGCAGTACAAGTCTTTATATAGTGGGGAAGGTGGAAGCCCTAAAATTGGGAAAAGTCAAAGTGGTCCACGGATCGGTCAACTCGACCAGTGCTCCGTCGAGTGACCGATCGAGCTGGCTTCCCTGGTGCATCCCCACTCGGTCGAGTCCATCTCCCACTCGGTCGAGTGCTTGGTCGAGCTGGACTCCGGGTCTTGGTTCTTCAGCCTTAACTCCCTTGTTTCCTCCTTATGACTGCTTCACATCTCTTCTCCTTTGCTTCCATGCTCCTTAAGCTCCAAAATCACCTGTTTATGCATGAAAAGATGCAAATGCAATGCAACTACACTCTAATGCAAGATTGGTTTTAAAGCTACACAATAAGAGTGAAAATGGATAGAAAAAGATGCAAAAGATGTGAATAAACTAAGGGAAAACATGGTAAAATATATGAACATCAATCTGTTGTTGTGGAGTGAAGGTCCTGTGCGAGGAACAAAGGAGAAGGTTCCTAAGGGTTGGATTCGTCGTTTTTGGGTCAGAACTTCCTGCAGAAGAGGTGAGTGCATGACCATGGCTGATCTAAGCCTGATATCTCTCTTATTTTGCTTGTTCTATGTTGTTTGTGGTGTTTGCTTGCTTGTGGTTGTTGTGTTATGGTTTCTCTGGGTTCTTGAAGCTTTTGGGTGAGTTTGGGACGGATAAGAGATGCTTGGAAACAGAGATTTGATGATCGGCTTTGAGCAGAATGTGTTTGCGGGGTCGGTGTCGATAATCACCAGGTGGGTGTCGGTCGAATCCAAGTAGGAGTCAGTGTCGATCGACACCAACTTGTTAGTCGCTTTGTTCCTGGTTTGATGTGTTGTCTGTGTTGTTTAACATTTGAATCTCAGTTGCTTGTGTGTATAGCCTACTAGATGGGAGGATTGCCTCACTAAGTATTTGTGATAATACTTACGCATCTCAATTGTTGTTTGTGGTGTGCAGGTATGTGACGGGGAATCATGGCGATAAGGAGGAGGATGATTTAGGGTCTTGTTTGTGTGTTGTTGGTTATATTGTTTATGTAGGAACCTTGGATAGAGTTAGGTTAGATTGTTGGATCGAATGGTTAGAGATGTTGTTGTATTGAGGATATGTCAGTTATGTATTGTTGGTATGTTTTCACTGTGCATATTGGTTGTTGTTGGTTTATTGTTGAATTGTGGTTTGGTGGGTTTAATTAAGTAGTATGGGATGATTAATTATATATATTATTTATTATTAAAAAAACGGGTCGGGTTGTTTCAGGCTTGGAGTTGAGAACTATTTACATCTCATGTCATTCTAATTATTATTATTATTCACAAAAAATAAAATCATCTATCTTTAATTTTTCGCAATCTTCTCCCAAAATCTCATTCATTTCTTTCCATAATTTTATCATATTAATGGTCATCTAACTCTTCTCCTCCGAAATCTTCTCCAACCTAATTTCGCAAATGATCAACAAAAAAAACTTCTCCAACCTTATCTTACTCATATATTCCCGGAAATATAACACTTCCTTCGACTTCATGCCTAATTATCTTTGGAAAACAGAATCATGAATCAATCATAAATTTTAAAAAAATTATCACATTTGAATATGATAAACATGATAAATATGGAACAATCAAATCTCAATCATAGGAAAACAAAATCAAACCTTCCCAAACAACTCGAATCAGAGTTATTCTCAAGATTTGATCCGCAATCATAACAATTTCTAACTGCAAAATATATAAACACAGCCACACAAACAAAGATCCACAACCATAACAAAGCTAAACAAACAAAAACAACAATGGCAGCATCCTTCGCTTTCCTGAGAGACATTCGGCCTTACAAGACTGCCTGGAGAATCCATGTCAAAGTCCTTCATAATTGGCGCCAATACACCGCTAACACAAGAGAGACACTTGAGCTCATTTTGACACGGTGAGCACCAAATTTTATAAAATCCATCTTTATTTAACTTTTGGCTAACTTATTATTTTATAAATCATATTATAGGGAACAAAAATTCACGGTTCCGTAAAAAAAGACTTGGTGAACAGATACGTCAACCATCTACCCATTGGATCATGGAGTTTCATTGAAATATTCTCTTTGGCTCATGCAGTTGGTCAATTCCGTTTGAGTAATCATTTATACAAACTTAGTTTTGTAAATGGGACCTATGTTGCTGTGAGTGATCCTAAGTCAGACTCAAACTTCCTAAGCTTGACAAAGTTTTCAAAGGTTGAGGATCATGAGCTCAACACTAACATGTTGATTGGTAAGTGTAGATGTTTTACTATATAGATTTTTGTAAAGTTATGATTGAGGAAAATAACTTCATCTAATGTTTTGTGTTTTGGGTTATACATATATACAGATGTGATTGGTAAAGTGGTAAACGTTGGTAATATTGAGACTGTTGAAGTTAAGAACAAGCCAACACACAAACTCGTGTTTGAGTTGCGGGACAAAATGTAAGATGCATCAACCCAACGTTTATGCCTGTATTCACTAAAACGTCGACCTAACTGCATGTTCTCATAATAAAAACGCTGACCTAACAATATTCACCAAAACTTCATTATGTGTTATTAGATCAACTAATGTTGTTAAATTTTTATAGCGTTTAACTCAGTTGTATATTCTAATTAATGACAGTTGAGGAGAGACTTTATTTGAGTGCCGATAGCATTGATCCTACCAATTCAGATTCACTTTCCAATCCTGTGATTACGCCTAATTTCTTAAACAGTATAAAGATATCTGGGTTGCCTCATCCAAATTTGCGTTTGAAAATTGGAGCTCCGGTTATGCTGCTTCGGAACATCGACCCTAAGGGTGGGCTATGTAATGGAACAGGACTTCAAATAACACAAATGGCTAATCATGTTCTCAAAGCAAGAGTAATCACAGGTGATATTGTTTTGATTCCTTAAATTGATCTGACTCCATCAGATACAAAGTTGCCTTTCAAAATGCGTCGTAGACAGTTCCCACTTTCAGTTGCATTTGCCATGACTATAAATAAAATTTAAGGCCAATCGCCAAAGAAGGTGAGACTATATTTGCCAAAACCCGTGTTTTCCCATGGTTAGCTCTATGTTGCTTAATCTAGAGTTACTTCTAAGAAAGGATTGAAGATTTTGATTGTCAACAAAGAAGGCAAGATAGAAAGACAGACAACTAATGTGGTTTTCAAAGAGGTGTTTCAGAATTTGGAATAATAAAGACATGAGTTTCCCAAAGGCAACTTCAAAGATTTCAAAGGTATGTTAATACCTTATTCATTTTAGAACTTTACACTATTGTTTAGTAAGAAGTTTGTGGATCATGAAATTAATATAGAAATTTTTTGTAGATGGCTGATTTGGAAGGAGGTTAGCTGAAGGATACTGAGTTATAGGCTTGGGCAAAAAATCCAAATCCGAACCGAATCTGAACCGAAAAATTGGATTAAAACCAAACCAAAACCAAAGATATATCCGATCAGTTTTTTAATTCTATTTTTTGTGGATATCGGATAATATTTTATCCGAATCGATATCCTATAGATATCTACATAAACCTGAAAACAGAAGAACAATTGATATCCCAAAGAATATTAATTTCTTATTAATAGTTTTAATTGTTAACAGTCTCTTGTTTTTGTTGTTTGTCAGAGTTTGAAAGTCCAGCAGACATGAATTAGAAGACTTGTAACCGTAAACTCATTACTTGGTTATAAGGTAGATTGTTTTAAACTTGATGTTTAATTTTTTGTCCTTCATAAGTTAAGCCACTAAAGATATTATGACTCATAAGAATTTCTGTATGTTTGAGTTTGCTGCTATGGTCTGAAATTTTTTTAAACTACGTTCAATTTGATTTAAGATGTTATATAATTTTGCTACTTTTTTTTTTCTTTAGGATGATATGATTTACTTTGGTTTTGATTTTTTTTTTTATTGAGTCTTCACTTTGGAGTTTAGTATGTCAGATTTTTATCTATTGGTATTGATTTAAGTTTGAACTTAGAGCTTTTCATTTGCTTCAATTATATTATTTTTTATTTTATTGGCTCGGTTAGTATGGTAATTTGGATACAATCAGATTTAAAAAATATCCGAAGAAAATATTATGGTTATCTACAATAATATCCGAACCGATCCGAACCAAAATCGATCCGAATTTTATAAATACCCATATGGATGTTAGAGTCAGTAACCAAAAAATCAAAAGTCCGAAAAATTCGAACCAAATCCGATCCGATATCCAAACGCCCAGACCTCCTGAGTTCAATAATTTATTATTAGTTACCATTGTTACTTTTGCTTCAAAAACGTTATATTTTCTTTGTATTCATTTGCCAGAAATTGAAAACATAGTATTACGTTTAAATTACTTCATTCCGACTTCATAAATTTGAAACAACAATTTAAATAACTAAGGAAGTCAAAAATCAGAAAAATTATGTGGTATATGACAAAGGTAATATGCGTAAAATTAAGATTGATTTAAAAAAAAAATACTTTTGTTGGACCCAAATTACTATTTTATTATAGATTATCAAAATGTCAAATTCAAAACATTCAAAATTTTTAAAACGGTATAGTGTTGTAAATATTATATCATGCATCCGACAATATATCTTTAATAGGCATAAACATATCTCTTTATCCAAACTGAATTATTTTGTAAAAAAAGTCCTGTGGAGGATGTGTTTTTATTAGCATGTTCTCCTTGAATTTAACCTACACAACAAATATTAAAAAGTTTGTTTTATCACAAATAAAGTATAATTATCAGCATGAATTGATAAGAAAGACCGGAATAGATTCTTATCTTCTCTGTCAAAACTTCAACATTACTCCATCACTGATATTCATGTCGAAAACATGAACAGAGAACTATGAATCTACTTTAAATATAATTCCTCTGTTTTTTAATTGTTGTTTAAGGTTTTTGCACACAGATTAAGAAAGTTATTAAATTTTCTGTTTTATCCTTTATTAATACATTTTAGAATTTCTTTCATTGGTCAAAACCTTACAATAGTATGGATAAAATTGGAATATTCAGCAAACATCAGCATTGAAAATCTAAAACGACAACTATTATGAAACAAAAATTTAGTCCTAGAAAGACAATTAAATTAAAACAGAGGGAGTATTCATTAGGAACATTATAAGACTGTTACTATAGATGGTCATAGAAAAGATATTAATTCTTTTTTGGAAACAAAACTGACCTTAATAATAATACATCTAAAAAGGATTTAAAAATTATAATTCTCTTATCTTACCCTATAGAAAAATATTGAAACCAATATTAGGAACTCTGTTAACGAGGATCGACATCGAAAACCTGCAAATTAAAAGGAGCTCCGTCAGTTTTAGAGAAGTTCAAGAAAAACAAAACAGACTGCAGTTGGAGTAATAAGAATATTGGTTAGGATTATCAACTTAGATTAGTTATCCAATAATCAATCCTACTCCTACCTAAGCAAAATTTTCAATAATTGAAATCATTATCTGAATAACCATGTAAAACATATCTGGAAACAAAAAAGGTATAAGATACTTATATGATTCATATTTATGAATCATAGCAGAAACAAACTACATCTAAATAATTAACAGAAATTTCGTAACACACTATCAACAGGAAAACATAACAGCTGAAGAACTATATCGATTCAGAAAATTTGAGAGTTGCCCATGTAGAAATCATCAAGAATAGAAGCCAAATTACCAAAAACCGATTTTGAAAACATAAAAATTGGAATCATCAAATTCGATATTAGCAAAACGAAAGACTAAAAAACAAACACAAAGAGGCAAATTGCAATTTTGGATCAGGAAATACCTTCGTTACTTTACAATTCCGGTGATTATGAGATCTAAAACAGACCAACTGCGATCTCATCGGACACTGTATTAACCTTAATCGTTTCAGGGGAAATAAAACGACATCGACAAAAGGACATCCGTTAAAAATAACGTGTAGTAAAGTAATTTTGTTAGGAACCGGGCCAGTATACTATTTGTTAGGAACTGTGCCACACAGTTTTCGACTAAATAATATTTGATTATACGAATTCTTCTTCTTAATGGACCTCGACGGACCAAATGCGATTTAAAAAACAAAACTAGGGTGTAAATGTGATACATAAAATAAGTCATAATAACATAGATTTTATTTTAAAACAGTAACATTATGATGAAACATTGTTTTTAGAATTCAAAAAAGTGTCTAAAATTGTAGATAATCTACACTAATCAAAATTATAAATTTAAATTATACAGTCATTATACATAAACGCCAGGAAAAACATCAGAATGTCACAAAATACAAATTTTAACTAATCTAAAGATTATACATTACTAGATAAAGATTCGCCCGATGTGCGGGTTTAAAGTTTTGTAAATAAAATTAAATTTAATAAATTAATTATAATTTTTTTTTTTTGCTACAATACACTGATTTACCAAATACAAATCTTTTATGTATGTTACCATAAAAAGTGTAATTTTTACACCTAGTTATATTGTATGTTACAAATATATTATTTACCACCACCTAGAAAATTTCTATATGAACAAATTAAGCCAACTATTATATGTCTTTTTACTTTTATTTTTGCATAGTTTTTTTAATCACAAAAATTGTTGGCTCAAAAAAACATTTTGAAAAAAAATAAATTACATCACAATAGTACATGACTAACCATGGAGAGAACCTTGCATCCAACCTCTTCTACCATGCAGAGAATCTTCGCTCCGCCTTCCTCCCTTCGGAGATAACATTGCGTCCAACCTCCCCCACCTTCCTCCCTTAGGGAGATAGCCTTGCATCCAACCTCCTCCATCATAGAGAGAACCTCGTCTTTTCCCTCCTCTTGTGTGGAAAGAACATATTCATGTCTTTTAGCTATCTCAAAGTGGCTAACTCCAGCAACCAATAAACGTAAATACCCTTTTCCAACGTCACACAATCTTTTGATAGTAACTAATGTTAAATTTTCCAATGTATTTCATGGAAGTTTCTTTGACAAACAATGATGTAGCCTCTGTCTCCAAGCTCCTATGGATCTATCAACAAGGATTTATGTTTTTCCAATCTATCTATATTTGTTGTAGGCTTGTGTTTGATTAGACTATTTTATCCAACCATTAGGTCGATGACCTTCTCCTCTTTATCTCCTTTTGAGATTGAACGAATAGTAAAGATTATGTTTGCACAAAAAAAAAGGTCTATGACCAACCAATCAAGGTTGAGAAATTAGAAGACAATTAACTTGACATAATTAATGAAATAATAGAAAATTATAAGCACTGTAATATATGAATGTCAAATAATTCAAAGATGAAAATATAAATTAAATAAAACAATCTAAAACTACTACAATAAATTTTAAAATAAAGTATTAGAAAAACAAGATGCATATATTAATCTTCCATTTTTTTTTTGGTCAACATATTAATCTTACCTAATCCAAACTGAAAAATTAGAAAGTAGGAGTATATTTTGGTTTTTAAAAATAAGGAATTTGCCTTCCCATTTGAAAAAAAGTTTAACCAATAGAAAAAAGTTGAAAGTAAGATTTTTGAATAAATTATTTTGTTAGATGAATAATATGAGACTATCTTTGTTTATATAGAAGTGAGTATTTACATTTTTTAGAATTAATAATTTTCTGTATATTTTCCGTAATAACTTTTCTATTTTATGAGAAAATTTATTCCAATGAGCTCATTGTTTTTTTAAAAAAACCTTTTGCTTCCCATTTTCTTGTAAGACGTACTATCGTTTGACGATAAGAACACTTTCTGTTTAGTTGATCTAGTGTTATATAATCTTTGTTGTTATCTTGCATTTGTGTATTCATCTTTTTTTTATGCTACCTATCCATAAATTAATAGAAATAATAATAACACCGTGAGAAATTTGTTAATCCCAAAAACCTTAGTATGCATAAGAAACTTTGTTAACACTTCAAATTCAAAGATTGTGTAGTATGCATTATGAAATTGAGAAACAAAAAAAAAATCAAAGAAACGATGACGAAAACACGTGATAATATCTAGTAATCTTTTTATATAGTTTCTTCGATTAGACAACAAACAAATTGCCTTAAAGGCTTGTTCAAGAACAATGATGTGTCAAACAAAAGGTTAATAAAAATTAACGAAGAAAATTTTACCAAGAAAAATAAAGCTGGTCGAAATTATTTTGTTTGGTGAAAAAATAGGTCATCATCTATTTGCTTATATAGAGGGGTGTATTTACAATCCTTTTCCTTTTAGGATTAATAAAGTTTTTTAAAATATAATAAGACTAGGTTCGGACCCGCACGTATGTGCGGATTTATTTTTGCATAATGTTTTAAAAAAATATAAATGTTAAGCGATCAAACCCGTCTAATATGTCTGATTGCAACGTTTAAATTTTGTTTGACCCGAAAAAACCTCCATTCCTCCTAATTCATATGAGTAAATAGTATGTCCGCATATGTTCTGCTAGAATTCTTGTTCCCAAAATTCTCGTCCTGTATTTTGTCATACATGAATATACCCACACAAAATTCTCATAACCTGATTACTATGGAACTAATTTGAACGATTTCCTAAAATATAAGAAATCTGTTGTTTAATATTTTTTCTCTTTCTAATATGTAAATTGAGTCAATTTGGCAACATGGATATTTGATATGATGTTTTTTTAACCCTTAAGTGTATTCCCCAATTAATAGTATAGATTTCCTTCAATTATTGAATGAAATATTCCTTAGTTATACTAATGACAATTTAATTTAAATAATATAGTAAGAGAAGGGAAAATAATAGAATGGGATATAAAGCGTGAGTATTTTATATAGGAGATACCATAAGGTATTTGGATATTATTAGTTTTTTTAAGTAATATATGTGTCCGTAATTGATGGAGAAATAAAATTACAAAATTGTTTCATGAGGGGGAAAACTATAATTGGTCATTAGATCCTTTATATAATTGGTCTTAGTTATGGTATTAAATCACTGGATTTTATAAATTTTAATTGGTCATTAGATCCTTATATATCTCAGCTATTGGTATAATATTATTACTTCTTTTTATTTTTATTGGACTGGATTTTCTAAATTATAAGATTTCTATAAAAATATTATAACTACATATTTATATATAATGTTTAACTACATAGTTATCCAAATTAAATTATATATTCATGTCATTTTAATTGGTGATTATAACATCCGCGAACCAAAAATCTGCGTTTTGGGGATGGGTGTCGATCGACACCAAGGGTAGTGTCTATCGACACCATTAATTTCTGGTTCGACCAGTTCGATTTAATTATCGTTTTTGGTCGGTTCGGTTTAAGAAAAACCATTGAACCGAGATATTTAAGTGTTTTGTCGACATAAAGGGTTTGGAAAGTCCTTTGGTAGCCGCTTTTGAGAGTTTTGAGAGAAGAAAAGTGTTCTTGAGTTTTTAGGAGAGTTTGTGAGATCTGTTGGCTTTTCTTGGGAGATCTGAAGCTAGGAAGGTGCTAGAAGCTTGGTAGGAGGGTTTGATTCGTTGTCGTTGGTCAGAATCTTCCTGAAAAGAGGTGAGTGCATGACCATGGCTGATCTAAGCATGAGATTTCCTTTGTCTTGCTTGTTTGGTGTTGTTTGTGGTGTTTTCTTGCTTGTTATGGTTGCGATAGAGTTCCTACGGATTCATATGGCTTTGGGATTGAATATTGGATGGATTGGAGGAGATGGGAAGTGAGATTCAACTTTCGGCTTCGAGCGGTTCGTGATTGCAGAGTCAGTGTCGATCGACACTAGGAGGGTGTCGGTCGACACCAGTGAGCAGCATCGATCGACACTATGGGGTAGTGTCAATCGAAACCAAGTGCCAGTGTTGGTCGACACCTCCTTTCCAGCAAGACTATCTTTGCTTCCTAGTTTGTATGCTTTGTTTGTTGATTGTATTGGATATTGGTATCTCAGTTGCTTGTGTATATACCCCAGTAGATGGGAGGATTACCTCAATGAGGTGTTTATCAAATACTCATGCATCTCAATTTGTGTTTGTGGTGAAGCTAAAGGCATAGTGTGATCGTGGAATCAAGTCAATAGGAGAAGGATATTCTAGGGACACGATTGGTTGTTGTCTGGCATTGCTAGGTTGCTAGTGTTAGGTCAATAGAACATTGTTAGGTTGTTGGTTCTATGTTTCCTGATGTTTGGTTATTGGATATTTGTTATGATTTAATATTGGCTATTTAATATTGGATATTTATTGGATATTGGTATTGAGTATTTTTCGCTATTTGGTTTGATTGAGGTTAGGTGGCTAGTGGGTATGGGAACACTAGCTTAGATTATTATTATTAATACTATATTTATATTTATTATTTCTTATTTAAAAAAAAACCGGTTGGGTCATTTCAGTTTGGTATCAGAGCCCTTACGGTTCTAGGTTTGGGTTCACTAGGCTTTGTGTTGTAGATGTTTGGGATTTGCATGCTTTGATTGATTATGTGAGTTAGTCAATTGTGTGTGGCATTGAGTCCTATAACATCCTCTTCGAGCCTACTGTGTGATTCCACGGTGAGTGTATGCTCTTGTGTTATGATTAAATTGCTTGCTTAGCCTTCTGTTCATGGTAGTGCAGATGGTTAGAGAGGATGTTGTTGCTGGTCATGGTCATGGACGCGGACGTGGCCGTGGACGCGGACGTGGTCGTGGTAGGGGCAGAGGCCCAGTAGTTAGTGATACTGTGGACCAGGGTGTGACAGATGAAGGTGTTGGCGAGTTGCAAGGTGTCCAGGAGGATTCCATGAGTGTGGTCGGAGGGGGCGGTGTTGTTGCTCGAGTGGCCGGTGATGCTAGGGTTCCGGGTGTGGGAGTTCCAGCAGGTGGAGTCCCTGGACTTGACTTTGCTGACTTGTTAGCACGGGTGTTGAAGCGGTTGCCGGCAGTGGCACCGGCTCAGGCTCAGGTAGTGCCACCAGTAGTGGCAGAGGAGCGGCAACCAATGGCTGCGCATGAGGGAGCTCATTCTTGTAATGTGTCTATGCTGAGGGAGATGCGTAACATTGATACTGCGTGGTTTTCAGGTGGTACGGATCCTACTGCTGCAGATGCGTGGAGGACGAGTGTGGAACGTAACTTCCAGACTCTTAGTTTTCCTGTGGAGTTTTGGATGGACATAGGGGTCCACAACCTGATTGGTGATGCTCAGGTTTGGTGGAGATCAGTGGCTGCTAGGACAGTGCAGAGGGAGACTTGGGCTGACTTCATGGAAGAGTTCAACCGAAAGTACTTTCTGACAGAGGCATTAGAACGGTTGGAGGTGTAGTTCCTTCAGTTATCTCAGGGGACACGGTCAGTGCGGGAGTTGGACTTAGAGTTCAGTCGACTTCTGTCTTATAGGGGTCGAGCTATGAAGTCTGAGGAGGCCCAGATCAGGAGGTTTATGAGGGCTCCTCGTGATGACTTGAGGGTCCATTGTAGAGGACGGAGTTATGCTACGCGTGCAGAGCTGGTGGAGACTGGAGTAGAGATTGAGGAGGATATCCGGGCACAGACAGTGGCGGTTAGTCCAGCAGTGCAGCCTAGGAAGGCTCATCATCAAGGAGGTTCTGGCAAGGGCGGCAAGCCTGCGTAGGGAACCAAATAGAAGTGGGAGGCTACGTAGAGACCGAGTGGTGCAGGGTGCTTTGGATGTGGAAGCATGGATCACAAGGTAGCTAGCTTTCCCCAGAGAAGTGCTCCAACGACAGCGGTTCATGTATGCTATCATTGCAGGGAGCATGGGCACATCAAGCCCAAGTTTCCCAAGTTGCAGCAGATGGCAGTGGCAGTGGTGCAGCATGTGGTGCAGCCTGGAGTGCAGCAGGTGGCACGGATTGAGCAGGCGCCACAGGTGTACATGACGGTCGAGAATGGTGGAACCAGTGCCGGGGCTATCACATGTATAATTTCTGGTACTTAAACTTTGTGAATTCAGTAGGTACAGATTTTATGTTTTGCCTCTGATAAAGTGTTAGGTTCTCAACACAGGAGATTTGTGTAGGGTCCTTGTTGGTGGGAGGGTTTAAGTCCCATGTAATGTTTGATTTTGGAGCTTCTCATAGCTTCATTACTCCGAAGTGTGCAGAGAGTGCTGATATCCGAGGAGAAGGATTTGGGGCTGGTGAATTCCTCTAAGGATGTTGATTCAGAGTATCAGGTCTCAGCTGGTGCACGAGCGGATTTGTGTGCCCAAGGATGAGAAGTTGAGGCAGGAGATCCTGAAGGAGGTTCACGCGAGTATGTTTTCTATTAATCCAGGAGCGACTAAGATGTACCGTGATCTCAAGAGGTACTATCTCTGGGTCGGGAGGAAGAAGGATGTAGCTAGTTGCTGAAGGCTGAGCATCAGGTTCCAGGCGGGTTGCTGAAGAGTCTGCCCATTCCAGAGTGGAAGTGGGATATGATCACGATGGACTTCGTGGTAGGATTGCCAGTGTCTCGGACCTTTGATGCTATTTGGGTCATTTTGGACCGGTTGACTAAGTCGGCACATTTTCTGGCCATTAGGAAGGTTGATGGAGCAACAGTCTTGGCTAAGAAATATGTGAAGGAGATAGTCAAGTTGCATGGGGTGCCAGCGAGTATTGTGTCTGATAGAGATTCTAAGTTCACTTCAGTGTTCTAGAGGGCATTCCAGGCAGAGTTGGGCACTAAGGTGCATATGAGTACAGCTTATCATCCCTAGACAGATGGACAGTCAGAGAGGACGATCCAGACGCTAGAGGATTTTCTGAGGATGTGTGTGTTGGATAGGGGTGGCCATTGGGCAGATCACATGAACCTGGATGGCTCCTTATGAGGCTTAGTATGGGAGGCCATGTCGTACACTGTTATTCTGGACTCAGGTGGGGGAGAAGAGCATGTTCGGGGCAGATTTTATTCAGGATACCTCGGAGAAGATTCAGGTTCTCAAGCTGACATGAAAGAAGCTCAGGATCGGCAGAGGAGCTATGCCGATAAGAGGAGGAGGGATCTTGAGTTTCAGGTAGGAGACAAAGTGTACCTCAAGATGGCCATGTTGCGGGGTCCGAACAGGTCATTGACAGAGACTAAGTTGAGTCCGAGGTATATGGGTGTGTTCAGAGTGATTGAGCAGGTGGGACCTGTAGTATATTGGCTGGAGTTGCCTGAGGTTATGTGTGCGTTCCACAAGGTTTTCCATGTGTCTATGTTGCAGAAGTGTCTCCGTGAGGAAGATCGGTTGTTGGCTAAGGTTTCCTGAGGATATTCAGCCTAACATGACCTTGGAGGCGAGACCAGTGAGGGTTCTCGGGAGGAGGATCAAGGAACTTCGGAAGAAGAAGATTCATTTGATGAGAGTCCTTTGGGACTGTGATGATGTTGAGGAACAGACTTGGGAGCCAGAGGCAAGGATGAAGGCAAGGTTTAAAAAATGGTATGAGAAGCAAGCCGCAACTTGAGCTTTTCTAGCCTGGTCCCAACTGTAATCCGTGGCTGGAGCGGGAATGGAGTATTCCAGCCCATCTCTCTTGTTTACTTGGTCGCTTAGAGGTGGTTGGTTGTGCGACTAAGTAACAAGATGAGGTTGTGTTCGGGGTACAAAGTTTCCGTGAGGCGGTGGTTTGAGAGAAAGTTTCCTGAAATAGAAGTTTCTAAAAGTGGAAAGTTTCCAAAAGTGGAAGATTCTAAAAATGGAAAGTTTTATGGGAGTTAGAATTTGTCTATTTTTAGTGGTTGTGAGCCTTAGAGGGGCTAGTGTGGCCATCGTGGCGGACTTTTGAGTCAGTATGCCTGTGTGTGGCAGTCTTTTGAGACATTGTTGTGCCTTTGTGGCGGGCTGTTTAGCCAATTGTGTGGTCTTTGTGGCGGGCTGTTTGGCCAATAGTGTGGTCTTTGTGGCGGCGGTTTAGCCAATTGTGTGGCCTTTAAGGCGGTCTGTTTAGCCAATGTGCCTATTTAGGCGGTCCTTCGGGACGTGTGGCCTGTTTAGGCAATCCTCCGGGATGAGTGGCCTTCGTGATGGTTCTTCGGGATGTATGGTCTTCGTGACGGTCCTTCGGGACAAGTGGTCTTCGTGACGGTCCTTCGGAACGAGTGGTCTTCGTGATGGTCCTTCGGGACGAGTGGCCTTCGTGACGATCTTGTTGAGAACATTTGTTTGGCCTTTGTGGCGGTCCTGTTTAGGACATTTGTTTAGCCTTGGTGGCGGTCCTGCTTAGAATATTTGTTTGGCCTTGGTGGCGGTCCCGTTAGAACATTTGTTTGGCCATGGTGGCGGCCCTTGTGGCATGTATATGATCCTTGTGTGGTCATGAGGTATTTCAGTGAGGGGATATGTGGTTGGTTGTAACATCCGTGTTCCGGAATTATTTTTTGGGTTGTGTTGAATAAACCAAAGTAGTAAATTTTAATTAATTTTGGTTAATTATTGGTTTAACTAAATCCTGGTTTAATCTAATTAAACCAAAAACCCCTAATCTCCCACATAAGTCACGCCTCCTCTCTATTTTTTTTGCTATTGTCGATATTGTTATCAGAGAGAGAAAGATAAAAGAGAGAGAACTCTTGGTTATTTGGTGTAAAGGAGGATGAGAAGGAGATCAAGCTTTTTCCTTGGAGTAAGAGAGAAAACAGAACTGTCAGGGTTTGGGAGAAGGAGGATCTGACTGCTCAAATTGTTTCTAAAGTGTTGCTTCTTAATCCGATAAGAACCTAGATCTAACGCGATGCGATCGAAAGAACTATCACTCACTTTCACTCGTTTGTAAAGATCAAACAAAAAAGCGAAACGACACAAGGCAATTTTATGAGTTTGGATCCTTAGGTAGGATCCTACGTCCTACCGGAGAGATCTCCGGAATCCACTAGAACAGTTGTTCTAAACCGAGCTTTCTCTCTCTACAAACGTTTTGACTCTCTCTCTTACTTCTCTCTCTCTTTCTGTAAAATCTTAACAAACTCGAACAACAAACAAAAGGATAAGAGAGAAGATGATATAACGAAGGAAGACTTCATTGACTTTAGCCGTTTGATCCCAATAGAAGTAAGACCTTCCTTTTCCACCAGCTCTTCATTACTTAGAGAAATACTAAGTATAAAGGTCACATGTCACAAAACCTCCCCTTGACCTTTATACCTCCTGTTTCTAGCTTTACATGGATTCCCTTTCCGGTACCTGAACACACACGTTCACTTTAGTCAACCCCTGGCAAACTCACCTGACTTCATATCTCCTGAGTAAACCCACTCAGCTGTTGCAGGAGCTTCAGCTCCGTACTAATTCTTAGTAACTCTGAGAAGTTCCAGAGCTTCTTGGAACTTTCGCACTGGTAGAACCTTTGTACAAATATCGGCTGGATTGTATTCAGACGCAATTTTCACCACCCGCACCACTCCATTGCTAATCAAATCTCTGATAAAATGAAACTTCACATCGATGTGCTTTGTTCTATCATGGTAAACCGCATTCTTAGCCAGAGCAATCGCACTTTCCGAGTCGCAGAAGATCGGTACTGAGTCTTGACTGAAACCCAACTCATTCATAAGTCCTCTGAGCCACAAAGCTTCTTTTACAGCCCCGTCAAAGCCATATATTCCGCTTCAGTCGACGAAAGCGAGACTACTTTTTGCAACGACGACCTCCAATTGATAGCATTACCTCCTAAGGTAAAC
This sequence comes from Camelina hispida, assembly GCA_023657505.1. NCBI lineage: Eukaryota > Viridiplantae > Streptophyta > Magnoliopsida > Brassicales > Brassicaceae > Camelina > Camelina hispida. Next base: position 25,730,039 of record CP094633.1, read on the forward strand.
ACCATCCCAGTAACTGATCTTCTTTTATCTTTATCTGCAGTATAATCAGAATCACAGAAACCTCGTAACACAAACTCTCCTTCCTTTCTATAACACAGCTTTCTCTGTAACAACCCACAAATATATCTAAGTATCCACTTCATTGCTTGCCAATGTTCCTTCAAAGGTTTACTCATGAACCTACACACTAACCCAACAGCATGTGCAAGATCTGGTCGAGTTCCAATCATAGGAACATTGAACTACCAACTGCACTCTGATAGGGTACCTTCTTCATCTCGACAGCTTGTGCTTGTACCTCCTCATCTGTAGCTACTTTCAAGTTAAAATGGGCACCTAAAGGAGTTTCTTCTGACTTTGCTTGATCCATTATGAAGCTTCCCAATACCTTCAACAGATAACCCTCTTGAGAAACATGTAGTGTACCTCTCTCCCGATCGCGAGTGATTTTCATCCCGAGAATCTTCTTAGCATCTCCAAGGTCTCTGAACTTAACAAAGCCTTAAGATCATTCACATGCCTCTTATCCTTGGATGCTATGAGAATATCATCCACATATAATAACAAGTAGATGAAAACACCAACATCAAGCTTCTTATAATACACACATCAATCGTGCTTGCTCCGAGTATAACCATTCCCTTGCATGAAGATATCAAACCTATTGTTCCACTGCCTCGGAGACTGCTTTAACCCGTACAAAGATCTCTTAAGCAAACACACCTTATATGGATTCTTACTATCGACATAGGCTTCAGGTTGCTCCATGTAGATAGTCTCGTCTAAGTATCCATGCAAAAAGCTGTCTTGACATCCATTTTCTGCAGTTCCATGTCAAAATGAACCACCATGGAAAGAACAAACCTTATTGAGATGTGTTTCACAACCGGTGAAAAAATCTCCTGATAATCAATTCCTTCTTTCTGCAAATAACCTTTCGCCACCAGCCTGGCTTTAAACCTTGGTCCCTCCACACCAACAACACCAGCTTTTTGTTTGAACACCCATTTGCAGCCTATTGGCTGCTGCGTTCCACTCTGTCAACCAGTTCCCATGTTTCATTTTTGACTAACTACTCCATCTCCTCATCAGACGCTACTAACCACTTATCACTGTCCGGATCAACAATTGCTCCTCCATCTTCTGTAACCATATAAGCAACTCCATAAAATTCACCAAGCATCTCGTCCAACATTGCATCATCTGTTTCATAGTCCTGCATCCTCTCGGGCGGCTTCATTCGTCTCCTCCCATGGTCTCTCGCTAACATATAGTCATCTGAAGTCGCAGTTTCCTGAGCAGTAGGATCAACAGCCTCCCCTTGATCCTGGTTCTGTAAATTCCTGCTGCCACCTGCACAATCAAAACTAGAAATTTTGTTAGTAGACAAAATATTTTCTGTAGACATACCTGGAGACGTCTTCATCACCACATCCTTATACATCACGTCCTCTCTGAAAACCACATTGCGAATGATAGTGCATCGCTCCTCATCCAGCAACCAAACCCGATAGCCCTTTACCCCATCAGGATATCCCACAAAGATGCCTTTCTTAGCTCGAGGATCTAACTTCCTATCAGACGAGTGAACGTACACAGTGCACCCAAACCTCTTCAAGGATGAAAAACTTGAAACTGAAGATGTCCACAACTCTTCTGGTATATGGAATTCAATGGCCGATGACGGTGAACGGTTGATCAAATAGACCGCTGTCGACGCCGCTACAGCCCAAAACTTCTTATCTAAGCCACTTTCACTTAGCATGCTACGAACCTTGTTTATTATGGTTCTATTGAGTCTCTCTGCAACGCCATTCTGCTGAGGCGTATAAGTACACGTCTTATGCCTTAAGACCCCTTCGAGTTTACAAAGCTCATCAAACTTGCGATTGCAAAATTCCAACCCGTTATCAGTCATAAGTCTTTAATCCTTTATTTTTGACTGAATCTCCACCATTTTCTTCCACTCAGCAAACTTGTTGAAAGCTTCATCCTTGGTTCTGAGAAAATACACCCAAACCTTCCGAGACCAGTCATCGGTGAAACAGACATAATATTGACAACCACTTAAACTTTATGGCACATTAGGAGATCCCCAGAGATCCAAATGAACATAATCCAATTTCTCTTTAGTAACATGCCGAGCTGACGCAAAACCGATCCTATGAGTCTTTCCTATAATACAGTCTTCACAAAACTTAATATCTGACACCTTGTCATCCCCAAAACAGCCCTTCTTGGCCATTACGCTCAGCACCTGCTGACCAATGTGTCTCATTCTGCTATGCCAACGCAGTGTCTGATCTGTACTGCTAGAAACTACCGCCAAAGCTTCGGCCACTCGAGCCTTTCCTTGTAGAATGTACAAAGACGACCTCCTCTTTCCTCTCATCACAACCGTAGACCCTTTCACAGCCTTAAGGACCCCATTTCCACCACTGAACTCACAGCCTTTCTCTTCAAGACAACCCATGGATAACAGATTTCTAGATATATCAGGCATATATCTAACCCCATGCAGAACAAACATCTTCATACTCGAACTTAACATCGCCTATTCCTTTCACATCAGCATACGAGTTATTAGCCATTCCTAACCGTACCAGAGCTTACTTCCCTGAAACCTATAAGAAACTCCTTTCTCGGAGTCATGTGAAAAGAACAGCTTGTATCCATGACCCATTCCTCTTGTCCAGATTTATCTTCTCCCACATTTACCTTTGCGGCTATCAAACCTACCAAATCTTGAGAGTCATCCTTTACCAGTGCCGACTCTCATGTCTCTCCTAACTGAGCCTAATTCTTGTTCCTTTCTAGCCATTTGTAACACTGCCTTTTAAAATGGCCCTCCTTCCCGCAAATCCAACATACCTTATTTCCTTCCTTCGAGTCCCATCTTGATCCATTTTTATTATTCTGATTAGATTGACCCGATCGACCACCTGTGACAAATCTTCCTCGCACAAACAAGCCTTCCCCAACTGAGTTAGAAATACCTGAGTCATCCCGAATCTCAAGTTCCTTGGACTTAGCAGCACTGATAACATCCTCAAGCTTTATTCCATCTCGACCATACTTCAATGTTTCTTTCAACATATCAAAATTCTCTGGCAGCAAACTTAGGATCAAGATCTCTTGTACTTCATCCGGAACCTGGATCTGTAGATTGCTCAGGTCAGAAATCATCTTTAAGAACTCATCCACATTCTCATCCAGCGTCCTCGACTCTTGCATCTTGTAGTTATACACCTTGAGCTGGAGATACACTCGATTCGGCAAGGACTTCACTAGATACAAACGCTCAAGTGTTGTCCATGCTTCCGCTGCTGACGTACACTTATCGATCTTCCTCAAGACCTTGTCACCAACACTCAAGAAAATTATGTCCATAGCTTTCTTGCTACGAGCAGTTCTTGCCTCTTCACTCTTCATCTTCGATCCGCTTCTTCTTTGCCGCTGGATCCGCCTCCTCCTTTTCCGACTCCAGAGCTAGAGTCTCTTGAAACATTAGAACATCCTTCAAACCAAGGATCCTCAGATATGCAAACATGCGCGTCTTCCATAGAGAGAAATCACCAGATCCGTCAAACACTGAGATTTTGAGCTTCTTATCCATCATCTTCCATGCATATCTACACCGATAAAATCCAACCAATAGCTCTGATACCACTTGTTGCTTTTTAATCCGATAAGAACCTAGATCTAACGCGATGCGATCGAAAGAACTCTCACTCACTTTCACTCGTTTGTAAAGATCGAACAAGAAACGAAACAACACAAGGCAATTTTACGAGTTTGGATCCTTAGGTAGGATCCTACATCTCGCCGAAGAGATCTTCGGAATCCACTAGAACAGTTGCTCTAAACCAAGCTTTCTCTCTCTACAAACGTTTCGACTCTCTCTCTTACTTCTCTCTCTCTTTCTATAAAATATTAACAAACTCGAACAACAAAAGGATAACAGAGAAGATGATATAACGAAGGAAGAATTCGTTGACCTGTGTTAAACCACCGACAGCCTTGATCTCTCCATGTGTCTCAACTTTAGCCGTTTGATCCCAAAAGAAGTAAGACCTTCCTTTTCCACCAAAGTCTCTTCATTACTTAGAGAAATACTAAGTATAAAGGTCACATGTCATATAAATGTATTGATTTTTGGTAGGATTGTAGCAAAGAGATTTTTGTACACTCTCATTTTTACAGAACTGAATTTGAGTTAATATTCTAGGAGATATCCGCAGTTTCGTGGGGCGTTTATTCTCAGTCGCGGATTGACACCAGCGGGTGTTTCGGGATCGATTGCGGTTTCATCTGAGATCCGATCGTACTGAAATTGTGTGGGAAGATTCTGGACGTCTAGAGCTTGCTTTTCACCAGAGGGATTTAATAGTTAACGGTTGGTCTGTATATTTTAGAGTTTCGTCTTTGTGACTGTTCTTTTCGGATGTTTCTGTCCAGTTTGCTATAAAGTCTTTTTTGGTTGTGTGGTTTGTTGTAGGACATTTCTGGACTGTTTCAGGGGCAAGGAGAGTCTCAAATGGTTGTATTTGTTGTTATAATTAGTTTGATAAGGTGAGTGTGTGACCATGAGCTTATCTAAGCGATTGGGTTGTATAACTTGTTTGTGTGAAGATGTGTAGGTGTGGTGAATGAGTTATTGCATGTTCTATTTAATGACTGGTTTGTATGTTCTATTTGTGCTTGTACTCTTGATTTGCTTGTGTGTATAGCTCATAGGTGGGAGGATCGCCTCAATGGATATTTCTGGTAATACTCACGCATCTCATTGTGTTTGTGGTGCAGGTAATGAATGTGTTGCGTGGAATCATGGCAATGAGAAGGAGGATGATCTAGGGTCTCGATTGTTTTGTTGTGGTTATGTTAGTTACGTTTATATGTTTCCGATGTGCATGTTGATGGTTGGTTTATGTTAATTGGAGTTTTAGATGTTGTTTTATTGTTTGGGTTGTAATTAAATATTATGGGATATTTAATTATATTATTATTATTTAAAAAAAAATGGGTCTGGTTGTTTCATTGGTAGGACATTGTGTTGTCTTACGCGAGCCACGGGAAGGAAACCTGGTTAGGAATAGGACTCAGACGTGTTCAGAATTGTTTGCTCGCGACTCTTGGGGGACTTTAGTTCTCCTAATACTGTCATATCCTGAGACTTTTTGGCTTGAGAGTATGGTTGGTATATCGACTTCGGATGACGATCCGGGGGCACGCTGTAGGGTGGCAACCCGAGAGACGAATATTGGACTTCCTTATATATTATGGCATACAGGCTTAGCCCCGATGAGGAGTAAACATTATGGCATGCATGCTTAGGCCTGATGAGGTGCCAATAAAAAATTAAGCTTAAGACCTATGAGTAAATAATGCCTGGAACATGAGTCTATCTCCTAGAGGTGACCTTCGTATATCGGTCGGAGGAGTGCGGACCGTGGAGACGGTTGCACGACAGTCCTTGGCTGATGGTTATTCGACATTCGAGGACAAATCTATGTTGGTGGGGGATAATTGTAACATTCGCGAACCAAAACTCTGCATTTTGGGGATGGGTGTCGATCGACACCAATGGTAGTGTCGATCGACACCATTAATTTCTGGTTCGACCAGTTCGATTTAATTATTGATTTTCGTCGGTTTGGTTTAAGGGAAACCATTGAACCGGGATATTTAAGTGTTTTGTCGACAGAAAGGGTTTGGAAAGTTCTTTGGTCGCCGCTTTTGAGAGTTTTGAGAGAAGAGATATTTAAGTGTGTTGTAGTTGATAACATCATTATTTTACTCATTTTAGCTATAGTTTTAGTATGCATTTAGGAAGAGTTTAGTATGATTTCAAGGATTCAATGTCTATTATCAAGTATTTTAGGTTTGAAGAAGGTTTTACAGGTTTTATAGCAAAACGGAGCTAAAGACAAGGAAAATACATTTCAGGAAAGATTCAGAGCTTTACAGTATGGGCAAATTTTGAAGAATTTCAAGAACTCAAATTTCGACGTACCTAGTGTCTGTGGAAAGCTGAGAGAGTCATATTTCTCCTCGAAGTGGAATCAAGTCAATGCGATCACTCATCAGAAAGTTATTCCCGATTTACCGAGACGTGTTACAAACCGACGTAAGAAGAACCAATCAGCCAATGGACTTTTATTGAAGGCCTGACCAGCAACCATCATGGCGGCCCAGTCCAAGCCTTCACCACGTTCCAGAACCTTCCTATGCCGCCCTTTTCCATGCGCTTAACAAGAAAAGACGTTTCTACTCTTACAAAACCCTAAACCTAGACATAACCCTATAAATACTCTTCTAAACCTAGAGTTTAGAGTATGCAATCATTGGAGCAGCCAGGAGACACGACCAGAGGAGCATCCGACGTCCTGAAGCCCTCTCTCGTCCCTCACCTTGAAGCTTTGAGATCCACCAACTCTTTCTATTCTATTTGCTTTGTTCTTTGTTTCTAAAGGGAGAAGATCCTTACAACTTTGTTTGACAATCATTGAAGTAATATCTAAAACCCTTTTCTCTATTTATTCTTTTATGTTTTATGAGTTTATTAAACCTTGATTCTTGATTGTACTTGATTCTAAGAAGTCTTTACATCTAAAGGGATAAGTCTTTACATCTTGTACTTGATTCTAAGAAGTAATCTCTAAACCTTATTCTTACAATTTATTCTTTTATGTTTATGAATTATTTAAACCTTACTTTGATGATTCCCTTAAACATGCTAGAGTAATTTTCTAGTTGGGTTTAAAGGGATAATCAAAGGGGAGAGATGATCTTAGTTTAGGTGGCAATTTTTAGGGTTTGTTAGATTTAAATTCTGTTTATTCTATGGTTTAATTCTAAGTCTTTATTTAATGCTTTAAGTTAGCCTCATGAACTAACTATGATCTAAAGTGTGTGTGCTTTGCCAAAAGCTTGCATGTGTGCTTGACCTAGCTTAGATGTGTGAGGAGTAATAGGAAGCACATACCCCTTACCTATGGAATCTCATGGATTAGAATCGAACCTATTTTAAATGCTTTGATCTATGCGTCATTGCCTGGGACAGTTGAGTCTCGGAGTATAGAAATCTTAGACGGTTAGCTTGTGAACTATAAGTTAATGGTTCATTTTTGTTTCGTAGTCCGAGTTTTAGATAAACAAACTAATCCTAAACTTTCCTAGATAGATAGATCATTGAACCCCTGTGATTTTCCTTGATGCCCAACGCTTGTTTTATTATTTTTACTTGCTTTTTATTTACGTTATTGCTTACTTACGACCGTGACAACAAAACTCCATTTTTATTGAGTCCTAGCCTTACATCTCTTCCGATGGATTCTCTAAACAACAACTCTCTCTCTGTGGGATCGATCCTTAAATACATCTACCGATTAGCTGTGCAGTATTTTAAGGTAAAAGATTTTGAAGGGACATAAACCACGCTCATGAAGTTTTTTGGCGCCGTTACCGGGGAGAGATTGTTGTTTGCAAGAGTCTAGGAACTAGAGTAACGTCTAGGACACCTTGCTTTTTAATTTTTCTTTTTGATTTTCACTTGTTTCAGGAGACCTTGAGGATGAACCTCGACAGTCTCCCAGGAGATTTTGAGAATCTCACTATTGCTGAGCTCATGTCGCATTATCGAGCCTTGGACGGAGACCCATCCGGTCTGCAAGGCCACTCACTGCACGGTTCACGTATTGGTCACTCTCGACCAGCCGATGTACCACCTTCTAGGCGTTCTTATTGCCGCTCACTTACTCGAGCATCTGATGGCCGAGCACCTATGGGACCAACTTACTGCCCAGCTGCCCACTCTTTCACTCTGTACCACATGGACGTGAAACGACCCGAACTGTTTTTTTTTAATAAATAATAAATAAACTACAACTAGTGATCCTATACCCACTAGCCACCTAACCACAATCACAACCAACAGAGGAATAACAAATACCAATATCCAATAAATATCCAATAATAAATCAATAACTATAACATAAACAATATCCAAAATTCAACCAACAAAAAACATAGAACCAACAACCTAGCAATGTTTCTAATGACCCAACTCTAGCAACCTAGCAATGCCAGACAACAACCAATCGAGTCCCTAGAACATCCTCCTCTTCATTGCCTTGATTCCACGATCACACTTTGCCTTTACCTGCACCACAAACACAAATTGCAATGCATGAGTATTTTGTAAACACTCAGTAAGGCAATCCTCCCATCTACTAGGCTATACACACAAGCAATAGAGACATCTCTAACCATCAACCAACAATCAACAATCAACAATAACAAACCAGGACTCTGCATCGACCAACACCAAGCATGCATCCACCGACACCAGTTGGGGTTGCGTCGACCAACGCATGATCTGCATCGACCGATGCAAGGTTAACTTGCATAGACAGATACTCACATTGCATCGACCGACGCATGCTCGACATATCACGGAAACCCTAGGTTTTACGCGCCGACCTCGCACTTGCATCGACCGACGCACAAAGTGCATCGACCGATGCACATGCCGAGCATCATTTTCCCCGAAGCTTCTCACCGGAGCTTCGTTCTTACAACCACAAAACTCGATCCCAAGCCACAAGAAAGCTTCCTAACGTCCCAAATAACAATCTAACAAGCCTAACAACACATAACAAGCAAATCAGAGAGATCTCCAGCTTAGATAAGCCATGGTCATGCACTTACCTTTGTCAAGACGATTCTGAACCTCAAACAAGCAAGAAAACACTTCCAGGAAGCTCCTACAACGATCCCAGCTACAAATATCCATAGGAACAGACTCAAACTCCCAAAATCTAACCAAGAACACTTAGAACACTTTTTCTCTCTTCCTTTCTCTCAAAAACGGGTAAACTCGCCTAATGAGACAAAAACTCGAGTTAAGGATTTTTTCTAACCCAAAACGCAGCGTTTAACTTAAACTTGTCCGCAGAAAACTATCCTTGCATCGACTGATGCAAACCCTAAACTGGGATTTCGGTTCGCGGATGTTACAGGACGTGCGATGCTTTGCAACGGATCATCACCTTGGTCCGCATCATGAATGTTGATGTCAATGAAAAAATTTTCTTTGACACTCAAAAATCTACCACTTCAAGGAGCTCTCACACTGAAGACAAGAGGAGGCTGATAAAGTTCTAAATGCTAAATTGGATAAGATCAGTATCGAATTTGGATCTAAACTCGAAGCTATAACCAAGGATGTTACACGCTTGGAGGAACAAATCAATGCTGTCAACAATCAAGTTTTAAACAACATGGAGTATATTGATGATGACAGGACGAAGATTGTCAGCATGGGCTACATCATTGACACCATCGAGAACCGCCTTGAATGGAAGGTTGAAGCCTTACAAACCTTATTCAACAACCCGGACGAACCCAACAACTGGAGTTATGATCAAGTCTTTCAACCTACTGAAGCTGAAAAAGAATATGGTGCCTCACATGATGACCCAACCGATTCTAACAAGTCCAAGGAGTGGACTAGAGAAGAGTATTACCAAACCGATGATGGAAAAGCTTACTTTGAAGAAAATACCATGGAGAACCCTTATGAAGATTTGCCAAGAGAGAATGATGAGTCTTATGATCTGTCATCTACTAAAGAAGATGGAGAAGAAGAGCTCAAAGACTTCTACTGTTGCATAACATATCAGTTCCCTAATGAAGAAGTTACCGAAAACAACAATTTTCGACAACTCCAACACCAAGAGGAAGCTTTATACCGAGGTAACCGTAAAACTAGACCATCTCCAGCACCATATGATGTTTATGAAGATTGGGAGCCTGTCCCAAGTCACCGTCCAAGTCGTTTTTAAAGACCTTACCCAAGGAGAGCCGAAGCAAATTTAAACCATTCTTACCGATACCGAGACCCTTTCCGACTTCCACACCAATTTATCAAGAGAACTATCATTGTCTACACAACAAAGAGGTGAAGAAGAAAAGATGCTGAACTTGATAGAACAATTAGAAGATCTTCAAGATGAGACTATGAAGATGCTACATGAGAAGCTTGATAAAATCGATTTTGATATTTCAAGGAAGATGGAAGACATTGCTGTTAGAGTTAGAAGCATAGAAGAGCAACGATCTAAAGATGCTGCAACCATGGAGAGAAGACTCCATTGTCTTGAAGAGAAACAAGAGAGACATCTCAAGAGTGCCCAAGATAATGCTATAAACATTATAGGCTTGGCCAATGAAGTCACCAACTTTACAAAGGACCATGAGTCCAAGTGTGGAGTTTTATTTAACAATGATTTAAACACAAGGAGGCGTGTGGAGAAGCTTGAGAACCGAGCTTATGAAGCCGAGAGGAAGATTTTTGGTCTCGGTTTTGAAGAAAAACGTTTTGAAGAAGTCTTATCCGAAAAGTCTACATTCACAAAGGAGAGCCACAAGCTACTTATGGAGATTGAGTCGGAAATAAAGGAGAAAAACCAAGACCTTGCTGTTAAGATTGAGGATCCTACCTCATGTGTTGCTGAACACAAAACCGAAGAAGAAGCTCGACCTGACGAGGAGGAAGAAGAAGAAGAAAAGGAAATCCTTGATGAAAATGGTAAACACTCATGTTTCCTTTTAGAAAAAGGAAAATTTTCTTTTACAAAAACACAAGAGAATTTCGTGGGGAACAAGCTACAAGGTTCCACGAAGGCCAAAAACATCAACCTCAACTCACACAACATCTCACATCAAGGAGAAAAAGAATCAACACCCCAAGTCGCTTGTAACACCATCACAACCTTCAAAGGAGTCCAACTTTTGCAAGAAGTTGAAGAAGGGGAGATTTATGAAGAAGAAGATGCGCTATTCAAGGGAACACAGTTTCAACATCAACCACGTGGTCTCACCCTCTTGAACAACCGTTGGTACCCACGCATGATAAGCCTAAGAGATCTAGGAGATTTCAACCGAGAGACTACCACAAGGTACCACTTTCGTAGAAGCTTGTTCTATTTATCATATTGACCGGTTCTTTCTTGAGAGTTGTGAGTCAAGGAAGGAGATGAAATAGCTCTTTGATCAAGCCTTACTCTTGTAACATCCGTGAACCAAAATGTTGATTTTGGGGATGGGTGTCGATCGACACCATTGGTGGTGTCGGCCGACACCACTAATTTCTGGTTCGACCAGATTGATTCAATTATCGTTTTGGGTCGGTTTGGTTTAAAGAAAACCATTAAACCGAGATATTTAAGGGGATTGTCGAGAAAAGGGTTTTGGCAAGTTGTGTATGTCGGCGTTCTCTTGTTTTTGAGAGAAAAGAGAGGAAAACCTTGTTCTTGAGATTTTGGGTGGATTGGTGAGATTCCTTGGTGGTTCTTGGGAGATTTGAAGCTAGGAAGGTACTAGAAGCTTGCTGGGAGTGAAGGGTTTGTTTTTATTGGTCAGAATCTTCCTGCAGAGAAGTGAGTGTATGACCATGGCTTATCTAAGTCTGAGATTTCGATTGTCTTGCTTGTTAGGTGTTGTTTGTTGTTTGTTCTTGTTGGTTTGGGTTGCTATAGGGTTCCTATGGCTTCATAAGGCTTGGGGATTGAGTATTGGACGGATTGGAGGAGTTTGGAAGCGAGATTCGACTCTCAGCTTCGAGCGGAACACGGTTGCAGAGGCAGTGTCGATCGACACCAAGAGGGTGTCGGTCGACACCAGTAAGTGAGCATCGGTCGACACTGTCGGGTAGTGTTGATTGACACCAAGAGCCATTGTATGTCGACACTTGGCTGGTGTCAGTCGACACCTCCCTTCCAACGAGACTATGTTTGCTTCCTGGTTTGTTTTCTTTGTTTTGTTGATTGTTTTTGGACATTGATATCTCAGTTGCTTGTGTGTATAGCTTAATAGATGGGAGGATTACCTCACTGAGTGTTTATAAAATACTCATGCATCTCAATTTGTGTTTGTGGTGCAGGTAAAGGCAAAGTGTGCTCGTGGAATCAAGGCAATGAAGAGGAGGATGTTCTAGGGACTCGATTGGTTGTTGTCTGGCATTGCTAGGTTGCTAGAGTTGGTTCATTAGAAACATTGCTAGGTTGCTGATTCTATGATTCCTGTTGTTTAGTTATTGGATATTGGTTATGTTTTGAATATTGGTTATTTATTATTGGATATTAATTAGATATTGGTATTTGTTATTTTTGCTGTTGGTTGTGATTGTGGTTAGGTGGCTTGTGGGTATGGGACCACTAGTTGTAGTTTATTTATTTATTGTTATTATTATTATTTATTTATTATTTTTTAAAAAATTGGTCGGGTCGTTTCAGTTTGGTATCAGAACCCTTACGGTTCTAGGTTTGGGTTCACTAGGCTTTGTGCTCTAGATGTTTGGGATTTGCATGCCTTGATTGATTTTGTGAGTTAGTCAATTGTGTGTGGCATGGAGTCCTAGAACATCAACTTCGAGCCTACAATGTGATTCCACGGCGAGTTTGTATTTTTGTGTATTTGTGTTATGAAAGAGTTTGCTTGTTAGCCTCTGTTCTTGGAAATGCAGTGGTTAAAGGTGTTTGAGTTGTTGGTCGTGGACATGGTCGGATGGGTCCCGAGGCCAGCGAGTGTATGGTCCAGAGTTCCACGAGGAGGTACGTCAGAGGGTCGACAGCGTATCAGGACAGACCAGAGGGGGGTTAGCCAGTAAGCATGCCGGGGGTGCTGGGAACCCAGATGTGGGTTGCAGCAGGTGTAGCCCAGGGTCGAGATGATCGCTTGGCGGATCTGTTGGCGTGCTGTTGGATCGGTTACCTAGAGAGGTACCAGTGCAGGCTCCATTTGTACCGCATGTGGCGGGGTGCAGCCGAGGGCTGCGGATGTTGAGGATTTTCCTTCTTATGTTACGAGGATGGAGCAGTTGTAGACGGCGGTGCGAGATTGTTCTCGAGAGGTATCGAGCCTAGATAGGCGGATAGGTGGACATATGCAAAGTTATACTCAGACCACAAGAGGCACTGTTGTTCGGGAGATGTTTATAGTCGTTAAGGATTGTTGCTCCTGAGGGGATGGTCATTCCCCTGAATACCGATAGCTCGAGGGACTGTGGGCTCCAAGAGTGGCAGAGGGGAAGATGTTCCCCTGAGGGGATGAGTAGTTCCCCTGATACCAAGATCTCGAGGATTGTGGTCCAAGAGTGAGACGGTATAAATCGAAGACGATGGTCTAAGAGTGAGATCTGTATGGCCTGAAGGTTGCGACCTAAGGGTGGAGGAGTTGGGAGCAAGCAATTCCTAGGACGTGAGTATAAACATAATAACGGGATATAGACCTCGAGAATTGATGGTGGTTTAATCTTGGATTTTAGTTGTGTTGGCCGGTGGGCCATGATTTTATGACCGGTGCGGTCATGAATGTGTGGCTGAGGCGCCAAGATCGTGTGGCCGGTGGTGCTGGAGTCCCGGGAAGGGGAGCTGCAGTAGGTATGAGCCGGCAAGGGCATGGTTGCCAGGTAAATAAGATTCACGAGAAGCCTGCATGGCAGGATAAACTAATCGTTGCGATGATGGTGGATGGAGTTCATTGGAGATGGACTGGGTTGCGAGATTCAAGGTTTTGGTAAGCTTGCTGGAGGAAAAACAAGTCAAGTGGGTTAAGTTGGCGGCTTGCAAGGCATTTGACGCGGAGAATCAGAATATGCGAACGTATGGTACTTGTTTGTTTTATTATGCTCGTATTGATGATTTTCAGTGGAGGATTGCCAAGTGGAAAGCCATTTCTGGAATATGCTATCTTGTGGAAGTTTTCCTAAGAGGCAAGTTACAAGAGATTCTTGGACGAACAAGAAGGTTGATATTCAGGTGGGGGTGAGTTGATGTGGGCATACTTGATTATTAGTCTAGTAGAGCTGAGGAAGTAACCAGAGGATTTGTTGAGCAGGGGACTCTTTTATCTTATCACTTTAGTATGGGGAGGGTCGGTGTTTTCCGTCAAGTAGAAAGACGAGGTGTGGGTTTACGAGATCGTGGGGATGCCTTTTTGGGTTGACTAATGCGCCAGCAGCGTTTCTGACGTTGATGAACAACATATTTCAAGGTTTTCAGGACGTGTCTGTCATCATCTTCATCGACGACATCTTGGTCTACTCTAAGAGTCCAGAGGAGCATACAGTGCATTTGAGGGCAGTTTTGGAAAGCTTCAGGAGCAGAAGTTGTTTGCTAAGTTGAGCAAGTGTAGTTTCAGGCAGCGGGAGATGGGATTTATGGGTCACATTGTTTCTGCATATGGGGTTTCTGTAGATCCGGAGAAGATTCAGGCTATCATGGATTGGCCTAGACCGCAAAATACCACAGAGATCAGGAGTTTCCTTGGTCTGGCAGGTTAGTACATGAGGTTTGTAAAGGGGTTTGCGAGTAGAGCACGTCTGTTGACTAAGTTGACAGGGAAGGATGTTCCTTTTGTTCGGTCACAGGAGTGTGAGGATGGCTTTGCAAGCCTTAAGGAGATGTTGACTACTACGTCAGTATTGGCTTTGCCTGAGCAGGGAGAATCCTATGTGGTTTATACAGATGCATCCAGAGTTGGTTTGGGGTGTGTGTTGATGCAGCATGGGAAGGTGAATGCCTATGCTTCGTGGCAGTTGCGGAAGCATGAGGACAACTATACTACTTATGATTTGGAGATTGGTGCTATAGTCTTTGCCCTGAAGATTTGGAGATCTTATCTTTATGGTGCAAAGGTACAGGTGTTTACAGATCATAAGAGTCTAAAGTATATATTCACTCAGCCTGAGCTGAATTTGAGACAGAGGCGGTGGATGTAACTTGTGGCAGACTATGATTTGGAGATAGCCTATCATCTTGGTAAGGCTAAATTGGTTGCAGATGCTCTGAGTCGGAAGAGGGAAACTTCGGCTCAGTAGTAGGAGATGGAGTCTCTGGTAGGAGAGATTGGTGCTTTGAGGTTGTGTGCCGTTTCTCAGGAACCGCTGGGTTTGGAGGCGGTTGATAGAGCAGATCTTTTGACAAGGGTGCGGTTGGTTTAGGAGAAGGATTTGGGGCTGGTGAATACCTCTTAGGATGTTAAATCAGAGTATCAGGTCTCGGATAATGGTACTATTTTTGTGCACGGTCAGATTTGTGTGCCCAATGATGAGGAGTTGAGGCAGGAGATCCTGAGAGAGGCTCATGCGAGCAAGTTTTCTATTCATCTAGGAGCGACTTAGATGTACCGTGATCTCAAGAGCTACTATCACTGGGTTGGGATGAAGAAGGATATAGCTAGTTGGGTCGCGAGGTGCGATGTGTGTCAGCTAATGAAGGCTGAGCATCAGGTTCCAGGCGGGTTACTGAAGAGTTTACCCATTCCTGAGTGGAAGTGGGATATGACCACGATGGATTTTGTGGTAGGATTGCCAGTGTCTCGGACTTTTGATGCTATTCGGGTCATTGTGGACCGGTTGACTAAGTCAGCACATTTTCTGGCCATTAAAAAGACTGATGGAGCAGCGGTCTTAGCTAAGAAAAATGTGAAGGAGATAGTCAGGCTGCTCCGGGTGCCAGCGAGTATTGTGTCTGATAGGGATCCTAAGTTCATTTCGGTGTTCTTGTAGGCATTTGAGGCAGAGATGGGCACTAAGGTGCATATGAGTACAGCTTATCATCCACAGAAAGATGGACAGTGAGAGAGGACGATCCAAACGTTGGAGGATTTGCTGAGGATGAGTTTGTTGGATTGGGGTGGCCATTGGGTGGATCACCTGTGTTTGGCGGAGTTTGCCTACAACAACAATTATCAAGCGAGTATTGGGATGGCTCCTTATGAGGCTTTGTATGGGAGGCCGTGTCGTACACCGTTATGTTGGACTCAGGTGGGGGAGAGGAGCATATATGGTGGTAGTTTTGTTCAAGAGACCTTAGAGAAGATTCGGGTTCTCAAGCTGAACATGAAGGAGGCCATGTTAGGCAGAGGAGTTATGCTGATAAAAGGAGGAGAAAAGTTGAGTTTCAGGTGGGAGAAAGAGTGTACCTCAAGATGGCCATGTTGCGGGGTCCGAACATGTCATTGACAGAGACTAAGTGGAGTCCGAGGTATATGGGCCCGTTCAGAGTGATTGAGCGGGTGGGACCGGTAGCATATAGGCTGGAGTTGCTTGAGGTTATGCGTGTGTTCCACAAGGTTTCCATGTGTCGATGTTGCGGAAGTGTCTCCGGGAGGATGAACGGTTGTTGGCTTAGATTCCTAAGGTTCTTCAGCCTAACATGACTTTGGAGGCGAGACCAGTGGGGTTCTCGGGAGGTGGATCAAGGAACTTCAGAAGAAGAAGATTACTTGGATGAGAGTCCTTTGGGACTGTGATGGTTTGAAGGAAAGTTTCTAGAAATAGAAGTTTCTATAAATGGAAAGTTCCTAAAGTGGAAAGTCTAAAAAGGGAAAGTTTTATGGGAGTAAGAATTTGTCCATTTTTAGCGGTGGTGAGCCTTGGAGGGGCTCGTGTGGCCTTCGTGGCGGACTTTTGAGTCAGTTTGCCTGTGTGTGGCGGTCTTTTGAGACATTGTGTGGCCTTTGTGGCGGGCTGTTTAGCCAATTGTGTGGCCTTTGTGGTGGGCTGTTTAGCCAATTGTGTGGCCTTTGTGGTAGGCTTTTTAGCCAGTGTGGCATGTTGAGGCGATCCTTTGGGATGTATGGTCTTTGTGATGGTCCTTCGGGACGAGTGGCCTTAGTGGCGGTCCTTCGGGACAAGTGGTCTTTGTGACGGTCCTTCGGGACAAGTGGCCTTGGTAGCGGTCCTGTTGAGGACAATTGTTTGGTCTTTGTGACGGTCCTGTTTAGGACACTTTTTTGGCCTTGGTGGCGGTCCTGTTTAGGACATTTGTTTGGCCTTGGTGGCGGTCCTGTTTAGGACATTCGTTGGCCCTTTAGGCGGCCCTTGTGACATGTTTATGATCCTTGTGTGGTCATGGTGTATTCCAGTGAGGGGATATGTGGTTGGTAGGACATTGTGATGTTTTACGCGAACCATGGGAAGGAAATCTGGTTAGGGATAGGACTCAGACGTGTTCAGAATTGTATGCTCGTGACTCTTGGGGAACTTCGGTTCTCCTAGTACTGCCATATTCTGAGACTTTGTGGCTTGGGAGTATGGTTGGTATATCGACTTTGGATGACGATCCGGAGGCGCGTTGCAGGGTGGCAACCCGAGAGACGAATATTGGACTTCCTTTTATGTTATGGCATGCGGTCTTAGGCCCAATGAGGAGCCAATATTATGGCATGCAGGCTTAGGCCTTATGAGGAGCCAATAAAAACTCAAGCTTTAGACCTATGGGTAAAGGAAAGTCCAAAAGTCGAGAGCAAATAATGCATGGAGCGTGAGTCTATCACCTAGAGGTGACTTTCTGTAGATCGGTCAGAGGAGTGCGGGCCGCCGAGACGGTTGCACGGGAGTCCTTGGCTGATGGTTGTTCGAGATGCGAGGACGAATCTATGTTGGTGGGGGAGAATTGTAACATCCGCGAACCAAAATATTGATTTTGGGGATGGGTGTCGATCGACACCATTGGTGGTGTCGGTCGACACCATTAATTTCTGGTTCGACCAGATTGATTCAATTATCGTTTTGGGTCGGTTTGGTTTAAAGAAAACCATTAAACCGAGATATTTAAGTGGATTGTCGAGAAAAGGGTTTTGGCAAGTTGTGTTTGTCGCCGTTCTCTGTTTTTTGAGAGAAAAGAGATGAAAACCTTGTTCTTGAGATTTTGGGTGGATTGGTTAGATTTCTTGGTGGTTCTTAGGAGATTTTAAGCTAGTAAGGTGCTAGAAGTTTGCTGGGAGTGAGGGGTTCGTTCTTATTGGTCAGAATCTTCCTGCAGAGAAGTGAGTGCATGACCGTGGCTTATCTAAGTCTGAGATTTTGATTGTCTTGCTTGTTAGGTGTTGATTGTTGTGTTTTCTTGCTGGTTTGGGTTGCTATAGGGTTCTTATGGCTTCATAAGGCTTGGGGATTGAGTATTGGACGGATTGTAGGAGTTTGGAAGCGAGATTCGACTCTCTGCTTTGAGCAGAACGCGGTTGCAGAGGCAGTGTCGATCGACATTAGGAGGGTGTCAGTCTACACCAGTAAGTGAGCATCAGTCGATATTGTGGGGTAGTGTCGGTCGACACCAAGAGCCAGTGTATGTCGACACTTGGCTGGTGTCGGTCGACACCTCCCTTCCAGCGAGACTATGTTTGCTTCATCGTTTGTTTGCTTTGTTTTTTTTATTGTTTTGGACATTGATATCTCAGTTGCTTGTGTGTATAGCCCAGTAGATGGGAGGATTGTCTCACTGAGTGTTTATACAACACTCATGCATCTCAATTTGTGTTTGTGGTGCAGGTAAAGGCAAAGTGTGATCGTGGAATAAAGGCAATGAAGAGGAGGATGTTCTAGGGACTCAATTGGTTGTTGTCTGGCATTGCTAGGTTGCTAGAGTTGGTTCATTTGAATATTGGTTATTTATTTTTGGATATTTATTAGATATTGGTATTTGTTATTTCTGCTGTTGGTTGTGATTGTAGTTAGGTGGCTAGTGGGTATGAGACCACCAATTGTAGTTTACTTACTTATTTATTATTATTATTATTATTTATTATTTAAATAAAAAAACGTGTCGGTCGTTTCAACTCTACCCACGGCCGTTCAACACACTACACAAAGTGGAGAGCCCTGGCCGATTCCTCATTACTTGCTATATCAATGGAGTCGAATTTAAAGATGCATTATGTGATTCCGGTTCATGTATCAACTTCATGTCAACCGATGCTGCTAAGAAGATTGGCTTGAGACACTTACAACCATTGGACATATGCATAGGACTCGCCAACTCCTAATTCACAATACCCGAAGGAATCGTCCGAGACATTCATGTAAGAGTCGGAATCTGCAATGTTCCAACCAACTTTCAAATTATCAATGCCGAGAAAGGGAGGTTTACACCACTTATCCTTGGAGGAGCATTTCTAGCCACAGCCGGAGCCGTCATGGACTGGCCTAACCGAAGAATGACTCTTACCAACATCAACGGAGACATTTTCTGTGAAGCTAAACCATTCAACCCACCTACTCGAAGATGTAGAGAAGAAGACTATGCAAGAGAGCCACCTGATGCCTGCATTGGAGAAAAGATCCAAGAGAGCTTGTCTAAGGACAACCAACTCTCCTCACTCTGCTTGAGAAAGCAAACTAACGTCGAGCCAACGACGATAAACAAGTGTGCTTCTTGTGAGGCAACCCATGTCTAGTAAGTTTTAATTTTTAGGATTTATTTTTTTTCTTTTAATATTTTTACATTTTAGTTTTAGGTTCATAAAAAAAAACACAAAAAAATAGAAAATAGAAAAGCGAAAAAGAAGGAAGAAGAAGGTCCATGGATTGTCTACACAACTATGTCTAGTGGCAAGTACCACCAACTGACCGGCCATGTTCAACCTGACCAAAGCAAGCTGATAACACTCTAATTTACATGTTTTTAGCATCCCTTTTTGTCCATATTTTGCATTCTTCATACCTCTAACTTAGCATTTTTAGACCATTTACTGTAGGAATCAAGTTTTAGAGCATTTAGGGTGTTGCATTTCTGCATTTGCATATATTGGATGAAAACAGGTTCTAAAGAGCCAAAAATGGGGAAAAACAAGGACAACTCGAGCATGCACCCGAAGGAGCCATCGAGCTACAAGAACAAGTCCGAACCCCAACACGATCGAAGAGGATCCAAGAGCGCGAAGAGCAACCCGAAGATCCACCCGAGGAGTTACCCGACTCAAGCCTCGTGCACCCCATCTAGTGGACCATCGGGCAGGTCTGGGAAGCTAGGTCAAATGGATTTCCATATATAAACCCCCTCTTTCCCTAGCTCACAAACGAGCACGCCGCAGACCCTCAAACCAGAGAGCGAGAGCTTATGTGAGAGAACTGAGCGACTCAACATTTCTTCTTGTTTTTGTACCTTTAATTTGTAGTTTTTCATAGATCTTTTATCCCTACTCTTTTCTACTCTACTCTATCTTTTTAATAATGTCATTTTCGTTTATTTCTATGGTTTTATCATTCGTTTCTATGCCGGAGTAGTGTAGCAAAGTTTCTAGGGATGGGATAGATGATTAGGTGTTCTAGATCGGTTAGGATGCTTTAGTTGATTGATATGATAGATAAATTTCCTTCTAGGTTGATGTTCTTAATGCGGTCAACAGACCGACAAGTTGAGACTAGGTCTAGGGCGTTTATAATGCTATAGGCCGAAAGGAGTAGATAAAATGCTTGATTAGGTCAATGCTAGAGGTATACTTAACTTTGAGTGACAAAATCAGATAAGTCTAAGTGTACTGACAAAAATGAATTGTTCTTAATGCCTGCTTGTTCATATTGCTAGTGCGACAGTGTGGTAGTATGTTCAAGGTTGATTGTTACTAGTGCGACAGTGTGGTCACAAGGTTTTAGAGGTTCATTGTCTAGGAAATAATTGCTTGAGGCATGTAAGGCATCCGTATTGGTCTAGAACACTTAGGATTCGATTACCCCCATCCTTAGGAACTTTCGTATTTCATTCTTTGCATTTTCCTTACTTACTCGACCACTTACCCGATTAGGTACACGATAACCTGCATCGAGTAATACCTCGAGCTGTTCATAGTTCATTTGCATACTCGATCACCCCACTCGATCCTGTACTCGATTGCTTTCATTGAGTGCTTAGGTCGTGTGGTTCACTTGTTTATATTCTTTTACTCTGTTTATATTAGGACTGTTAGAACCAAACCCCCCTATTGCTTGGCTTTACTTGCTTGATTCTGATTGCATCCTATCTGCTAGCATAACAACCATTTGGATTGATAACCCTTTGTACTACAACTGCATAGGGAATTGATACCCTAGGTGAAAATCAGTCTATCACAAGCCGAAGGCAACGAATCATCACAATCCTCATGTGATCGATGCCGAGAGTCCCCACTAGTTGTACCAACCGTAGTCGATGTCATGTGCCACGTACCGCGTACGATGCACTTTGTACCAAGTACCGTACCACACCTACCATTTGCTGCTGTCCGCGACCGTTCATCCGTGTACCGCGAGACAATTCTAAACCACCACCATCCTCACCACCAACCATCACCATTCTTACATTTAGATATGTTTTTCTTATTTTTATTTTATCATTTCTATTGATGGTTTTAGGTTTTTGTTTCAAGGAGGATGCATTTAGAAATATATCAAACACAATTCGAATGAACTTAGCCTAGTTCATATTCGATGTCAAGCAACCAAAGGAAGTATAAATGGTTCGTCACCACATTTTCATTCCACAACCGACCTCTAGACAATTTTTGGGTAACCATAAACGTCTAGAGTCGAAAAACATCATTCCATCAAGGTGACATTGTTCTTAAACCCTACATTTTTCCTTATGATTTTTAATCTTCAACTCTTTCCTTTTTCCCACCGAGGACGGTGTGATTTAAGTCTGGGGGAAGGATGTTCTATCCTATACTAATGCTACTTTCTATTTTATTGACTTGAGCCTTTTTCACTTTTTACATCAATAATTTTGACGTTTTTATCGAGTAACATTTTTTTTATTGTGTCAAAACTAGTAGGGGATTATGATTTTATTCTAACGGTTTATTTGATTTGGATTAACACTCTTATGACTCTTGATTATGCTTGACAATAGAACCAAAGTTTTGGAAAGACTGTGAGTCGACTCAACAATCCCCAAAGTCCCTATTCGATGGATATTCAGATGATCTAACGTTGTCTCTAAATTTTTATAGGACCTAAACTGGACTTAATTTTCAAACCCTGTGAATTGGTATACATTGGACTAGATCTCTACATTCAAGCCACAAAAGACATTGCACTTCTTCAAAAGTATGTTCCCCTCTCTCTTCCCTTCAATACTATATAAAAAAAAGAGAAACGAAAGAAAAAAAAGAGAGAGAAAAGAAAAGAATAAGGATATAGGTAGCAAAGAAGTGAGCCAAGGGATGTAGAGAGAGAGAGAGAGAGAGAGAGAGAGATAGAGAGAGAGAGAGAGAGAGAGAAAGAGCAAGGGATCTATATAAAAAAATGATACCATAGAAAATTAGGGAGAAATAGATTCCTTGGAAGTGAGAAAAGGGAGGGGAAAGGAATCAT